>CM070515.1:18654020-19254020 GCA_036346375.1 Guadua angustifolia
CCCAGCGATGGACCGCGAGTGTCAGGACGATTCTATTTAAAACGTCTGCGATCAACACATATCACGAGCGGTTCTAGTTAAAACCGTCTATGATATGTGTTTTCCATCGATTAGGAAGCTATGCGTGATATGTGTTATATTATCACTTACACTACTTACGAGCGGCGAAAAACCATCTGTAATGACATTTTTAAACCGTCTGTAATAAGCTTCTCTATAGTAGTGTTACTATTTGCAATCCTCCCTCCCTTTTTTTCTCTTTGTACTTCAATGCCACTACTACAAAAAACCACATTACAGACGGTTCACAAAGCACATCACGAGATGGTTTTGTGAACCTCTATCAAAATCGATGATGACAATAGATCATCATGACGGGTTCTGAAATCATAACAATTAACATCACAGACGGTTCTAACTTAGAAATGCGTGATAAGGGCTCCTCACGAGCGGTTCTAGCCTAGAACCGTCTGTGAAGCCCTATATCACAGATTCTAAGTTAGAACCGTCTGTAATAAATCATCGCTGCTTGTTCTTCTTGGTAATTTAAAAATACTAAATTAGGGAGATTTCACCCATCTTAATACTACTAATACTACCCGGTCCTAATTACTAGGCGTCTAGTCTTCCGGACATTTTAACACCACATATGTGGTCTTCAGGAGGTCACCCATCCTATTACTACTCTCGTCTAAGCACGCTTAACTTGAGTTCTTATAAGATCCATATTTTAGTGGTGGTATGATAACATCGACATATTATGCCTCCTCATCCTTTTAACCCCGTGAAGTACCGAACACGATTTCCAATTATTTCAAATTAGCAAACTATGGAGGTAATTAGCAAAATTTAAAGCTTTCAAATTTATTTTCCATACTTTTGACTATTAATGATGCTTGCAATATATATGCTCTTACTATTCACGGAACTTGTAAAAACACCATAACTTTTGACTCGTACCTTGATTTTGGTGTTCTTGAGCTTTCCGAATCATCACACGATGAGCTCTCGATTATATTCTTTTGGGCACCGATTCTTGGTTAATGTTTATCACAAAATTATTTCCTTGATGGAATAAGTCTATTTTCATATGGATTCCAGCAGGGAGTGGACTTTCCAAACTAGACCTCAGGTTGGTTTTCCTTGACTGTTTTGCATCACCTATATATAATTATGGTAAAAAGTGATTCAAAACTTTTCAAACTTTTTTATACGATCCTAAGGCAATACTTAGGCCGATAATCGCTCCCAGGGTGATTCCCGTGAAGTGATTCTCCGAAATGAACTAGGGGCTGGGAGCTGAAAAAAGCTGCTTCTCCTGATTCACTCCCAACAAAGAGTCGGTTCTCCATAGAGTTTATCCTATGGATTCGTTAGAGAATCACTTTCAGCGACAGAATCACTTCTATCAGAGAATCACTTTTAACAGAGAATCAGAATCAGGGGGAGCTCTACCAAACAGGCCCTTATACTCCTATAAAAATTCCAGACCAGATCACACATGTATAATTTTATAAAATTCTGATAAAATCACTGTCTCAATTAAAGTTCATCTGATTTTGATTTTTACGAGAAGATGTACCAAGGTGATAACGAACTGACGGCGACCCGGGGCCGATCATGCGCTTCTCGTGGCGCTCCAGGCACCGGCATTGCCATGCGACCGCGGGGCCTACCGCGCGCAACGTGAGGCGAGCCATGCCTTCGTCGGCGCATCGCACGCTCTTACCATCGCCTCGGTAAAACAACAGGAAAAAAAAACAGCGAGCAGGCGGGCAAGTTTCGCTTGCGCGGACGGCGGAGCGGCACGGCCCGCGGCACCATACGCGCGACTCGAAAACGGCCCAGCGATGGACCGCGAGTGTCAGGTCCCCATTATAATCCGACTACGATCAGCGCTAATCAAACAAGACAGAACAACCGAAACACCAGATAGAATCACCACGAACAAAAGTGAACTGGATTAAGTCATCACATATCAGATCGCTTCCTGACCGTAGATGCTCATTAATTGGAGTCGCTGAAACGGTATCCTTCCTGCCAACTCGACTCAAGCTCTTCTTCACGGTCTGTTTGGTTGGAGGTAATTGATGGAAGGGAATAGAAATTGAGAGAGATGGGTTATAAAATCCTTTGATTGGTTGGTGGGAATTGAAGAAAGGAATGGGAGTTTACAACTTAAACATAGGGAATTCAATTCCCTGCCTCCCTCTGAGAATTGAAGTCTCGTTTAATTCCCTTGCCCATTCCCATTTTCCAACGATGCCAAACAGACCATCACTTGAATACCTAAATTTATGAACTCCTTTTCACTGAAAGTTCCTGACAGCGAGTCAGGCCAATTCCCATCATCCCACGCGCCCCAGCCGACGGCGACCGCGCCCCGTGCCGTCGCGGCCGTGCATGCGTTGCCATGACACATCGGGCGTAACCGTGACGTATGGCAAGGGGTGGCCGGGGCCGAGCGCGTAACAGTGGCCCGCCCGGCCGGGTCCATCTTGTGTCCAGAAATAAACTCGCAATAAATACGGGCATCCTCAAATACCAAAGCAGGGCGCGCATGTTCGTTTTCAGCTATCCGATAGCCACACAAATTCGCATCGATCATGGGAAAACGTTGTCGTGTAACCGTGTTCGTCATACGATCAAAACGGCAATGCACCACCGGAACTGCATGCACCAGTACGCCATCGTTTTAAATGGCTTTGAACTTTGAAGGCACGACGGGGATATGGGAAAGATCTGCGCCACGGTTCTAGAACAGCCTCGAACCGTCGAGAGCGTCGAAAACACGGTGGCACCGACGTGAGTACGGCCGCCGTCGAGCCATCATTTTTCGACGAATCAAGTGCAAGGATGGAGTTGTCGTGCTACAGCAGCATCACGAAGCAGCACATCGATCGATGTAGCTTGAGCTGGCCATTTGCATTTGGTCGGGCACAAGCAAACGTACGGGACGATATCCGTGCTCTGTACGTCCAAGTCCCAGGGACTGTGCGCTGAGCTTCCCGGAGAGGAGGGTAACCGAGGAGAGTTGTCGGGTTTGACGAAATGAAAACTAAGTATGCATGTGGATTGTGGAGAGTTCAGACTGATCTTGATATATCCTGAGTTTCTCGAGTTCTCTGGACCGACCCGTACAAGCGCGGAGATTGACCTAACTAGATCAGTCTTATATATGTGATTGGATTTGACAACGAACGAACATCGCATGGGTTTCTTGATCAAACTAGGTTGTTCGGATTAAAAGACAATTTGAGTCGGACAGCAAACACACCCCACACACACACACACAAAAAAACACTTTCTTGCCGGCCTATGATTCAGTTAGAATAAACAGTGATAACATTATCATTATTGGTTCATAAGCTAGACCGGTACAAATGCTCAACTGAAGAAAAATTGACAGTGATGGTAACTTATCATTACCAGTTCTTAAAAAACCAACAGTGATACTATTACTGCCAATTCTTCTTAAGAACCGGCGGTGATAATGGAGAAAATATCACTGCCGGTTCGGAATCTGAACAGAAAGTGATAATATTTTTGAAAAATCATAACATTTTCATACGGAGTTGGATGGAGACAAAATTTATATGAAAATTATAGCTCTCGATGAGATCTACAACTTTGTAGTTGTCAACTTTTTTATTTCAAGTCATTTAGATGTTCAAATAATTGTTGAAACTTTCAGATACAAAGGGATAAAAGGAAAATATATGTTATAGTAGTTGAGAAGTGTATGTTAAGTGAGATGGTAAGGAAAGTTCACACGAAATAGCAGGTCATGAGTTTGAATCCTAGCGACCGCATGCGTGCGTATTTCGCGCGAAAATCGCGTGACTTAAGAATTTTTTTTGATTTTACCGAGTGATTTTTGGATTTACAAACCGACAGACTATCACTGCCGGTTTCAATATCCGACAATGATGTCGGTTTGGAACCGGTAGTGATCTGGTGTTCTGTAGTAGTGATCCTGAGTCCCTTGCTGATAAGTTAAATCATATATATGCCACCTCCTAGAAATATAGATATTTCACAAGTAGTAGTTGTATTCCTTCAGAGTTGTATGGCTAATGCGTAGGATTGCCAATACGACTTACCCGACTAGATTTGCCTAATGCCTATCTTAATTGTAACGAACTCGTAGTGAAACTACCATAAATATGCACTTGATCCAGTAACTTGAATCAGATTTAAACACCGCAAGCGATATTGGAACTACGAACCATAGCTATGTCCTGATCAAACGCCATGTCCTTTCGGAAATGTGTGGGAGTGGCACATGCCGCGCCAGCCGTCACACGCCAAGCGGTAAAAATCGTGCGGAGTTTTAGGGGGTTAGTTGGGAAAATTTGGACTAATACGTAATTCTAGAAATTTTCAGGCAGCTTTCCATCAGCAATAACTACGTATTCAAAATAAATTTCGGAAGTTCCGAAGGTCCTTTACTAAAATTTGGGCTTTTTTGCAAAAAAAATGGCACGCCAAGAAACAAATTAAAGAAGTTTCGGGGACCTTTAAAAAAAATTGGAGTAATCTATAATTTTAGAAAATTTTGGACCCATTTTTGCAAAAAAAAAAGCTCTGTGTATTAAAGAAGTTTCGGGTGCCTTCAAGAAAAAATGGATTAATATGTAATTTTAGAAAATTTTAGGCCCCTTTTCGCAAAAAAAGAAGTTTCGGAGTCCTCACAAAAAATAGGCTAATTTGTAATTTCAGAAAATTTTGATCACCTTTTCGCAAAAATTCAAAAGTTTCGGGGGCCTCCTCGCAAAAAAGGACTTTTCTGTAATTTGAGGAAATTTCGATCGCTTTTTCACAAAAAACTACGCGCCTTGCGACCGCATCACTCGTCGCTAAATGATGCAGGCGGGGATCAAACATGCAACCGATGGCGCGAGTGCGAGCAACATTATTGCTGCGCCGCGCGGACATTGTTGAGGATTGATGCCGTTAAAATACTTGAACCGTTCAACGACGGGCGCAAACGAGCGACGCGACACAAAGTGGAGCAAATACGTCGGCTGGAAATGGCGTGGCAGGCATGGAGATAGGTAATTTATGGGATATAATATAAGAATTTTTTTAAAAATAATATATTTTTAATGAAAAATTACATAAATAATATGCCAAAAAATAACAGAAGTACCCACTCATCGCAAAATGAAATAGCGACAGGGAGGCTATAGCCATTTGAAATGGTGACAAACTCCTTATCACCATTTGAAATGGCAACAGAGGTCTGTCGCTAATACTGACTGCTCTGTCGCTATTCCAAATGGCGACAGAGAAAAGAGAAGGCAGGAGCGGGGAAAAAAAGGAAAAAGAAGATAGGAGAGGGGGGGGGGGGAAGAAAAGAAGAGAGGAGAGGGGGAATTTTTTTAAATAATATGTTTCTTTATTCAAATTACAAAAAAAATATCTTGATCTAAAAAAATTACAAAACTATAACTCTGTCACCATATGGTTGGACTACAGAGCCCCCAAACCAAATAAATTCTAAAAATCATGAAATTTATTTTGGAGGAAATTAAATTTATGAGGAACATTTTTGCACTGATTTCATTCAAAAATTCGCTGTAACTTGTGAGCATTAATTATTAAAATTCAGTGTTATTTTGACGGTTGCTAGAATTTTAGAATTCAAACTAGGGTTCAATAAACTCTAAAAATTAATTTGTCAATGATAATTCATGTAGTATTTTACAAAATTATCTGTTAGTTAATTTTTTTGACAAAAAAAATCAAATTTCGTTGTGCATGTGTGCTTAATGTAATATACCAAAAAAAAATCAAATTTCGATGTGTATGTGTGCTTAATGTAATATCAGCAACATTAAACTTCAGATTTATAGACTGCAGTAGCTAACTTCAGTGCATGTTTCACATACACTAACCAGATGATCGCAAGAATTGGTTTTGCACAGAGATAGGAACCAGATTTGTGTAGAAAATAAGTCAACATTTCAAGTTAAACCGCGAACTTTCAAATTAGCTAGCCCTTCAAATTCCGTTTTTCTTTGCATTCTTTAGCTAAAGTCTAGAAACTATGAGAGCTAAATAGCTCCATCGCCAGGGATTGCCCCAACATGAATAAAATGTGATATAAATTTGACAACAAATTATAGTAAAACATTGAATAAAACCCGATATTGATATTACAAAATGTAAGACTAAGTCACGAACTGAGATACAACATAGGTACATGCCTTAGAAAACTCATAAAATTGGGATACAACAAAGGTACATATTTGCCTTAGGGAATTCATAAAACTGGGATACAACATAGATACATACATGCCTTAGGGAATTCATAAAACTTGAATACAACATAGGCACATACCTCTGATGAAGGATTAAATCATAAAACCATACATTATATGGCCATAGTTGTCAAAATAGGTCGCTACTATAAAAACAATTATAGTTATTTATTGGTTCCTAACGGGTTACTACGTATGGATACCTGATAGGGCTTAATATAATATCATCGTCATGATTTAGAGGACTTTGAGGATGCAAGGTTTGTAGCCTAGGTGGCATGAAATCGTCATCATCATTGTCATTTGCATGGTTAGGAGTTAGCCCTCCTTCAGTGCTGGTTGAACGTCCTGTCGCCTTGTTGCTTAAACGGCATGTAGTGATAGTGCTTGAACGTCGAGGTCTAGATGACATGAAATTATCATTATCATTGTCATCATTATTTGTATAGTTAGAAGCAAGCTTTCCTTCGGTGGTGGTTGAACGTCCTCTTGAACTTTCTACTGTAACAGTACTAGGTAGACCTCTACCCCTCCAGTTAGATCCTCTTCTGTGTGTTCTGCGTAAACCAGACATCACACCCCTACCGAAGATTATATACATCGCTTGAATTCTGGGATATCTTTATTCAGCAACTCTTTATTCTCCGGGAATGACTAACATACAAGACGAGCATACGAATTAGTGAACTTATGGATAATACTAAAAAGATTAGTAGGGTGAATAAATAGAAAATAACTAATCTTAATATACTCTGCATACTAATCGGGCAGCATCAGTACCCTATGAATTCTCATAGAGAAACTTGTAACAAAAGGGTGTCAGTTAGATCGCATACTTTGAAATATCTTTGATGCCATCCTTACAAGTGCGCCTTGAGGTCATTGGAGGTCACCACAAGAGACCATGAGGGGCTCGCACGCCTACGAGCTCAGGAAGGTGCGGCTACCAGATAATGCAGTCATTCGTTAGCTGGTCAAACATCGCTATGTACTCGGGGTACGAAATGTGTGACGTGATAGACGTGAAAGTTGGTTGCAAAAAACAACACAATTAGATGAAAAATAGCAAATTATTGCACAATTGAAGGTATAGGTGATTTTACTAACACATTGGTGAAACCACAACGTCCCCATGGTAGGACGGTCGACATCATCCCTAAGGGTGCTGTAGAAGCCTGCTCCGTAAGGTGCCAAATCCATCGCGGGTTATCCAATCTGGAATTTCTCGAAAGACCACAGCTGAAGGAGTATAGGACACCTAGTGAGAATGGACGAGCCCGTCACGCAACGGCAACCATTGCAAAGGGCCCAATAGGTGGCAGCAAGTATAGCCGGTCCCCATGCCAGCTGCAGGATCTCCTCTAGGTTAGTATTTGCGATCGATCTCGCGTACTAGATCATGTGCTTGTCAACGGTGTCCCTGTGGGAGGAGCAAAACAAGACCCACCGAAATAGCCATAGCAGGTACGCCTCGAAGTGGCGACTGACAACGTACTCCCCCGCTCCATCTGCCATCCTCTCAGGCTGCAAAAAGTAACGGTCAGTTTGACAACTACAAGAGAAGACGAAATAAAATTTAGACAAAGTAAATCATACTTACTAGAACTATACAAGCCACTTCTGTGTTGGACCGTGCACAAAAGTGGAAGGTGTGGAGCCAACCTCAGCGGGCAGCACATCCACAAACTGGGCTAGGAGCTCTGTTTGCCACTCCGGGTGGACGTCATCAGGCACCACCGCGTCCCCGGTGCAAGGTAAGCCCAGAAGGTAGCTGACGTCCTCCAATGTCGGCACCTTCTTACCGCACAGGAGGTGAAACGTGTGTGTCTCCGGTCACCAGCGATCGACCAAAGTGGTAAGAAGCTCCTATCGTACGTGAACCTCCTTGACACACCACGTCTGTCCTGTGTGTTGGCGACTATCGCCTGCACCATCCATGCTATAGGCAGTAACCCTGCAGCTCTCAGCCTGCACGAAAACACTGTAAGAACGATTGTTCCACACGTACAAGACATCGTAAGGCAACTATAGGAACAGTGCACTAACTTGGGAATCCATCGCGGTTCGAACCGCCATGCTCTCATGGGGGTCCGTAAGCGTAGGGCGGAAAGCTCTAATGGCGGCTCCCCGTCAGGAGGTGGCAAGGTAGCTAAGCGGCTCCGATGAGTCGCGTCTATCACTGGGTCAAGCAACTTGTACTCATGGACATCTGCCATACCTGCAATTCAATAAAACAATGTTAGTACGAATTCAAATGCACAAAGAAACTGAATACAATAATTACAAATGAAATTTGAGTACAACATCAGGACGTACAAATTCGAATACACGAACTAAACATACTAGTATACCTTTACCCATACATGCATTACAAATACAAATTAAACACTTATTGAGCGCAATAATTACACATGTAATGTGCATACATGCATTACACATACTACGTCCATACATATATTACACATGCTATGTCCATACATGCATTACACATACAATAATTTTTCACAGATGCCCACTTTCTGTAGCATCTATGTCATTCCTTATACGCCTCGTCTGTCGTCACCCTACGCCCTTCAGCCTACTGACATCAGAAATACACTGTGTATCCTCCCATCTTTGATACTCCATGAACAAACCCACCACTCGAGAACTGTAAATTTCTTCGCTCCAAGTTGTCATCACCGCTTTTTTATTAAAGAATTGTGACAAGAATATACCCAGATCCATACATATTGTTGAGCAAGTAGCCATGACATGTGAGCATGGCCTATGTAACATACAAGGCTTGTTGCAGCTGCAGGCACATGTTTTTCTATATAGAATGCATTCGTGAGCAACTTTTCACCGGTTCATCCCACAATTGGCTTTCTCTTTACATAGTACCTTGAAACGAAGCTCCCTCGTACCCATCTTCAATGCTCTATGCATCTCCCCCTTCTTGCCTTTCTCCTCCATGTATGTACAAATCACCTTGGAGTATTTCACATCAGGATTATTCATGCGGGCTAACGCCCTAGCATGGCTATCCACAAAGTACTTCGCAATACCATGAAGAACACCCTCCACTATAGCAACCAGGGGAAGGGGTCTTAGGCCTCTCATGACTCAATTAGGCCTCTCATGACTTAATTGTAAACCTCAGCCAGGTTTGTCGTTATGACCCCATAGCGGGCACCATCGGTGTCATAAAGCAGTACCCATTTCTCCCTAGGCTCATCCTCTATCATTCAGAGAAGCATTTTGTGGCCCTTCCATTCCTTCAAACCAAGTGCAGAGGGTCTGTGGGTAACACTTCGAGTGCTACTAGGGCCTCCTCTATGCTAGGCATTGCTCTCTTCACTGCCTCCATTTTATGCCTTAATGTCAGCTCATCCAACTTCTTACACAGTGCGTCAAACTTTCTTTGTTGGTTCTGGTCGCACAACCTCTTAAAAAGCTTCGTAAGCTCCTTGTTCTTGAACTGCTTGTAGAAGTTGGCACCCATATACTGTTTGCATCACCTACTTTGCAGATCATGCCAAGGATATGTTTCTTCTTCACCTTTTTGCAACTACACGACCGCCTTCAATAGCCTAGGATGCTGATCGTGTATAACGCACACTTTAGGCTGTTGATCCACGACGCCGGCTTTCACGTTCCTTAGAAACCAGAGCTAGGGATGGCAAAAATACCCATGGGTCCGGTACATGGTGCACCACCCAATGGGTCCGGTCCAGGTCGAATCTAGACCCATGGGTATTTCGATCGGTCCGGGTCCGGTGCAGGTTGGTCCGGTGCAGGTCCAAATATAGACCCATGGGTATAGTAGACCCGGATCCGAAATTACTAGCCCAGCTCAATTGTCAATTCAACCACTCGGCCATGGGCACATCCGGCCCAGCGCTCATCCGATTCCAACTCTCCAAGTGGACCAAGTCTCCTCTCCTGACTCCTAGTCTCCTGGCCGCCTACACGCCTCACGTCTATTCCCAGTCCCAGACTCCCAGTCGACTCTCCCATTCAATTTCTCCACGCCTCCATAGTCCACACAAACCCAAACCCTAGCCGCCTCACGCCGTCACGCGACTCCACTTTGCTCATTTGCCGTCGGCCGTCGCCCGAGCCCGACCCGGTGACCCCTTCTGCGGACTACCACCGGCGACCCCGATCCAGATCTGCGCCGTCCCCGAAGGCGCCGTCTCCCCGTCGTCTCGTCTCCGAAGGCGCCACCACCAAGTCCAGACCCCGAGCCGGCGTCCGGCGAGGCCACGCCACCAGGTCCAGACCCCGAGCCGGCGACCGACCAGCCACGACCACGGGTTAGTACTTAGGTCCTAATTTCCTTTTCTTCATCGTTCAAAACGGCGCAATAGTAAACAGCTAATTTATTGATTGTAGTTACTGCATATCAGCATGACAGTTTCTTTACATTCGCTTGAGAATTTGTTAGTGCTATACTTGCAAATCAGAAAACTGAAAAGGATTTTGTACCTTGTGGATTTAAAAGCAGTAACCTGCCAACAAATCAAGACAGAGGTATAAAGTCCGTTTATGAGATGGATCATGGATGTCAAGAATGAAGCAATGGCCTTGAGCTTTGGTTGATTGGTTCCTTTGAATGCCTGAATGCACACTGGAAGTTAATTTTCTGATGGCTTGCAGTGCCAATATAGGAACAAAACAAGATAGAATCATTTTTTCCCTCATTGTATCTGGTTTACTTGCCATTGCCGACCGTCGACTCATTACTACTTACAGTGGTATCAAGGTTGTGTTCCAAGTTGGATTGGCTCTCTTGAGATTCTCGCCATGATGACTTGGTGAGTTTCTTGGTGTCTTTTTTCGCTTTTTCTTGAAGACATATTTTAAGGAATTGCTGAAGTTATCTTTCTGTCAGTCAAATTGCCTTTCGAGAAACTTTTACATGCCTTGAGAAATTTCCCAGAGGAAGCAACTGATCCAGATACATTATTGCCACTTGCATTCTCATTTAAGGTGATGAACTGTTTTGTAAAGCAAATGTGATAGCATGTCTTTTGTGAGAACTTCCTGTGGGGTAGACTTGTTCTTGTGTCTAGCACTATAATTTGACAATGAGTTGTTCAATGTTCTGTGTTCATAACCTGGATAACCCAATAAGCTCTCAAGCAAGCAATTCTGACAGCCATGACCGTGGCCGTGGTGGAACTTTCTTTACTGGAATAGCTAGTTAGCAATGATAGATAGATAGATACTCACTACATCATGGACTGGAGTGAGAAGCAAGTATTCATTCATTCGCATAGCATACTAGCAATGGATTGGTCTCTCTCCTTTCGTGCTAGCTACCCATTGACCTAGTAGTCTTTGAAAATTCGGTCCCGGTACCCATCGGGTCCTGGTACCATCGGGTCTGGTCTAGGGTCGATTTGGACCCATATGTTATTCGGTCAGGTTCGGTCTAAAATTGGGTCTCAGTGCAGGTCCATAAGAGGAGGACCCGGAGCTACCCGACCCGATTGCCATCCCTAACCAGAGCCAGCTTTCTGTGTTCTCACCCTCCATGAATGCAAGTGCTACAGGAAAAACCTGGTTGTTGCCATCTACTCCTATGGCTGTCAATATCTGGCCTTTATACTTCCCAGTTAAAAATGTTCTATCCACACATAACAATAGATGGCAATGTCTGAATGCGTTGACGCAAGCACCGAAAGCAAAGAATGCCCACTTGAGTACCATCTTTCTAGGGAAGCGCTACGAGCGCTACTCACAAATATCGATATAAGTTCCAGCATTCCTTTCCTTGATCACCTCAAGCATACCTTGTACCAAACCTTGTTTCCAGTGCCTTCTGCTTCGCTCTCCATGCCTTCGCATAGCTTATCGTGTACTAGAGTCTCTGCTCTATTGCAAGTATGATGGCACGTGGCTTCAAATCCAGGTTGCCCACAATCTCCCTATACATTGTACTCGCAACAAAGCTTGAAGATAGGTTTCTATGTGATTGGGCAGATTCCATTAGCACATATCTGCGTGGGACGACTATAGAACACTTCAAATAGTATCTCACTTAGGCTGGTATATATGCACAAGTCATGGGCAACCCTTCATCTGGCATCTGACATCATACATCTGCTGATCTGACTTTGTAACTTAAAGGTTCTACGAAGCGACACTGCCCATGCTGTCACTATTTCTTAAATCTCAAACTTATTCTTGTAAGTCGCACCTTGCCTCACCTCATTCCGATCGGACTGCCATGCGAAGTGTTCACCCTTGTTGACCACCAACTTATCGAACTAACTTTCACCCTACTCTGTAGGGAAATGCTCTTCATCGTCTTCGTCGTTACTCAAAGCCTCGTATTCATGGTTCTCTGCCTCCATCGCTTCAACCAACGATTCAATATATTCTCCCTCGTCTGCCACCCCATTGGTACCTGTATATCTGGTATTGGAACACCAACTTTCTCGCCTTGTACACCCTCATAACTCGAACTAACATCTGCCTCACTAAGCATTCTCTGGTTTGGCTGCTCACTCCAACTTTCTCTAGTTCATCACCAACAACATCCTCCTGTGTTGTATGGTCAACATTTGTTTTCTGAAATGCTTGTGCCGACAACACTAATTGCCAACCTTTCTTAGTCGCCAATCTTACATACGAGCTCTAGGACTTCGGCCCCTTTAGTTCCACTAACTATCAGTACGTGCAATCCCATCTTCGACACCCTACTCCTTGTAGCTTGAGGTTATGCAATTCACGATCCAGCGAGAACATGTGGTATAAACATCTCATAACCGTGCCGCATGAACACTCCCCGGCACGTGACAGTCCAGCCACGACACTTGGAAAATGACTAAGTTCCACCCCTTGTGCACCCATGTGTGGAACCCCTTCTCCGTAGAGTATTTTAAATTGTACTTATTCATCCATACCTATCAACCATTTCAGGAATTTGTTAATATGTGCACAACAACATAGCACTAACACTTTTCAAATTCTCAACCATCCATACTTTTAGACCTATGTACCACAACGATGTACTCTACACTACTTCAAACAACTACTGCAACCATGCCAACATTAATTTTTTCAAGTAAATAGTATCTCGCATAATTCTCATAGTTTTTTATGTCCATAACTATTGTTACTCTATACAGCTAATAATTTACATACCTAAATAATCTGATCGTCAATGTAAAAAACTATTGCATGTCTACACACCTAATTACTAACAGAACTAAATAATCTGATCTTTAAGTTATATGCGTAATTAACTATTGCTACTCTATAAGACTAATTACTTACAACCCTAATTAATCCGGTCTCTATATCATATATCTAAATCCTACAAACCTAATGACATATCAATGTTTTTAATCTGGTCACTAAATTGCATTATTAAATTTAAATTATTCGTACACATTTTATGTCGGGACCCGAATATGCAAATCCGGACCCTCTATGTATACTGCACTAGTCCAGGATCACGCTAGTGCACACAGGCTCAACATTAGTGAATATCACATTCATACACAACGTAAATAAGGTAAAAGACATAATATATTAAATATTACCAATTGAATGACCTTATGGTCAACTTACTTAACAATGCCTCACAAGGCTGAACAACAAATTGAACTGCAGCGGAATGAAGACGAGATAACCCTCAAGATACCACAGTAACCGACAAGGCTCGCACCCTAAACATTCGTCTCTTCATGGTACTCCTTCAGCACTGATGATTTTTGTAGGCAAGGGTGAGTACTCCAACACGTACTCAACAAGTTGTGCACAGAATGCAAGTCTAACATAACTATATGCAAGGCTTATTCCAAAGGAAGGCTTATGGTTCATAAGCAGTAAAGCAGCATTTGAAACACATACATTAATAGATTGAAAAGATAGTAAAACAAATAGTAACAAGTAATAGATTCAGTATTTCTCAAGTAAACCAAGTTTTCCATCCTAGGTCAAGATTCAACTGCCCAAGTTTTCAAAAAGAAATCTAAACCCTTGACTGTAATCCCCGAGCATGCTCATTACCGGGAGCACGGCTATCCGAATAGATTGTACACTCTGCAGAGGTTTGCACTTTACCCACACGACATGATCATCTTTTGTTGCCACGCGATTAACACACTTCCTTTGGTGTGTCGGCGAAGAGATCACGACAAAGCCTTTACAATGCATCATCTTAACTCAGTACTACCCGCTAAGGTTTCAACACTGAAGGGTCTGAAAACCACAACAGGGCCCCCCTCTTGCGCCATCTGGGTTCATTTAAAAGGATGAACCACTCCACCACGATAGTACTCAAACTAAGACATTGCAAATTAATCAGCTAGGTTGCCCCATAACAACATGTGGTTGCATGATTGACTCAGGTCAAAGGCTCACAAGGTGTCCTTATGGTTTGATCAAAGCAAGACATACACATACCCTTTGCCCATCGGGCCCACCTGCATCCGCCCTTGCCACTTGCTCCGACCCAAAATCATAACCACCCTAGTTGATTACCAAGCACCACGTGCCATCAACAATTCAATATCGTTGCGTGACATCCTCTGCCACCACAACTCAATCTCATCGTGTGACCACACATGACACACAAATTCAGAACATTGTTCCATATTCCATTAGTCAAGATTATTTATCAAAGATTCAAATACATGTGATGACGTGGCATGGCTAAGCAATTCTATTCCGTTCTAACCATCCATGTTGATTTCATTAGTAACCAACTATAGTAAACCAACCTAGGGTGACAAGTGGATCATGGCATACAACTAGCAAGGTGGGGTGTAATTCAAAGGGTACAATAGCTAATCCCGAAATTAAGTTGAAATCATTTATAAACATAAAATAACAAGTGATAAGTTAAATCAAAATAGCATGCAATCTAATCTATGGGTGCAACATGATCAAAGCACAACTTGCCTTCGTTAAACTCCTGCTCCTGGTCTGGAAATAATTCCTGAGCTGAGAAATACCCTTCCGAAGCCTCGCACAATTCAACGTCTACGCGAATCGAGAGAGAAAAGCAAATAAAAACCAAAACCAAAGAGCAAACAAATTCAAAAATTCAAATAAAAGCCACCATTAGAAAGATCTCAATTTTACAAATTTTTAGGAATTTGAATCACCTCAATCCGAGTTCGTATGCGAGAGTTATGAGGTTTTGAAGTTTGAAAATCTTGAAAATACCCTGAAAATAGAAATTCCGAATTTAGCGAATTATTTTTATAAAGGAAATTCCGATTTTTCCCGCCCGAACATACGGCCGCGACGTGGCGTGATCTGGTCCGTTCGTTGACGATCTGACGGTCCGCAGAGCTTCCGATCCGGCGAGGTGTTGAGGCGGCGCAACTCGCCGAGCTTGAAGACGACGACGTACTCTGCGGCGCTCCGGCGAGTTCCGGCGAAGAAGAGGTAGCGGCTCAGCTTCTCCTTGGCGCGACGAACTCAACCCTTCCCTCGGAACGGCGGAAGAGAATCCCTAGCGGCGAAAAAACGCGGCGCAAATCCTCGGCCGAGCTCCGCAACTCCGACGAGCTTTTGCGGTGACTACAACGACTCTCCGGCAACGGCACGAGAGGGAAAAGGAGCGGTGGTTCAAGGTGAGTCTCGGGGTAGGGAATCCAGTGCCCTTTTATACCCAGCACGGCGCGGCAAGGAAGGAAACCTCGGAGGAAACTGTGTCCGGGTCGGAGACGATAGCGGCGGCTTCCAAATCGGAGACGATGACCAAGATCCGTCGATCGACGGCCGACGTACGATGATCCTAGGGTTTCCTATTACGCACGGCGTGATGAAGGCCGTTGGATTGAAATCAACGATCGGCAAAAATCCTAATTAATTCGACCGGCAAGATAATTGTATGGGCGAGGTCCGATCTGTTCATCGTGATTTTTCCCGGTTTTCTATTTTAAATAATCTGAGTAAAATGTTTTGACTTACTTAAGGCATTAGAAATACTCTAAAAATTCCCAGAAAATTCTCAAAAATATTTTGAGCTATTCTGGTCTTGAATAAAATATTTTCACAAAAACTTTATTTTAAATTTATATACTTCTAATTATAAAGTAATTTTCTTTAATTTGAAATAATTCAAATAATTCTCAGAAAATCCAAATAAATCCAGAAAAATTACAAAATTCATATTTAGCAATAAAATAATATTAATTAATTAAAAAGCTAAAATTTTGGGATGTTACATTTTACCTACACAAATGACGAATCTTCTTCTTTCTCCCCCTCCTCTCTTCTTCTTCTTCTTCCTCCTCCCCCTTCCTCCTCCTCTCCTCTCTTTTTTCTACGGCGGCGCTCGGTTTTTTTTCCCTTGGTTGAATGAGAGGTCGAAGAGCCACGGGGCTATTTTTACTCTCTCTCTCTCTGTCTCTCTCTGTCACTAGTTGGACCGGCGACAGAGAGCACAACCATTGGCGATAGCTCTCTGTCGCCAGTTAAAATAGCGACAGAGACTTAATCGCTCTTTCAACTGGCGACTGAGCTCAGTCGTCAGTTTAAATGGCGACAACTCGGTATTTTTGTAATTTTTTGTATATTATTTCTGTAAATTTTTATTAAAAAATATTATTTAAAAAAATTCTATAATATAAGGAGTATTCTGATGGTTCAATGGTTAGAAGAATATCTGGAACTACTCATCTGACGGTGTGGTAGCGAGTACACTCACATGCTTACTGGCGATAGCTCTCTGTCACCAGTTCAACTGGCGACTGAGCTCAGTCATCAGTTCAAATGGCAACAATGTAATTTTTTGGTATATTATTTCTATAAATTTTTATTAAAAATATTATTTAAAAAAACTATAATATAAGGAGTATTTGATGGTTCAATGGTTAGACGAATATCTGAAACTACTCATGTGGTGGTGTGGCAGCGACAAGTAAACTCTCATGCTTGCTGCACGTACGGATTGTCTAGCCCCTGCTCCTACCTTGCTCCAAACTTAGCTACGAGTACAACTGCAACCGACCACAAATACCATCACTTCGCGGCTTGATTTGGTGACAGACAAAACGAAGCAGCTAATAGCTAGTACGATCGATGTAAGCCTGACCCTGATCTGCTAACTCTCAGCACATCTGGTGGTGCGTTAGCACACGCAAACAATAACCAAAGCCACAACAATCTTCTCATCATTGTACGCGCACTAAAGTACGACACGAATACAACTAATATGACAATTGACAACCGCAAAACGTACGCAGGTAGTGATAAAACCATCAAACGATGCAGCTGTTGCGATCCTTGCTCCTGCTCAACGACACGGCAATGTCATCCGACATCGACAGGCGCCGACTAGTAGCTTGTAGCCGGAAAGCGTGTCGGAGCCGACTAGTAGCTTGTAGCCGGAAAGCCATCGCTTGTCCGGCCCCGTAGGGGGTGTAAGTACAGTAGTTGTCATGCTGTCAGCATATACTATTTTGATCCTTAAATCGATATAAAATAATCTTATGTACTGTACCAGTCTCGATACCGATTAATATCAATCATATACTAATCATACCAGTAAAATTGATAATATGGATTATTAAACTATATATTATATTTGATAGTACTACTATGTATTTTAAGTAATATTAATTATAAGTAAAATTTGGCATACCAATAATTAAATATATATATTTATAAATATATATTATTATATGAAACCTAAAATACATTCTAAGCGTAGCCTGGTTATGATATTGAAAGTACAGTAGGTACTGAAGCAGATTAGCCATGCGACGTCGACGGCCACAGACGTTGCGTACGCCGGCGAGCAGGAGCAATGAGGCTGCAGTGCCGGAAATAGTATGGCCTCCAGACTCCAGAGCCCGCTCTCTCCAAATTAACTTGCAATCAGTGGTCGCCGGTAGGTTCTCGAAATCTCGAACGTACGTTGTTTGCTCGCCGCCGTCAAGGCGCGCGTGGGGACGCGCGGGAGTGCGCTGAGCGATTCGTCGCTGTTGCGATAGGCGTACTGGTCAAGATATTCCTCCAACGGATGTCAATACCCTTTATTCTGGTTCAATCCAAGAGTTGTTACTCCCACGTTTAAGTTTACTGTGTGTATTTTGTTAATGGTTTTGTCTAAAAATATATAGCATATTTTATATTTCAATGTAAACTAAGTGTGATGTTTTCTCTATATCTCTAATAAATATTTATATTTACATTATATTCTCTGCATGCATTCATTGAATATAGCTCTTATTAGTGATAATAAATAAAGATAATCTAGTTATTTTTAATATTTTTGGTGTACATAAAAAATATACTTTATAAATTTGGACGGAGAGAGTGTTATATACAAATAGCGGGTACCAATTTTAATCTTTTCATGGTCTGCGACGCTGATCTGTGACAGTGAGTAAGCTGCAGATAGTGTGTTTCCTTACATACATACATGACAATTTCTAAATTAATAAAAGAAAGAGTTTACCCTCGCACAGCGTGGATCGTCCAACCCAGCGAACTCAGCGCTCACGTTGTCTGGTCCAACTCCACGCTGTTCTTTTTGGTAATTTGATTTTTCTACCATTGTGTTTATGACACAATCTGTACCATAGTTTATTCTCACATGTGTTTATTCTTCTTTTTTTATCAAAGTTTGGTTCACGGGTAAAAATATCACATCGCAAGAAAGTCTCGATAGAGAATGGTTTGTTATGTCCTCTTCGATTTTCTCTTATGTATTTACTAACATGTCGATGTAAAGCCCTTGGGCTAATAATTTTGCAAGCACGTATGTAGAGCCTCTACTGTTAGTTAATTTTTTTGCTGATCATTATTTCGATCAATGCCCTTAATTGTTTGTAGTGGGTAAAGCAGCATCAAACTTCAATTTTTTTTAAATAATATTATTTTTTAAAGAAATTACGACATTAATATGCCGATTTAAAAAATTGCAAAAATAATACATCCATTCGGCAAAAATACTATTTTTGCCAAACGGTTCGGCGAAAATGGGTTAATCCGTCATTATTACACGTTTTGAACCCTAATCACCGAGGTCAGCCTATTTTCGCCAAACGGTGTGGCGCCACACCGTTTGATGAAAATAGTCTTCGCCAAACAGTGTGCCGAAAATACCTATTTTCGCCACACCGTTTGGCGAAAATAGGCGCATACTGGTCCGCGGCGTCGAACGGCCGAGTGAGCGAAGAAAGAAAGAAGAGAGGCCAGTGCTCGGCGACGGCGGCGAAAAAAGAAAGGGAGAGGGAGAGGAAGGGAGGGAGAGGGAGGGAGGGAGAGAGAGAGTGCAGGAGGGAGAGAGAGCGCGCGTGGGAGAGAGAGAGGAGAGAAAGCGCTCGCGGGAGAGAGAGAGGAGAGTGCTCGGGAGAGGAAGAGAAGAGAGAGAGGAGGGAGAGAGGAGGGAGGAAGAAGGAAGAAGGGAAAAAAAGAAAAAGAGGTAAAATCTTCACTTTTTAATTTTGTTATTAAATTTTTATGGTGAAAATTAATTTAGTCAAATATTAGATATTGATGCAATACTAGAGATTTTAGATATTGATGCAATACTAGAGATTTTAGATATTGATACAATATTAGCGATTTTAGATATTAATGCAATTGGCGATACTATATATTGAGGCTATATTGGCGATACTAGATATTGATGTAATATTAGCGATATTAGATGCAGTTAGCGATATTTTATTTGTGCAATTTGCAGCTACTGGTATAAATCTTATGTTGTTAAATATTTTGACATGACAATTGAAAATTACGCTTTCAACATGTTGTGAAATATTATGATATTGTTCTTGTATTAATGCTAAAAAGAACTGCATAGTCTAAACTCAAGCAGTAAGAATATATTCATACCTGATTGTTCATAGAAAATGCCGCATGATAATTTTCTCGTTCAGGAGGAAATCATTGTTATATTAACATTTTTGTTTTCAAGATTTGTAAACTCAATTTATATAAAATTTAATTTTGTTTAGTTAGTGATATTAAACGTTAGTGGTGATCTAAAAATCAATTTTGTTTATGTCGTCACAGTAATGTCGGATCCAGTGAAATTTAGGGTATATTATGGCGATGGTGAAATAAAAACTGGGCAGAATGGTGTTGATTTGAGTAGTTTTACAGTCACCATGGAGGAACACTTATTCCCCGATAGAGTTAGCATCCGTGATATAAAGCTTTGGTTGACCCAATATTTTTCCCTGGATCCAAGTATTTACTCTGTTACCATTCAAATCTTATTCACGCGTAGTAAGGGTGACTCGGCTCTGTAGGAGTTGAAGAAAATAGATCGGACGTACTTGTGGCAGAAATGGTTAAGGTGGTGTAAGGGATCTAGCCTTGAATGTGTAATGCTGGTGCAGGCTTGCCCTAGAGAAGAGGTGAATATTAGCAAGCAGGGCGAAAGCAAAGACATCGACTCAAATGAACAAGTTCAGGAAGTGGTGCCAGTTGAGATAGCAGTGGAAGATGATAATAGGGATGCAGCAAACGCAGAAGGTCGGGCCGATGAAGGGGAGGAGATCCAGCAACTTGTTGATCAATTGGAGTTGGTGGACCGTATGGCGATTTAAGATGAAGCTGAAATGTTGGAGTGTGATGATGACATCAACGAAGATGAGGAGGGGGGAAGATGATGATGAAATGCATGGTAGTACTGGGGCAACGGATGTACCCATCCCTGATAAGTAGAACAGAAAAAACAAAGCTGGTATGGAAGTTTTATAGGGACATGAGTCGCGTTGGGAGTATGGTAGCAATGCCATTCGGCTGAATCAAATTTTCACAAACAATTCTGAGTTGAAGTTGGCGGTGAAAGGTCAGGCACTATCGCAACAGAGAGAGTTCCGGTTATTTTGTCCAGCGATAGATACACAAGTGAAGTGCGAACCGAAGGATGTGAATTCCGAGTACATGCATACAAGCCGAAGTGCGAGACATTTTGGATTGCATCACGAGTAGATGGGCACACATGCAGACTAGAAAATGTTCTGGTGAAACACCGCAACTTGAATGCGACTGTAATCGCTAGCATGTTGTTCAATGAGATCATCGAGAAGCGGGACATTGAGTGTTCTTATATTCAAAAAGCAATCTTGAGAACATTTAAGTACCAGATAAGTTACTCTATGGTTTGGCGTGTGAAGCAAATGGCATTAGAGAAGAGGTTTGACACATAGAGGCTTCGTATTGTAACCTACCTCGTGTGCTTGATATCTTGAAGGAAACCAACCCTGGCACGTACACCGCTTTTGAAGAAAGTGAAGCGGATAGTAATGGGATCTCGATATTTCGTCGTGCTTTTTTTTTCATTGGGTCCTTGCATTGCATCATTCAGGTACTGCCGTCTATTGTTGTGTGTCGATGGTACATTCTTGACTGGAAAATACAAGGGGCAGATTCTAACGGCCATTGCAGTTGATGTGAACAACCACATACTTCCATTGGCCTTTGCATTTGTTGAGGGTGAGAACCGGGATAGCTGGCTGTGGTTTTTCAGACTTTTGAAGTTCGGGGTAGTTCGTGATCGGCCCAACGTGTGCATCATCCATGATCGTCATAAAGGTATCATTTTGGCAATTAAGACTCTACAGGAGGACCTTGATGAGACTTTTCCATGGCGTGACATGCAGAATAGGTGGTGCATGAGACATTTGGGAGCAAATTTTTTCAGGCAGTTCAAGAATAAGAAACTGATGAACCTATTTAAGAGGTTATGCAAGCAGAACCAGGCACGTAAGTTCAACGCGATATTGGCCGAGTTGGATAAACACACTACCGCACATTTTTTAGAGCTGAAGAAGCAACCACCAACGCCGAACTATTGCCCACCCAAAAGGCTATCACCCCTTGGAGCACTCGATCCTCCAAATCTTAGGAGACGATCGTCAAGGAACATTAAGTGTTTCTCGCACTGGATAGAGGTGAAGCCGTTGGAGAAGTGGGCATTGCTCCATGACACTAGGGGCGCCAGGTTAGTATACTAAATTAACATAGTTGCGACGATTGAACAATTGGGGTTATTGTGCTAAATGATATGTTTGAACAGATTTGGTGTCATGACAACGAATATAACCGAGGTTTACAATTAGATCATCAGAGGCCTGCGTCTGCTACCACTTGTGGCCATCCTAGAAGGTATGATGCACGGCATCGTTGGCTACTTCCAGAAAAGACATGCGGAGGCTGTACTTCATGCCACGACATTGCAAATGCCATACTGTGGGCGGATGATGGTCTACATGGAGGAACGAACTAGTAAAGCTCAGCTGCATATGGTGCGTAGCTTCGAAATCACTGAGTACCGCTTCGAAATGACTCTCCGGTGTAAAGGGGGATTAGGAACCGACACGGTGATAGCATCTAGGCCTCCTAATTCCTTAGTTCTGTTTAAATAAAAAGGTTTTGGTGATGATAACTAAGTCAATATTCATTAATGTGTATAAAGGAATGGCTAAAAGCATTAGTGGAGCATGTTGATCTAACGAGATTAAGGTACTTTGTTTCTAGTTTATGGCTTGGGAGTTAATTCAAGCCAGATAGCTAGGATTATTTTCAGTTCGGCTGTACTATAAATGGGAACTTTGCACAAGTTAGTAGATTGGATCATAAGATTAAGTCAAATTAGACTGCTTGGAGTTAAAACTCTTAATCCTTCTGATCTTTGAATTAAAATCCTCCTTAATTCTCTAGTTCAAATTTGCGACGGTCTAAAATTCAGTTGTTCTTTTCTTAACTCTATCGCAAACTTAGACCAAGTTCTTTTCTCAGACCAAATCTCTTAATCTTGCTCTATTTATTCACAACGGACCAAACTTCTTATTCTCCTATACTTTAGTCCGTAATGAAAGTTCCTTAAAAAAGACTTGCAGTCGAGTTATTTCCATGTATGACGGACCAAATTATTTGGTCCGGCATACATATAAATTCTTATTCCTTCGACAGACCAAAGTTTCTCAAATTTCCATCTATGGCGGACCAAAATTTTTAGTCCGGCACATGTTCAAAAATTTTAGTCTTTTTGCCGGACCAAATCTTGAAATCTAATCATTAAGTCCGTAGTTAAAAGTATATTCTATATTCGAGAATTTTCCATTTACAACGGACCAAATATTTCTAACTCAAAGTTTAGTCCGTTGCTAAAGCAAACCTCTTGGTTAAAACTTATTTATGTCAAAAAGGTACTTGGCTACTGATCTTAGAAAAGTCCCATGTATGACGGACCAAATATTTTGGTCCGGCATACATGTATCTCTCCCATTTCTTTGCCGGACCAAATTCTCTGAAACTCCCATATACGACGAACCAAATTTTTTAGTCCGTCGTAAACATCTTCAATTGGTCTGTGATACACATGATCAGTATCGCTAAGTCTTGTTACTTAATCCGTTGTAAACGTGTATTTTTGATATTTTTGATACTCTGACACGTCCAACGGCTACAGTGGTAGGTGTAACGGCTATATTCATTCCAAATGGCTATATAAGCATTTCCTGATCCATCTACCATATAACTTTATGAACTCCTTGACATTTTAGCATTCAAAAGAGCTCTCATTCTAAAAAGGAGTCTGTGCTTCACTCTCAAAATCAAAATCCTCAACATTCCTAAGTGTTCTAGCTCCAAGCTTGAGTCTAGTAGTGTGATTTGCAAGTGAGCTAAGAGACAGAACTTGTGCAAAGTTTATTACTCTTGGATCTTAGTGATCCTAGACAGCTTGGAGGAAGTGAAAAGTGCGACCTGTCCAAAGGTGATTGTAGAAGGCCACTTTGGTTGTGAAAGGGTTTGGAGCTCACCTCACTGGAGTGGTGAAAGAGCTACCCGAGTGATCACCAAAGCTACTGCGACTAGCTTTGGAAGAAGCAATACTTCGAAAGAAGTGCTTCAACGTGGAGTAGGAGAAGGGCTCTGAACCACGGGATAAATCTCTGTCTCATTTGTGCTTTACTTCATTTTATATTGCTTTCGTTGTTATCATTGTTTGTGTGCTACTTCTGTTATATACTGCACTAAGCCATTCACTTAAGATAAATAGTTAATTATAACTAAGAAGTTAAAATTTTAAAAGTTGCTTATTCACCCCCTTCTAGGCCAACTCGTTCCTTCACACAGCGGTTATTACACATGAGGTTAACCTAGGCCAAGGGGCCACTGGATGGTGTGAATGCACCTGCAACAAGCCAAGACTTCTTCATATTCCTTACTCGCATGTGATCGCAGCTTGTGGGCAAATTGGGATGAACACGTCGCAATACGTGTCCCCTTTCTACTTGAAGGATCATGCTGTCAATACCTGGTCCGGTGAGTTCCGTGGTTTCCGTGCACATGGTGATTTCACTGCCATTAACAGAGATGAGCGCATATGTCAACCGGATGCAAACTTGCGGAGGTGTGCGGAAGGGCAGGTTGGTCTTCTATAGTCTAGGCGCATTCGCAATGACATGGATGAATCTAGAGTGGGTGGCCCTGTTAGGAGGTGTTTTCAGTACGGTGAGTACGGGCACAAGACAACGCAATGCCCGTAGTGTTATGTAATGAATTATGTAATGTGTATTGAATTGTGTAGTATGTATCATTTTATCGTATGTTATGTATTTGCGGGTATATTGGACATTTTATCATGTTTATGTATTGAATCATGTAATTTCTATTGAATTGTGTAATATGTATCATTTTATTGTATGTTATGTATTTACGGGTATATTGGACTTTTTATCATGTTTATGTATTGAATTATGTAATTTGTATTGAATTGTGTAATCTGTATCATTTTATTGTATGTTATGTCATTTGTTTATTTATGTTGAACCCTTCAGTCTTTTGTTTTACATTAATAATCGTACTGTCTTCCTGTTTACTTGCAGGGATGGAGCACCCCGAGTCACTTCTGGACTCTTCCTTGGACCGACGGCACCGTGCGTTTGTCCACACGATAGAGGGCATTGAGAAGGTGCCTTTGCTGCGGATCCATGTGCCTAACAAGGCATGGCAGATCCACCCACGTTTCTACACCAGGTGAGTTGCACTACATTTACATGTTTCATTGCTCGCACAATTGCATTTCGTCTAACTAATATTTGAATACTACAACTGTTTTTTCCATGTCGATAGGTAGGCACATGCTGGATTGCTTCCTCTCATTCGCATGGTTGAGGGCTCAGCTGAGGACGCGGCTGAGGATCAAGCGAAGGCCGAGGATGGTCCAGAGTGGTCACGGCGTTTTCTATTTGATCGGTCCCTGCTGTCGTGTTTGGTGGACCGTTGGAGGCCGGAGATGCACACTTTTCACCTGCCGTTCGGTGAGGTGACTGTGACCCTGCAGGACGTCGCCATGCTTACAAGGTTGCCGATCGCTGGGACACTGATCGGACCCTCGGTGACTCCTGCGGGGTGGGTGGCAGACCTGGAGGAGAGGTTTGCCGGAGTGGTTCCCACTGACCCGGAGATACTCATCGGCGGGAAGAAGCACGGGCCATCGAGGAGGTGTGTGGGGGATATATACCCCGGGGGCCCACAAGGCAAACCTGCGAGGCCCAACCAGGCAAAGCCAGGCCGACTACGGAGGACTGGAGGCATACTGGGCTGGGCGAGATATGAAGAATCGGAACAAAATTCCCGTTATGGAAACCGAGTCGTATTAGGCAAAGGATGATTGTAATCCAAACTAATATAGAGTCGGATAGATATTAGGGTGCAGATCTCATCTCGTATCCGAGTGGGATTCCCTATTGTAACCGCCCGTCTCTGTTATATAAAGAGAGGGGCGGGGAACCATCAACAAGGACAACATCATCAGCAAATAAGTTAGCTACTCATAATTCCGAGCACAGGACTAGGGTATTATCTCCCTGCGAGAGCGAACTCAGATAATTTCCGTGTCTTGTGCTACCATCGAGTTCCCGATCCAGCGCTTAGCCCCCTTTTAATTATTGTCGGTAACAAATCTCGACAGTTGGCACGCCAGGTAGGGGCTGCGTTAGGATCAATTTTGACGGGCTCGATGGCGATCTTCGTCAAAGGCATGGCCACCTTCGCGCCGGCCCAGGCGTTCCGCTTCGGAAGTCTGGACTTCATTGACAGCGATTTTGGTCATCTCTCCCTCTCGGATTCGGATCAGATCCAATCTGAAGGCAACATCGAGGTCCCCTTCACCAGCAAACCACTCGGATCGGGAACAGGCATGGCCATCTGTCCTCGGATAAAAAGCCAAAAGTCTGGACCCCGTCTAGAGCGGGAATTAGTTGATGGCGGATCCCGAGAGGTCGAGCATACTGGAAAACCACTCGGACTTAAAGGTCAGTGCAACTCATCTTCCTGTTCCTCTGATTCAGAAGGCGGGGCGGAAGATTTCCAAAGCTTTCGCAGCATTTTTGTGATAGAAGATTTGTGAACGGAATCCCAGCAACAGAAAGATGTAGCGAACGCTGTAGAAGAAGAACGTCAACGACAAGAAGGCCGTGCAAGACTCCTCCAGAATAGAAGCCGCAACGTTAATGAAGAAATCCTGCAGACAAAGGTGGGGAACCAGTCGGTTTTTCATACGCCTCAGCAGAACATTGTGGCCTCCAAAACGCTTCTTGATACTTTGGGGCCACTGCTTGGTCCGGATAGCCCTGCCGCTCCGATCGTAGCCCAGGTTCAGGCTATGGTGGCGGCGGCAGCAGTCCAGCAACACCAGGAGGAGCCATGTCGAACTCGCCTCGTCGACTCGCAGGCTGCCAGCAGCAACACGGCTCGCAGTCGTCACAGGCGAGAGCTCCGGCGAGGGGAAGACGCGCGGCACAGCATCAACCGTGACCTCCGCATGGATTTAAATGCCAGACGGCGTGATCGGGAAGATGAAGAACGACGTAGGCGCAGAGATAACTACGAATGTTTTGGCATTGGCCACGACGGCCAGGACGATCACCGTAACAACCCCGCTATTGTGGAGGACGCAGCGGCCCTAAAACGAAGACCGGCGGGTTAAATCACCCTATCGGCGTTCTCCACGGATTCGCAACGACGGCCCTATCGAGGGCATCAATGGAATTAATAGGCTTTCACCCTCACCTTCGCCGAGTGGGTGCCCGGCTTAACCCTTAAGGATTCAACCCAAGAGCATCACCAAGTTCGACGGAGAAAGAGACCACTTAGCGATGATCCTCTCGATGTGCCTTCCTAACACTTCCCTCAGCTTGGCTCCAAGTTTACTCCCAATTCATGACATCATCGCAATCATGGTGAAAGCCGGGCGGCTCTAATCAATGTGATGGCCAATTACCTTCAATATTTGGTCATGCTCACCTCTTAGCAAGCGATTTACTATTTGCGGGACTACGTGGCGTTACCTTGGCCCAAGCTTGGCTTACAGGACTCCCATCGGTTGCTCTTTGTAAGTCAAGTCTTCTTGTAGTTCAAATTCCATAGATTCTTGGGAGGATCTTTGTAACTAAACTCGCATATGGCAAACATTTATCCCTCTTTACATACATCCATCCGTCTGCGGGTGATAAGGTATCTTGAAATTCAGCGGGTGCCCATTCTTTGTATGCAATTTATCCCAAAATCTTGAGGTAAATTGGGTACCTCATCCGATACTATCTTCTTGACACTCCATGCAAGCATACGATTCTCGCCATGTATAGCTCGCCAACTTTGTCTCGAGTAGGTGGTCTTTCTTGGTATGAAATGTGCGACCTTTGTCAAGCGATCCACGATAACCCATATGGAGTCATAACCTCCTTGCGCCCTGGCAATCCGGTAATGAAATCCATTCGATTTCTTCCCATTTCCACTCTGGTATTTTCAATGGCTGCAGCGATCTGCTTGGCCTCGATGCATAGCTTTGACTTCGTGGCATACATCACATAGTGCCACGTGTTCAACAACCTCTCTCTTCATATTCGCCACCGAACCTTTCCTTCAAATCTTGATACATTTTGCACTTCTGGGTGAATCGAATACTTGGAATCGTGAGCTTCCTCCAATATTAGCTGCTTTAATTCCTTTTTTGTTGGAGTGCATAAATCGCTCTTTCATCCACAATGTACCATGTTAGTCGACTTAAAATCTTTTGCTGTCCTTCCTCCATCTTGGCCTTGATTCTCTCGATCTTCTCATCATTCTTGACCTTCTCTAATCTGATCTTCCAAGATAGGCCTTACTTCTAATGCGACTCTGAATCCTTAGGAACAACTTCCAACTTCAATCTCTGAAGATCCTTGCGATTCTCCTGGCTTTCTTCCACTTTCGAACTTAGTCCATGGCTTTTCCTACTCGGGGCATCGGCCACTCGTTGGCCTTCCGAGATGATAATGGATTCCCATGTTGTAATCCTTGATCAGTTCTAACCATCTTCTTTGTCTCATGTTTAGGTCGATTGGGTGAAAATGTATTTAAGACTTTTATAGTGCGTATACACCTCACACCTATTACCAATAAGATAGTGGCGCCATATCTTGGGGCATGCACTCTGTTGCTAACTCTAAATCGTCGTCGGGTAATTCCCTTCATGTGGCCTTAATTGCCTTGATGCATAGGCTACTACCTTTCCATTTTGCATCAACACACATCCGAGCCCTTGGCGTGATGCATCACAGTAGATATCGAAACTCTGATGCACATCTGGTTGCACTAACACTGGTGCTGATGTCAGTCTTTTCTTCAATTCTTGGAAACTCTTCTCACAATCCGGTGTCCAAACAAATTTCTTCTCTTTCTTTAACAATTGCGTAATTGGCCTAGCAATTGTCGAGAATCCTTCTATAAATCGGCGGTAATAACCAGCCATTCCAAGGAAACTCCGAACTTGCGAAACTGTCCTGGGCGACTCCCAATGTAGCACTGTCTCAACCTTGCTTGGGTCCACTGCGATCCCTTCGGCAGTCATGACATGCCCTAAGAAATCTACCTTACTCTTCCAGAAATCGCACTTACTGAATTTAGCATACAACTGTTGCTCTCTTAGTCTTTCCAGTACTAATCTCAAATGTTGGGCGTGCTCTTCATCAGTTCTTGAATAAACCAGAATATCATCTATGAACACAACCACAAATTTATCTAAGTATTCCATGAATACTTTATTCATTAAGTTCATAAAGTATGCTGGGGCGTTTGTCAATCCGAACGACATAACTGTGAACTCATAATGTCCATATCTTGAGGAAAACGCGGTCTTGGGTATGTCCTCTGTCTTGATTCTCAAGCGATGATATCGACCTAAGGTCAATTTTGGAGAATACTCTGCTCCTCTTAATTGATCGAAAAGATCATCGATTCGAGAACAGCGGGTATTTATTCTTTATCGTCACTTAGTTAAGTGCGCGATAGTCTATACACATCCAAAACTCCCATCTTTCTTCTTATGAATAGAGCAGGGTGCTCCCCATGGTGGCGAGCTCGATGCGATGAATCCTTTTCCAACAACTCCTCAATTTGCTTTTCATTTCTACCAACTCTTGGTAGACATCCGATATAGCCTCTTTGCTATCGGTCTTTGTTCGAGTACTAAGTCAATTCTGAACTCTATGTCTCTCGTCGGTGGCATTCTGGTAATTCCTCGGGAAAAACATCCGGGTATTCATCGACCTTTGGTACATCCTTTATCTTGACGGTCTCTAGATTATTTACTAACATCGACTTCCTCGAATCGCCATTGCTTGAAATTCCACTTTCCTACCTTGAGGCTTTCAATAGACACAACTCTTCGTCCACGTCTATCTGACCTTATGTTTAGTCAACCAATCCATTCCCGAGGATAACATCCGGGGTTTGGGTATCTAATATAATAAGGTTAAGCTAGGAACTCTACCCTTTTATTAGTAGCTTAACTCCGAACATCCGACCTTAGAAGCGGAGTTCTGATCGAGGATTGAACTAGGAGTGTACTTTTAAGATTAACCACATCAGATTATTTGTCATAGCGAAATCTCGAAAGCGAATGAATCTGAAGCTCTGAATCAAATATCATGGTGGCCTTGAGTTGACTAAGAACTTACCCAGCACGACGTCCGTAGCATTGTGGACTTCGTCTGCGGAGATATGATTAATCCGGCCTCGTGCGAATGCCTGCGGTGTAGCTCCAGCTTGTGCAGGTACTCGGCTTCCTCCTTGGGTAGGGGTCTTGGCTGGGGTGCTCCCTAGATTGAAGCGTACTGGTGTCACGCCTCCTTTCTTTGGGCACGCATTGGCGAAATGCCCCATCTCGTTGCAGTTGTAGCAGCGCCTCCCTGCCATTTGCTGATTTCCACTATTCTGATTAACAACCTTGGATCGGGTGCGAGGGTTTGTCCGACTGGTCTTGGCATTGGTGGCGGCGTCCTGACATTGTTCCCTGGCTGGAACCTGGTGAATTGCTGGGGTATCATTTTTGTTTTCTGATGACCCTGACGTCCTCCTTGCAGAGCTATGCGGCGTTTGCGATTGTCGTCCAGTTCTTTGCGCTTGTCTTCGATATGGCGCCTTGTTTACTAACTCCCAAAATCCGGGAAGGTGTGAGTAATCAGCCCCACTGAAGCCGAGTTAAGTCCTTCATGAAGCGAGGCGCCTTGCTTTATCCGTTGCTCGTCATCGGTGCATAGCGTGCTAAGCGAGTGAATTTATTCAGATAATCGGCCACTGCTGGCCTCCTTGCTTCAGAGCTCGAAATTCCTCCTTTTTCAGCTCCATAATACCCTCCGGCACATGGTATTGACGAAAAGCTAGGGTGAATTCCTCCCAAGTAATCTCCTGCGGGTTCTCCTGCGACGCGCAGTAATTCTCCCACCATTCAGTTGCTGTTGTTCCCTCAAGCTGGTGAGAGGCATAAAGCACCCTCTCATGTCCTTCACACTGGGTTATGTGCAATTTCCTTGCGATGGTTCTCAACCAATCATCTGCCTCGAGTGGACTGGCATTGCCCGAGAATGTGGGCGGTCGGGTCCTCATAAATTCAGACAATCTTGAGTAGGGACGTGGCCCATTGTTCACAGCTTGGTTGTTAGCGGCGGCTTTGAGTCTTTGTTGTTGTAATCGTTGTCATCATTGTTTGCATTAAGCTGCGTTTGTCTTTGAGAAATCGCCTAAGTTCTGCATATCCTTGGCGGTCTTTGCTGGGGTGGCGGTGTATAGTCTGACCGCCTCCGTGGCGTGATCCGCCTCTGCTCCGTTGTTGCGAGTGTTCACCATCTGTTGATTCTTCGGGGGTTTAGGGATAAGGGGGAAAAGAATAGGCGAGTATGGAACTTATACGGGGAAACAGGTGTAACTTAAATAGAACCAATAAGCATTCAAGCATAAATAATAATTAAGTATGGTTTAGTACATAGTCTAAGGACTATGCAACCATATGACAATCACAAACATCACATCCAATTGTTCATTACAACATCCATACTAATGTTAGAAATAAAAAAGACGCGACTCAACACAGTGAGTCTCAAGCATAAAGCCGCCAACGACATTTCGACAAAGCATCACTCATCGAGCCAACCCGGCTCTGGCTCGCCGATCACGTAAACCGGCGGGTGAGCTGGCATCGGGGCCAACTGATCCCCATGCCCTCCCCTTGGGCTTGTTGGGGCTCCACTGCTCTTTGGTCTCTGGCGCTGGCGCTGGCTCCTGCTCTGCTGGCTCCTCCTCGTCGTCGTCGAGCTCCATGACAGCGTCTGGCTCTCCCTGCCCGTAAAGAGCCTCCTCTAGCTCGGCGATCCTCTGAACGGCGTGCATGCGGGTCTCTCGTAAGGCCTCCTCGGTCTCCTCCAGAACACGGTAGACGGCCTGCAGCTCTGTAGTCGTGGCGTCCATCACCTCCTCTGTGCCTTGTGCAGCAAGCCAGTGCACGACGGCGGCGTCGTCCTCGAGTCCAAGCGGGCTGCAGGGTCCACCGCGTCTTGGTGCACACGGAAGGCGGTATCCACAGCTCGAAGCCGTGGTCCTCGCCGATCCGGCCTTGGCGCAACTCGGGCACACTCTCAGTATGCCCGCCAGAGCTAGCTTCGCTTCACCGCGAGGCGAAGCGGACGACTAGCACGAGCGTGCTCCCGAGCGTACAAGGTCAGCGTCGTCTCCCATCCGCGAGCAATCCCGTTGACTATCCAGGTGCGAGACTTGTAGAGTGGACGATCGAAGCCTCCCAACACAGGAGCATCCTCGAGCTCATGGCGTAGCCTCCGTGGCGCTCTCCAAAGAGTGGACCATCGCATCCGCCAAAGCAGCAGCGTCGTAACAACAATTTTTAAAGAACACGAAAGTAATAGCAAAAATACAGCAGAGGTATGAAGTAAAGAAGAAGAGATGAGTCAAGATTTCATTGATTATTCTTGTCAGATTTTATTCTTTAGAAATTAATTTGGACTCCACCAAGCGGCCGATCTAACTAGGGTCGAGTCTTCTGATCGGTATGGCTCGATACCATCCTGTCGTGCCCGAATTTATCACGGATTCGGACACTCTGTGTATTCGTACTAGTCGAGGATCACGCTAGTACACACAGGATAAGCAAGGTTGAAGTACCACAATCATACGCAGCGGAATTAATAGTAAAGTACTTCAAGCAGAGTATAACGAGTTACGGCCTTATGGCCACCTTACAATACTTCACACAGAAGCGATAAATATCATCGATGTCGAGGTTCATTCGGCGGAAGCAAAATACGATAAGCGGAACCCTCTCTAGCCACAAAGCTCTTGAGTGCGGCTTAACCCTTAATCCTCCGGCCTTGACGAACTCTTCATTCCAAGCGCACGGCTTCTTCTTCTTCGAGGTTTTTGTCGATGCAAGGGTGAGTATACAACATACTCAACAAGTCATGCACAATGCGGTTCTATTACTACATGCATGGCTTATTCCAAAGGAAAGGCTTAATTGGGTATTTTGCATAAGCGGCATTTCTTTTAATAGGTAATCCTACTAGATTAAAAGCGATAAAATCAATAATATTTAATAATTAATTTCTCAATTCTTTTTCTCATAGGTTTTGGCTCACTGACCTAATTTGATTCTTTTGGCACACGACCACCCATTCCACATTTTCATTTTGAAAATCTAACCCTTATTTGTAATCACCGAGCAATGTCCAATACATGGACACGGCTATTGAATAGATTCACACACACACTGCAGAGGTGTACACTTTACCCACGAGGATCTGATCGTTCACCACAGCGATTGATTGTAACAAAGTCTTTGAGAGACTAACACTTAGCGATGATCCTCTCGATGTGCCTTCCTAACACTTCCCTCACTGAGCCAAAGTTTAGAAACGAGGCACATACTGTTAGATGGGTACCAAGCGCAAAGACAGTGCGCTCCCGTCTGATTACATTTTTGGTGTATGCTTGTCACCCCGAGGTATCAAAGGAAAGATATTAGAAACCTACTTAACTAGGTCCGTCCCATTCGGCACAAGTGGTTGTACGGAACTCAGCTCAAAGGCTCGCAAGGTTAAGTCCTTAATTGTCAGGGCAAGACAACCATTTTATACATCTCGGCACCTGCCTTCACAATCTTTTCATACATCCCATTGCCACACAGGCCCACAGCACAAGCCTTCTTGCCACTTGCCCGGTTCAAATCATTTTCCCACCCCACTTTATACTTAAGCAACACATGCCATTTTCCACATCAGTTCATGAATAGCACCACACAGGTCACTATCCCAGTTCCAATTCATGACATCATCGCATTTTCCAAAATGCGTTCCATAATTGTTTAGTCAATATTCATTTGATATTTGAAAGTCATTCCACGCATACAAGCGGGCTAAGCGACTAATCACGGTCTAGCCTCCCGTGTTGGCATCATATTAGCATCCAACATATTTAAGCATCTTAGGGTGACAAGGTATTCAGGGCATATAATGACATTAACAAGGTGGCATAATTCAAGATGGGTATCTTAACTACTGTCCCATATAAACAACATCATTTATACTTAACATAGCATGCAATATTTGAATCAAAGTATATTTTTAAAATCTAGGGGCAATATGGTCAAAGCATGACTTGCCTTGAAGAGGAGTTGGTTACAGTCGAGGGTTACTGCGACGGGTCTTCAAACTCTCCTCGGCAATTCGGCAACTTCGAGTCTACTCGGTACAAGCAAACACACAATAAATATATAATACAGACAGCAAACAATTCACTAAAATTGAATAAAATCACCAATAAATAGTTCACATTTTACAAATTTTTGGGCACTGGAATCACCCAAATCCGAGTTAAAATGCAAAAGTTATAGCCATTACAAGTTTCGAAAATTCATAAAAGAATAAACCGAATTATTTCTCTATTTTCCACCGATTTTTTATTGATTTTCCCCAGCGACACGTGTCGGCACCGAGCGAACCACGTCGCCTTCGGCCAGCAGCAGTGGGCGGATGACGTCGTCTTGGCGTCGGCCTGGCCGGTGGTCCAGTCCACCGAGCGTGTGGGCGGTGAACAGCGCCCGACCCCACATGTCGGTGGATCGACACGCTGCGTCGAGAATTATCCGCCACGCATGCATGCATTCCGATCGTCGGATTGAATCTAACGGCGCAAGACTAGCAAGCGGTTTACTATTTGCGGGACTACGTGGGCGTTACCTTGGGCGTCGGATGAAGATCGGCGGTGAGGTTGCACGCGAGGAGTCGATGAAGATCTTGGCGGTCTTTGGTTCTGCGGAGTTGGAGAAGATGACCGCAGGCGGCGGCGTTTAAGATGTTTCGGTAGGAAAAAAGTAACCCACGGATGCGTCTCGGCAGTGAACTCGGAGGTGGTCTTGGCGGCGCGAGGGCAGACGGACGGCGGCGTAAACACGAAGAAGCCGTGGGGGTGAGTAGCTACTACTGGCGAGCTCCCGAGAAGGCTACGGTGGGCGAGCTAACGAGCGAGAGAAATGAGGCGGGGTGAAGTGCTGCACACGGCCTATTTCACTAGCTCGGACTGACCTCGAGGCGAAGAAATCCCGACACGATCTGCGGCGCCAATGGCGGCGGGCGGCGACGATCGCCTCGTCCGAGGTCGTCCGGTCCATCGGCAGATTCGATCGGGAATCAGCGGCGCGGATTACGCGTCGATTAGGGTTCGGCGCCAAGACGGTGTTGGGCCGGCCCAACAACGTAGCTAAAATTTCAGACTTTAGAATAAAAATAATTGTAGAAATTCAAAGTAATTGTTTAGGGCACTAAAATACTAGAAAAATTCTAGAAAAATTCTAGAAATTATTTCAGAGCATTTTGAGCCTAAATAAAATATTAGTTTTAATTTTTGATAATTACATTTTCTGGTATTTAATTACTCAAAGAAAAATGATATAAATAAAATCCAATTAAATCCAATAAATCGAGAAAAAATTAGATAAATTCAATTAAAAGGTAATTAAATGCAAATAAAGGTTGGTTAATTCATAAAAATTCAAATAACTCCAAAATTTAAAATCGGCCAAAATTCGGGACGTTACAATCTTTGTGAGCAATTTATCACCAACTTCGAGGGCACTTACGAGCGGCACGAACGCAATGGGACACATACCCGGCTCGCTTGAGAAAAAGAATGAGACACTCAGGGAATTCATCCCAAGGCTTCATGCAAAAAAGAATACAATCGGGGACATCTCGGAGGCAGCAGTCATCGCGGCATTCCAGAAGGGTGTCAACGACCCCGACTTGATCAAGAAGATGTCTCGAAAGCCGCCGTCCACCGTGAGGGAGATTTTCGAGCTGGCGGACCGCTACGCGACGGCCTCGGACGCTCTCGCCGAGCGGCAGGATGATCGCCCACGACAAAAAGACAAAAGGGATTACGCCGAATCATCGAGACAACACGACAGGAAGCGAAAGCCTGAGGAAATAGTGGCTGTTGTCGAGCAAGGCCGTCACCGCGCGCCACGCTCCAACGACTACGATACGGTAATGGAGGCTATTTGTCCTTTTCACCCAAAAGGCAAGCACGCCGCCAAAGACTGCTTCACCTTGAGAAGATTTGCCAAGGAATCCAGAAAGCGACCAGCCAGAGGCGAAGCAAAAGAAGAAGATAAGAAAAAGCAAGATTCCCCTGAGGATGATGAAGGCTAGTACCAAAAGATGGAACGAGAGCTCAATTACATCTACGGAGGATCAATGGCTTACGAGTCAAAGCGGAAGCAAAAACTCACAGCCAGGGATGTCAACGCCGTCATGCCAGCAGCACCTCAGTATCTCCGATGGTCCGAGGCTCCCATTACCTTTGACCGTTCGGATCATCCGGATCACATCCCCTATCCCGGAAGATTCCCGCTAGTGTTGGACCCGGTGGTGCGCCACGTTAAACTTAAGAGGGTGCTGGTCGATGGAGGCAGCGGGCTCAATGTTCTCTTCTCCAAAACTTTTGACGACATGAAGATTCCCTGCCCGAAGTTAAAGCGGGGTTCATCCCCATTCCATGGAGTAATTCCGGAACTTCTTCGGTGCCACTCGGACAAATCACCTTGCCAGTCACGTTTGGAACCAAAGAAAATATCCGGATTGAATACCTCAACGAAGTAGCGACTTCGGGGCGGCATATCACGCCATCTTAGGGAGACCGGCCGGCGATTCATGGCCGTACCATTACATTATACATATCTCGTAATGAAGATGCTAGGGCGAAGGGTATCATCTCCGTGACGTGGCGATGTCAGCGATCGTTGCTCGCTGCGACAAGGAGAGCTGCGAGATGGCCGAAGCCCAAGAGGCAGCAGAAGACAGAGAGAAGATCCGCAGTACCGACACCAAGAAGACGAGGCGAGGTGCGGTAGCGATCGAGGCAAGCCTAAAACCTGATGAAGGGGTCAAAAAGGTAATCCTTGATCCATCCAACTCTGCCCAGACAGCTCTGATCGGATCAGGCCTCGCCTCCAAATAGGAAGACGCGCTCGTCACCTTCCTTCGGGCCAACCGAGACATCTTCGCGTGGAAACCATCCGACATGCCCGGTGTACCCAGAGAGGTGATCGAGCACTCTTTGAACGTTGACGAAAAGGTCAAGCCCATCAAGCAACGGCTCCGAAGATTCGCTCAAGACAGGAAAGAAGCCATTAGGGAAGAAATCACAAAGCTTTTAGCAGCAGGTTTCATAAAAGAAGTATACCATCGGTAATTTGGCGAATCCAGTTCTTGTTCGCAAAAAGAATAAAAGCTGGCGCATGTGCGTTGATTACACTAATCTCAACAAAGCTTGCCCGAAAGATCCTTTCGGGCTGCCTCATATAGACCAAGTGGTGGATTCGACGGCGGGCTGCGAACTCCTGAGTTTTCTGGATGCATATTCGGGATACCACCAGATCAGGCTAAAAGAAGAAGACTGTATCAAGACTTCGTTCATCACTCCGTTTGGCACGTTCTGCTACATCACGATGCCATTCGGTTTGAAAAACGCGGGCGCAACTTATCAACGCGCGACTGGCGATGTTTTCACTCCAGATTAGGCATAGCGTGGAAGCATATGTTGGCGACGTCGTTGTCAAGACTTCGTCGCGAAGGAGGACCTCATATCGACTTGGCGGAAACCTTCGAAAGCCTGAGGGCTTACAAAATGAAGCTGAATCCAGAAAAATGCGTTTTTGGAGTCCCGTCAGGAAAATTACTCGGGTTTATTGTGTCACAACGTGGCATCGAGGCAAACCCAGAGAAGATCAATGCAATTCTGAAAATGAAACCTTCAACCAATCGGAAGGGCGCCCGAAACTCACCGGGTGCATGGTAGCACTTTCGTGATTCATCTCCGCGGGATCGCGAGAATGCCTTTTTCAAACTTCTAAAGAAGGGGTAACTTTCAATGGACCTCCGAGGCGCAACAAGCTTTCGAAGAACTGAAGACATTCTTATCATCTCCACCCGTGCTGGTCCCACCAATGCCCGAAGAACCCTTTTGCTCTACATTGCCGCCACGACTCATGTAGTCGGTAGCCAATAATCGTCATGAGCGGAAAGAAGAGGGGCACCTCCAGAAAATCCAGCGGCTAGTCTATTTCATCAGCGAGGTATTGGGAGAATCCAAGGTTCGCTACCCACAGTCTGTAAACTATTGTACCTTTGTGTTGCTCGCCTCAGCATAAACACAAACATTACTTCCAAGAACATTCAATTGCGGTGATCACCACTTTCCCGCTTAGGGACATACTTCACAATCGGGAGGCCACCGGAAGGATTGCCAAATGGGCAGTCGAGCTCGGGACTTTTGAAATCTCTTTCAGGCCACGAACGACGATAAAATCTCAAATATTGGCTGACTTCACCGCCGAATGGACAGAATTACAAATTCCAACAACTACTGAAGAACTGGAGTACTGGACGATATATTTCGACGGCTCCCTCATGCTCAACGGCGCGGGAGCTGGCGTGGTCCTCATCTCTCCAACAGGTGAGCACCTGAAATACGTCCTTCAGATCAACTTTCTGGCATCAAACAACGCCGCCGAGTACGAGGCACTCATTCACGGGCTTCGCATCGCGATATCCCTCGGAGTCCGGCGGCTAACTATTCGGGGCGACTCCATGCTGGTAATCAATCAAGTTCAAAAGGAATGGTCTGTGTCGAAGACAAACATGGCGACCTATTGCCGGAGGTATGGAATTTGGAAGGCAAGTTTGATTTGGTGGAGCTCATCCACGTGCTCGACGTGACAACGGCGATGGGACGAATTAGCAAAGCTAGGGTCTACTCGCAACAAGATGCAGGTTGGTGTGTTTATCGAAGAAATCTATAAACCTTCAATAAGCCCGAAACAGGAGCAAGGTAAGCCGGAGGAAGCACTCGTTGAGGAAGAGGTCCTAGGCATCAATGTAGATTGGACGGCTCCTTTCCTCAATTACCTGTTGAAGGATGAACTTCGTAAGATCGGACGTATGCGGAAGCGAATCTCACGCGGCAAAGAAGAACTATATGATAGTAGGTGAAGAATTGTTAGAAAAAGTGCCTCCGAGTTCTAAGGCGATGCATATCGTAACAAGAAGGAAGAAACCTACTCGGAGAAATCCACTCGGAATCTGTGGGCATCACGCGTGTCAAGCACTCACGGTGGGCAAGGCATATCGACAAGGCTTCTTCTAGCCGATCGCCGGATCGATGCGTAAGACATCGTCCGAACTCGTGAAGGGTGCCAATTTTTCACTCGCCAAATACATGTGCCCGCCTGTAAGCCGCAAACAATTCCGATCACTTGGCGTTCGCGATCTGGGGCTTGACATGGTCGCCCATTGAAGAAAGCTCAAGGCGGTTTCACTCATCTCTTTGTCGCCGTCGACAAATTCACCAAGTGGATAGAAGCAAAACCAGTAGCTACAATCACAGCGGCCAAGGCCAAAGAATTTTTTCAGGAGATCGTCGTAAGATTCGGCGTACCAAACAGGATTATCACGGACAATGGAACTCAATTCCGAGGAGAAGAATTCCAAGACTGGTGTGACGAGCTTGGCATCAAAATTTGCTTCGCCTCCGTGGCTCACCCAAAGAGCAATGGTCAGGTAGAAAGGGCAAATGGCATGGTGTTGCAAGGCTTAAAGGCACGCATCTTCGATCGGCTCAGACCGTACGCCACCCGATGGGTAAAAGAATTGCCTTCGGTACTCTGGAGGCTGAGAACCACCCCCAGTAGGGCAACCGGGCAGTCACCTTTTTTCCTGGTATACGGCTCAGAAGCAGTTCTACCCACCGAGTTGACTTTCGGATCCCCTCGGGTCCGGAATTTCAGAGAGGCTGAGTTGGAGGAAAGCAGAATGGAAGACATTGATCGCTTGGAGGAAGCAAGGGAAGTCGCCGCAGTCCAGTCGGCCAAATACCTCCAGGCCCTGCGCCGCTATCACGACCGAAACGTCCGAAACCGAGCGTTCTCCAAGGGCGATTTGGTCCTAATAAAGAGCCAGAAGCATGAGCACAAGTTGTCTCCGAATTGGGAAGGACCCTACATCGTCGACGAAGTGACACGACCAGGAGCTTACAGGCTTAAGCGAGAAGACGACGCCATCATCAGCAACTCATGGAATGTAGAGCAGCTACGACGTTTTTACTCTTAAAATATTCTGGGAGTATTGAATCTTTCCCTAGACTTGCTACTCAATTGTTGCTCAATTAAGCAGCAAGTCGAGGGCTACACCTAATAGTGTTGCGCATGCGCAACTCGACTGGAAGACTATTTATTCAAAGAGATGTTATATGTTAAGATTTTTTCAATTGACTTGCTACTCAATTGGTTCTCAATTAAGCAGTAAGTCGGGGGCTACACCTAATAGTATTGCACATGTGCAACCCCGCGTGCGTATCAAACTATTATCCTTTCCCTCTTCCTTACGATCACGACTAAAATCCAAGTGCTCTATATCCTCGATTATGAAACCCCGGACGAAAAAGTCTAGTTACCTAAAGGCATGCCCGAGGGAAAAGTCCAAAGCGCCAACTTGCGATGCTCGGGGGCTATACTAATCGCACGGAGCGTTTAAACATAAGGGAGGATGAAAACCACTCGGGAAAAGTCGAAAAGATTTAAGCAAGGAACAAGAGAAATAACAAGGTTGGAGCTAAAACAGTCTTACAGAAGTTCCAACATCGTTCAAAGACCATAAGAGATATATACAACAAAAGCACTATCTAAAAACAGCAAAAGTGCTGCTTCCCTTACGAAGATAAAAAAAATTACTCCCGGCGCGCGCGGCCGACGGCGGCAATGAGGGCATCCCTAGCTCTGATGAGCCTAGGAACGACCTCGATCAGGGCGTCGACGGCGGCGGTATCCCGGGCGATGGCCTCCTGCTCCGCGGCCTCTGCCATGGCGAGGTCAAACGCGGCCCAGAGCTCGGCGTGTTCGTCCTCAGGTTCCACGAGGGCGTCGTCGCCGAAACTGTTGAACAGGTCCTCGATCCACGGCGCGACCGGCGGACCAGGGGACTCCAGAGGGAGAGACAGAGGAGAAAGATCCTCGGAAGAAGAGGAAGAATCCATGAAGAAGAAAAGAGTAACCTGCAAAATAGGTGAACGATCAAACCAGTGGTCACAGTTTTACAAACATGGAGAGTGAAGAAATTAGGTGAAGAAGAAAACTAACGGGCGAGTGTTTCAAAGAAACAAGAAGAAACTCCTGAAGAGACGAAGAAGAGCGAACCAACGGAGAATGGTAGTGCGCTGCGAATCGCTCAGGTCGAGGCTAAGTACGCTCTTATACGGGGCGACGCCTGTCTCTGGAGAGAGATTCACTTCAACTCTGGGCGACGCTTGGCGTGGAGGCGGGAACGATTCACCTTCCGGTCTTGTTGAGCGAAGCGCCGACGTTTTTCGAAGATTGTCAGACTCCATGATGATCCAAGACTTCAGAGACGGGCCAAGACACCAAATTTGCCTCCTAATGGGCCAGGGCAGCTGCTAAACACTTTCGGGAAGCAAATTCAGGCCCAGAAGAAACCGTTTTTTCAACACTAGAGCAATTATCCCGAAGGAGCAGCAAAAAGCACAAGATAAGTACAAACAGAAGACTACACAGGACCCAGGTCTAGGTTTTTAACCAAAACAGAAGCAGTATCCTTGACTTCATCCATAAGGGCAAGCGCTCGGTCGTCATCAACAGTACGGGCAAATCCCTCCTTGACAGCTTTGAGCTCCACCCGCGGATATAGAGACTTGGTGATCGCCAACGCCTGGCAAAGGTATTCGTAGTGCGATGTCCTCCAAGTCTTGTGATCGGCTTCTTGGGGGCTTCTTCCAGCTTCTGGATTGTGATGTCAGCATCATAAAGGACACCACTGGTACCGGCTTCATCATAACCCAGGATTCGCAGCATCCTCTCAGAGCCCAATTGGAGACGGCCGACCCTCGCTTCAGTGCTTTTAATTTTATCATCAAGAGCCCGATATTGAGCTTGCGAGTTGACCCGATGCACTGCAGAATATCAGTCGGATAAGTCTGAAGATGCTAAAAAGAGGGACGACAGGACAGAAGACGAGACCGAGAGTGCACCTTCCAATTCTCTTGCTAGCTTGGCTACCTGTTCCTTGGCGTCCGCTTCAGCCTTCTTCAGTTTTTCATTCTGGGAAAGGGAGGCTTCGAACTTCTCCCGGAAGTCTGGCAAAAGGATGAAGGACGGAGCGTCAGAAGACAAAGAACAAAATCAGGGCCTAGGGCACTCGGATGAAAGGGTTACCATCAGAAAGAGTGGTTAAATTCAATTTCTCTGCCTCGAGGGATTGGATACGATTTCGAAGTCCTTCCAGTTCCTCCCGGCTCTCCACATGGGTGCGTGTAAGATCAGCCTCAAATTCATTGCGAATCTGCTCGACCTCCTCAGCATAATCCTTCCTCATCTTCATCCTCAGAAACAATTTTTGAAGAAGGTTGTTTTGGTCCTCGGAAAAGATGACGGTAGCGCTGAGACGGTAAAAGCAATGTCAGGCTTCAGGAAAAAAGAGGGCTTTCAAAAGAAAGTGCGGCGCAGACAACTCACCTGGCCAAGACGCCAACACTCACGAGCAGCATCAAAGAACGACTTCCAATCTTGACCCTCGATTTCGCCATCCAACAGCACTATATCACCCTCGTCATCGAAGAATCGCCCACACGGAGATTTCAGGTAGAGGGCTGAGGAATTTCAATGCACGGTGGTGAGTGGTGAGGAGGGGTAGAAGGGTCTTGGCGTAAGGAAGCGAGAGCATCAGCAGGAGACGCTTGGCAGCGGCTTAAGAAGAAACGGCGGCAAGGAATCACTCGGCTCCAGGTGGCACCTGCCGCCTGTGGCCTCGGGGGCTGATGGAGGCACTGTTCCGACTGGTTCCGGAATAGCATTGGGTGTGGGAGGCACAACATCAATCGGCACCTCGGCCTCTAACACAACAAATATTGTCCTCGTCCTTGTTCTTTGGAGGCTCTGGGGGTAACACCTCATGAAGAACTTCATCAACAGGATCCCTACAAGAAGAAACGGTCAGGACATGATCCAAAGAAGCAAAGAAAGGCTAGCAAGGGAATCCAACCTGTTGGACCTTGTTATCTTCCATTTCAAACCCCTCCGGGTGGAGGGACTGCTATGAGAGTCCAGCAGTGCACCTGTCACGGAAGACACGGAGTCGGTCGGGCAAGCAGGAGAAGGCACATTCTTTGTTGAAGGTGGGACCGAGGGCTTGAGCATCTCGGGTTCCACTGACTGGCTCGAAGAAGAAGAAGAAGAGGTCGCGGGAGGAGGTCGTACGGCCGTGGGGTCCCGAATCTTTGGACCTCCAGTCGGGGGTACACCTTTATCCGACTGCTTCCGCTTGGCCTTGCGAACAATTGGAGCTTTTCCCTTCCTGGATGGATCATCATCAGGCGCGCTCGTCTTGCTTCGCTTCGCACTTGGGGCGGCAGAAGGAGTGCTGGCTGGGAAGTTCCGTTTATCACTCTTATGAACGGGAAATTCAGGTAGCGGCGCATCAGAAAAGAAGGCCTCACGACTCTGCAAATATGAAAGCACACCCACATCAAGATTCAGATGAAAGTTATAAAGATCATTATCTGAAGGTAATAAGGATCCCTTACCAGAGGCGTTGGGTTCATCTTTGTGAAAGGTCTTGGGTTCATGGGAACCGAAATCTTCTCGTTTGGAGCAAAGAAGTCAGAGACACGGCGTAAAAACACCGCTGAAGTAATTTCTTCAGAAACCTCCCGTGTGGGATCATTGGAGCCCTCATATTCATACCCTGGATGAACTCGGTCCTTGAGGGGCTGAATCCGGCGGATGCAAAAGTTGGCAATAATGGCCATGCCAGTAAGCCCATTTTCCTTAAGCTCAGCAATTAGCCCCATAAGATCAATCACTTGGTCCATCCCGTCATCCTTGGGGAGCGATGTCCAGTCAGGAGAGGGCTTGGGTGGCCTTCCAGAAAAAGCAGGCAATGGAGGCTCAGGATTGGCACAGTAGAACCACTCTTGGTGCCAGCCCTTATTCGAGGTCCTAAAAGGAATATTAAAATAAGGTTTTTTCATGCCATCCCTCAGTTGGAATCCGGCACCTCCGACCACTTTGGGGGAATTCTTGTTGGGAAAAGGTTTGAGAAGGAAAAGGTGGCGAAAGAGATTAAAATGGGGACGGATGCCAAGGAAGGATTCGCAAAGATTGACAAAAGCAGCAATTTGAAGAATGGAATTGGGGTTGAGATGAGTTAATTCAATCCCGTAAAATTCAAGAATGCCGCGGAAGAAGGGGATCTTTGGGAGACCCAATCCACGCATGAAAAAGGATTCGAAGACAACCACCTCCTCAGCACGGGGGGTTGGGCAGAATTCACCTGCGGCGGGGTGGGCGGCGAGCATCACCAGTGGTGGAAAAACACCCATGCCGACCAAATCTTCCAACCGCCTCTCCGTCGTTACCGAGGTAGCCCAATCCTTGGTCGAGGCGGACGGGTGAACAGTTGCGGGAGATGGGGACGACATCCTTGAACAAAACAACCTTGCGATCACGTGAGATTAGGGATTAACCCTAGCGGCGGAGGTCGCGAGGGAAAAGATAGGAGTACCAAAGGGGTGAAAAAAGAACAGTGCAAAGACACTTCGTTCTGCCCTATATTGCTAAGGGAGCGGTGCCAACTTTCGCCCTAAGCGGGAAACTGCTTCACCCTTCCTATGCCCGGGAGCCGCCCTAGGGAGCACTTCAAGGTGGGCCGGTGAGCATGCATGTCGTGCACAATTGCCAAATGGCCCAACAAAATAAATTGGGAAAAGGTACGCCCCAAGATGGGCCAAAAGCCAAGGATCCGTGACACTCGGGATCATGGGTACCACCCCAGGAAAAACATCCTCTTATGGTACGCCTCATGCTAGGTCACAGGCTGATAACGTTCAGGGAACGAAGTCAGATACCATAAAGATGACTCAACAAAAAACAGACGCCCACAGGATACGAGGCTCATATAACCTTAAAAAAGGTGACGACGGGTACCAAATGGGCAGGATGAAAAGCGCTCTGTAAAAAAGCCGGGGGTTATGTGCTCCAACGCGCCAATACCACTCGGCTGAGTACAGATGTGTGCTGAAAACATACCAAGAAACGAGTTGGCCTGATAAATTGGGTCGGAGACAGCTTGGAATAGTCATATAAAAGAATTTCGTCGAGTTCTTCGTGACCTCCTCGCCAAGCAACAAAGCACTCGGCTATGAGCACTCAGGAAGACTTGGTTGCAGAAAGGCAATCGATCGCGAAGCACTCGGGGGCTACTGTGGGGGATATATACCCCAGGGGCCCACAAGGCAAACCTGCGAGGCCCAACCAGGCAAAGCCAGGCCGACTACGGAGGACTGGAGGCATACTGGGCCGGGCGAGATATGAAGAATCGGAACAAAATTCCCGTTATGGAAACCGAGTCGTATTAGGCAAAGGATGATTGTAATCCAAACTAATATAGAGTCGGATAGATATTAGGGTGCAGATCTCATCTCGTATCCGAGTGGGATTCCCTATTGTAACCGCCCGTCTCTGTTATATAAAGAGAGGGGCGGGGAACCATCAACAAGGACAACATCATCAGCAAATAAGTTAGCTACTCATAATTCCAGAGCACAGGACTAGGGTATTATCTCCACCGCGAGAGCCCGAACCTGTATAATTTCCCGTGTCTTGTGCTACCATCGAGTTCCCGATCCAGCGCTTAGCCCCCTTTTAATTATTGTCGGTAACAAATCTCGACAAGGTGGTTGGCCCAGTTTGAGGTGAGTGCTTGTACGTGTATATGTTATTCTAATTTTTTGTAACGTTATTAACATATTACTATATGTTAATTGTCACAGGTGCAGCGGATGGCGGAGGACCCCACAGAGTACCAGGTGGCACGACACTTGGAGGTCTACCTGCTGTGGTTGTTTGGGAGGTCATGTTCACGACGACACACGGCGACAGCGTCGGCGCATAGTGGATAGCCTACGCACGAGCTATTGCTGATGCTGACCCAGACCACGTCCCGCAGATATCCTGGGGTTCGGCGGTTCTTGCGGCCATGTACCACGCCCTTTGCGACGCGTGCGTGAAGAAAAGCAAGACTGCCAATCTAGCTGGGATGCCTCTTCTTCTTCAGGTTTGGTCATTCGAGCGCTTCCCTATGGGTCGACCCTTAGTCGACCCGCGACACTACACCGCCGACATGTACGGAGGCGATGAGATCGACCGGCCGACCATGGGCTCGCTTTGGACTCGACGACGGGTACTTATTTTCTTGAATTTTATTTATTAAATTGCAGTCGCATGTGCTTACACATATTTTTTTGTGTTGCAGCCACAGTGGGCGCGGGTACAGGTACGTTCGGCATACCACTCCTTCATGGAGGCATTCGACCACCTGCACGCTGACCAGGTGATCTGGGACGCTTACAACGAGCGCCGTGTCGTGGAGAGAGCCGCGCCAGGTGGGCTCTCGGCGCTTTGCTATAGGGACCAAGCTTACTGGCTTACGAGGAGGAAGATCGTCCTCGACGTCTTCGTGGAGCACTACGCGCCGCACCAAGTCCTCATACAGTTCGGCCTTCGCCAGCTGGTCCCTGTTCCTTGGAGGGATCGTGTACCGCAGGGAGTACACACGTGAGTTATTCAACCAAGAATATATTAAATACTTATGTCATATGTCTAATAATTTGGATTTCTTTTCAGGTTCTCCACTTAGGGACCTCAAAAGACCCTGTCCACCTTGCTACGGAGGATGGAGCTGTGGCTCGCACAGTGGGATAGGGCGTAGGACAACGTCGTCGATGAGGACACACCTTACGACTACTCGTCCTACTAGCAGTACCTGGCCTGGTACGTGCCCCGGACGCGTGCTCGTCTCCTACTTGTGGAGGAGCCTCCGACCCACGCGTACGCTCCTAGCGTGGCTGACTTGTATCCAGGCCAGGCAGGAGCGACCATCCATGCTATGGTAAGTCTTATTTTTGTAAATTACATTATGTATTCCATACGCTATGTCCATGTGCATATCAGTTTGTCGTATGTAGCAGGTGGACCACGCTAGGGACCTCAACGAGCACGGCAATAGCGTCTTGTCCAGGCTACTTGACGGAGTCAGCGTCACGCTGGACGAGATGACAGAGGCGTGGAGACGCGTGATGAGCGCCACTCGTAGGATCGTGGAGCTGGGTTCTTGTCGGCACGTCGACGCTACTGATCATGGCAACTCTTCCAGACCGCCACGCGTGCCTTCGCACCCCACACCGACCCCAGCTCCTCGTCACACAGCGGAGGCGGAGTCTAGCTTCCACACTCCTTTGCCTCCGGGCCCAGACGTGGCTGGAGGGTCCAACTGGCAGCCACCACGGGGTCCCACCATGATCCCCACACAAGGTAAGTCGAGCTACTCACGTTTCGTATAAGTATCACGTAACTATAATTAAAAGTTATTATCCGAACGTGCAGGCTACGCTCAGGGTGGAGGACAGTTCTCTCAGTCGCCACACTCCTCGAGGTACGTCGAGCCTGACTACTGGGCGGATCAGTACTTCAGTGGTACACAGTTCACATATCCCCCTCCACCAACGCAGTTCACGCAGCCCCCTCCACCAACGCAGTTCACGCAGTAGGACTACGGTACCTATGGGTACGCGTTGCCTCCCAGAGAGCGTCGACCGGTGCAGCATTACGGCCCCTCAGACTACGGGCAGGCGTGACCATCGCAGGAGCTTCACCCACGCCCTCTTGACGATGCACCGGCTTTAGCACGTAGACCGAAGAGGGGTCATGGTAGGGGTGCAGGATAGGGTCCACAGTAGGGGGTGCGGCCGAGCAGGGACTCGTTGTTAGGCTGTTGTCCTATTTTTGTTTCATACTTTGTATTGTTTTACAGTGTTGATAGTGTTGTTCTCGCTTTCTTACTTTGCTCCGGACTATTTTACAATGTTAATAGTGCTATTCACGTTGTTTTACCTTTCTGATGTCAATGTGACATGACAGCACAAACGTTGCAGCTTTCTCAGACCGATTCGACAACACGCTGCAGCCCACTTTTTCAGATCGATTCGACAACACGCTGCAGCCCGCTTTTTCAGACCGAAACGACAACACGCTTAGACAACGGTGACGCACACAACAGCTTTCTCAAGCGAGGCGACAACACGCTACTATCAGCTTTATCAAAAAGCAAAGTGATAACACCATGCCACCCACCGCTTTTTAAGACTGAAATGACAACATGCTGCAGCTCGCCTTTTCAGAGCAACGGCAATAGCTGCCCTATATAAGGGCGATAATTGCCCTTTATACCACCCGCCTGCCTTCCTTCCCACAGAGCGAGACCAAGAGGAAAGGGTGAACCGAGAGAAGAGAGAAAAGAAGTAGAGGATCAGCCGAACATGCCAAGGCGTGCAAGTGGAAAGGGAAAGGGGAAGGCGAAGGAAGAGGTAGGCGTTTCAGCCTGGCCGCGCAACATTGCGTACCAGGACCTCTTCGTACCTTTCGGGATTGTCCCACCGATGTGTCTGTGTGGAGATCCTTGCAGGCTTGTCTGCTCTTGGGAAATTCCGACTTGGAAGAGGAGGCATTGGATGTGCCGCAACTACGCCTTCGACCCGCCGGAGAAGAGCCTCAGGACTCGGCAGCTGGTAATAATCATACGTGTTTCGTAATATTTGTACATAAAACTTTGCTAATTTAAGTTTCATGCAGTCGTCTCCGCTACTATGTGAATTTGAGAAGTGGTTCAACATGGAAATCAACTCCGAAGACCAAAGGCTCCTGGATCAAGCCAACCGGGACGACGAGTTCAAGCGATAGCTTCAACAGCAGCGTGACGCCGCACGCGAGGAGGCACGAAGGAAGGAAGCGGAGGAGAAGGAGGCCGAAAGAGAGAGGAAGCGAGAGAGGGCACGTCGTGCTAGAGAAGCCCCATCGGAGGCATGGGCGGAGGGGAAATGGCCTCGATCCACTCAGTAGACGTTAAGTTATGCTACTCCTAATTTTAAGTTGTAATAAGGAGTGTGGACTATATTATTTTCCGCAGTAACATCTTATTTCCGTAGTATTATGTAACTTATTTCCGTAGTATCATTTTATCATATGTTATGTACTTGCGGGTATATTGGACCTTTATCATGTTTATAGAATGTCATTTGTCGAATTATTTATGATCTGTCGTTTCTGTATCCTTCGTATTGTTCACATACTTATTACGCTTTGTAATATAAATGATTTATTCACTGTTTTAATATGATTTCTTGTGAAATTTGTCGTCAAAGATAATGAAGAACAACGAAATTTGCATTATTCATTAACCCAAAGACACTGAATACTAATTTTGTAAAATACTACATGAATTCTCAGTGAACAAATGGCATTGAACAATAATTTTGTCAACCAAATGGCATTGAACAATAATTTTGTTAAATACTACTCCCTCCGTTACAAAATATAGGGCATATTAGAATTCAAAATAGTCAAATTACATAAATTTTGACCAAAAATTAGTTAAATTATGTGCATGTTTAATTTACAAAAGATGTATCAATTGATTCATATTTCACTGATCTTTTGATTATTGTTTGTTTCGTAACAATTCATAATATACTATAACATAAATTAATGGTCAAAGTTTACTTCAAAAGACTATTTTGAATTCAAATACGCCCTATATTTTCGAACGGAGGGAGTACATGACTTATCCTCAGTACGACGGAAGGGCTATGGTGGGCCGGCACCATATCCTAAATGAAGGTGCAGGAGTTGCGGCCCGCTTTTTCACAAAGCTAGAGAGGCGATTTTTCATCAAGGGCGATAGAGCAGACGAGGGAGTACGGGAGACAACGCATGGTATATTTTTTCAAATTTTAAAAAAATTGTTGTACTAAAAACAATTAGTTAACGCTTCAAGGTTAAAACGAATTTGTGAATGAAATTAATGTACAGAATATCTGCCTTAATTTTAATTTTATAATATTTTATAAATTTTATACGTTTTAATACTACAAAGAAAATAACACACCTATTTTCGCCAGATGGTGTGGCGAAAATACACCATCTGGCGAAAATAGGCTGATCTCGGTTATATCGGTTCAAAACGCGTAATAATGATGGATTAACCTATTTTCGCCGAATGGTTCCAAATGGTTTGGCAAAGATATATTATTTTGCAATATTTTTAATCCGCGTATTAATGTCGCAATTTCCTTAAAAAATAATATTATTTTAAAAAAATTCATCAAACTTCTATTCCTTTGAGCAAAAAAGTATAATTGCAACATAATATTTAGACTTTTTGTTTTGCCGTTATGCACGTGCGCCTGACTAGTACCACTAACAACACCAGTTTTGACAAGCCAATCAAGTAGCCCTCATGGCCGACTTTTACAATTAACACTGGACCTTCTGATACCATTGGATTTATTATGCACCGGCCAGATCGAGCTTTAGTGGACCTAGTGACCCTGCCTGCCAACAGTCGTTATTCCTTGGCCTTTTGTCAACGTTAGGTGCACCGGAAATCCGAACATGGATGCTAAACTTTGAAGCTATCGATATCATGAAATAAAATGAAACGTAAGACTTCTCCAACAATGGCCTTTCTTTAACTCGAATAATTAATTTTGGTCTTAAAAAAACTCAAGTCATTTGTTGACTGAGCTGAATAGAATGGTTTCACACAGCGAATAGTATCAGTTTATTTAATTTTCTTAAGAATACATGCATGGTTCTAGAATGATACACCGATACTATACCTCATTGCTTGTTCGATGATATATCATGTCTGGGACTAAAGTTAGTTTTTTTATGTCTGCAATTTTTTTGCAAGGTATAATATATTTTTATTCATAATTTTAGTACAGTGTTGTTTGGAGGTAATTGTCAAATTTGGCAACTTACGACATTTTACCAAAGAACGTAATGGTTCAAACTTGATGAGGACTCGTGTGTGAAGACAAGAGGCACATGTAGTAGAATTAACTGTCGCCCCTTAGATACGCATAAATAGGATGACCTATGTGCCCTAAAAGGATAACTGATTATAATCTCATTCTTGTAACATTCTTTCCACGGCAATAAGCTCCTACTTTATCATGATCTCATATTGTTATTTTTCCATAAGTTCTATAGGGAAATCTGAGTCCCAACCTTCAACAGTTGGCTTTAGAAGGAGGTGGTGTCAAGTTGAAGATCGTCATTGTAATGTTCCCACGTCCTTCCCTATTAATGAGAACACCTTTGATCTCATCAGCTATACCGACTTCATTAATAAGGACTATGTCCTGGTGGTGGCGTGCAAGTGTTATTTCTACCTCGAGTATGTTTCCAAGGGAGAATCTACGTTGTCTGCAACCCAACATGTTGGGACTAATACGATGAAGATGACACCGCAGCCACAAGCAACTCAGAGGGTGAGTACTTTCCTACTCCCGTATCAACTAGAGAGATAGGTAACTACGATGTTGATGCTGGGACGCTCAATGATGATCTCACTAACAACACCAATGTTGAGGTTCTACCAGAGTCATCTTCCAAACATCTACTTCAAAATCTCGACTATTACCCCTCCTCCGAAGAGGATGGAATGTTCTCGCCCTCCATCTGGTCCGACTTCCATGGAAGTACGGTCCTGAACAATGATGAGACCAACTAAAAACAAGCGGTGTGTGAACAACACAAGGCCTAGGAACAGGCTAAATGTTTGGCTCAAGAACAACACAATAATCAGTCGGTTGCTGCCAAATAGAGGGCAATGGAAGAGGCCCAACGACAGTACCACACCAATGCTAGGGACATCCCGAAGGCTCAACACTAGCATAGGTGGACATCGCCCTCAACAACATTCGCCAACCACTTCCTAAGTCGCCCCCAAGACAACAAAAAGAGATCTTAACGTTGAACCATCTCCTTCGTAGGTTGAAACTCTAGTGGATCATGTTTGCAAACTATCAAGTGCGATCCTTAACCACCAAATGGGGAAAATGAGTAGGATCTATTGGTCATTCATTCATTAGCCACTGACCTGCAAGAGGTTGTTGCAGAAGTATAGAGCCTTTCACAGTCTTCAAGGTTCCCGATGGATCCCAAGGTAGACCCCTCTACCTCTGGACATCGCCATTGCGACAATGACCACTGTTAAGGAAATAATCTGCACCGATAAAGCATGTTTAACTTGGTGTGAATAAGTGAGTGCTCTAACCTTTGTCAGAGATTTGACCTCATTCTCCTAGTAATCTTGATGAAGTTCATAATGTTCGACCACATCTAATGAAAGCCCTAGATGAAAGAAGGTCTTGATTCTCTAACTCCTAGATTTTGCTCTCTGTGCAAGTTGATTTGCTCAGAATCCCTTTGGTCGAGACTAAAAGAAGTTTGGAAAAAGAATTAGAAACAAAAAGATTGAAGATAAAAGGTGTCGGTGTTTCGTATAACTGGCAAGTAAATTTGTAGGTATAGGGGTCGCGCGTCCCCTCTCCTTGAATGGTTAGACTAAGGGAGTCTCGGATGTATACTGGTTCGGGCCGAATGCCCCTACGTCCAGTTCGAGGTGGTGGATCTCATTACTCAGAGTGTGATGTATTACAAGCGAGGGCTAAGGACAAACCCTTAGCGCTCGTCCGAGTGAGGGAGCCCGGGGGCTAAGAATGCTTGCTCGGGTCGGAAGACCCGAACTGGGTCGAGTGAGCAAGCGAGGTAAAATGAGAAGAAAATGAGTGAGTCCCCTTTCCCTGAGGGCCCTGCCTCCCTTTATATAGTCAGAGGGGGCAGGTTATACAGGAATTCGGAGGAAAGATGTAGGGGTATGCTATGCCCGGGAGTCCCGATCATTGGTCCCGATGAGGGTCAGGTTCCTGTTCGTCCCATGCTGGGTTGGTAGACACACGGTGATGTTGTTCACGGAAGATGCGCTTTGCCTCTGCTACTTTGTCAGTGCCGGCGTTGTTTGCGTCATATTCTCATGTTGCCTTGGGGCGGCGCGCCTCCACCGTGGTTCGGTGGGGCGAAGGACGGCGCTTGACCAGCGACCCGCATCACTTTCGGGAAGGGCCACTCCCTAATATGCCCGTCATATCTGTGGGGCGAGTGACCAGATCGAAGCCGACTGGCGTCGTGGCGGGGGTCGCTGAGGCGGAGTTTTGCCAGGGCTCTGACTGGAGGCCTGGTCGGAGCCTACGGGGATGCCCGACCAGCAGCCTGGTCGGAGCGCCCCTGGTGGGCCTGATCGAGGCTGAAGATTCTTCATGTCCTCTTGGGCCTTGAGCCGGGCCCAATGTGGTTCATCTGGTAGCCCAGCCAATATTTAGGGATAATCCCATCTTGTGAAGGATGGAGACTTTGGTAATACTCTCCTCAGCACTGTACATCGCTGTCGGCCTTGCTGCCGTCGTGTCCAGACGACTGAGAGAAATACGATCTTGAAATAGATATATACTTTGTTGTGGGGTACCCCTGGTATGAGTATTCGTCAAAAGGCTTTTAGATGAAAACTACAATGAAGATATGATAAAAATAAAGGTAAAAATAAAAGAGTCTTTTGTATACTTTTCTACCACAGACTGTTTTTGTATACTTTTTCTACCACAGACTGTTTGCCCACTTACCACAATCCTCTATATGGTTACTAATAAAATGGAATATTTTTCCTTATACATTCTCATTAATAATAGGAATGATTACAAAGAAGCAAATCTTCTTGAAGTATGATTTGAGGCAAGAAAGCCTTAAGTACATATTTTATTTTCTTAAGGCTTAGGGGTTAGCTAATGAGGATTATTGACCAAGTCAATAATTACGGTTACAATCTCTTTGAAAAAGTAGACCCATGTTTAGGGACCCGCTTATCCTAACGGTTATATCTACAAACATGATTCAAAGGAGGTCTTATACCCTTAGTAGCAAACTGGTCAAAACCTCGTGATGACCTGTTAATCTCAAAGAATGACTAGTCTTGAGCAATGATGACTAATCATATGGTTTTATAAGCCCTAACCACGTAAACTAGTGGCAAGACATGGCAGTTTCCCAAAGTGTTTAACATAGGAGTTGTTATTAGCGTATCTGGTAGCTTACGATGGTTGACCAAAGAACGTGGCGGTTCAAACATAACAAAAACTCATGCATAAAAATAAGAAGTGCCTATAGTAGAATTAACTACCACCCTTAAGTGGCATAAATAGGATGCCCTACATGCCCCCAAAAGGACAATCTGGACATTCTCAACAATCTTACTATGATCTCATTCTTGTGGCACTCTTTCCATGGCGATAAAGTTTCTACTTGATTGTGTTCTTATATTTTTATTTTTCACTTAAATTTGATTGGGGACTCCGAGTCCCAATCATTCATAATCATCAAAAGTACTTCATGTCATTATATTTTTAATATTTTTTACTAACATATAATTAGAAAGTGAAGGCCAAAGGTTTTTTTTAGATCAACAGAACATCTATAAGATGCCCCAGTTCCATTACTGAAACTCGAAACATTCCAAATATCATCCATACAACCACAACTCAAAAACAAACCAGCATCACCCATATAAAACTGACCACAACCTTACCCCAAGCTAGCTCAAACAAAACTCCGTGTCACGACCAACAACACTAGCGATCGGAGAGACAAAAACACAGACTAAAATTTTTACAACGTAACTGCACCCAAAGATGCACATCACAAGCATTCACCGGTGATCATTAAAGCCTAACCTTCCTCTTCATCGGGCCTGCGCAAAACTCATTCAACAAGAAAACAAAACAACTTCCAGAGAAGATAACTTTCCCACCTTCGATGAATAACCGAATCGGTTTTACGAGCTCTCAAACTCTGGATCCATCATTCTCCTCTCAATGCTATGGAATCCAAAGGAAGCGGCGCCGGATTTTGGTTTCCATCATTTTGCAAAATTCGTAATCTTTAGCTCCGGCTTTCACGATAATAAAGGATTCCAATCTTTTAGCAATATCGAATCTTTCTCCAAATAGTTTTTACACTTGACCAATACCTCAGAGCGAAAAACCATGTTATTCCTTATTTTCCAAATACTCCACATAATGCTTGCATACAGAATTTAAAGCACCATTTTTAGAATTGCTTAACCGAAATGAGCAATAGACTCGAAGTTAGCACCAAGATTTACACCAAAAAGTCTGAAATCAACCGCCAAACATTTTTAGCAACAACACAACTAAAGAAAATATGATTAACCGTTTGACTTCATCACAACAATAACAAGCACAACCCTTATCCATACCTCTTTTAATCAGATTATCTTTCGTCATGATTTTGTTGTGAGACGAAGCCAAAGGAAAACATGGACCCTAGGAGGAACAATAAGCTTCCAAATAGCAGGGAGAAAAACAGGGACTACACCTCTAAAATTGATAATAGCATACAGAGACTTAACCGAATAGATCCCTTTACTAGAATACTGCCACACCAAAGAGTCATCCTCATCTGAAAGAATAATATTCTTAACCACTTCCACAAGTTCAAACCACCTAATCATCAAAATATCGAGAAGGACCTCCTAAAGGTACATCGACATTGGAACCATCCTGCACCTCAAACAATTGAGACACCTTTTTCATTAACTAAAGCATAAAGGTCACAAAATTGAATCGCTAAGCAGGAAACACCAAACCAAATATCTTCCCAAAATCTGACTTTCTTCCCATTTCCCACAGACCACCTATACCCAAATTTAGTAGCTTGAGTAGCCCAAAGCAACCCTTTCCAAAAAACAGAAGCATGATCGGAATGACACGCAAAAATATTCGGGTTCTCAGTATTGTACTTAAACCTAACTAAGTGCATCCACTGCTTGCTCTCACTCATATACAACCACTTAATCCATGAAGCAAGAAGACAAAGATTAAGATCTCTAATGTTAGGAATTCCCAGCCCACCATAATCTTTCTCCATGCAAACTAAATGCCAATTAGCTAAGTGGATTTTATTGTGCCCTTCATAATCATTCCAAAGACAGTTCGCTAAATGAGAATTAAGAAGATCAAGCGCCCATTTCGGGAATTTGAAGAAAGACAATAAGTATAAAGGAATACTCGAAAGGCAAGCTTTAAAAAGCGTCAACCTCCCCCCATAAGAAAGCAATTTCCCTCTCCAACCAGCAATCCTTTTCAAAATCTTATCAACCAAAGGCTGCAAATCATCTTTTTTAAGTTTATCATAATGAAGAGGAATACCTAAGTACTTAATAGGGAGAGAACCAACTTTACAACACAAAATATTGGCAAACCGAATAGCCTCATTCTCATCACAACCCAAAGGAATCAATTCACTCTTGTGAAAGTTAATTCTTAAACCAGACATCTGTTCAAAGCAAGTGAGGAACCATTTAAGATGAAGAATAAAGTTCTCGTCATTCTTAAGAAACAAGAGAGTGTCATCAGCATATTGAAGGCTAATTATACCCCCCGGGCAGAAATCATTACAGAGACCTTCTAACAGACCATTATCGACAGCCTTCTGCAAGATTCTAGAAAATACATCAGCAACCATATTAAACAAAATAGGAGATAGCGGATCTCCTTGCCTCAAACCCTTACCGTTTGAAAAAATCACTTTCACAATTGTTAATCTTAATCCCTCACGAACCTTTTCTCAAAAGAGCATAAATCCAATCAAGCCATTTAGTTCCAAAACCCCAACTCTTTAAAATATCCATCAAGAAAACCCAATTCACTTTATCATACGCCTTCTCGAAATCCAGTTTAAGCACAATCCCTTTCACTTTATCATTATGGACTTTATGAATAATCTCATGAGCAAGAATAACGCTTTCTAAAATATATCTATTCTTCAAAAAGGCGATTCGTTTTGGGAGATAATTCTATTACAGACTGGACCAAGCCTGTTAGTAAGAACTTTAGTAATGATCTTATAACTACAATTTAATAAACTGATAGGTCTAAATTGTTTAATATTCCTCGCATTATTCTCTTTAGGAATTAAAGAAATCATCGCAAAATTAAGCCGAAACAAGTCAAGACACCCACTCTCGAGATCTCTAAAAAGATTAAGTAAGTCCTCCTTAATCAAATCCCAATATTTTTGATAAAAAACAAAAGGAAGCCCATCAGGCCCCGGCGCCCCATCAGAGTAAGATTCAAAAACCGCTTTTCTAACCTCTTCTTCCGTAAAAGGAGCTTCTAAAACTAAATTTTCCTCCACGGAAATTTTTTCATTAGCCTTAAAGAAGGACTCCGAAATATTAATGTTTGGCTTAGCCTCAAAACCAAACAAACATTTATAGTAATCACAAGCAATTCTCAACATTTCGCTAGTATCACTAGTCGGACCGCCTCTGCCCATCCAAGACCGAAATAAAATTCTTTCTACGTCTCTCGTTAGCAACAACAAGTGAAAATATTTAGTATTTCTATCACCCTCCTTCACAAATCTATCTCTAGCTCTCTGCTTGGCTCTAATTTCCTCCATAGCCCAAAAATTCTCAAGTTCATTCTTAGCCGAAGCTAATCTATCACTCTCGTCCTCAGACAAGGTTCTAGATTCAGACAAAACGTCCAAAGCAATCACTTCGTCAAGAAGAATTTTTTTCCTTCTTTTAATTTCAGCCTCTACATTGGAACTCCAGCCTTTAGTAATCTTTCTGATATTTCTAACTTTAGCTTGCCAAATGTCAATGGCCATTCTACCACTAACAGTTTTTTTCCAAGCTTTACAAACCAACTTATTAAATTCCTCATGGAGGAGCCACCATTTCTCAAACTTATAGCTACTACTACCACGAGGAACATCATCCCCCGAATCCCACAGAATGGGGGTATGATCACTACCAACCCTAGCAAGGGAAGACGCAATTGCTAGAGGAAAACGCGCTTCAAAGGAAGTACTACAAAAAACTCTATCAATTACCGACATAATAGCATTTTCTTGATTATTAGACCAAGTGTAATGCCGCCCAGTTAAATGCAATTCCATAAGACCCCACAGGTCAATCCATTCATTGAACTTACTACACCATTTACTATCCACTCTACCATTACTTTTGTCCGCTTGAGATCTAACCAAGTTAAAGTCACCTCCTAAAATAATTGGGGTACGATTATCCGTAATAAAGATCTCATGAAGCTCAGAAATAAAGTCTTGTTTACCATCATTATAGGGAGACCCATATACTACAACTAGCCTCCACACAAAGTCCAATCGACTAGACCTAATCAAGCATTGCACAGAATAGTCTTTGATTTCCACGTGTAAAATATCCAACACATCAATATCAATCCCAACCAAAATTCCTCCTGCAGAGGATTTGGCTGGCAACCAATGCCAGTTAAAATTTTTAGAACCACTAATAGAATTAAGGAAAGAACTACTAAAGTTTTCTTTCTTAGTTTCTTGAAGCCCAACAAAATCCACTCTACTATTTCTAATCATCTCCACCAAGCATTGAGTCTTTCCAGGTTGACCTAGCCCCCTTACATTCCAAAAAAGACCTTTCATAATCTTTTACCTTTCTTAGGGTGCTTGCCCCGTTTATTTTTACCAACTACAGTCCATTCACCAGGATCACATTCCACATCCCCCTCCTTCAGAGGTATTGGCGAAAGACTCTTCTCATTGTTCATACTAACAGAAAACGCATCCATCAAGTTCTCATTGTTATCCTTTTTGCTATTACTGTCTCCCACAGAGACATTATTATCATTATTTATCAACCTTCCAGCATCAAATTCTTTACATAATGTAACATTCTCATATTTCTCATTTTCAGAACATCCCATATTTATATGAACTTTCTCAGCCAAATCATTTAGTTCTTGAACTGAAAATAAATCAAAAGAGCTTTTAATAGACATACCTTTCGGCTTAGGGCAATCCTCCAAATTCTTGACTTGCAGCAATTCCTGGGCTTTTTGCAATATGGTCTTGCCCTTCTCTTCAATTCTACTGCTTCTCCTTTTGCTGGGAATTGGGCCCCAATTCTTCTGCCTTTTATTCCTCAAACCCTTATCTTCAGCATCTTGTTCAACAATCATATGGGTATGTTTAGATAATTCATCAACTGGCTCCTTCATCATGAGTTCACTACCCTGCTGATCAACATTAATACCACCAGATTTGACCAATACCTGGATCTCAGGGACACAAATTAGCTCACTCTGTATATTTTCAGACTTGGGCACAAAAACTGAACCACAAGACTGATCATTCTGCATATTTTCAGCAAAAATCATAGGATCTGAACCACCAGATGTGTCATCCAAAAGACCTTCCCACTCATCCTCCGAACCTATCATTTCCAAATCTTTGAGAAGCCCAATGCATTTCTCATCACCAATAATATCCTCATTAAAAGAATTACTCATATTTTCCTTAAGTAACTGAACCCAAGTTTTCTTTCCGCATAAACCCTCACTGGCCACCCTAGTATTAACATCAGAAGCAGCATTAAAACTCTGCCAGGCTACAGTTTTTTCCTTTTGAACAGAAGATTTAGTTCCAAAAGACAAGTTACCCGACGCTATATTAGTTTTATTTCCAGCAGATTCACTCTTTTGATCAGTTACCATGTTATCCTTCTTATCTTCTTGTTTTTTACTTTCTTCATCTAAGTCATCAAAACCATCATCATTATCATTGTCATCATCGCCTCCATCCTGACCATCCCCATCCACAGAAATAGGTGATTCATTCTGTTCAACTTTCAAGTTAATTAAGAAGAGAATCTTTTCAGCACCCATCAGCCTTTGATGCGGGATTTTGCTAGGATCTCTACAAGCGATTTGGATTCTGGCAACCTCATAAAAACTTTTAAAAAGACCAGTCCAATCTATATTGAGAAGCAAACCAAAACACGAAGCAATTTGGTCAAATACCTTCCAGGTACACCATTTGGGTGGGACACCTCTAATCTGGACCCAAGTCTCATGCAATTCCTCAAACACGTCAATTTCCCCTTTCCAAGCCTCAATATAAACTGACACTCCAGTTTTAGTAAGATTAAAACTAGGCAAAAGGGCTAAGTCAGTGACTTTCTTATGAGGAGGAAACCGAACAAGAAATCTGAAATCTTCTAACTGACGAATTTGCCAAGGCCATTTTGAATCAAAAATGTCAGCCAGGTTTTTCTCAAGCTCATCCAAACTAATCTCTCCTTGATCAATGGTTAAAATACCACAGTTGTTAAACCGAAATGAAGCACATCTACTAGTATCAGGAACATCCAGGTAAAAGAAACCTAGCCCATTAGCAGCACTTCCTATGTATTTAGCAGGCAAATGAGGATGCGTACGAACCGGGCATTGGTCAACATGATGGTTTGGCTCTTCACAGATAAAGCATAATTTCGAATTCTTACAACTTCCTACCAGATGTCCAGGCTCTCCACAATTGTAACAGATTGAAGGAACATAAGTAGTCTCAGAAGCAACAGGAGAATCAAGAGAATTACCCTTAGCGTGATTAAGCCCAGCCCGCTGATTACCAGTAATACCAGAAGTATCCTGATTCTGTTGCCGAAGACCTTGACCTTGAGGGAATTGATTCGGAACCTGGGCTGGCGGATACCAATGCTGTGGAACTCTTTGCTGATGGCGATCTCTATGGTTCCTCTGACCCCTGAAAGGAGGTGGTGGTGGACGCCATCCTCGACCAAAGCCCCCGCCTCCACCTCTTCCCCAGCGATTCCAGTTCCGATCAGCCATCTTCAACACCTCCGCGTATGATGGATCCCCTCTACCTAGTGAAGGCCAAAGGTGTGTATTAGAGATCGTGGTATCCAAAACCATTGGTAAAAAAGAATGGAGGTAGTAGGATTTAGGATGTGTGGATACCATGGTGATGTTTGGGCAATACCTTTTTCTTACTGGTCGCATTTTTCATTTTGTTTTATGAAACTTTTTACCATCCTTGGGAACTACCAAGCTATCCATTGAGCTAGTACCAAAATGTATCAAATGTTAAAATGATAAAGGTACAAAGAGTTTAAGACTAATTTAGGGTAAGAACAAAACTAGAGAATTTCAATATGGCATGGACATACACATCATCTTTTTTCTTCGAAGATTCAATAATAAGAGGACATTGATACCGTGCCACTGTACGCCTGTACCAACGGTGAAGGCAACAAGGGAGCTGCATAGGTGTAACATTCTGAAAATTTGAAAATGAGAAAAATTAAAATTTAAAATTTAAAAATGAATTTGAATAAAAAATTTTATTAGCATCAGGATTTTAATTTAAAATATTATCTTTTTCCTCTTTTTCTTGAATTTTTAGTCTTAGGAAAAGTATAAGTTGCAATATAAAACTTTTTCTTCTAAGATGAACAAACTACAAAATAAGTTGAAATATAATCTTATTTTAAATTTCCATATTTTCTGGAATTTTATTGAATTTTAGTTTTTAAGAAAGATATTTTATATTAATTATTTTTTACTTCAAAAAGCAAAACCTAAAATCCTTTAATAAATAAATTATGGAAGAATTTATATAAATCCTAAATCATCTCCAGGTCATCCCCAAAAAAAATTTAAAGGCATGTGAGCAAATTTAGTAATGAAAAGAAATCAAAAACTGTATAATGTGATTATGAACAGCCCAATGTCAGAATTATTTATTTTTCATTATATCATATATTCTTCTAAAAATTATACTACATCATCTAAAGAACTAGGGTAACTTTGACGAAAATTTTTAAAAATAATAATGTTGATTTGGCCCCTTTATGAAATAAAAAATTGATTCAATTTGAAAGTAATATTATGGATGTCAGAATTTTATAAAATCATATTTGAATGATCATCATCTGAAATTTTTATGATATCTCTCAATAACCATTAGGATTACACATAAAAAGTTTCATATAAAATAAATCTTATTCAATATATAAGAAAAATAAAACTTAGGAAATAAAATTTTGGTGCAGCCAGCTTGTCAGAATTTTATAAATTTCCACATATAATATCTTTAGCTAAAATTTCTACAATAGAATGAAGATCATCACCAGATCATTCATAAAAAGTTTTAAAATTTGTTGTCTAGGATTGAAACTTCAATGAATTGCTAGAGTTTTGATCTATCAAAGTTTCGCTGAATTGGTTTTCTCCTTCTATTCACTGATCATGGGTGTCGGCGTTTTTCACCGGCTATCTATTATGCCTCAAAGGGATCTGAGGTTCGATAGAGGGGATCTTCACGAACGGACACCCATGGGCTCTCTCAAGGGATCCACACAAACAAGGATTAAAGAACACGTCGATATACCCAGGTTTAGACCCCCGATGTGGGTAACAGCCCTACGTCCTGCTTTGGCTCTTGTTAATGTGTTTTGGGGGGATTACAAGTATACAATCCAGACCCCGGGTTCTACTTGAGCTCTCCCAATTTTCTTCGGTCTAAGTTCTTTGGTCGTTCCTCCTCCCCCCCCCCTCTTCATGCACCGAACCCCCCTTATATAGGCCGGGCTGGCTCGAGCATGTGAGAAGGATGACATCACAATGATTACACTTCATTTATTACATCAATCGATGTAGCCCCATCCTCTGGTCTCATTCTGTGCACCATCGTCCAACTCCGCCCGGTCCGCCCGGGAAGTGACCTGTATGCAGGGGCGGATCTACAGGGTATGCTGGGTGGGCCATGGCAAACCCTGTAGATTCGGCCCAATACATTCCATATGCAAAAAATTTCCGTCATTATCTTATATAGTCAGCTTGTGAAGGTCATAACTTTATATCCATAGATCCGATTGAGCTGATTCTTGTTGGGTTAGTTTAGAAATTGAATCTAGTTTCTAAATTTAAAATTTCAAATCAATCCAACGGTTAGATCTTTGGTAATTACTGTTTAAGTTAACATGTGTCAGTCTGTTTTGGCTGAAACCGAAGTAGTTTTATATAATTTGTTTAGGGGTGATTTGAGAATTAATAAAAATTTGTTTTAGCTTCTACGCAATCATTCACACCCTTTTGATTGCTATATTAGTGTATATCGATCCTACATGTGATTTGAGTGCAAGACTGCTTGTTGATTTATAGAATAGAAACAAATATAATTGCTATTTTGCTAGAGACTAGAGAGTTGCTTGTTGATGCATTGCTTTTTTTGTTTGTAGAGTGGTTGAATTGTGAAGAGGAACGGAGACATTGCATCTCTTTTCCGAAAACATGTAGCAAAGAAGACTGCTGCTGCTTCATCTCCTTCCATGGCTCCGCCTAGAACCGTGGCGGAAGATGAACCTCAAGAGTAAGAGAGAGTAATTGTAGGTGCATAAGCTTCTTTTATGCATATTTCATACTTAAAATGTTCGAACTATTTATATTGTAATTTATACTTGTATTATTATGTTTCTAGTTATTTTATACTCGTATACCGAATTTCTCGACAACATTTGTAGTTGTTTACCGAATTGTTCATTGAATTTTACCAAATTGTATATTATAGTATTAACTTGGCATACCCTAACTTAAAATCCTAGATCCGCCACTGCCTATATGGGACTGGTTAGGTGCAGGATGACAGAGGGATAAGCTATCATGCCGTCAGCGAAGCCACGCACATTTAATGGTTCTGACACAGGGTGTCGGGGGAGAAGACTTCGGGGTAAAGCTCCTCTATTCCAACGACGTACGTCTTCATGCCTGCCCGGCGGTGTAACCCCGAGTACCTTCTGGCTCCTTCAATCGACCACATAGCCCAGCCGCCCGGCAGCAGGGCCTGGTCGCCCACCTGCTCGCCAAGCCACCACGCGACATGGTCGCTCGGCAGGGAACTGATCGCCCACTGCTTACTGTGCCACCACCTTGTGTGATCGCCCGGCAGAAGGGCCCGACGCCCACTGCCGCCATGGTGTCATGCCGGCACTGTGGCCCTTCTCGACGGTGGTGGAGAGGGTACCCTGGCGTAAAGTACGCCGACAATGGGGGTCCACCCAATGTTGACCCCACCTTCCAGTGTCCCAATTCCCAGATGCACTGCTCATGGGCCCTGCCACCTTGCTCTCCCTCCTCCCTCAGCAGCATGCTGCACCCCCCGGTTTCGCCTCTACTGTGGCAAGAGAACGCTCACGAAAGCATTACCACGGCATCACGATTTTAGTGCCAACTTGCGGTCGAAACATACCCTACTGTAGCGTTTCCATGGCAACCTCACCCTTGCACTCGAGTACCTAAGAAACATCGCCCATCCGACCTCTTTCGCCCCTACTTAGCCGCACAGTGCCTTCCCCACTTTCGCTCTTCCTTTGCCATGATTAGACCTGGGCATATGGGCGTGCCTCGATGGGTATACCGAGGCACGGAGGGCACGGCACGGTCCAAGCCCGGCCCGACACCGTTAGAGGCGTCTTGGGCCGCCCGATCATCAGAGTTCGGGCGTCCGGCCCAAAATCTTGAGACGATGGGCGGCCTACCGACCATTTGGGTCGTGCCGTCTTGCCAAGACGCAAAATGACGTCGACTGGAGCAACACATTCTTTCTTTGCTCTAAGAACTTCCAAGCTCGGATCTTGGAAATGATCAGCTCAAATCTTAAGCGAAAAGAGGCACAAGGACCAGAGGTCCAAGTCTTCAAGAACACTAGAATTTCGAACTATTAAAGCTTAAAAAAGTGAAATGTTGGGGTATAAATGAAGTCTAACCAAACTTCACCTACACTTGACCGAAAAGGAGATTTCGGTGATAGCAAAATGCAACATTCACATGATAATGATACATTCACATTTGAACCAAGAATTAAATAACATTTTTCTATTTTACGATAATACTACTAATAGTTTATAAGGCGTATTTTTACAATCAACTTCATGTGTCTCGGGACTTCTCCTCTCGTCGCAATAGTATAAATGGGCGAACTTTGGCAAGACGCACGAACGAACACGAAGCGCAAATGGGCCGTGCTTGGGCTCGCTGAAGATGAGTCGGCCGGCGGGTAAAAGACGGCGGCACGACGGGACGTTCGCCCAAGACGATTCGACCCAAAGCACGATGGGCCGTCTTGGCGGCCTACCGACCCAAGACGATGCCCACCTCTAGCCATGATAGGAAAACAACCAATCAAGCGTTGTTGTGGCGCAACCACACCATTGCAGCACTACCACGGCACTACTCTCCCCACAAATTTCATTGCCATGGCCATGCCTTGTAGCAGCACTATTTTAGCGTCAGCAAAACCCGTCGCCCATAGCCGAGCCCATTCACATCTTGCTACCACCAATCCTGTCGCCTATAAGTACAAGCCAAGGCCTCTATGGCACCACACATCATCTCGAGATCCCCATTGCCCGAGCCGAAGCCAGTTTCTCCATTATCATCTCCATTGCTAGCAAACCACAGAAAAAGGGGGAAACCAATTAAACAAGCTTTGGTAAAAATCAGCTTAATTTAGCCAAGCCATAGCATCCAGAGCACCCCTTGACCTCACCCCTCCTCATTTTCAGCTCATTCATCCACAACACCACCGCCACAGTACTTTTCTTCTCCAAATGCGGCGCACGGTGGCGAAGCTCCCTAGTAAGCCTCTGAACCACCTAACCAGAAAAATGGAATGCTCTGGTATCCTAAATGCTCACCTACGCCTTACCTGAGCTTAAGTTGCCCTCAAACTCCCTTGCGGCTTGCCACCACCGTCGTCGCCGCACAAGTGCGACAACAGCCATCTTTCGGACATCGTCGGCTAATGCTGAGCCTACCCCTAGGAATGCCAGCACCACCTCTCGCCCATTGCACCGCCGACAGCCAGTCTCCGGTCTAGCGTCGCCACCAGTGAGATGCCCTAGCTGCAACTCTACTTTGTGCCACTAAGATGTGGGCCATTCCTCTCACTAGCGTGAAGGTGGCGTTGTTCAAAAGATCAAATACACTTTCGTGTGTAGAAAATGTAATCTATATTTTTCCAATAAATATTCAAACCGACTAAATTTTAAATGTTAATAACTTCTATATTTTTGACCCAGTTCCAGTAAAATAAATTTGTAAATTCACATAAAATTATGTATTTTCATAATATGCAAAAATATTTAATTTTGAATCTAAGTTTGAATTATTTGAATTTAAATTTGAAATAAACCCTAATATGGTCTTTATACAAAAATTGAAAACCCTAAATTATAAAATCATGAAATAATTTCCATATGCTCATAAGACCATAAAAAACCCATTTGTCCAAAAAATATTTAATTTTTGAACCCAGTTTGAATTATTTGGATTAAAACTTGATTAAACCCTAATATGGTTACTATTACAAATATACAAAACATAACTTTAAATCATTAAAAAAAATTAAAATATTCTTGAGAACATGAGTATTCGAAATATGTAGAAATATTTAGATTTGAACTTAGTTTTAATCAAATTTGTTAATAGATTATTAATCTATGCATTAAGGCTCAAATAATTATAACTAGTGAATGTAAACTCAAAAATTGGTGAAACTAATTTCTAGGCCTAGATTAGACCATGACAACTGTCGGGGATTGGGAAATTCCCGTAGACGACCATCGAAGCCCGGCGCCAACCGACTATGCTCTTGCCCGGATGGTGCACGCAAGGCCGACCTTCGTGTAGCCCGGCTCACGGGGCTACCCCGTCCCCCATCAAGTACGTCCCCGAGCAAGCCAAGCTCGGGGGCCCGCGACAAGGCGACATGGCATTAAATGCGCAGCGGCTCGAGAGATCGCACGCCCGGGATCCGCGCTGCCACGGTCTGCGCCGCCTTGGTCTGCGCTCACTGTACCCACGTCGCGTGGTACCGGCGGTGGCGCGCCATCGTGACCGCTTACGCCCTCTCTGAAGAACGCGCCCTGTAATAAATGATTTGTCTCCTGTAATTCCCTATAAATACCCCCTCCTACGATGGATTGGGGGCTGGACCTTCGGTACTACGCACACACTTACACATATCGCTTGCTTACGGGAATCCTTAGGATCGTTCAGGGCCTCCCGAGCAAGCGCATTGTAACCCACTTTCACATACTAGTGCAATCACTGGACGTAGGGTCATTATCTCCTCCGCGAGAGGCCCGAACCAGATAAAAAATGACCCCCTGTGCCTTCCGATTGTCTCGCATACCTTATTTCTTTGCTCGGCGTACTCTCAGACGTGCACCCCTTGCGGAAAAGGGGCCTTAAGTTGATCCCTTATTCAACAAGTAAGCTCGGCGGGGGACCCTGTCCCGAATCGTCGACAGCTGGCGCCGTCCGTGGGGATCGACTGAAGTCCTTTCACGAGGAATCCCTGAGGACGACGAGTTCTCGAGTCAATCAAGACCTCTGCGTCTCCGGCGGCGTAGAGGACGATGTCCTACGCCGGCGAAGGCGTGGCCGGTGTTACTGATCCGGAAGGCCACACCAAATCCATGTTCCGCGCCGAGCAAGTCCTTCACTCGCTCGGGGGCAATCCATGTTCCGCGCCGAGCAAGTCCTTCGCTCAGGCGCGAGCCTCTCCCCCCAAGCACGCGCTTCGCTCGGGGGCTATCCATGTTCCGCGTCGAGCAAGTCCTTCGCTCGGCGCGAGCCTCTCCCCGAAAGCACGCTTCGCTCGGGGCTATCCATGTTCGCGCCGAAAGAAGTCCTTCGCCGGCGCGAGCCTCTCCCGAAAGCACGCCGCGCCGGGGCTATCCATGTTCGCGCCGAAGCAAGTCCTTCGCTCGGGCGCGAGCCTTCTCCCGCACGCGTGCTTTCCTCGGGGCAATCCATGTTCGCGCCGAGCAAGTCGCCCGCCGGGCGCGAGCCTCTCCTCGATCGCGCGCTTCGCGGGGCTATCCATGTTCGCGCCGAGCAAGTCCGCCCGCTCGGCGCGAGCCTCTCCCCGAAAGCACGCGCTTTCTCGGGGCAATCCATGTTCGCGCCGAAACAAGTCCTTCGCTCGGCGCGAGCCTCTCCTCGAAAGCGCTTCGCTCGGGGCTATCCATGTTCGCGCCGAAAGCAAGTCCCCGCTCGGCGCGAGCCTCTCCCGAGCACGCGCTTCTTCGGGGCAATCCATGTTCGCGCCGAGCAAGTCGTCCGCTCGGCGCGAGCCTCCCGAAGCACGCGCTTCGCTGGGGCTATCCATGTTCGCGCCGAGCAAGTCCGCCGCCGGCGCGAGCCTCTCCCGAGCACGCGCTTCTCGGGGGCAATCCATGTTCGCGCCGAGCAAGTCGCCCGCTGGCGCGAGCCTCCCGAAAGCACGCGCTTCGCTTCGGGGGCTATCCATGTTCGCGCCGAGCAAGTCGCCGCTCGGGCGCGAGCCTCTCCCGAGCACGCGCTTTCTCGGGGCAATCCATGTTCCGCGCCGAGCAAGTCCTTCGCTCGGGCGCGAGCCTCTCCCCCTGAGCACGCGCTTCGCTCGGGGGCTATTCCGCGCTAGTTAGTTCCCCTGGACGTCTAGTCCACGTCCAGGATGCGGCAGTTCGGGCTTGTCGTGCTCGATTCCTCAAGCATTTGACTCATGCTTGGGATGCGGCGACATGAGTCCTCTCATGACACGCTAGTTAGTTCCCAGGCGTCTAGTCCATGTCCGTGATCTGGCGATTCGAGCATGTCTCGTCAGCCGTTCCTCAAGCATTTGACTCATGCTTGGGATGCGCGATAGCTCTTCGCTGCGAGATCCTCGCCCCGAGCCTGTTGCTCGGATGTCGCATGGTAGCTCTTCGCTGCGAGATCCCGAGCCATGTTGCTCGGATGCGCATAGCTCTTCGCTGCGAGATCCTCGCCCTCGAGCCTGTTGCTTTCGGATGTCGCGATAGCTCTTCGCTGCGAGATCCCGAGCCTGTTGCTCGGATGCATGGTAGCTCTTCGCTGCGAGATCCTCGTCTCCGAGCCCTGTTGCTCGGATGCCGCGGTAGCTCTTCGCTGCGAGATCCCCGAGCCGTGTTGCTCGGATGCCGCGGTAGCTCTTCGCTGCGAGATCCTCATCCCCGAGCCTGTTGTTCGGATGTCGCATGTAGCTCTTATTGCGAGATCCCGAGCCTGTTGCTCGGATGCCGCGGTAGCTCTTCGCTGCGAGATACCCGAGCCGTGTTGCTCGGATGCCGCAGTAGCTCTTCGCTGCGAGATCATCATCCCCGAGCCCTGTTGCTCGGATGCCGCTGTAGCTCTTCGCTGCGAGATCCCCGAGCCCTGTTGCTCGGATGCCGCGGTAGCTCTTCGCTGCGAGATACCCGAGCCGTGTTGCTCGGATGCCGCGGTAGCTCTTCGCTGCGAGATCCTCATCCCCGAGCCCTGTTGCTCGGATGCCGCGGTAGCTCTTCGCTGCGAGATCCCCGAGCCCTATTGCTCGGATGCCGCAGTAGCTCTTCGCTGTGAGATCCTCATCCCCGAGCCCCGTTGCTCGGATGCCGCGGTAGCTCTTCGCTGCGAGATCCCCGAGCCCTGTTGCTCGGATGCGCGGTAGCTCTTCACTGCGAGGTCCCCGAGCCCCGCCGCTCGGATGCCACGGTAGCTCTTGACTGCGAGATCCCGAGCCTGTTGCTCGGATGCGCGGTAGCTCTTATTGCGAGGTCCCCGAGCCTGCGCCTCGGATGTCGCGGTAGCTCTTGACTGCGAGATCCCGAGCCCTGTTGCTCGGATCTTCGCGCGATAGCTCTCGGATGCGCGCAGAGCTCTTCGCCGCGAGATCCTCATCCCGAGCCCCTGTTGCTCGGATGTCATGCGTAGCTCTTCGCTGCGAGATCCCGAGCCCTATTGCTCGGATGCGCGATAGCTCTTCGCTGCGAGATCCTCATCCCCGAGCCCGTTGCTCGGATGCGCGATAGCTCTTGACTGCGAGGTCCCGAGCCCGATGCTCGGATGCCGCGGTAGCTCTTCGCTGCGAGGTCCCCGAGCCCTGCCGCTCGGATGCCGCGGTAGCTCTTCGCTGCGAGGTCCCGAGCCCCGTTGCTCGGATGCGCGGTAGCTTCTTCCCCGAGCCTCGTTGCTCGGATCCCGAGCTCTTCGCCGCGAGGTCCCCGAGCCCGCCGCTCGGATGCCGCAGTAGCTCTTCGCTGCGAGATCCCCGAGCCCTGCCGCTCGGATGCCGCAGTAGCTCTTCGCTGCGAGATACCCGAGCCATGTTGCTCGGATGCCGCAGTAGCTCTTCGCTGCGAGATCCTCATCCCCGAGCCCTGTTGCTCGGATGCCGCGGTAGCTCTTCGCTGCGAGATCCCCGAGCCCTGTTGCTCGAATGCCGCAGTAGCTCTTCGCTGCGAGGTCCCCGAGCCCTGCCGCTCGGATGCCGCAGTAGCTCTTCGCTGCGAGATCCTCATCCCCGAGCCCTGTTGCTCGGAAGCTGCAGTAGCTCTTCGCTGCAAGTTCCTCTTCCCCGAGCCAGTGTTGCTCGGATGTTGTAGTAGTTTTTCGCTGCAAAGTCACAGTCCTCCCTATGTGTCTAGAGGCTTAAGGCGAAGGCCCGATCTCAGCAGCTTCCCCCTTAAGCCTCGGGGGCTAGCTGTCGGGAATTGGGAAATTCCGTGAGCGACCATCGGCTTGGCGCCAACCGACTATGCTCTTGCGGATGGTGCACGCAAGGCCGACCTTCGTGTAGCCCAGCTCACGGGCTACCGTCCCCCATCAAATCGTCCCGAGCAAGCCAAGCTCGGGGCCCGCGACAAGGCGACATGGCATTAAATGCTTGTGCTCGAGAGATCGACGCCGGGATCCGTTGCCACGGTCTGCGCCGCCTTGGTTCTGCGCTCATCTGTACCACGTCGCGTGGTACCGGTGGGTGGCGCGCCACCTTTGACCGCCTCGCCCTCTCTGATGAACGCGCCCCTGTAATAAATGATTTGTCTCCTGTAATTCCCTATAAATACCCCCTCCTACGATGGATTGGGGCTGGACCTTCGGTACTACGCACACACTTACACACATATCGCTTGCTTACGGGAATCCTTAGGATCGTTCAGGGCCTCCCGAGCAAGCGCATTGTAACCAACTTTCACATACTAGTGCAATCACTGGACGTAGGGTTATTATCTCCTCCGCGAGAGGCCCGAACCAGATAAAAAACGACCCCCTGTGTCTTCCGATTGTCTCGCATACCTTATTTCTTTGCTCGGCGTACTCTCAGACGTGCACCCCTTGCGGAAAAGGGGCCTTAAGTTGATCCCTCATTCAACAAGTAAGCTCGGCGGGGGACCCTGTCCCGAATCGTCGACAACAACCATGTTTATGAAAAACATCTCATGTTTAATTAAGTTTGGACTAAGCTTACAAAGAACTTTAGGTTCATATGAATAGTGTATGATTATATAGCACCAATAAATACTGACCTAAAAGAAACCAATCTATAAATATGCTATAGGTCTAGATTAACTAATCTTACAAAGATATATATGTCTAGCTTAAATTGAAATAGGTTTCCAAATAATTTTGCTTTCTGCATACAAAAGATTAATAAATACATAACTACCATCAATAAGTGTTAATACAAGTAAAACCAGTTTGTATATGCTCTGAAAATTGAAACCACCTAATACAGTAAAAATCATTATAATCAATCATAATCTGTACTAAGCCTCATAATCAAAACATGCTTCCATGTATTGGATATATATGCTTAAGTACTCAAAGTATAAGCAAACAAGAAGACATAATTAAATGTTAGGTCATGAGGGGCTAATCTCAAATCATTCCTAAAGTCAAAATCATAAGAGTTGGCAAAAAGATCGAATTTGGATTAAGTTTATAAAAGGCTTCATTTTCCATATGTACATGAACTAAATAACTATTGCGGATGAAAGCAAAAAAAAAATCAAACCCCATTTCAAGACTCTTCCAGGGTCATAACCTACTAATACAAGAAAAATAGTTGCATATCTATATAAATTGCAGCCACAAATCTAAAAAAAATCTAACCATTTGTAATGTAAACTTTAGAATTAATAAGATTAGGGAATGGAAAAAAACATCTCGAATAAATATTAATACTTATAGAACTAGCTTAGAAATGCTCCCTAGGGCAAGACCATCCTATTCTATAGAAATCATTCTAATTAGACATGCTATGCATTGAATCCTATTAAGAGCATAACACTGCGTATTATAAACTCTAGAATCCATGACACAAATAAACGAACTTAAATAATAAAAAATCAGTAATTAAAAATAATTTTATCACAAGAATTCTCTCAAAACCATGAATGTGTACTCTATAACAGTAACTTAAACCTAGACCCTATACGTGTTAGTTATTTGATTGTTAGTACCTCTAGCTCATTAGAGATTAATCATTCATAGCCTCCATAAGCAAGGATTAACAATTGTACATTTAAATCTATTAGAATCTCAAAACATCACCCCTATATAATTTTTTTGTAAATAGATACAGGAACATTTGGGTTAAACACTAGATGCACATGATTTGCCATACGGTGAATAATGTCTTAATTTTATTAATCCAAATAATTTTAGCTTCTTGAATTCGAAATTGTACATATAAATATATAATTTTAACATCATCAATTCATAAAATAAAAATAAACAATCTATAAAAAAAACAAGAAGCCTTGTAACAATGTAGCCTAAAACTGCTAGTAATAAGTAAGAATGAAAAGATAGAAAATAATGCGCGAGCATGAAATCAAAAAACTCTTACCCTAAACCACACCTGTTTTATGTAATAAGTTTCTATTTGATTTTTCATCTAATTTCTTTTTGCCCTTATTAAAGTTTATTATTTACTATGTTTTTCCATCGAACGATATGTAGAACCTGACGTCACTAATTCTGTCGTCAACAATGCCAATTGCGACCTCGACATTGTCGTAAACAACAATCATCAAGGCAATTACTCTCTTGACCATATTGAACCTACAATTTCAATTACTTTACGTTGTTTCTGTCAAACTATTATGCATGCATGTACTTTTATATAAAATTGCTATATTGGGATGCTTGTAGTTATACCTGAAGACTCATGGAACTTCCTTACTAAACACTACTACACAAATGGGCTTTAGTCCCGGTTGGTAACTGGCTTTAGTCCCGGTTGCCAAACCGGGACAGCCCATCCGGGACTAAAGGTCTGTGACCTTTAGTCCCGTTCTAAGGGACTAAAGCCTCTCGCATATCAAAAATTATGACGAACTCAAGACTCGAACCTAGAACCTCCTGCATGCCACCACAGACACTACCAACCCACCCACCCACGTGTATTGAATAGACTAGGATATGCATTCCTTTTAAAGTATCTTTGAGCGAGCCTTTAGTACTGGGTTAGTAATACTAACCGACTAAAGTTTTACTAGTCGGTTCATGGCACGAACCGGGACTAATGTGTGCCCGTGCGGTACCGCTAAGCACTCTTCGTCCGGTTCATAGCACGAACCGACTAATGTGAGCGAAAAATCACGCTTTTAGCCTAGTAGCCATGAACCGGGACTGTTGCTACTATTAGTCCCGGTTCGTGGCTAATCGGGACTGATGAATCGGAATGAAAGATCGTTTCTCTCGTAGTGAAATATTGAAATGAAAACCTTGACAACCTTAGAATAAGATAGACAATACATGATGTCAATATGGGTATATCGATCACTTAGTAATCATGTTTAGCCATGCTTAATGAAGAACCTTGTTGTTCTTTATAATTTAAAAAGGTTGGATATAATTAAATAGGTTAGATATGACTTTTTAAGGATGCAGGTATTTTGGTTAAAAATAAAAATAAAACTATGATTTAGACGCGGGCGATTATTGGCAATAGCCGATTGTGCATATGGTTGCACATAGTATAGGGGGGAAATTATCGCCCGTGTCGAATTAAGAATCGAACTATGAGACGCTATCAATCCAAGATTACTCATAAAATCACAAGTGCTGGTATGGGATGGTCTTAACTTACTAAGTTACTTAGATTTGACTTTGCACATTGAAAGGCTGGAGTAGTACAGGCTCTCTGGTTAGGTTCGCTAGTAGGGGCTTCCACACAGTGGTGTGGGTAAATGCATACGAATACAACGGTGTATGTCTACTATGGAGAGAAACAGTTATGGCAAGGATGGACTGTCAGAGTTGTGTGAATGGCAGGGATGGACTGTCTAAATTACTATGTAAATAACAAAGATGGACTATCAAATCTTGGGTGTGTGTTTTGCCGTCATAGCAAGGGTTTAACATTACCGAGCTGGTGTAAAATCAGGTCTATGTAATGTAACGGTTATGTTATGATTTCTCTACAGCACACCCAAGGAAGTGTAATAATAGCTTGCACAAAGAGTTGATTATTTCTTATGGGTAAAGATGTATACCTCTGCAGAGTGTAAATCTTTTTAAAAAGCCGTGCTCGCGGTCAATGGCACTTGGTAAAGTCACCACATAGTTAATTGTTTTATTATTTTCAAAAAGGTATGTTTTGAAAAGCTTACCCTGCAGACGATTCAATACTATACCATATGTTGGCAAGTATTGGTATCAGCTGTTGTGCCATGCGTTGGCAAGAACTAGATTTGTGCCATGTGATGGCAATGAACGATTCGAAGCTCACGTCGTGGACCATGAGTTGTTATTTATGCTTTATATAATTGTTTTTTCATATCAGTCAATCTTGCTCTTACAAATTATGTTTGTAAATTACTACATGATTTCCAAATTCAATTTCGTTTTGTGCAAATTAACCGTAGAAGCCTCCTTTGACTTAGCCTGTAATCCTGTATTTTGCAAATACCACCTTAGATCTTGTTGAGTATGAAAGTACTTACCCTAATTACTTATTTGTTGATTTAGGTGATGATAGCGAACCTCCAAACGACATGTAACTTGACATAAGTTGTGGGAATTATGTTAGCAAGTTTCTCCAAGGTTTATTATGTCTTGTCAGTTACCTGAGGGTTGGATGGGCACACTATAAAACTTTTGCTTCTTACCGCTGTATTTTACTCTACTTTGTAAGACCTTATTGTATAAATTACCGTTATCATATGTAATAATGAATATGGATGTGATATCAATTGTTGTAAAAGTATGTGCTAGGCATTGGTCATGGGACTAGTACTGTATGCACATAGATTCTCATTTTAGCATTTTATGCTAAAATGAGGGTTGTTATAATGGGCTACAACCAGGGTTCACAATATCATCGATAATCATGTGAATATCGCAATTATCGACCATATCGAGTTGGTTTAATATATGAAACCACATAGTAAACCGGTGGAATTCAAATGCAAATTCAAAAAATTTGGGAAAACTTAACAAAAAGTGTTAAAAATTTTGAAATTTTTTTTGAGGTCACAATGCAATAATAATGATGATGTAAAAAATTTTAAATGATTATCATATATGCATATTTTTAAAAAATTCTAACAATGCTACTATCTTTTTATATATTTTTTGGTTTTTTATTTTCTAGGGGCACTAAATGAAGTCTAATATTTCTACAAATTTTTTTGTGAGGTCCAGAGACAATGCTAATGATTATGTAAAATGTTTAGATGATGATCAGAATTATGTATTTTTAAAAAATTCTAACAGTGCTACTATCTTTGTATACACTCTTCAATTTTGAATTCCTAGGTGCACTAAATGAAGACTAATATTTATAAAAATTTTACTATATGATCTTTGGGAACTATTTATGAAACTATTAAAATTCTATAGTATGATCAAGCTTGTAAATGTTTATAAAAATCTGAAAGTGTCTCTGTTCCTTTTCATTAATTACTATTTTTTATTTTTTTAGAAGTACTAAATGAATTCAAAAATTGTTGAAATTTCTCTAAGATAATTTATAGATTAATTTGGATTTATTCCTTTTTTGGTAATTTTTTATTTTTTCTTAAGTGTGCACAAATTCGAATAAAATAGCTCAAAAATCTTATAAATCGCTCAAAATCGAAAAAATTGCTCAAAAATAAAAAATCGGTTGATTATCGAACAAAATTAGTTGAAAATCACTTGAAAATTAGTAAAATTGCTCGGTTTTCTTTTTTTTTTTTTTTGTTGTTTGACCGTTGAGTTCAAAATTTTTGAATCAAACTTCTTCGGTTTCTACCAACTTTTGACCCGATTTTACCGATTTTCAAAAATAAAAAATCATTCAATTGTCGCGATATCGATATTGTGAACAGCTACCGCAGCATTACCGCTGGAGCTTCTAGGTACAGAAGTTCTCTGTGGACCTCACCCTGACCGGTTTAGAAACGTAAGGCCTGACCAGGCATCCAATTAAGTTTATAAGATATATTTTTTTGGCATATACACTAAGATGATATTAAAAATAACTAAATTACTCCTAATAATTATTACTAAGTACTATATTTAATAAAAAAAACTGTCCCACGGCATACCGTTCAAACCCTATCAACGGGATAAAATCCAACTGTAGGATTAAAGCACTGATGTGTCTTATACACCGTTAGATTTCTTTAATCCTATCCATTTGCTGCAACTCATTCCCATTTCATCTCATCCACACACTCTGATCCCCTCAATGCGGAGGCTCGGTTTAAGAAATAAGTACAGGAATGGAGTTGTTAACAAGGAACCGGCGGGACGCGACGGCTGAGGACAGCCCGGAGTTGGAGAGCGCGGATGGGTTCTTGGCAATGGCATCGTCACCGTCGCCGCTGCCACCGGTGTTCTTGAAGCGGACGGAGAAGGACGACGAGCACGAGAGGTCCCCACAGTGGAGCCCGCCAAGGTCTCAACGCCATTGATGTGGACGCGTCATTGAATAGCGTAATGGTGTTAGCCATGCATTTATGCATGCCGCTGTCTTCGGTCCAAGTACTGGACCCGCGCCTTATGCGCGTTGCCGGACGGGCAATAGTTATCCTGAACGGCAACCTCCTCCTGTATTTTAGCTAATAGGCTATTCTCAGTATGACCAGGATTAGTTGCAATCTTTTGTAATCTCTTGTGAGTTGCATGCACCAACCAGTTCACCCAAAAGCTTAAGCTTATGAGGAAAGGTGGGCAATTCACTTATACTTCAACACTCCCCCTCACGTGCAGGCTCTCTCAGGCCTAGGACGTGGAATAGAAGTGGGCTGCAATTATTTTTTAAAATTGCGCCAACCGGGTCTTGAACTTGAGACCTCTTGGCTCTGATACCATATTGAGTTGCATGCACCAACCAGTTCACCCAAAAGCTTAAGCTTATGAGGAAAGATGGGCAATTCACTTATACTTCAACAAATGGGCACGGGCGCCCCCGCCACCGACGGCCGCCGCAGCTGAGAGAAGCAGCCCAGCATCGTGTTGTGCTTGCTCTAACACGAGTGCTAGCTTCTTTGTTCTGCTAGCTTAACACACTGGAGATGAAAGAGAAGTTGTGCCTTGTGAATGGATTGAGAGAGGTGGCTATATGATGCTACGTCCGCTCCTACGTATGTATGTAGTGTACATATCATATATCTCTATATACGCATATCTATCACTCATGTATGTGATGACACACCTCTCATATTCACTTGCAACATAGGACTCATTTTTGTGTTTGTTCCTATTCATGCATGGGAGATTCATGTGTTTTTATAGAACCTCATGAAACTTCCTAGTGAAATCTATCTATGAAATCTACATGTAGGTGAAGTTTCACCGGTGTAGGCTAAGTTTCATTAAGTTTCAACAGCGTAGGCAAAGTTTTACGAAGTTTCAATTACAAGTTTCACAACGTTGCACACTTAAATTTCATGATTTTTCACAAAATTAGTTCCATCAAGTTTCATAGTGTTTACATTAAAGCTTTACGACGTTTCACAGACATGTTTCACGTTTCATATGAAACATATATATCCGTCAAATTATTTTTTGACAAAACTAAAATGTTATAAAACTTATAAATACACTACAAAACCTGGTGAAACTTAATTGTGAAACAAATAAAACCTATCTATAAAAAGGAGTAAATTTCCCAAAACTAAAAGTTGTACAAACTATCAGAAAACTATAGATTTTACCTCCTATTTCATAAAACTACAAATTTTATAAAAAAATTATATCACAAAACTATATGTTTTAAAATTGACCGTTTCTTTGTAAAAAGTCTGATAGTGTGGACCAACAAGGTAGCCTTACGCGTCCCTATTTCACTTGTGCATGAGGCTGTCATGTAGGCTCATACCATCGACATGTTATAAGAAACAATCGATTCTAAAACATATAGTTTTGTGATATAAGTAAATAAAAGTGAAAATATGTAATTTTTTAATAGTTTTAACAAGAAATATGTAGTTTTGAGCTTACATGTCTCGGTATCTTTCTCTGTGTGTTTTCTCCCCCTCCCGACAAGATTTCACATTTTCTAATTAGGAGCATGCCGTCCATGAGCTCCCTTATTTATATCCCTCTCCTGCCTCTCCCCCTCTATAAATACCACACAGGTGTCTTCCCACAGCACCCGCCATTTGGAAGATCCTCTCAAGACTGCTCGATCCCCTCGTGTCCATGTCTCCTAAGTCCTAACAACATCGCACCACAGACATAAATCGCACTCAAGATACGAAACGGAAGTACAGAGAGGCAACCGATTGTAACCAACCTTGCTGATCTTGAGAGGATCACTTCGAAGTTGGGACACAGATGGCTCTCCCCTTGTTCTTCACTGTAGTGTGCATCTTCGTTTCGATGGCCGTGTGCCTGTACACGAGCAGGCAGAGGAGGAGGGTAGTCGGACAGAGCCGAGGGCAAGAACAGAAGCTCAGGCTGCCTCCTGGCTTCATGGGCTTGCCGTACGTCGGCGAGACCCTTCAGCTCTACTCCCAGGACCCCAACGTCTTCTTTGCCTCAAAGCAGAAGAGGTAGAAATTAACTGATTAGTAGTGGCAATTGCAGCAATTATGTACACAAGCTGCAAATGTGCGAGAGGAGTAAATTTCACAGAGAATACGTGCGCAGGTACGGAGAGATCTTCAAGACGCACCTGCTGGGCTGCCCGTGCGTGATGCTGGCGAGCCCGGAGGCGGCGCGGTTCGTGCTGGTGACGCAGGCGGCGCTGTTCAAGCCGACGTACCCGCCCAGCAAGGAGCGAATGATCGGCCCGTGGGCGCTCTTCTTCCACCAGGGCGAGTACCACCTCCGCCTGCGCCGGCTGGTGCAGGGCTCGCTCGGCCCGGACGCGCTCCGCGCCCTCGTGCCGGACATCGAGGCCGCCGTCGCCTCCACACTCGGCGCCTGGGACGGACACGTCGTCAGCACCTTCCGCGCCATGAAGAGGGTGAGTGCCACAGACACACATGATGTGGGATCGAGTTGATGCGTATGCGTTGTCTGACTATCGTGGCGGAATGTTCGTGTTCTTTTCTTTTCCTTTGAGACTCGGAATTAATGTTCGAGTGCCGTTGTACGTATGCTGGAGGCAATGTGCGATTGACCTGCATGCCTTGTTTTCTTAGCTCTCGTTCGACGTCGGCCTCGTCACCGTCTTCGGCGGCCGGCTCGACCAGCGGTACAAGGAGGAGCTGAGGACGAACTACTCCGTCGTAGAGAAAGGCTACAACTGCTTCCCCAACCGCTTCCCCGGAACTCTATACTACAAGGCGATCCAAGTACGTACGCACGCAACAAATTTTCACTCAAAAACCATCTCGGCAGCGTTACCTTTCTGTGCAAAAATGTAATCAATTTTGTCCGGCGAATTCATGACGCGCGCGCATACACGTGCATGCAGGCGAGGAAGCGGCTCCGCGCGATCCTGAGAGAGGTAGTGGCGGAGCGGCGGGCGCGGGGCGACCCGGGCGGCGACCTCCTGGGCGGCCTCATGCGGTCGCGCGACGACAGCGGCGCGGCGCTCACGGACGACCAGATCGCCGACAACGTCATCGGCGTGCTGTTCGCGGCGCAGGACACCACGGCCAGCGTGCTCACCTGGATCCTCAAGTACCTCCACGACTACCCGAAGCTTCTGGAAGCCGTCAAGGTAAGGGCAACAGTACTGCTGTATCCGTCCAATTGAATTGGTAGTGTAATTTACTAGAGCATGATCAGTAGCATGTAATTAAGTATCCACACGATCGAAACTGACGATACACCAACGACCGGTGCTGTTTTGTTCTTGTTTCGTCGTGTCGACTGCAGGCGGAGCAAATGGCGACATACACGGCGAACGAAGGCGGGAAGCGGCCTCTGACATGGACGCAGACGAGGAGCATGACGCTAGCGCACAAGGTATGTGGCACTGTTGCGTACGTGCCTTTGCAAGCTTGACGTAAAATGGCTTTTGGATTCTTGCTCTTGGTCTAGCCTGTCCTAATTTCGGCGTTCGTATGTCTTCTTTGTGTGGAAATCGATTGGGTGTTGATGCATGGCTGTTGTCGTTTTTGTTCGATCAATCCAGGTCATATTGGAGAGCTTGAGGATGGCGAGCGTCATCTCCTTCACTTTCAGGGAGGCCGTTGCCGACGTGGAGTACAAAGGTATGCACGTGTTCAACATGGATTGGGGTTGCTCGAGCGTGCCGTGTACTAATAAAAGTTTGCAGTCCATTTGAAAAATAAGTGATGAAAAATAAAGATAATTGTAAAATAATTAAGAGCATGACAATGGCACAGAAGAGCGCATATCTATGCAATTTACAAATGGTAAAACAGTACCAACTTTTCCAGTACATTTTCAACAACTAAGTTTAGGAGTGGGGTGGAAGTGGAGGGCAGCAGACAAAATTTGTATGCTATAACAAGTAGCAGCATGCTGAGTCGAATCCACCACAGCATATGATAAATATGGAATTGTGTTGGTCCAAACAAGTGGCTTGATTCACTTACATATAAGCCTGAGGGCAATAAAAGTGTCCTCTCGTTCCGATAAATATCTGAGCCATGAGCCATCCAACAGGCGGTCCAGATGCCGCCTTAGGTGCTACCGTTCCCGGCCGGCACCGGTGGCGCGCGATTGATTCACTCCGTTTCGAGTGGCAGCATAACTGCGAAATTGAATTAGATGGAGGAAGCAATGGACTTGGATTTGTGAAACATTTATGAGTAGTACTCATAATAGAAACGGCCTAATTATGAGTACTAGTTGCATTAGTTAATTTGTAAAGTGTAGCTTTCGACAAGCTGCTACTCATATTTTCGTCACTGAATTTACATCGAGTGAGACTGAACGCTGTGTGTGTTGTGGTGTTCATAGGTTTCCTGATTCCCAAGGGGTGGAAAGTGATGCCTCTGTTCAGAAACATCCATCACAACCCGGAGTACTTCCAAGATCCACACAAGTTCGATCCTTCTAGATTCAAGGTAATGGGGCCGGCCCAGTCGTTGCTACCACCAGTACACTGCTTATTGATAGTGACTATTAGATTAGAAGCAACTAATAATACAGCGGCATTAAGTAGCAAGACTTTAGGAGATTCCATCAGAAGAATGAAAATCCTAATCCACAAAATTCAGAGTAGTACTAGTGAGTTTTGTTTTTCTGTCCTGCTTACCTGGCCGGTCACTTATCTGACAACAAAGTCAAGAACAGCAATTACTTGCGCTACCGGCTGCACAGTCATTGTTGACTGTTTGAGTAGAGTCGTCAAACGGTAGCTTACCAATCACTCACCCGATCAGCAGGCCTGTAGTTAGGACTTAGGGGGTGTTTGGGACAGCTCCAGCTCCACCAAAATCTGTAGAGTTGGTGGAGCAGGGTATTTCTAGCTCCAGAAATTTATGGAGTTGGAGTTGTGGGTACATTAAGAGTGTTTAAGTAGATCATCTTATTTACATTTTAGACTAAAAATATAAACTTAATTCACTTTATTTTAGACTATAAGTTTTAGATCTGAGCTGAAGTTACGATCTCAAAGACCTTAGGACTACTACTTACCACACCTCCGGGGCTCCGATTTTGTCGGACATAGATATGTCAACCCTGCTGCTTGCTTCCTTGTGCACCAACGACAGGCTAACGTACAACCAAGTCCAAGCTAGCCACCACCGCTAGCTACAGAAGCATCAGCGGCCTAAGATTAAGCCGGGATCTGCTGCAAAAGCCTGGACTAACGCGTGGTTTGATCGATGCGTACGTGCAGGTGGCTCCGCGGCCCAACACGTTCCTGCCGTTCGGGAGCGGCGTGCACGCGTGCCCCGGGAACGAGCTGGCCAAGCTCGAGATGCTCGTCCTCGTCCACCACCTCGTCACCGGCTACAGGTACGCCCGGCGCGCGTCACCCCCCTCCGGGCGCTCCTCGGCATTCTCACGCGGTTTTTTAAGCGTTTCACCGGTGGCGATACGTGGGATGCTGACGCGCGGATTTCGTCTCGTTTGCAGGTGGGAGATCGTTGGGTCGAGCGACGAGGTGGAGTACAGCCCGTTCCCTGTTCCGAGGCACGGTCTCCTCGCCAAGCTGTGGAAGGTCTCGTCGACTAGCGCGAAGGAAAACTGCGTCCAAACTGCCAGCGTTTGACACGCACGACTGGCGCTGGGCCTCCTTTTTCCCGTTGCCTTTGTCGATCTCCTGGTGCTCCTCGGATTAAGCAAGTCCAAGGAGGGGAATCATGCGGCATTTTTCTTTCTTGTCGGATAATGATGGTCGATCAAGTGCCGCGCTAATCGTAATCATGTGTGCTTGGTGTAATAGTAATCAGCCGATTGATTGCTCAGCTATTGAGATGCTTGTATCACTTTGCAGTGCAGGGGCAGGCCGCTCGATCGGTCATTCAGATTAATAGTAGTAAACCTAATGAGCATGCCTCTCGATCACCCTGGAGTTTGGTTCCCTCATGTCCCCGCACGCCGTGGTGTTCTGGAGTTCGTGTCGTGGACATGGCAGCTGTGATGTCACTCTTTCTGCGCGCAAACTCTAGTGCCTGAGAGATTGAAATAGTGCCGTCTGGCTACGCATGGAGCGCCTGTGTATCATCCCATCGCTCCAGTGAATGTGATCGCTCATCTGACTCTATTTGTTAAAATAAAAAAGCTTTCTATTTGCCCTAGGTGAACCAACCCATTGTGTCATTCCAAAAGGGGTGAATAAGATATCAAAAATTGTTCACAGAAAACAGAGTATGTTATGTTATTGGTGTATGGTTGATTGCTAAGCCCAGTTAGCCGGATAACCTGGATATATTTGCTAGTGCTTGACATGGTTAGCACACAATAACGAATGTATAACAAGAGCAACAGAAAATGACAAAACTTGGATAGCTTCCAAGGTGGAAACAAGCACTTGGCCTTAATTACAAAAACTTAATCGTTCAAATTATGAGTTACCAGGCCCAGTTTAGAACGCTGGAGTGGTTATTATAGAACCTCCTCCCTAAAGCTTTCTAAAAGAAATCGCAGAATCCCCAAAATATCATGCTGACACCATAAATAATTACATATGGTCCAGAGGTAACGTATCCTGTGCACACAGGCCTTCTCGTATACACACCGTGCACACCAACTAACAAAAGTCACGAAAAATTCTGAAAAAAATTGTAGATGTACTTCATAGATTACTCTACCTATGTATAAAATTGTAGGTTCAAATTCATTATATATCAAGAGTTATGAAAAAGAGAATGTTCTGACAAATTTAAAAGAGTCTCTTTTAAACTTGTCAGAATTTTCTCTTTTTTTTTGTAACTCTCGATATATAATGAATTTGATCTTGAAACTTCATATATGGGTAGAGCAATCTACGAAGTACATCTACAATTTTTTTTCAGAATTTTTCGTAACTTTTGTTAGTTGGTGTGTACAATGTGTACACGAAAAATCTATGTGCACAGAATATATTACCCTGGTCCACAAGAATCGCATTTCCTACAAAACAAAAGCTTCACATCACCACAACTGCATGCCACTTACAGCCGCTGTGACCCACTAAACCCACTCTCGTTGGTAGCCTCCACCCAGTAATCAAACATATCAGCTACCAATCTACACAGACCCCATGCAAGACTATGATTGCCTTTTTGACACGAGTCAAAACAAGAGTACGATTGGGCAAGTGTTCAACGACAACTAGATAGTAGTAGGTATTTTCCTTGACACATGGGAACGTAATCACCTCGAATTGCATCACATATGACGTGTTGATGGCAAATAGAAGATGAGTAGACGACAACCAAAACTCATTAAGATGGAAAATTTGGCCACATTAGCAACGACTATGTTTAATTTACACTACAATTTTCCATTCTGGTTTCAGAGAGAAGTAAACCATTTCCCTTTCACTGGCAAACTCTCTCTCTCTCTCGTCCAACTCTTTCTGTAGCGCGTCGCCACCAGCCCAACAATGTGCATCTTCCCATGACACTGGACCTTTCAAAGGGAAATGGAAACGGTATGTTTAACATAAAAGGGAAAAACAGAGAAAGCAAAAGGCTCCATGGTTGATGGTACTAGACTACTAGTACATCTGCTAGTGCATTACTGTCCGGTTGCAAGCTTTTCCATGCTCTTCAGGCTGCACAGAATCCAGCTACTGTACTACGAAGGATCAAACCGCATTTCCGAGTGGATGGTCTTCGTCGTGTCTCAGTACAAAAGTAGCACTATCTTTTTGGAGAAAAGGAACTAGTGCACTCATCCTGGCTGTCAGACTGTAGATCATCACAGGGCAAAATCATACGTAGCTTTCCTTGATCTTTCTTCTTCCCCTTTTCTTTTCCTGTTCTTTTCTACCAAGGATGTGTAATAATGGGTATCCCCAAACATCAGATGGCACTGACCTGCCAAATCATCTCTAAATGATATCTCTTGCTCATGTACTCACTCCGGCAAGACAAAGCATAAGCATCCTTCATTTCTATGAGCACCTAATAGAGTAATGCGTGTCGAAATTTCCCTGTACTTAGGCACATAATTGACAAATGTGGCTGCCAGAAGAGCATGAATACGCCACAGCCACAATGAACCAATGTGTGTTGACAAGATATGACTTGAAAGAAGAAGCGACCGTTTCTCAAAGACTACAGGAATTAGGTTCCTTTCTCAGTTTGTATGCATGACACGGAGCGCCACGTACTCGATCGTAATAGCTCCCGCTCCGGACTGATTTGATGTGCTGACCGAAAGACATAGTCAGATCATACCAAACTCTGGTCCTGATCGGTGACTACTGTCGAGTGAGTTGGCATCCAATCTTTTCCGGGCTCAGACAAGGTGTTGGAGTCCAGCTAACGACTGAGCAGCGATCAGGGGTTTAAATTTGTTCGTGAAAAATACCGGATAGGATGGAAATATAAAATTTCGATATTTTGAATAAATTTTGGTTGAAATTTAAAAATTAAAATTCAAATCTGGTCCGTTTGCCACCAAAAAAATACGACGTTCGGCAAAATTTACCGAAATTTCGGTCGTTTTGCACTGGCTGAAAAGTGGGTCAAACGAAGATGAAAAATTTTGAAATTTTTTCTAGAGAGTTCTGACACATTGATGATATTGCCATAGAAATTTCAGATGATTATAAAATCTGAGAAATTTTTAAAAATTCAAAAATTGCTACTATCCTGATAAAACGCTGACTCGCAAGTTTGAACCAAATGAAAATTTGAACAAACAAGGTTATAAAATTTTGAAATTTTTTTTGGATGGTATTGATACATCCATAATATTATCATAAAATTTTTAGATGATGATCAAGCGTCATGAATTTTTAAAAATTTGAATAATGCTACTAACCTGTTAAAAGGCTTACCGGCAAACTTGAACGAAATGAGAAATTATCCAAACCACTTTATAAAATTTTTAAATTTTTTTAGATGTTCCTAATGTAGTATTAATAGTTATATAAAATTTTTAGATGATTATCATGCTTAAATAATTTTTAAAAATTTTGACAGTGCTACGTCCTAATAAAAGCGCGATGATCAATACATAGATTTGTTTTAGCAATCAAAAAAGGTTTAAAATTTTTCAAAATTTTACAGAAGGGTGATAAGTAAATGTTTAATATCTTGTAAAAATTTTGAATCATGAACATGCTCCAATGAATTTATAAAATTCTTACAATGTACAGTACTATTTATGTTTTTCTCTTTTTATTTTTGAAATATAATATAACAAATAAAGTTCAGTGCTTACATAGATTTGATTGAGCAAACAAACAAAGTTAAATTTTTTAAAAAAATTTATATAATGGTACTAAGGCAATTATTAATCTCTTATAAAAATTTTAGATCATGATCACGTTTAAGAAAATTTATAAAATTCTGACAAGGTAACTGTCCCAATTATGTTCATTCTATTTTTGATTTTTTAAACATAACACATGAAGTTAAATAATTCTTAAAATTTTAATGTATGATGCTACACTGCTCAAGATAGTATCATAAAATTTTTAGCTCATTATCAAGCTTGTACAATTTTATAAAAATCTAAAAGTGTTTCTACCAAAATTTTAAAATGTCTCAAAAATTCGGGTTTTCAACAAATTTTCATAGAAGATGACTTTCTTATGGGTTATTGGACCAAATCCGGTCAAATCCAACCCTAAAAGTTCAAAATCCAGCCAAAATTTATGAAATTTTGTCGAAAAAACAAAATTATTGTAACAATTTCAATTTTTTAAAAATTCATTTTATTCGGCTGATAATTTAGATTTCATAGAGGCTTAAAACCTGAAATTATTAAACGAGGATACATAGAAACATACCGAACTACTAGATACATCACTTGCTATATCTTTTACCGTCGGAGAGAAAGTTATTTTCATAATTTTATTAAACGAGGATTCTTGACGGGCGGCGGCGGCTGCTGCTGCTACCGGAGGAGAGATTTTTTTTCCCCCGTACATCATGATGATACACGACACACAAGGAATCAATCATATCTGTCGGCAGTGCTGGGCCATGAGGTGAGACCAGCCACGCCGGCCGGCCCTCGGTGGCCGGGGAATCTCTTACCCGACCGTCAATCAGTCGTCAATCTAAGTGATCTGGAACGGCACGGCCGGAGATCGACACGTGTGGAGTCTCCTTCTGCGGCCTGTGCGTTTGGAGAACTCGTTGTGACCTGCGAGACTGCGAGGGAGAGCGCTGGGCTCCAGCGCCAGCTAAGGCATCAGCGAGACTATACCCAGTCACCTGACACCTGCTCCTTGTAAGTGTAAGCTAGCAGTGTCCCGCGGCAGATGCCAGACGATTTCCATTTGCTTTGGCACTGTGCCTCGCAACAGTGCACCAAGACTGTTAACTGAACAGAGCTAGGTGGTTGGTACAAATGCAGGGATCCAGCATGGGAAGATAGGAGCTAGGACTGAGGCCTGAGGCATCATGTCCAGATCAAACCAGACTTTCAACGAAGATTAAAAATATCCCGCTTCAAGGATATCTCCGACTGCGTGGTTTGACATGACGAACTCTTTAGGGAAAAGTATTCCCAAATTTACACCATTAATGTAAAGGCCACCAATGTCATTAAAAAGGTGCTAATTCAGTACTTCCACAAGGGTGTTTGCCGCTTCCCCGCCGGTTACAGGACACACATGACATCACAACATCGTCGTTAATGGTCTCATGCCAATCCTTTTTGACTGTTCCCCAAAAGAAAACGAAAAAAAAAACTTGTTGACTGTCAATGGAATATTACAACAGGTATATCTCAATGCCTAGAAAGTTGTGGTCTAGCATCAACATTGATGACCTGTACGAGCATCCGTTCATAGCTACTTAAAATAACCTAACTTACAGTACAGAAGAAAGTACACGCTGTACTAGTTTGGAGTAGCAGAAGGACGCCAGGAAAAAAAATGACTAGGTTACAGTTATACAAAAATGACTTCAAGCTTTGCACAGGGATGATCTTTAATATATTTCTCAAGTTCGGCATCATCTCTAAACCTGAATTTGTATAGTGCCTGTCGTTGTGTAAGACCGATTGGATAAATCCTGTACACCTTCAATTCGTCCCCACCTCTAATACTTGGTGGCCTTTCATCCTTCCATACAGGAACATAGTTTAAGGATCTAAATTTAGCAAGCACTGCCGACTCCAAAGCTCCCAAAGTTAACTGACCCGATCTGCATTGCATGGATAGGAAACATGTTTAAGAAGGCAGAACGAAAACAAGCAAGTAAAAGAAGTTCATATATTTGCATGCAGCGAGTGTTGCCGTAAGATAACTTTTAAGTTTATAATGCAACAAAACCACTTCAGACCTTTCATAACGACATATAGCAATTGCCGGTAGTTGAGCAACATATGCACCATTCTGAGAATATAAGCACAAGAGCAGCTAAGACTACAAAATACAGGATGAAAATTTGCCCTCGTTCCTCTTGGCCCTTTATGATATGTAAACTGCAAATACCAATCACTAAGACAGAGTAGGCACAACAGTACTTATATACCTCAGATAAATGCTCACTGTCTTAAACCGCCCTCTCTCTCTGACAAATAAGTGATATACTGCTCCTTTTTTGCTGGAACAACTACACGGGCGATTCATAAATTTTGGAGTCCTTTCCTCTTTTTCGTGAATCTTCGTAGCAATATGTATGCAAAGGCGACAGGATGAATGAACAGCTGCCATGTCAATAAGAGCCTTGAAAGAATCAGATGGACCATCATACTTCCACCTACAGATGCAAATCAAAGAATATACGTGTTCAGTACAAATACACAATGTCGCTATTAATAATGGCTGCTGGAGGATCGTTGGAAATTTTGCATGGTAACCATTTACCAAAGTAACCATCTATTTTGAACAAAACTTCTGCACTATACTCAAGGATACATTCAATCAAATCAGAGGTAATGAAGACCCCAACTTAGTCTATCTAAACTCCATGAGTTCAGACAATTATGCCCCAACTAATGATACAAATGAATACTTATGAAATCTGTAAGAATGAAACAAGAAAGAGATATTAAATCAACTCCCAGTAGAGGCTCAAAGAAACTAGCATCTTCTTCATTCTGAATAAAACAGAAACAACTTATTTACATCAGCATTAGCAAGATAGAAATAAGGATATATATTGTCTTATATAGACTCTCCATATATAGGTTTTCTTTATATAAATTTTCCTAATAGAGGTAATGCCTTATATAGGCTTTCCTTTTATACCATCGTGTATTCTATATATTCTAGCCATTGGCCTTATATTAAATACAACAAGTGCTATTCATAACATGGTATCAGAGCTAAGATTCCAACCTTAGAACAGATTGTCTTCCGCTACTGCTGCCCTAGGGAGGAGCAATCTCCACTCCTCGAAGCGGCCACATACTTGGATTCGAGCATGAAGTTGACTCTCCTCGTCGAGTTCACATCACGCCCTCTCGAGATCCGATCGTCTCCGGATCTAGCTGGAGTTGGATCTCTTCATTGTTGCTGGTCTTCGATTCGTCTTCGCACCATCTCCAAGCTTCGTCAAGGCTGACGGCTTCATCTGTGGCTTCGTGGCACCGCTGTCCCTAATCGCAAAAGCGGGTGAGCTCTTGCCTATCATCGGTGCCTCTGCTTTATCGGCACCTCTACACACCTCCGCCCGGCTCCTGTCCACGACCACCTTTGACGCCACATCCTCCACGCTCTTCCGGCTCTGCTCCGCCCGCACCCGACCGTGGCTCTGACTCCTCCAGCCAACAGCGCCACCATCCGCCGACTGCACTCCCCACACTTCTGGCTTGGCCACCCGTTGCCCTATGGTCGTTGGCATGCACCGCCTTGGCCACCCTGTCGTGGGCCGCCTACGCGCTCGTCTACGCCGACCACTCTAGGCCACACCCACCGACCACCCTCGCCTCCGGGGCTGTTTGCACTTCGGCAAGCTGGCCGCCTATCCTGGCGCACTGCCTCCTGCCGGGCCCGAGCTTCAGCGCGACGCACCGCCCGCCGTGACTTGCCTCTGCTCGCTCGTCTTGGCAGTCTTTGTTCACGTGGGAGCCACAAAAGAACCAGGCGACTGAGGCCAAGATCAAGTCATCTGGACGCATAGAATTGAGTCTTGTCCAGATCGGACTTCAAATAAATCCCTCAAGTGCTTTTAATTCGGATTTCGGGTCACGTGGCTCTGGTTCCAAAATTGCTTTGGCTTTCTCATTCAAACTTTTTCGGCTCCGCTTTTTCAGCTCCAAAGCCACTTTAGCTTCTTTGGCTTCAACTTCTTCGGCTCTTTAGTTCTTTATATCGGCACCGGCTGTTCAGCTCTTTGGATTGGCTCCAGCTCTGGCTGTTCGACTCTTTGGATCGGCTCCAGCTCCAGCTTGTCGTCACGTCTCCAGTTTTCAACTTATTGGCTCTGGCTCTTGTATCAGCTCCTGCTCTTCGGCTTCGATTTTCGGCGGTTTGTTTTCGGCAGCTCGAATCACTCTAGTAGTTTGGCTATTTGGCTCAGCTCCATCTCTTCGGTTTTCCTTCAAGCCTTTTATTTTTCGCTTCCGTTGCGTCCATCCAAGTCCTTAGCATCTTGCTCTTTCGTTAGCTCAACTCTTTTTATCGGCTCGATTCTTTTCGTCGACTTGGCTCGTTCTGTCGACTTTGTTGACTCGGCTCCTTCGTCGACTTGGCTTCTTCGTCGATTCGGCTCCTTCGTCGACTCAGCTCCACCATTGACTCTTCTTTGTCGACTCGGCTTTTTCTTCGTCGACACAGCTCTTCGTCGGTTCGATTTATTCAAGAGTTGGATGCTACGACAGCAACTTCAAGACAAGGACTTTGGATTTTTCCTATTTTAGTGTCAAACCTTCCAAATGCTATGCTATTGCATACGTCTTGCATTTGTTTTGGGGGGGGGTTAAGGATATATATTGTCTTATATAGACTCTCCGTATATAGGTTTTCCTTATATAAATTTTCCTAGTATAGGTATTGCTTATATAGCCTTTCCTTTTATGCCCTCGTGTACTCTATATATTCTGGCCATTGGCCTTATATTGAATACAACGAGTACTATTCATAACAATAAGTTTCCATAGTTATAATGAAAAAGCCTAATTCAGGTAGCTTCTGCATGATTTTAGTCTTTGTTCATGCCGTTGTAGAGTCACGCAACGATTACATTGTAAGCTTTAGTACCAAGTGAGAGAGCCACACAAAAGCCTATCCAGATGGCGAAAATTGATTTGTTGAGAAATTCTTTAATTGGACAGTGATTTGGTTCCTCAACAAGTCACATCTTTACAAAAGATGATGATTGTTCCCAATCTTGATGGAAGAAAAATGAACAGGTGAAAGCATCATCACAGCAAAGTTCATAATTTAATACAACCTACTCCTTACAAACTGGAACTAAGCTATAGACAGATAATTGCTCCCTAGATGTCCATTGCTGTCGTGCTAATTTAGTAATAGTACCTTGCAGATAAGCACCATGGTTGTGCTCAAAGTTGGCCAGAGATCATATAAGGACTGTTTGGTTGCCGTCTCGCACGAGCCTAGCCGCGGGAGCCTGCACTATCCCAGCCTGGCTCCGGGGAAACGGTCATGGAGCTTATTTCCCACGAGCCTGGCTATGAGTGCTTTGTGCATCATGTTGATCTGATTTCGCACTGCGCGCAGGCAACCAAACGCTGATTCCCTGGCTCTCGCGAGTCTGGCCGCGTGGAACCAGGCAACCAAACAGCCCCATATTGTTTCAACTATATGATCGATGCATGATAAATATATCACTTTCAGGCCTGAAGGCAACAGGGAAAGCAGGACATTTACCTTAAAGATTGATTAAAAGCATCAGGATTTGATGCAATATGTTTCATTGTGCTAGCAACTGAAGCAACATTATCGAGCTCCTTAATGTGTAATATTGCACCTTCTCCTGGAGAAAACTCCTGAATATTTGGAGCACCAACAACAACTGGAATAGCTCCTGTAGTGAAGCGCAAAACAAATATTAAAAATAACTTCCATTCCAGCTACAAATTTAAACCTCATAAACTTAAAATGTAAATCAACAGTTGAAAGTGAAGATGAATTCATGACAAAAGGATAAGAGTGTTAATGAGTATAAACATAGAAAATCCATACAATAGAAGAATGGTAGTTCAACAAATGATTTGGAAGATGGTACTCCCTTTGTTTCACAACAATGCCCATTTTCTTGAGGACAATCTTATCGAAATATATTTCAATTGACGAGTCAACAGGGCAGTGATTTTTCCATGTCTACCAAATAATTACGAATCAACTAGCACAGTAGTTAACCAATTATAGTAAGCCAGTGTTACTTGGACACCCGTGTCCAAGAAAATTCGCCAAATCGGACACCTCGAATCCGAGTAGCATTTCCTGTGTCCAAAAAATGTTGCTGAATCGGATACCCCAAATCCGAGTCAGATTCTGACTCCCGTGTCCATGTCCAAGTAACAATGCAGTAAGCAACTAACGGAAAGGAAAGACTACAGTCATGAATGCAATATTCCATCCTAGAGCAATGAACCAACACAAGCACATAAACTTATACTTAGCATGCAATGGTGGATGAGAGTTTACCAATGCAAATTGTGTGGGTGGGTGGGTGGGTTTGGGGTAAGAACATTTAAAAGCATATACTATTACCTGCTACAAGTGATTGAAAATATTTTTCTGTAACATAATCTTCCTCGTTAGAATTCTCAAAAGCCAAGCTGAATTTGTAGCGCTTCAAAGTCTCCACTTTGTCCACTGCACCCAAGCAGCAAATAAAGTACACATTACATTTCTTTCCATGAAACAAATGTAATATAACATCAGAAATTGTGCATCCAAGCATAAAAGCATCACTTGTCTAAAGACAAAAGGCAGTGTGCTCACTGCTAGAGTAGGCTCTAAATCACTGAACACATTATTCTTAAAGAGCTCATAAAATCAAAAGAAAATTCATCCGGAATTTCCACTACTAAGTACAACTCAGTTAGCAATTCTTCTTAAAGGTCGCAACTCGCAAGGATCAGCATAACAAGCACTGGCAGTAGTTATATTTGCCATAAATTTCATGTTTTATATTGTGATAGATTGCAACTACTATCATTTGGAATAATTTGTTGCAGCTGGCCACTAGTTATGGCCTTGCAAGCATAATGGAAGATATACCATTTGTGTATAAGCTATGATATTTAACAAAATGAATATGTCAAGCAAAATACAGCATAGAAACTAGAAAGTGTACCTCTGCCATCATGATTACGATGACAGCTACCATATGAATCAATTTTCACATCTAAGTTTTCAAGCATCTCAAGGGCTTGCAAACGAAAGTTGCGTGCACCACAGTTGGAAATAAAGGCTGCAGCTAGGGCTTCTTCAGCTTTTGAAGGCACAGGTGCCATGATATCATATTCAGCCCATGAAAAGTAACCAACAGGCACATCTGAGGAAAGGCTGGTTGTCATCACAATTTTGTACCCTCTCCTGTGACAGAAAGCATTAGAATTGCCCAGTCCATAGAACTATGTTTCTCAAAATTAATAAATCCTACTGAGCACCAAAAACCAACGTTTCCACAACAGAGCATACATGACAATAATATGGTTCACAATGTGGGCAACAATTCAAAACAGCGCTTGCTATAAAATCATATTTGAAGTGATAATACTTAAACATCGTCATAAAAGGCGAGATCGAATTTGCAATGATGATATACGTGATAGGATTGTAATAGCACCAATTGAAGAAAAGCTTGTCCAACATCGTTTAAAATGGTTTGGACATCTCCAACAAAGGTCTCGTGAGGCACTAGTACATAGTGGAATTTTGAGCCATCTCAAAAACATAAGAAGAAGCAGAGATCGATCGAGATTGATATAGGAGGAAGCAGTTAAAAGAAACTTGATAGATTGGAATGTATCCATCTCAAAAACATAAGAAGAGGCAGAGATCGATCGAGACTGATATAGGAGGAAGCAGTTAAAAGAAACTTGATAGATTGGAATGTATCCAAAGTGTTGGCATTGGATAGGAGTGCATGGAAGTTGGCGATTCACGTACCGGAATCATAACCTAAGATCGAAAGTTTAGGGGTATTTTGACTTTGATTGGATTTCATTTCTAGCCTACCCCAACTTGTTTGGGACAAAACAATTGGTTGTTTTTGTTGTTCATAATGCTTAAACATTTCGCACGAAACCGATTTGGCAGCCAAATAATGCTCCATACTTTCTTACACTATTCTAAACAAAGAAAAGAGAACCTAAAATCACATTAGATCAATAAACCTTGCACTTGTCAACATGAGCATCAGAAGAAGACAACTAGGACTAGTGTCCACATGTCTTATATATGGAAACAGACAACAGTTCTGATCCATCAGCACTGAACATGGATTACAGTTCAAATTTATGTGGAACACAATAGATAAGGTTCAAAATGTGTCATTTTCAACAAGCAAAGTAACTGGAAATCAACAATCAGAATTAACATGGTTCTTACCCACCCTCGAGCCACATTAATATTGTTCTCTGAGTAATACTGAGATGATTCCATTGATCTGAGGATACCATCTACGGAAGGATCTGGGGCGATTCCAAAAGTAGCATCAGGTGTCTTACTAGCTGAAAACCCAAACTCACATCCAACAGAGCATTTATTCCAATCCTGAGAGGGGAAAATGCATAAGCATTATAGATGGAGAAGGTGAAGACAAATAGATGGAACATTAATGGTACAGATATGTTGCGCCATTTCCAACAATCATCATGTCAATAATGTTACCAACACAAATATATGGCATCAGGTATGCTTAAGTGAGCAATGTCCCACACCAATATTCCAAAGCATTCATAATGAACAAAGTATGCAATTGAGCATAAAGTTTAAAGGGCAATATTTAGCATTGGTTGTTGGTTGTTTAGTTTTCACCACACTTTTCCTTTGTGTTAAGAAAGTGTTCCTTGAATAACACACTAACACTGTCCCCACATGATTACATCAACATAATACCATGTGCATTCTAATCTATTAGCAATATAATATTTTTTCCTGGTTCAAAACAGCTAATAATACAACTCTTTATTGCCATGGAAATGATGCCAATGCAGTTCACTAAACCGTACTATTCAAATTTTCCAACATTAGGGTGTGTTTGGCAGAGATTCAGCTTCTCCAGATTCGTGAATCTGGTGAAGCTGAAAATTCTAGCTTCACCAGATTCGTGAAGCTGAAGTTGTGAATACATTAAGAGTGTTTAGATAAATCATCTTGTTTACATTTTAGACCAAAAATATAAACTTAATTCACTTTATTTTAGCCTACAAGTTTTAGATTTCAGGAGAAGCTGGAATCTGGAGCTCTACCAAACAGGCCCTTAATCTGCTACATGTGATTCCATACTTCCAATTAGATCTTTGAGGTAATACATGTATGTACAGATAAGATGACCAACTCAACATTTCCACAACTTTCTACTTGCATGAAAGAAACAGCGTATCGTGGGTTAGGCAAGGACTTTTGACTGAGCATATAAACCCAACCAGTTAGGCAGCATGGGAAAGCCAGGGCCGTAAGCTATTATGCCGGGCATGACCAGCATGAACGAGTGCAAAGAGCACAAACAAAAGTGAAGCTCTTTTTTGAGGTGATGTTGTTTGTACTAGCTGCAATTTCTATCATTAACCTTGTAACGCCAGAAACCAGTGGAGAGTATATGACACAAGTTCAAGAGTTTCATAATTCATTGGGAACAGCTTCATTGTTAAGGCACTTGCATCCATAAGCTCGGGCACAATCGACATGAAAAAGCCCTTGTACCAGTAACGGGGGGTTCTTCTGTCATTGTTCCAACTGAGTCAAAATTTTGCATAAAATTCGCAATGAAGGATGGACAAAATAGCAAGTTCAAAGTGGTGTGTATAACCAAGCATCACAGTCGGTGCATAATCAGGACTGGAGCTCCTCGCGTTTGATGATCAAATATCAATTACTCTAACCCCAAAAAGTTTACATTTTTACAAGACGGGTGCCTAGGCTATATTCTCTAAACTTTGCAGGGGAGTGATCACAGGAACTTATACGGCAGTGTTATTAAACTTAGACTGATTAAGCAGCAGATCCGTCGAGCCCGTCGATACCAAACTAACCCTCCACTCCTAGCTTAAAATGTACGAGCACGAGGGAAAGGACATGCACAAGACCTTGGCGGCGCCGCCGACGAGGACGGGGTCCCTGTCAAAGTCGCGGTCGTAGGGCACGGCGTCCTCCCTCTCAAGCCGCTCCTCGCACCGCCGGATCTCGTCGTCGTCGTCCCCGCCGCCGGGGGGTGCGTCTAGCTCTCGACTGTAGAAGGAGTTGGTCCAGCCCTCGACCGCGGCGGCGTTCTTCGTCATGTCGAGGCGGGCGAGGAACGCGATCTCGCCGAGGAAGGCGGCGCCGACGAGGATCGGCAGCAGCCACCCGCAGCGCCGACGCCAGCCAGCAGCCTGAGCCTGCGAGTGGGGGCCCTTCATGGGCGGTCGCCTGAGCGGCTCCGCCTACCGCCTCGCCGGTGGCGGCGATGGGGAGCGGGAGAGGAGGCGAGGCGAGGGCGGACGGAATCGTTAGTTGGGGACTGGGGGGAGTTGGAATGAATCAACGACCCGTGTAGGTAGATCTCCGGTTCGGTTGGGTTGGGTTCGACTCGTTTGTCAGTGAGGAATTGACCGTTGATTGGTCAAAGATCATTATATGCTGGAGAAGTTCTGTATGTGCTGCGGCCGTCAGATTTGGGTAGGTGCATGCAGGACCGCCCGATTGGATGTTTGCTGTGATGGCCGTGTCTGCGTTGGATCTGACTAGGCGTGCTCTGATACCACGTGGGAGCAGCCTGGCAATCCACATCGAATGATTTTTTTTAAATAATATATTTTTTATTTTAAATTGCAAAAATATACCTTAATATAAAAAAATTGTAAAACTATACTCCATCGCCATATGGATAGGCGATAATAGTACAAAACGCAAAAAAAAAAAAACAGAGTCAGAGCTGATGTGGTCTCTCTGTCGCCAAATAAAAAGGTGACAAGCCTCTGTCGCAAAACCATTGAGCGACTTTAATATGTTGCCATTTATTTGACGACAGAGAGCTATCGCCAAATGGTTTAGTTACAGAACATCCAAACCAAATAAATTATAAAAATCATAAAAAAATTTAAGGAAAATTAATTTATGAGGAACATTTTTGCACTGATTTCATTCGAAAATTTGTTGTAGCTTGTGAGCATTAATTATTAAATGTCAGTGTTATTTTGACAGTTGCTAGAATTTTAGAGTTCAAACTAGGGTTCGATAAATTCAGAAAAATTCATATTTGTTAGTGATAATTCATATAGTATTTTTCAAATTTTGTTGTTCTTCATTCTTTTTCGTTGTGCGACAAATTTGACGACAAATCATAGTAAAAAACATTGAATAAAACCCGATATTGATATTATAAAGTGCAGTAAGTACAACAACTACAATAGTATGGCATGTGAACTACACCTAAGATACATACATACTTTAGAGAATTCATAAAACTGGGATACAATATAGGTACATACCTCTGGTGAAGGATTAAGTCACAAAATCATATTCTATGGCCATGATTATCGGAATAGGTCACTACAATAAAAATAATAAAATTTATCTATTGGTTCCTAATAGGATACTATGTCCGGATACCTGATAGGGTATAATGTAATATCATCATCAGGATTCGGAGGACTCCGAGGGCACAAGGTTCATGGCCTAGATGGTATGAAATCGTCATCGTCATTTGTATGGTTAGGAGCTAGCTGTAATATCGCGAACCCTCGCTCCAACCTTTGTGCCTTCAGTCGGGCGTGCTGGGGCCGTCTGGTAGATTTTTCTCCGAGGTGTTTGTTCCTTATTGGAGGTTGAGTGCTAAAGGCTTTGGTTTTGGGAGGGGTGTTTTTGGAAATTCCCCTCTCCACCTACCCTCTCTCTTTCTCTTGGACTTGTGTGGCTGCCAGTGCTCCAAGTCTGCCGATTTTTCCCCCACCCGAGTGCGCCAGCTCCCCTGCCTAGATGCTGCCAAAATCTCCTCCTCCTCTCATGTTCCCTGCCGAATCCCTGCCCAAGCTGCCGATTTTCCTGCCGAGTGCCACTTCAAGCCAGTGTTCCCTGCCCATTTCTTGTCACCCCTGCCGAAGAGCTGCTGCAGCCTGCTGAATCCTCTGCCGACTTCCCTGCCGAGCCATTCCCAGGCGCCATGCTCCTCCGGTGCTCCCCTCCCGGCGGCAAGAGCGGCGAAGATTGGCGCCCTCCGGCTCTCCTCCTCCTCCTCGGCTCAAGAAGAAGAAGAATCGGGAAGCGATTACCAACAGCGTCGGCGACCTGGCCATGAGCCTCGGGCCGAACTCCCTGCGCCTCCCTTGGCGGCATCACCAAGAAGAATCGAAGCAGTGCCTCCTCCGTGGCGTCTCCTTGACCACTTCCCCACCTGGCGGCCGCGCCCCCCTGCCTCCCCTGCTGCCGACGTCCTGGCTTCTTCCCCTGCAGGCCGGCGAGCCCCAGCCCTCAGCCGGCACCTCCCCCTCCTTCCTCTCCCTTGTGTGGTAAGTGGAGGTGGAATACTAGTGTGGATGAATTGTGTAGACAAGGTGTTTGATGAAATGTGTGCATGCAGCCTTGCTTGAATGAGTGGTTGTCCCATCTTTGATGTGCTCACAGAATTAAATTATAGTTTGTAGATTAGAATATTTTATGAACATCTACTGGCACGGTTGATTTTGCAATGTCTGTGATGCTCATACATTTCTAGATTTGTTGAACTACTAAACAACATTTAAGCACAAAGAACATATTGATAGATTTTACTGGGGGCACCCCGAACTACTCTATTCTGTGCTTAGATGTTGCTGATAGGGTTTTGAATTTGCTCTCTATAGAGTTAGCTTGCATGTAGACTCTTTCATATGATGTATAGATAATGCCAATTGGATTTCCTCTCTTGTTTGATTATTATCATCAGAGGGTTGTTATGAAAATATAATGTACATGGAGAAGTTTGCATGCATACATCCAACAGAATTTCGATTACTTGGAATAGTCTCCAGGGTAGCTTATTATTCATGATGATAATCGTGATGCTAGTCTGAACTTGAAAGCAATGCTGGAGTCTGTTGTTGATGTGCTTTAATTCAGAACATAGGTGAATTTAAGTTGCTAAATTACAGGTATAATAGTGCTGTTCTAGTACAAAATCTATCTTGACCAATTATTTGAAAGTGTTTAAGCCATAATTTTAATGCCTTTACGAATTTGTGTGCATATATTTATACACATGATTAAGCTAAAGAAAATGTGGACTCAGAGCTTGTTTAACCAATATATCTATCTTGGTATGTTGTGATTTCTAAGGGTAGTGAATAAGGCTTGAATTTGAGTTCTTTCTTGTAAAACATAAAGCTTAGGCTTTTAATATGTATGCGTGGTTTTGGTTGGTGGGAAGATTGAAATTCTAAGGAAGGGACTTGGTGACATCACTGATTGGTTTTGGTAGCAGTAGCTACTCCCAGGATCAAATCCACCCATATCCTCCTAGTAGATTCTTCAGTTAATTAGTGCTGTTCTTGCTTCAAGGGTTTAGCTTTTGTGCATAGTGTTTAGGAAGGGTGTTTTGCAGAGGCTATTGGTATATTAGCTCATATTGTTAATGTTATCGTTATTCATCAAATAGGTAAGATTCCAGGTTGAAAAAGGTGTTAGTGTACCCTTGATTGATTGTGCTCCTCAAATTCCGATTCAGTTGTTACGTGTTGATCGATCATCTATTCATGGATTTTACTTGTTCTGCTTCCCCGAATGAGTTTGGAGTTGAATCACTATACCTATGACATGCAAAAGAGTTGATTTCTTTCGTTGCTTGTGTCGAGTGTGTATAAATTTAAGTTGGATGAATATTGTTTATTTGCAGGGAAGGTTCTATCGGGTGTGGCCTCAATCGTATGCCACTCCATTCTCTGTCGGTAAAGGCAAGTACACCGAGCTGTGTGCCTAACTGAGTCGTTCGTTGTTATTTATCTGTTCATAACTAATTTCTATTGATTGTTGTAAGTATGAATTATATTGGTGACCGTCCCTTCGCGGACGTGATTAGCTAGTGGATTCGGATGGTCACTAGTAAGCCTTAATCTCGGTGAGTTTACTGTACTTTTGTTAATATTGCACTGAGTAGCGAGAATGGGGTACGGGGATACTTGTGGTTAATATACAAGAGATGTATTTAATTGTGCCTCGCCTAGGGAATTGAGTTGAGTATGTTGATTGAAATGTGTTTTAGTTGAGTATGTTGATTGAAATGTGTATTTGTTGAGAATTGTTGATTGAAATGTGTTTTAGTTGAGTGTGTTGATTGAAATGTGTTTTAGTTGAGAGTTGATGATTGAAATGTGTTTTAGTTGAGAATTGATGTTGCATTCTTGCATTCATGATATGCATATTCATAATGGAAGAGGCGACCCATTCTGATGCGGGCCTCTGTGTTCACACGTAGTGAACATGAAAGTCCTACCTCGTAGTCCCATTCATCGAGGTGAATGGGAGCGAGACAGTAAGAGTAGGCACCTTCCATCTACGGGATGGAAGGAACATGAAAGTGCACATCGACGGGTGGGCACTCGGCGATCTGCGATGCGTGCATGGAAATGAGCATTCATGTGCATTGCATCTTTATTAATGAGTGTTGTGGTAAATGGTGTGTCATATGGATGGTGATTATGGTAATTGAAGGTTGAGTCGTGGACTCAACCCGAAGGGGGTGATTGAATTGAATTTGATGAATTTGCGCATTTCTTTGCCCTGCGAATTATGTTGTATGAATATCGTGGAGGGAAGTCGAGTTATAAACTCAAATGCAATAGGTGAAAATGATTTGAGTCGTAACAAGGGGTAGTTGAGTCAGGAGACATTGTGACTTAGAGTTAAGTAGTGCTTCTTTGGCATTGAATGGGTTATTATCAAGTTGATGATTTGAATTGCGGTAATTTTCTTGTATAGTCAAGTTATTGCTTTATTTGTCTTCCTTGCTTTTATGGTCAAGCTCTTGTTTTACTTATGATGAATTGGAACTGTTACTCACGTGTACTTTGCTGAGTCATCGACTCACGCTTGTTTGTTGTGTTGTTGCAGGTACATTGAAACCGGCATGCATGGGGGGAGTAGTAGCACAAGCACGTTTGCATCAAACCATTTAATCGTTTTGTAAAGCCTGGTTGTATTGATTATGGTTGTAATATGTCGTTCGTCGTGGTGTGGTTATTAAGTTTTGTTGGATGTGTGAATGATTAACTAAGGACCTGCTAGACTGTTATCATAACTGCAATTGTTTTCTGCCTGCTGAGTGGATGTCCTACTGTCTAGAGAGGTCATGCCAAAATTTTCTAAATTTCGGTGACTTAGTTTTAAGCTGGTTTAAAGAGGTTCAAGGTCAGTTTCAACCTTTTGTTAGAGGTAAAAGGTTTATTGACTCGTTCGTTGAGTCCTTAGGTCATTTGAACTTCTTGTCGCGTTTTTTTTTATTTCTTGGATCTTGTGGGGAACACTTTGGGCAAGAGTGGTTCCGGAGTGTTGTAAGCGTCATTTAGAGTCTTTTGGTAGCATTCAGCGGTCGTTGAGCCTTTGAGGTGTTCTGATTGGTATCAGAGCGGGCTTTAGGTCCGTGTTATGTGAATTTAGCAATTTTACTCTAGAGTAAACTAAAATTTTGCTGCGTGATATTAGAAACATGGCATAGGTTTCTATCACTTTAAAATTTGGCCTTCGGGCAATAACCTTAATATCTGAATTAGAGTGGTTAACTAGTTTAAAACTTGACACACTCTGGTGCACAGTAGGAAGGGATGGGTATCATTGCATTACGCTTAAATGTTGCATTTAAGCTTTGATGATTGAATGTTAAATTATTGTGCTTGTTGCTTTGATTATACAAAGGATTGTTTGAATCATTATGCTTTCGCCTTCGTGCTTTTGTTTTCCAGAAATCATCTATTTTTGTTTTCCAGCCAATTAGTTCCTAATTCTGTAACTTTGCCCTGTAATCCGATATTGATCAATAAAGTTGCGTATCGCCGATTTTGATCTTTGTTGATTACTTCAGGTTTGGTTCGCTCTGATTTTGTTGTGTATCGCCCCTCAGAGTTGATCTGCCTTTACCCTTCTATTAGCCTTGATCAGCTAATCTCTTTGCCGTCCTGATCGGCTTTTGGCTGATCGGAGTTACACCGATCATCGTTCGATATCGATTTCGAGTGAATTCACGATTTTCCTTACCGATTGCAGGGTCAAATCGGTTGGCATGCATTGAACCAGGTGTTCGTTTAGCGTGCTGAAGTCAGAGACCCTACTTCAAATTTTTGGCGTCAACAAGTCTCTAATTATTATTTTGCTACAATTATCTGAATACAGTATTGTCAGGGATTGGATAATTTCCATAAAGACCATCATACTCCGGCAGCCGGTTTTCGACCGACTATACTTCCCCTTGGATGGTATCCCCATGGAAGATCCTCGGACAGACTAGCTAGTGGATCTGCCCCGACCATGTCCGAGCTCGTCCCCGAGCATGCACCTTAGTTTCCCGAGTGTGCTTGTTCGGATGTGTGCAGTGGTAGCCAGAGTTGAAGGAAAATCCCGAGTATGACCAGCAGGTCGTGCTCGGTCCATAAAGACGACGTGGCGATAATTACGCTGCAGTTTAAAAGACCGTTAAGCCACGATCTAAGCCCATAACGTCCACGACACAGTATGGCGAAAATCAAGGGATGCAGTTACGACCACGTTCAACCACAGTAATGGCGTGTTATTCAGTTGTAATTGTTGTAGTCGCCTATAAATACCCCTACTGTAGATTAGGAAAGAGATATACGCACACAGATACACACAAGATCCCTGTACAAACTCAGACAATATCAAGATCCACTGGACGTAGGGTTGTTATCTCGATCGTGAGAGGCCCGAACCAGTATAAAGATTCCTTGTCCACTGTCTTTTCGTGCATAGCATCCCAACGGCATTCTTTGGACGTAAACCCTCCACGGAAAAGATGCCTGGTTGATCCCTCAATTAACAAGTAAGCTCGGCGAGGGACACGTTTTCCAAATGTCGACAAGTATAGTAACTAATAAAGCATCAGGGAACCCGATGTTTTGCTAACTACAATACTGAGATCCACTTAATTAACTGTCATTACATGGGGTTAATTAAACGGTCGCCACACCCAGGACTCCAATAGATTCCATAATAGGGTGGTCACCAGAATTCACTTCCATCCGATAATTTACTGTTATTTTTGGCAATTGATTGCCAGGAACTAGGGCTGTAAAAAAAGCTCGAGGCTCGCGAGCTACTCGAGCTCAGCTCGCGAGAGGCTCGGCTCGAGCTCCAAACGAGCCGAACTCGAGCTCACGAGCTTAACCGAGCCGAGCTCGAATAGTTCGCGAGCTTGGATCGAGCTTGCTACCGAGCCTCCTCGAGCCTGGACCGAGCTTGTTACCGAGCTTCCTCGAGTCTGAACCGAGTTTCCTTAAGTCGAGCTTCCTCGAGCCTAGACCGAGCTTCCTCAAACCGAGCTTACTCGAGCTTGTTACCGAGCCTACCGAGCTTACCAGAATTTTCGAGCTTACTCGAGCTTACTCGAGCCGAGTTCGAGCCTGGGTTGAGGCTCGAACCTCAACTCGAGCTCGGCTCGAGCTCGGTTCGAGCCTTACCGAGCTCGAGCCGAGCCTGGCCAGGCTCGCTCGAGCTCGGCTCGTTTACAACCCTACCAGGAACCAGTCAATATTACTCACCACCAGGCCCCAGCCAGTCTCTAGGTTAAACTTTATGGGAACAGATAGTAGTTTTGAAGGGAATAAAATGAGAAGAGGTACCGCAACATTGTAAAAAAGAAAAGGACTGATCCTACCACCTAAGGGCATGCATAATGATGTGATTTTAGCTGTCTATATAATTTGTTACGTAAGAATTTTGCTGATATGGAAAAGAGAAAAGGAGGGGGAGAGAGAGAGTACAACACCATTACATGAGTTATTTTCTATAATAAACATTTTTTCATGCTATAATTAAAAAATTGTAGAATCTTATAGAGACAACCTAAGATATCATCTATTGTAAAAGTTGTCTTTAGTTTTGTTTTTAGATAGCACGAAGGAGTATATAGGTAGCGGTCGTCTTTACTATTGTACATACTAGAAACTTTATGGGAACCGTTAACATGTTCTAGTTTTCACTTTTCACAGGTACCAGCATAGCAGAAAGAGCTTCCCCTCATCTTTTGAGAGGAATAAGTAATTTGAACTTAACAATATTTTGCCCATTTGAATATCAAATATGAACTATACTGCTGTGCAAAGATGCAACTCAAATGAAATCCCATTTCATTGCCCCAACCATTCACAACTATTACAATCAAACATGGCAGCCATCAATGAATTTTTTTGAAATGATATTTTTTAATGAAAATTTACAGAAATAATATACTAAATTAAAAAATTACAAATATACAAGCAATTTAAATTGCTGACAGGTCTCTATCGCCAATGGTTATAAAGAGCTATCGCCAACGGTCATAACTCTCTATCGCCAATTTAAATAACGACCAATGGGTATTTTTGTAAAATTTTATTCGGTATATTATTTCTGTAATTTTTTAAAATATTATTAAAAAAAATAATTCATCCATCAATGCAGGCGCACATTGGCATTTTGATGCAACAACCATGAAAATTCCAACAACAGAGACAACAGTAAATGGCACAGCAACTTCAGAGACCACCGAACGACAGAACTACGACTAGTTCAATGCCCGTGCGTTGCTACGAAAAAAATTTTAGTAACGAAACATAAATGTCAAACAATAAAAGAAAATTACGAAGATTGTATCGGCCACGATCAATGGTGAGCTTCCACGCCATGCCGTCCGCCAGATGCTGCAGTAGTAGCGTCTTGCGCTCGCCACTGCCACAAGCATCCTTCATCAAGCCCCCAAGTTCCACAGCATCGAGCACCGGATCATCCGCCCCGAGAGGATCGAGGGTCACGCAAAGTATTGGAGGGATGTCGACTATTTCATCTTCAACACCTACATATGCTCTTTGCATTGACATTACCACATCTTCCATTGCAATTGTATGTTGAAATGTGCACCCTTTTCTTTCTTTTCGTGGATTTTTGCAGGAGCCCTCATTCAAGACGTGGTCCAACTGGCTTAACAAGAATATAGATCCGGTGCGGACATCGGTGTTCTTCGTGACGACGGCATTGTTGTTACCCGTGTCGACGAAGGAGTCGCCGAGCACCAGAATAGCCAGCACCCGCGGCCTCCCACCGCTGCACCTTGCGCTCGGATGCCGCCATTGAGGTCCTTGCCGTACGGACTTCACCTTGGCGAGCATGACGACGACGTTGTTGTTACCCGTGTCGACGAAGGAGTTGCCGAACACCAGAATAGTCGGCACCCGCGGCCTCCCGCCGCTGCGCCTTACGCTCGCCACCGCTACAACTGTAGATCGGGAGGTAGCTGGCACCCGTGGCCTCTGGCCGCTGCGCCTTGCGCTCGGACGCCGCCGTTGAGGTCCTTGCCGTACGGCCTGAAGTCGGCTTTGGCGAGCGTGACGACGGCGTTGTTGTTACCCATGTCGACGAAGGAGTAGCCGAACACCAGAATAGCCGGCACCCGCGGCTTCCACTACTACAGAACGAGACATCACTATCACTGTATCTGTGTCGGTTCTTAAGTTTTTCGAAAAAAACGATTGTGATAAGTAACTTCGGAGGGGTGTTAGTAATAATCACTATCGGTTCTGAGATTATAAGTGATTGTGATGTAGCACTGGACACATCCGAATCGGTTCTCTACTAAAAAGTGATAGTGATGTATACGGTCATCACTATCGGTTCTTTTCATAGAAGTGATAGTGATGTGCCGATTCTGATGTGCACATGGTTATCACTATCGGTTCTTTTTATAGAAGTGATAGTGATGACCGTGCACATCACTATCGCTTGTTGAAAAGAACCGATTCTGATGTGCTCGTGCTCATTACTAAAGGATGGTCGTGCACATCACTATCGCTTTTTGAAAAGAACCGATTCTGATGTGTCTCGCTAGGTTATATATACCACTCGCACTGAACTCTTCTCTCATGGGTGGGTATTAAGAGGGCAAAATTGAAACCCTATCTTGAGGAGATTCCCCTCTTTTTGCCCTCTTTTGCGGTTTTCTTCAAAATGTGTACGTGCTTTCAGATTTCACACTCTTTATTTGACAAGCACATATCTATTTAATTTTTGTAGTGCGATCTCCTGTTTATATGGAATTATTATTGCTATCATGTGGTAACTGTTATTAGAGTTTAGGCGGCGTAACCTACGTCTCCCGTTCGAGGGTGCTTATTTCTGCAAAGGTTTTCTCTCTTTGATGAAATGTTGAAAATTCAGAACTTGCAGATGTCTGAAAAGGAATAGTGCAATAAACTACATCAGTGTCGGTTTTATTAAAAAAAGTGATACTGATGACTAACATCAGTGTTCTATTAGAAAAGTGATGATAAAGCATCGATGTCGGTTTTCTTAAAAAGTGATACCGATGATGAAGCTATCGATATCGGTTTTCTTAAAAGAGTGATACTAATGATGAAGCATCGATGTCGGTTTTCTTAAAGAGTGATACTAATGATAAAGCATCGAGATCGGTTTTATTAAAAAGTGATACTAATGACTAACATTAGTGTTCTATTAGAAAAGTGATGATAAAGTATCGATGTCGGTTTTATTAAAAAGTGATACTAATTATGAAGCATCGATGTCGGTTTTCTTAAAAGAGTGATACTAATGATGAAGCATCGATGTCGGTTTTCTTAAAAGAGTGATACTAATGATAAAGCATCGATGTCGGTTTTATTAAAAAGTGATACTAATGACTAACATCGTTGTTCTATTAGAAAAGTGATGATAAAGCATCGAGATCGGTTTTATTAAAAAGTGATACTAATGATGAAGCATCGATGTCGGTTTTCTTAAAAGAGTGATACTAATGATGAAGCATCAGTATCGGTTTTCTTAAAAGAGTGATACTAATGATCCCTCATCAAAGTACTAGTTTTCGGCCAAAATGCACTGAGTGAAAATTGATTCAAACGACGTCAAAAAATTTTAAAATTTTTTTTGTAGGTTTCTGACACACTAGAGATGTTCTCATAAAAATTTCAGGTGATTATCAGATCTGTGGAATTTTTAAAAATTCAACAAGTGATACTATATAGTTGAAACGTAGATCGGCAAGTTTGAACCGGATGAAAAATAGTACAAACGATGTTAGAAACTTTTGAAATTGTTTTTACAGATTCCTGAAATACTTGTGATATTTCTGTAAAAATTTCAGATGATTATAAAATTTGAGGAATTTTTAAAAATTCAAAAACAGAGAGAGTTGAAAACTAGTACTTTGAATGTCAGAATTTTTATAAATTCCTGGAGAAATATTTTGAGTTAAAAATTTTACATAAGAATACTTAGCTCAAACAAATTTGAAAAACAAAATTTCAAAAAGTAATAAAAATATTTGAATTGCCTGATAAATCCTTAGCTCAAATGAATTGATTTTTGAAATATAATACAACAAATTAAGTTTAGTGCTTACTGCATTGATAGATTTTATTGAGCAAACCAAGAAAGTTGAAATTTTTTGAAAATTTTATATAATGGTACTGAGGAAGTTATTAATCTTTCATAAAAATTTTAGATAATTATCACACTCGAGAAAATTTAGCAAAATCTAACAAGTTTACTGTCCCAATTATGTCCATTCTGTTTTTTATTTTTTGAACATAACAAATGATGTTAAATTATTTTGAAATTTTTTTTCTATGATTCCAAACAACAAAGGATGGTCCCATAATTTTTTCAGATGATTATCAGGCTTTTAAAATTTTTTAAAAATCTGACAGTTTTTTTACCCAAATTTTAAAAAATCCTTCGGTCTAACCCTAGTTTATTCATCCATTCACATGGCAGCCGACGCCCCGCCGCCACGCCTGCCCGTCCCGACATCACAGACGGTTTTAATTTGAAACCGTCACAAATAATAAAAAGTAGAAAATTTTAAATATTGATAATTACCTCTCCAGCCTTCTAATTTGAAAGAATTGAAATTAAATAATATTATATTTGAAATAATTGGAACTAATATTCCATTTGTAATAATTAAAAAGAACGGCCGAAACAGATTCAAAACTTCGGAGGCCGTTTTGAGGCCCTAAACGACCTTTTTTTGGAATTCCGTCACAAGACGATTCGCACAAACCAGCAGGATCCGACCATCTGATTTACGAGCCAAAAGAATGCCCCGATCGGAGTTACGAGTCAAAAGTTATGACCATTTTAACAAAAGTGCTCGTATTTCTTATTTGCAAACTAGAATCGGTGCCCAAAAGAATATAATCGGAGAGCTCATCATGTGATGATTCCAGAAAGCTCAAGAACACCAAAATCGAAGGTACGAGTCAAAAGTTATGGTGTTTTTACAAGTACCGTGAATAGTAATGACACATATATTGCAAGCATCATTAATAGTTAAAAGTATGAAAAATAAATTTGAAAGCTTTATCGGTGTTCAGGGTGCTTCACGGGGTTAAAAGTAGGAGGGAGACATAATATGTCAGATGTTATCATACCACCGTTAAAATACTGGATCTTATAAGAACTTTGAAGTTAAGCGTGCTTAGACGAGAGTAGTAATAGGATGGGTGACCTCCTGGGAAGACCACACGTGTGGTGTTAAAAATGTCTAGGAAGATCACACGAGTGGTAATTAGACGAGAGTAGTATTAGTGGTATTAGGATGGATGACATCCTAGAAATCTCTCTTAATTTAGTGTTTTAAATCACCGGCTAGAACGGTGTTTTAATCATGCTTTTTTGGAAAATTTGCAAAATGGCACACCCAATAGTCATCGAATCGGTTCTTTAAGGAAGTGATTACGATGACCTCATCGAATCGGTTCTTTAAAAAAGTGATTACGATGACACCTCATCGTAATCGATTCTTTTGTGGGCCGATTACGATGAGGGTGTCATCGTAATCACTTTTCTTAAAGAACCGATTACGATGAAGTCATCACAATCACTTCCCTTAAAGAACCGATTCTGATGACGTTTTATCACAATCGGGTCAAAACCGATTCTGATAGCTCCACCTCATCACTATCTAAAGACATCGTATCGCCACTAAAACCGATTCTAATGCTAAAAAAGAACCGATTCTGATGTGCCGTTCTGTAGTAGTGTTCCCGCCGCTGCGCCTTGCGCTCACCGCCGCCACAATTGCAGATTGGGAGGAATGAGGAGTCAGGAGAACCGTGGTTTGTGCCGCCAACTATCGCGAGGAACGGAAGCGAAAAAGAACATACCGTTTATGTTCTTTTTCGTCGGCCGGTTCGTTTTTTTTTCCGATTTAGAGGTAGGTTGGTGGTGGAGAACGGACGCATCACCACCAACTCAAAATTAGAAGTAGTAGAGATAACAGAACACACTTCCAAACGTGTGGATAAAAAGTAAAAACGCTTCCAAACTACGATGAAGACGACGACGACAATGGCGTCGGCCGCGAGAGGGAGGCGCACGCGAAATCGCGAGAACCGAACGGCTTCGGCGCAGCGTGGGCCGGTGGGCGACGGCAGCCGGAGGCAAGGCGGGGGCCAGGGAGGTCTCGGGCATGCGGTGGATGACGCCGGCGCGTGCCGGTGGCGGATGGCGGCTGCGGGGTCGAGGTGAGTAGTCGGGAGGGTCAGCCCAGGTGAGCCGGGGTGACTACATGGGCCAACGGGGAGAGGAGGGAAACAGCCCATGTTGCTCAACAAAGGCTCGGACGTTCGATCTGTCTTGCCACTCATTGTGCCATTCTTGTCATATTCCGCAGAGATATGCATCCCAAAAGCTCGCACGGTGTTAGTAATTAGCCGGGGGAATTGATCATATGTTGTATCTCACTTAATGTAATTGATAAAATACTTTGCTTGTCTAATTGATATATGGCCTTAGAATCCACATGTCAATGAGACATCATAAGGTATTTTATCAATGACAAGGGTATTTTATCAATTGCTCCTAATTAACCGAATAGAAACGTGGTTGCTATAATCTAACGATCAGGTTGATATAGGACAAAAATGCTCTAGATGATAAACAGCTCATTTTTTTGGATTAGAGAAGTGTTGATTGCTAGCAAGCAATTGATGCCGCCGATCACACGTCGATAGCTCAAAACAGTACGTACAGCTGCTAAGGTAAGAGTAGACGCAAGAAAACCAGTGAGAAAGGGAAATGGGATTCTCTGCAGCACCGAAGAAAATTCCTCCGTATCCATGAGATCAAGCATGAGATTAGCTTAGGGCCTGTTTGATAGGACTCCAGCTCTACCAGATCCGTAAAGCTGGAGCTGGGTATTTCTAACTCCACAGATCCGTAAAGCTGGAGCTGTGAGTACATTAAGAGTGTTTAGATGGATCATCTTGTTTATATTTTAGACAAAAATATAAACTTAATTCACTTTATTTTAGCCTACAAGTTTCAGATCTCAGGTGAAGCTGGGATCTGGAGCTCTACCAAACAGGCCCTTAGTTACTACAGTGAATTTTTCTTCGCCACTACAGAGGTCTAATTCCGAGGGGAAAATAATTGAGTTTTCTTTTCTTTTCAGCAGCAATGCAGCCCATGCCTCGCATGATTTTCTAATTGGGCCTAGGCTAGGCTTGGGCATGAGCTAACTAAATTAGACCTGGGTTAGGTGCATAAGCTTCACGTTTAGTGTTTGGATTAGGATCAAACCTAGATTAGCTAGGCTCCAACCATCCCATGCATCTAGTCGTCGGCCACACGAAGCGTGCCGATCTCTGCAACCGTTAGACAAAGGGAATCATCGCGAACATGTTGTGACGGCAGACTAGAACAAGCGATAAATATAAATCGCTCAGTTTGTAATCTGTACATCGCATGTCCGGAAACAGCAAAAGTAGGACAAAATCAAGAGGTGGTTAAAACTTAAAACCAATACGAAAAAAGACGAATTATTTATGCATTATCGTGTCGCCGTGTCCGTTGCATAGCAATGTACGTGAACCCAACACACGAGATAAAGCATGCAATAGAATTGTGCATGAAAATGACTAGGCATTGGTTTCTTCTGCTTTCCGGGTCTTTTATCCTGATTCCCCTGCCAAACTACGCAAAAAGATGTAAATTTGTCCACACATGTCCGTAGACGGCTATGGACTTCTCATGTAGCCATTACCAAACGTCCAATTGTGTTCGGAGGCGAGCAAATATACTACTAAAGAGAAAGCAAGCATAATCTGAAGATTTTTTTTTGAGGGATCATAGTCTGAAGAATTAACATTTCTTTTTGTGCTGGCTTATGCATTTACAAATCCGAGGTGTTCATGGAAACAACAAATCAGTCACATATAGTAGTCGTACAGCTAAAATTTTTTACAAAACTAGAGAATGGTAATACCATTCCCTGATCTCTCTTTCGCTCTTTCTCTCTTCTCTCTAGCCGCTGTTGACGGAGTGAAAGTTCAAACTCCATTAATTTGGTTTTGGTGTTAATGACAAATCTAAATATGAGACTAACTCTTTTATTGAGCATATCTTTGATTAGTCTCATCTCAATGAAAAATAGAAAACCCAAGGTATGCACTCGTATTCATTTTATGATATCTTAATGCATATTTTGGATTCAAGTTAAAGGATGAACTCTACTATTATTTAGACCTCAAGATGTGCATAATGTTTTCAATTTCATATATACATGAATGCACACATTTAGGGGGAGTTCATACTTTACCTTGATGTTTCAATAGTATTGATCTAATTCATCTTTCTATATCAAAGATCATTACTTTGAAACAACCTTTTGAGTATATATAACCTGTGTAGTTGTAGTATACTCAGGGTAATATAGGATAAACTCAAATGCTATCTAAGATTAATTATGTGCATATTGATGTCAAGTTCAATTATTTATATGCACATACCTAATGGAGTTTATTCTATAGTTGATGGTTTAAAATGTATTGATCCCTTTCCACTCCATATAATATTTGGATCATTACATTCCATCAAATTGAGTATATGAAACTTGTGTAGTTATATGTATACTCATGTCAATTTAAATTGAGTTTAAATTGAGTTCGGTTGTCTTTCAATCAATCAAAGAACATTTCATCATGTGTTGATGGTGTTTCTTTGTTGATTAAGGACAGACGAAAAGTTCTTGAGTATAATGAAGCATTAGTTGCATCAAAGTACTCAAGACATCTTTTATTCATTCAAATTTATTTGGGTTGTGCTCAATCGATCTTAGATGCATCCATTATATGTTAATGGAGTGCAAGTGATGATTGAGGCAACCGTGTTTGTTGGACTAATAATCTTCCATGAGTTGTGAAGTAGGTTGAGTCCAAGACAATAAAGAATCGGGAACAAGAAGTCATTATGTGTTGATGAGCTTCAAGAGAAAATCCCGAAATGAAGGGAAGGGCTAGAGAAGGTTCATCATGTGTTGATGAACAAGAAGAAGAAGATTCAATCTTGGAGAGAAGAGAATTGGAAATCATAAAAACTCCAAATGGATCGATAAAAGCAAAGGTATAACTAGCTAGGGCTAAGGATGTTTTCCTAGTCTTTTACCGGTCTCGGTGTTTGGATGGGAGACCGGATTGCTAGTTAGGTGCCGTACTATTAAGAGGGGTTGAGTCTTTTAGCTTGAGCTTCATCATGTGTTGATGAACTCAATCCGGTTCACTCTAGCTCACTCTCTTTGTTTGGTTTTTGCATAAGCTAAGTATTTGCATGTGTTACAAATAAGGGAGCTCATGCTTGCTTCTTATATTGAATCTTAATCGATTTGGTTTTTGCATGGAGCTAAGTTTTGCATGTGTTGCAAAAGGTGAGAGCTCATGCATCGTGTTTTAGCTTGTGACTTGATCATGTGTTGATTATCACAAAGGCTAAGTAAAGTTTATGTTTTGAATTTGCAAATATGTTTTGCAAGAATTGTTTTGATCATGAGTTGATCATTACATGGCTCAATATTTGATCTTGTTGACTCTTTCTAGCTTGTAGTCATGCCCTTCATCAAGTCTATGTGAGGGATTTGAAAAATCAGATTTTAGACTTGAATGACTACAATAGAGTTTGGTTTTGGTGATATTTAAAAATATCTATGGTTGATTAAATCTTGAAAATGGGTGGAGATTGTAGCCCTCGTGATAAGCTTCGCATAGAATCAAAGATCACCTAAAACGGAGTTCGGAGTAAAAAGTTATGGCTGTTTTAGTGTTGTGGCTGCGGTATGACCGGACCCACCTGCGGTAGTACCGCCCATAGTGCGGTAGTACCGCTGCTCAGGCGGTATGAAAATTCCAGAACAAGGTTTTTTTTGTGTTTTGATGTGTGGTGCTACCGGGGGTGTGTGTGGTAGTACGGTGAGCGGTAGTACCGCCTAGGGTCTTGATAGTACCGCATTTTCTCGAGTAACGGCTAGTTTTTAGCCGTTGGCTCTGAGGGGTGATATCTTAGGCCCAAGGGGATAGAGTACCGGCCTCCCAGGGGTTTTTCGCCCACTTTGACCCCAACGGCTAGTTTTTCTTGTGGAGGCTATATAAAGAGCCTTGGGGCTGGCATTTGGTTGTTGTTGGTTCCATTGAGCATATGGGTGAGGTTGTGCATGTGTTGCATACTCATATTTGATTTTTGAGCTAAGAGTGAGCCCTAATTGCATGTGTTGCAATTAGGAAGTGGATTGAGTGCCTCTTGTGCATGTGTTGCACTTGAGGGGAGCCTTGTGCATGTGTTGCATTTGGTGATCACCGGAGTGCATGTGTTGCACGAGGTGAAGCTCAAGCGGGAGGCTTGGCTTGTTACTCTTGGTGTTTGCCGACACCTAGACGGCGTGGAGGCGTCGTGCGCGGTGAGCTTCTCGACGGAGGTTGTGAGAAGCCCCGGCAAGTTGTGAAGGTCGGTGCTCGCCTACCCGGAGCGGGAAAGAGCAACCACTAGTGGATTTGAGGCGGGTGCTCAATTCGTGGAGCCGGTCCAATTCGTTTGGGCTTGCCTCAACGTGGATTAGGGGAGACCGGCAAGTCTCCGAACACCACGGTAAAAAGTATCGTGTCTCTTGTCTCATTTACATTCAAGCATTTACATAATTGCTATATTATTGATTACTTAATTGAGATAGAATTGCTTAGTTTAACTTGTTTGTTCAATCTAGCAATTATTGTGTAGAGACCAAATTTAGTTAGTGCACTAGTGAGCCTAGTTGATTTAGGCCTTAATTGTCAAAATCTAGTTTATCACTTCCGCATTATCTTTGATTAGGTTTTGACATAGGGGTTGATTAGAGCGAGTTATTTTAGAGAGCGATTAATTTTGTAAAATGCCTATTCACCCCCCCTCTAGGCGCATCCTCGATCTTACACGGAGAGGGAGGACCATTGTTGTCGACGGGTTCATTGCGCCCCCCTCCCATTGTAAAGCGAGGCTGAGGTGGCGTTGGCACAACGATAGGTAGCGGCGGTTGGTGATGGGTGTTAGTGGAGGGCGCTGGGCAGCGGTGAAGGGTGGGACCGCGAGGCAAGAGCAGAGAGAACATTAGGTTGGGTGGGTGGCCTGCGGAGGAGGGAGAGCTGGCGGCAAGGCGAAGCGGTGAGCTTGTCGCCAGCCGCGGGAGAGGCAAGGATGGGGGCTATGGAGGAAGCGAGTGGAGCTACGACCAGTATGGCGGTGGCGGCGATAGATAAGAGAGGCCGTGGAGGTGAGGGAGAGGGAGGAGGAGAGAGCTATATATACATGTTCCCTAGTTGTGCTCTAAATTTTTTACTGTACACCCGTACAGAATCCAATAGGACAGGTTACCTCTATCTATATCCCAAATGGAGGGAGCACAAATTTTCATAGATGCATCTCTATGGCAATATGCTAACTTTTTTTTCTCTACCTGGGAGAAGGTATGTTGGATCGTTTCAATGCTCTCTCTCTGAATCAATTCGATCGCATGCTGATCAACAACTACCTATTTAAAAGTGAGCTTGGCATCTTCTTTTATGTTCCACCAAGTCTGCCTACGCCTACAAGGGCTACTACGAGGCTTGGTTTATTTATCTCACCATCAAGCGAGAAATGGGTGCTGATCTCGCTAGCTTTACCTTTGCATGCTGTGGAGTGTGGACCAGTGTCAAATCTTTAATCTGTTCGTTCATGCGAAGAGCTCTTTGGAAGAATGACCCTTGATTAAAAAATCACCGCTTATCTAGCCTATGTAGCTCATTTTTTTTACAAATCTAACCATCTACGTATGTATTTGCGAAATTGACCCCTCCTATACCTCGGGAGACGTCGTAGGAAACACATGCCCCCTATCGCACCCAGGAAGTGCAAAAACTGGCTGTGACATAGCAGCGTACGAGAGGACATGCTTCCTCACCCCGGAAGCTTGGGAGGATTCCTACTGGGCTACCCAAGTGCAGCAGCCGTCTTGCGCCCGCGCCTGCGTTCGCTTACACGCACGCGACCACACTACTCGGGCCTCCCACCTGCCTGCCTGCCCGCGTTGTGCCACGCTCGCCCGTGCACTACCATAGCCGATGAAACAACCCTGGTTAATTAATTGTGCAAATGAGATCATCAACACAAATTAATCACACATAATTAAATTACTCAACAAATTAATCACCAGCTTTATTGATTATCAAATGTCATACAATGGAATAATTACAATGTATATTGAAAAAAATTACACCAAAAGAAGATTAACCTGGATTTCCTAAAAAAAATAGACATTCACACACACATATATAATCATAAGGTAAGAAATATAAAAAAAATAGAATTTAAGAGTTGCCTTTAGACCCATATACGAAGGTATCGCTCATCGAGATAGCTGACTGTCCAAGGCCAGTCGCACCTCTCGCTAGTTTGGGTTTCATCGTTTGACTTTTACAAACCCATATTTGTCGGGTGACTGTAGCATTGCAAAAATAGTGTCTAAAAATCTCATAGTAAATAGATAAAAATATACATAGTAAAAAGGTAAAAGTCTCAAGTTAAAAAGGAACCACCAGGGCACTCCCCACACATAAAAGCATAAAGCTCCTCATTTCTCACATAGCCAAGCAAGCTACAAAACCACTAGAAAGTACAAAGCCTCAAGACAAGCAAGCTCCCAAGAGAGCACACCACCAGACCAACCACACCCAAGGCAAGCCCAAGCAAACCAAACACAAAGCAAGCCATCTCCAGGAGCAAACACCAAGCTCCCCACACAAGCACATAGCCACAAGACCACCACCCTCCGAAGCAAAGCCCCCAAGGCAAGCCACACAACCATCAACCATCCAAGCTCAAGCAAGCCAGGTAGTTACCAAGCCATCATCACCAAGCACTATAGGAAGCAAAGCCCCAAGAGCCACCATCCACCAGGGGGAGCAAGCAAGCAAGAAGCCACCACAAGAAGCACCAGGAGAAGCAAGACCACATGAGGCCACCACAAGCTCGAGAGCGAGAAGAAGCTTCACCAACACCATCCACAGCTCTGCATTTCTTCTCATTCCCCCAACCCTAAGTAACCCAAATTTTGCCCATAGTCAAATATAAGAGCCACTATAGCGAAAACAGTATGGAGACTAAAGACAATAGATAACTAGTAGTCTCAATAGAGACGCTCTACTGAGACTACTGTAGAGGCAGCGTTGCACGTGCCAAGGAACCACTGCACTCCCTAGCATACGGGAGGTCCCCAGTGTCATCGTAATACCACCAGATCCACGACCATTCCTATAATCATCATTGACCCAAAATGACAGTATATATGTTCTTCATCCACATCACAAGATACAATAAGGCAGAAAATCCACAGTATAGTGCTACGAAAGAAAAATAGGGGAAAAGGTTCGTAGCCAAACCCTAGCTTGACCATGCTAGAGAGGGGGCTCGGCCATGGAGGTAGGGGAGACAGCCGGCCAAGGGCTGAGGCTCGAGTGACCTAGTGGGGCCCAGCTGAGCCAAGGCAGCGGTGGCTGGCATAGGCCTGGGGGCGCACCGAGTGCTAGCACGGCCTGGTGAGAGAGAGGCCAAGGCAGCACGACGCATGGGGTAGCCAGGGGAGGCACGACCCAGTAGGTGCGAGAGGCGGAAGCCAGAGCCGACGTTAGGGCACGGTCGCATGGGGGCACAACTAAGGGAGGGTGGCTAGCGAGAAGGGTAACCTGGTGGGGAGGCAGCGCCGGCAGTTGGTGGCTAGCAAGAAGGAGGAGACTCTAATTTGGGGGGGGGAAGGAGGAGGAGAAGAGAATCAATGGGGAAAAGAAAGGAAGGAAGAAGAGATAAGGATGTCAACTTGATAGAAAAAAATATCTAAAAAAAGATAAAAATGCGATCTACATCCTTGTATCATTCAAATTTTAAAATGATGATTAAAAACCCAAGATATTAAATAAACAATATGACATATCTTAAATAAATGCATTAAAATTTAAACTATCTAGAATTTCAAAAGAGACATATATGTAAATTAAATAATAAATTTTAATACGGGTTTGGACATCATAACATATGCAAAAAAAAATCTAATAGCCACTTGAGATGTGGTATTTTTCAATTTTAGGAATTAATTCAAATCAGACCAATGGTCTGAAGTAGCCATCGGGTGAGGACAAATATTTGTACCAAAATTCAGGCAAGAATCCTTGACCACATTTTAATAATTTCCAACAAATTTATTTGATTATATGTGATATCACTGGTGCATAGGAAAAATTCTTTTATGAAATATCATAAATCGATTACGGATGAAAAGATGGTTAATGTGACTACTATGGCAATAATTGATTATTGAAATGTGAAATGTCGATGACTACCGAGGCAGTGTTGGAATGATTGAAAATATTGTACGGCTCATCGAACAAAAGGAGCCAATGACATATTTATAATTATTGTGGGTAGAAGGCGCCGATGAGAAGGCGGCATGCCGGTGGGACCCTCTATATATGTGATAATATAAGGATGAACAACTACACTCAAGCAATGAGTCGTATATACAGTACCAACCATAGTATATGAAATCGTTGGGAAAGGTTATCCTACAAAGGTGTGAAGCTGGGTAGAACGAAAGGCCCAGTGAAGGACACGAAAATTGGAGATAATAAGGAAATTAAGGCTCTATATGTAAAGTCCTGGGCTGAGTACCGTAGATAGGTAATCAGGGTATAACTGGTAAGCTGAGAGTATGTGGGGAAGAACCGAGGACACCACTACTTGTAGGTCACCAGGATTAGAGATCTAATACCGGAGTAGTGATAAACATTCTGAAGTCTCACAGGATGGGGTCAATAGGGTAAAGTGTTACAAACCTGCACTGAGTTAAATAAAAAATTCATACATGTCTCCTGGATTTGTGGCTATGGAAGCTAAGTTTGCCTCATATACAGGTGCTAGTAGCAATTTGAGAAATTAAAACATGAAAACAACATGTTCATGATAAAACCCTATTTTCAGTAAATGAGGATTTGAGAGAGAGATGGAAATGAAATGGATGTGAGAAAATCTCATATAATGCATTTTGTTATTAATGCTTACTGAGTACTTCTATATCCATCCTTGCTTAACTCCATCTTTGCTTAGAAGCTGGGTACTATGGATTCGCTTGCGAGGCATGGCCTAAGGATGACTAGCAGGGTTAGGGTAATGATGCAGCGAAGGACTAGGAGAAGGACTAGGTGGAATAGTGTACCATACGGTGGAAACCATCGATCCATTAGGTACTTAGTATTCATGTAAATCATTTATGTATGGACTATATGTAATATGCTAGAACCGATAACCATGGACTTGTAGCCCACGTGGCAATGTATTGTAATAAATTTCTATTTTAGTCTCTAATTATTGTTCTATGCAACACTCTGAATACGGTACTGTCGACGATTCGGGAACCGGTCCCCCGCCGAGCTTACTTGTTGAATGAGGGATCAACCTAGGGCCCCTTTTCCGCAGAGGGTATAGCGTCCGAGGTCCTGCCGAGCTATGGCCGAGATGACACAGCCAACAAGGGGTCTTTTTTGGTCTGGTTCGAGCCTCTCACGGGGGAGATAACAACCCTACGTCCAGTGATTGCACTAGCTTCCAAAGAGGGATTACAGGGTGCTTGCTTGGGGCTCTGGGCCTCCCTTCTCTATCTCTCTCTCTCTTTCTTACAAGTGAGTGTTCTTCCTCTTAGTTCTCCTAAGGGGGTCAGGAACCAGAGAGTCCAACCCTAAACTCTACGTGCGATGGGGTATTTATAGACGATTGCAGCGTTGTAACATTTATTACAAAGCGACGTGCCACTGTTTCCGGACGTGGGTGAAACTGTTTTCTTGCTTTTCGCCATACCGCGACGTGGGCACAGTGGGCTCAGATCGTGGTCGTACGGTCCTTCAGGCCACCGAGTGGTTAATGCTACGCCGCCTTCGTGGACTGCGCTCGGCTTTTTAGTTATTCCCGAAGTCCCTGCTTTGGACCCGGTCGTTTGGTCACGTACCCCTGAGCAAGTATGCTCAGGGGCGAGCTTGATTGAGGACGGGGTAGCCCCGGAGGCCGGGCTACCCGAGGATCTTTCTTGGGAACGCCGTCCAAGGGTGAGCATGATCGGCAGCTGCCTAGCCGCCGAGATACTATGGTCACTATAGGAAATGCCCAATCCCCGACAGCTAGCCCTCGAGGCTTAAGGGGGTGATTGCTCGACGAGGTCTCCGCCTTAAGCCTCCAAACTTAAATAAGGGATTGGAACCCTGCAGTGAAAAACTATCGCGACGCCCGGGCAGCGTTTGCTTAGGAATAAAAAATCTTGCAGTGAAGAGCTACAGCAGCATTCGAGCAGCCATGCTCGGGGACGAGAATCCCGCGGCGTAGAGCTACCGCGACATCCGAGCAATCTTTGCTTGGGAACAAGAACCTTGCAGCGAAGAGCTGCTGCAGTATCCGAGCAATCCTACTCGGGGACGAGAATCTCGCGGCGAAGAGCTACCGTGACATCCGAGCAACCTTTGCTCGGGAATAAGAAATCTTGTAGCGAAGAGCTGCTGTAGCATCCGAGCAATCTTGCTCGGGGACGAGCGTGTTCTGGCCAGACCGAGCGTGATCGGTCAGGGTCTGGTCAAAATAGCAGTTGGGAACAGAGGCGAAAGGTCGCGACGGTTCCTTCTCCGTGAAGCCTCGCGGGTACAGCTCTGACAGTTTTTGGAAACCGCGCCATTACAGGACAATTTTGAAAACCGCAATGCCGCGTGTCGGCCATGAATCCAAGCAGGGGCGATTTTCCGTCCGTTAAACTTCTCGCCTATAAATACCAAAGGGACATTTCTAGAGACTTTTCTTCCTCCGCGACTTGCAGTCAAACTTCAAAAGCTTCGCAGCCTTTAGACTTTCTCTTGCTCCAGCGCCCTTTCCCCCAATTCTCTCCATGGCGAAGTTCGGCGCAAGCAAGATCACCGTGGAGAGGCTTTGGTACTTGAAAATTTCGGGTACCTCGATGTGGGCACCTAGCGGATCCCTAACGGCGAAGGAGCTCCGGTGTCGCGTGACGATGAGGTCGTCACGTGCGAGCTCTACACCATCAATGGGCTTCGAATGCCCGAGAGTGAGTTCCTGGAATCCATACTCGCGCAATTCGAGTGCGAGATCACCAACTTTAACCCTAATTCCATCCTCGTCTTGACCATCTTCTCCCACCTCTGCGAGGGCTTCGTGGGCATCCTGCCCACGGTGAATCTCTTCTTCCATTTCTACTCCTTGTTTCGCATCGGCGCGGCTTCTCCCACCGGTGCCTTGTACTTCCGTTTGCGAGCCAACTGCCCGTACGAGTACCCGTTCTTCTCCCTTAAGGACTCGGTGGCGGGATGGGCCGATTCTTGGTTCTATCTGCGGAAGGTGCAGGGGAGCTCTCTACGCTACACCGGAGCGGCGGCGGCTAGCATCGATACCCCACGCCCGCCCGTCGAGGCCGAGGAGAAGCGGTCCCTGATGCTGATCAGTGAGCTCACGAACCTGGGGCTCACTGGTCGGGACATCGTCCGTGACTTCCTTAAGAACAGGGTGTCCCCTCTGAGGAGGAGGGAACACCCCTTCTTCGAGATCTCCGGGTGGGATGACATCACCCGAGGGGATGACTCCGGTAAGTTCCATGATCCTGAAAACTTTTGCTTCGCATGCACTGCTTAAGCCCGTGCTGATTTCATTTTCTGATCAACGACAGCCCCGGGCTTCGACTGGGTGGAGAAAAGGGTTGGTGAGATGTTCGGCACCCCTAAGGGCAAGGAGCTCGAGCGCGGACGGCAAGTCCCGAAGAACGTACTCGAGCGGAGCGATGTGGTAAGCCACTTTACGATTCATGCTCGGGGAAAGCATCCCGAGCTCTTCTGACACCTCTTCACCCTTGGCAGGAGATGGTCGCCCTGGAGGCAGCGGTGGCCAAACTTAGACCCCTGGCGGGCGGCAAGGGAGTGCTGGTCCCAGCCGCCAAAGCCAAGAAGACAAGGGGCAAGAGACACACTCCGCCACTGACCTCTACCCGGCTGACAAAGAGGCGGGCGAGCTCGGCCAAGAATCCCGCGCTGCGGCACTTGGAATTTGTCGACCGAAAGGAGGTAAGCCGCTTAAACGCCTGGATGGAGAATTACGGCCGGGATTGCCTGGAGCAGCTCGAGGAGGAGGCGAGACTGACCGAGGAAGTGGTGCAAGCCGAGCAAGAAGCGTTGAGGGAGGAGCTTGCCGAGCTTAAAGCCAAGCTCAAGCAAGTTACCGAGGCTCGCGGGCTGCGGACGAGGCGCGGGCGCCGGAGACGACCGACGCGGAGAAGGCCGACGCTCCCCCGGCGAGGAGCAGTCCTGCCGTGGATGAGCAGGCTAAACTTGAGGCGGCATCAGCGGCAAAACCCGTCAGGGATGACAGCGAGGAGCTTGCTGAAGGTAGCTCCCGAGCCCTTGTCCTTTCTCTTTTTATTGCCTTCGTTTCGCTTATTCTTTACCCGAGCTAATCCCACTCTGTCGACGTGGGCGTGATAGCTCCTAGGACCTCTCCGGATTATGGCAAAATGGCTGACGAAATCTTTGGTCGTGCCGTAGAGAGGGAGCTCGCCCTTGCCGCCGACCGCGTGATGGGCGAGGCCGTGGAAGCGGTGGACAAGCTCATTGACGACGGCCAAGGCACCGAGGGCCCCCCTGCCTTGGAGGGACTACCTCCCCCGGGCAAGCTTCTGGCCCTCTCGAGCACGGAGGGCGCACAAGGAGGGGATGAGATTGATCTCGGGGTCTTGGACGAACAGACTGCCCAAGGAGGCTCGAGATCTCTGGGCGCATCACCTGCCCGGGACAAGGGCGCGAAGCCCCCGAGCGGACAGCATGCTCGGGACGAGACCGCACCTGCCCCGAGCGAACCGCATGCTCAGGCAGACGCCCCGCCACCCCGGAGTGAACAACATACCCGGGCGGACAGCGATAAGACCCTGAGCGGGCCGGCCGCTCAGGAAGGAGGCGCGACGTCCCTGGGCGAATCACATGCCCGGGGGGATGATACGTCGTCTTCCGGCGACCTGCCTTCTTGGAAGGACCCTGTGGAAGCCCCAAGCCCCCTGCCAAAGCTTGACGATCTTCGGGGGGCGGACGTCGCTAAGAACTTCCAGAATAACCTCTGTGTGCGTCTCGCTCGGGTAAGGGTGCTTCTTTTATTGTTGTCACAGTTCCATTTCTTTGGGTCTTAGGAGTGGCATCTGAGATTTTCCGCCTGCAGGTTCTCCAAAAGACCATGGTGGACTTTGACGCGGCTACGATTGCCCCGAGGTCTTGGCCCAGGTGCATGCTGAGCAAGAGGCTCGGCTAGCCGAGCTTGAGCAGCGGGTGGACGACCTCAAGGCCAGGGACAAGCTGCTTGTTTATAGGTGTCGCTAGGCCGAGAAGGGCATTATCGAGGGTAGGGAAAAGATTCTTGGGCTCGAGCAAGAGCTTGAGCAAGAAAAACAATGCTCCCGCTAGGGCTGGGCAAATAAACCGGAAACCGAAAACCGACAATCAAAAAATCAAACCGATAATCGAAAAACCGAAACCGAATTATTCGGTTGTTGATTCGGTTATCTGTCTGAAATAACCAAATTTATTTCGGTTTATTCAGTTTTATACATCGGTTAACCGAACTAACCGGACTATAATTACTTAGTGGTATTTAGTAGGCAGCATCTCGTATTTCCTTGCTCATTTGCTGATTGTTTCATATGCGCTTCTCCTATCTGCTTCTCCATGTGTTAAGGATGCTCTGAACCACCTTCCCTTAGGGACTTAAATTTTCTTCCAATTCTCATATTTAATTCAAGCAATTCTCAATAATGTCAACAGTGATTTACACAAACTTATATTGTTTTGTTCATGATTTCATTTAATTCTCAATAATGTGCGCAATTTTCGTTTCTGTCAGACAATTTGTTCTTTGTGGATTGTGGTGAACTGGTGATTCCTGAATCCTAACAATCAAATTCTGGTTAATTTGGTTTAAAACCGAAACCAAAACCGAATTATCGGTTAACCGAATTGTCGGTTTCCGAAATTTTCAAACATATTTCGGTTTCATTTTTGAAATAACCGAATTTTCCAAAAAACCGAAAACCGAAACCGAATTTTTCGGTTAAACCGAACGCCTAGGCCTAGCTCCCGCCAAGCCGAGGAGGACGTTGCCGCCAGTAGGAAGAAGACTCTTGCGCTCGAGCAAGAAAAGCTAAACTCCCGCCAGGTAGAGAAGGTCACCGCCGAGGGCAGGGAGAGGATCCTTGGACTCGAGCAAGAGCTTGAACAAGGAAAGCAACACTCCCGTGTTCTTGAATCTAAGGTGGCGGAGCTAGGCCGAGCTGCGCGAACGGCCGCCGATCTTGCCGCCCAAGACCAGGAGGAGACAGACCAGCTCCACCAGGAAGCCCGCGAAGGACGGGAGGCCCGGCGGAAGGTGATCGATCTTGAGGCCAAGATTGATGAGCTGAGGCAGAAGCTCGCTGCGGCCCTTAGAGGAGCGAAGCCCGGCGCGTAGAGGACTTTTTCTTTTTTCTCCTTTTTTGATGACTCTGGATGACCTTTGATGATGCCGATGAAGTATATATTTTTCTCCCGCCCAAGGGCTTTGTCTACTGTAATGCTTATTTTGGGTCCTTCTAGTTATTTCCTGCAAGTGACGAGCATGAGGCAGACAGCGAGAGATAGGCAGGTAGAAGTGTAGGTTAAGACAAAGCACGGGCAACACAAGCCTGAAATAAGTGAAGAAAGACTTGACATGGGTAACGAATGCTCGAAAAAGAGACAAAGTCATAATGACGAGCTAGAACGAGGCACTTGATGACCATTTTCGGAAAAACGTTAGCGCGGTAGCCCGTTCCTACTAAGCCCCCGCTGCGAATGAAGGTCATGCACCTAAGTTGCGAGCACGAGCTCATTCGCAGGAGAGTTGAAAAATGCGTGTTACTCCCTCGACCAAGCCACCCACTTCTCCGAGATGCGAGCATGAGCTAGGTCAGGGGGACGTGCGAGGCCTTGACTTCCTTAACGCCTAGGACACATGCCCCTGATTTGCGAGCATGGTTGTAGGCAAGGAAAGATGCGCGATTGCCCGACGAGGTGTGCGACGATCAAACGCACACAAATCGAGCTGAAACGCCAGACCGACCGAAAGGATGTCTGTATGCGACCGAATCGTGCAGTGAAAATCTACTGCAGATCGTAGTCGGCTTAGGGAGACTGAGGCCTCTGGCAGTGGGTTTCAGTGATTGGTCGTTGATCATGGTACCTTGTAGGGTCACGCGCGCGCGCCAGCCCGACCTTAGAATGAAGACGCTTGGAGCAATTGTTCCCGCCCGACGTGCTCGTCCCATCGCCAAGATTATGAGAAAAGTATGCCCTTATGCGAGACTGAGTTGGTTTACCAACGGGCAGCGATCTTAAATGCATTCACAAAATCTTGGAGGTAACAGACTTCGTGTGGGTGAGGGAACCGAATTTTTTCTTTCTAAAAGAAAAACCGCGAACCTGGCGCGAGATACAAAAGGAAGTACGGGTTTAGACAATGAACTTGCGTAGCTGGTCGATGTTCCAAGAGCTCGCGAGCACCTGACCGTCCTCCATTGCTAGGCGGACAGCCCCCGGGCGCGCCACCGAGACGACCGTGAATGGACCTTCCCACTTGGGGGAGAGCTTGTTGGCCTTCGATGTATCCTGGATTCGGCGTAGGATGAGGTCGCCAACCTGCAAGGTCCGGGGCCGAATCGACTTAGCCGCGTGCCTGCGAAGAGCTTGTAGGTAGACGGTGGACTGGAGTAGCGCCCTCTCACGCGCCTCTTTAGCGAGGTCGAGGTCGAGGCGACGCTCGAGCCCTTGGTTGACGCTATCAACCAGGTGCACTCTTTGGGACCCTAGCACGATCTCGGCGGGCAGGATGGCCTCGGCACCATAGACGAGCTGGAAAGGTGTCTCGCCGGTAGCTCGGCTCGCTGTGGTGCGGACGGACCAGTGGACGGAAGGAAGCTCGTCCACCCATGACCCACCGTGTCGGGCGAGGTCTTTGAAGACCCTTTTCTTGATCTCCTGAAGGATTTGTCCGTTTGCTCGCTCGGCTGCTTCGTTGCTCTGCGGATGAGCTACAGAGGCGAAGCAGACCTTTGTCCCGATATCCTAGCAGTAGGCCTGGAATAGCTCACTAGTGAACTGAGTGCCGTTGTCCATGATGAGATGATTGGGGACTCCAAAGCGCGTCACCACGTTGCTGCGAAAAAATCTCTTGGCTGCTTGAGCCGAAATGGTTGATACAGGCTCGGCCTCGATCCACTTAGAGAAAGTGTTGACGGTCACGAGCAAGAATTTGCAACCCTTTCGACTGCGGGGGAAAGGCCCGAGAATGTCAGCCCCCCAGGTCGAGAACGGCCATGAGGGTGGGATAGTTTGAAGCACGCATGCCGGCTGGTGGGCCTTGCGGGCATGGAACTAGCATGCCCGGCAAGTCGCCACGAGCGCCCGAGCATTGGCCAAGGCTATCGGCCAATAATACCCCAGCCGGAACGCTTTGCTCACAAGCGTCTTGAAGGACGAGTGTGCTCTGCACATCCCCTCATGGATATCTCTGAGAAGAAAATTGCCCTCTTCCAGAGATATGCACTTGGAGAGGACTCCAAGTGCCCCTTTGCGGTATAAGGCGCCCTCGACTAGCTTGTACGGGGAGGACCGCCTTATAAGCTGGGAACGCTCAGCTTCTTTCTCGGGTAGTGTCCCGTGGGTAAGGTACTGGACGAATGGCGTCATCCAGTCTGCGCCATGCTCGAGGAGGGAGACGCTACCGCACGTCTTCGGTGCCTCCTCTACAGAGGGAATGAAGGGCTTGCGCAGATGCTTGACGAGCGCCCCCAGAGGGGCGGGCATCTGGAGGGTGCCTCCTCTACAGAGGGAATGGAGGGCTTGTACAGATGCTCAACGAGCACCCCCGAAGGGCCGGGCATCTGCGAGGAACCAACCTTGGAAAGATGATCGGCGAGAGAATTGTCCCTCCCGGGATGTAATTTGAGTTTGTTTAAATTTGGAGCTTGAGCTTATTTGGTCGAGCCGAAGAAGTCAGCTGAGCTGAAAGAAGCTTTGGAGTGGATGAGGATGGCAATTTTTCGTAAATAATAGTTAAGTTGTAAGGGTACCAGAGAAGTGGGATTTTTAGAAGCTCCAGCCACCCCGAGAAGCATCGTTTTCCTTACTTCTCTCGCGTAGTGCAAATTGGGCTAGAAGCTTCTTCTTTCCGTCTGGCTGGAAAAATACTGTTTGTTTTGGCTTGTGGCTTATAGAGGTGTAGAAGCCAAATAAGCTCAAGCTCAAGCCTAAACAAACTGAGCCGTAGAGTACTTCGAAATTTCTAAAGTACCGCTCCATCTTCCTCACTTCAACCAAGTAAAGCGACATTGAGTGATCGGAACACTGATACTCCTTGTTAACTTAGTTGACAACCAACTGCGAATCACCCTTCACAGTCAGTCGCTGAACGCCGAGCGCCTTGCACCCCCGCAGCCCGGCCAAGAGGCCTTCGTACTCCGCCGCGTTATTGGTCGCGGTGAAGTGCAATTGGATGACGTACTGGAGCTGATCCCCTTGGGGAGATACCAGCATGACACCAGCCCCCAAGCGCTCAAAAGCTCGAGACCCGTCGAAGTACATGATCCAGCGACCATCTTTAGACTCGTCGGGCTTGGAGACGGGTGGCACCGGATTAGTCTATTCCGCTACGAAGTCCGCCAAGATCTGGGACTTGATCGTCGTGCGAGCCGAGAAGTGGATATCGAACTCGGCGAGTTCCATAGCCCACTTCGCTATTCGGCCGCCCGCATCTTGATTTCTTAGGATCTCCCTAAGTGGAAAGCTGGTCGGGACGACAATCTTGTGAGCTTGAAAGTAGTGGCGCAACTTTCTCGAAGCCACGAGTAGCGAGTACAAGAGCTTCTGGACCTCAGGGTACCACTCCTTCGGTCCGTGCAAGACCTCGCTGACGTAGTATATTGGCTGCTGCGCCCCATCTCGCTCGACCGCCAACACCGCGCTCACGGCCTGAGGGGTGGCCGCGAGATATAGGAGAAGCGCCTCCCCCGACCTCGGCGTGGCCAAGACAGGAGGGTTGGATAGGTACCGCTTTAGCTCCTCAAAGGAGCGGTTAGCTTCTTCCGTCCATGCAAAGCCCTCGTGCCTGCGGAGCGCCTTGAAAAAGGGCAACCCGCGCTCGCCCGATCGGGAAATGAAGCGACTCAGAACCGCCATGCGCCCGGTCAAGGCCTGGACCTCATTTGCATAGCTCGGAGGCCGCATCTTTTCGATGGCTTCAATTTTTTCTGGGTTCGCACCGATGCCTTGCGGCCCGATGAGATAGCCGAGCACTTTGCCCGCTTTCACCCCAAAGACACATTTCTCCGGATTAAGCTTTATTCGGTGCCTATTGAGATTACAAAAGGTCTCCTCAAGGTCGGATACGTGACCCGAGGGGAGCTTACTTTTCACCACAATGTCATCTACATATACCTCCAGATTCCGACCTATCTGGTCTTGGAAGGTCTTCTGCATCAGGTGCTGGAAAGTCGCCCCGGCATTCCGCAGACCGAAAGACATGGTCGTGTAGCAGAACGTGCCGAACGACGTGATGAAGGAGGTATTCTCTTCGTCCCCGAGGGATAAGCTGATCTGGTGATAGCCCGAATAGGCATCCAAAAAGCTCATCACCTAGGACTCTACTGTCGCGTTGACTAGCTGGTCTATGCGCGGCAGCGGGAAGTTGTCTTTCGGGCAGGCAGCGTTCAGGCCGATGTGGTCGACACACATGCGCCACTTGCCACCCTTCTTTTTGACAATGATTGGGTTCGCCAGCCACTCCGAATACTCGACTTCTCTGACGAAGCCGGCCTTAAGGAGCTTGTCGAGTTCATCCCGGATGATCACCTGCTTCTTCAGGGAAAAACGCCTGAGCTTTTGGCGCATGTGTTTTTATCGGGCGAATAGCTAGCCTTTGTGCTCGACATTTCCTTGGGACTTCGGGCATGTCGGACGGTTCCCAAGCGAACACGTCCGGGCTCTTCCGGAGGAAAGTAACGAGCTCGAGTTCCTATTTGGGATCTAAGGAAGATCCTAAATGAAAAACCTTGGTCGGGTCCTCATCGCTCAGAGGGATCGCCTTGGTTCCTCCTTCGGGCTGGAGGGTAACTTTGGGCCGGGAATGCGCCGGCTCTTGGTCGGGGCCACGCTGAGGCAGCTGCCCGACCATGTCGAGCGACTTCTCATCGCAGTTCAGGGCCACCCTGTGATCCCCTCTGATGGTGATAACACCCTTCGGACCGGGGACTTTCAAACATTGATAAGCGTGGTGCATGGCGGCCATGAACTTGGAGAGGGTCGGCCTGCCGAGGATGGCATTGTAGGCCGACTTGAAGTCGACGACCTCGAAATTGATCATCTCGGTCCGAAAGTTGTTGAGGCTCCCGAACGTCATGGGCAAGGCGATCTGGCCAAGAGGCTTGATCGAGGTGCCTGGGACGATCTCGAAGAATGGGATGGCTATGCTCTTGATCTTGGACCGAGGAACTTGCATCTCGTCCAGGACCGTAGCAGATATGAGATCCAGGGAGCTCCCACCGTCGATGAGAACCCGCGCTACCTTAGCATTGCTGATGGTTGGGCTCACGACCAGCGGGAGCTTCTGAGGCTCGGTCATTCCAAGGGGACAATCACCCTTGGAGAAAGTAATCGACAGCTCGGACCACTTGAGCTGCTGCACGGGTGGCTTGAGCTGAGCTATATGGCAAACCTCCCGTGCTGCCTCCTTCAGATCCCTGCGGGACTTGTACGCTGAGGAGCCCCCGAATATGACGGCTATGTGGTTATGGGGCTCCTGGTACCCCATATCGTCGTCGTTGTCCGCGAGACCCTTGCCCTTGCCGCTCTCCCCTTTTCCCGGGAGAGTGGGCATGGGACCTTGGCCGTTGTAGAACTTCTCCAGGCGGAACGCCCAGGTTCAATAGTTGCGAAGGTCATGCCCGACCGCTTGATGAGCGGGCAATAGCGGTCGCCTGAAGGAGCACTCCTTCCTTCGCGACCTTGGTCGCTGCAATTCTGGTCGTTGCGACCTTGGTCGTTGCGCCGCGGAGGTGGCTGACCTTGCCCGCCCTCGAGCTGCAGAGCTGGCGAAGCCCGCGGCGGACGATGCTCGACGGCGGCCACCATGCCCGGGGCATGCGACCTCTTCTTCTTCTTGATCTTCTTCTCCACCGAGCCCGAGTGCTTTTTGCTCGAGGAGCCTTCCAGGCCCGGTTGAGGTGGCAGCTTGCCTTCATACAACATCTTCTTCCATTGGACCGCCTCGTCGGTGTTCGCGTAACAGTCGGCCATACGGAACAGCTCGTTGGCCGAAAGGTCAGGATGGATCTCCAGGTCTTGCGTGAAGCGAACGTCGCGGACCCCGAACTTGAAGGCCCAGACGACCGCCTCATCCGAGATGTTCGGAATGGAGTTCCTCACCTTGATGAACCTCTGGACAAAATCCCGCAAGGATTTTTTTTCGGTCTGGATCAACCACTCGAGGTCGCGCTCCTTGCCTGGGCGAGTGTAGCAACTTTGGAAGTTTGCCCGGAGAGCCTCGCAGAGCTGCCTCCACGAGCGGATCGACCCTTCCTTCTGATTGAAGAGCCACGTCCTAGCGGAACAGTCGAGGACCGTGGGGAGGTAGTTGGCCATAACTCTCTCATCCCCTCCTACCGCCAGAATGGCGGTGGAGTGGATCGAAAGGAACTCGTCCGGGTTCTGAGTCTCGTTGAACCGCTCGATGTGGCCGGGCTTGAACTTGCTCGGCCACGAGACGTCGTGGAGAGACGCCGAAAAAGCCTGGCATCCGAACACCGGGCTGTCACGGCGACCCCTCCGGGCATGACGACCGTGACGGCTGGCGTCATGGTGATCCTTTATGCGTGGGGTGAGACGAGAGAACACGTCTCCACGCTGGCGCGACGAAGGCAGCCCCGAGGTGGAACACTCGGTAAGCTCGTAAGCGGACGAGGCGTGCCCCCTAGCCCGTGAGGCCGTCCGGGAACCGCTCCGAACGTCCTTGCGACACCGATCTTGCATCCCGCGGCCCTCCCGAGCAGGACTTCGAGAGACGCCATGACGGGAGCGAATAGGGGAGTGGTGCTTATGGTCCCGAGAAACAATCTGGGGCCTCTCTCCGCTAGGGGACCCCGGAAGCCCCGTGTCGGTGGTGAGCTTTTCTAGATTTTCAGCCACGACCGCCCCCATGGCCACCAGGTCCGCCTGGCCGGAGAAATTCCGGAAGTTGCGCACGACCGTCGCCATGGCCCGCAGCCGCTCGGTGCTCTGGGGAGCGGCGGGGGGCGACCTTGGGCGACGATCGCGCATGTGCTCCGGAGAGCAATGCTCGCTGGGATCTCCGCGGGCCAGGTCTACAGCCCTAGCGTCCGCCCTCCCGCTGGCTTGGCGACGGACGGTCGTCAGGGTCTTGCCCGGGGACAACTCCGGACGGTTCTCGTCAGCATCGCGCTGGTGACGACGAGAAGTCTCTGGGGACTAGACCTCGTGAACCTCTTCGCTTCCCGCCATATTGACGCTGCGGGAGCACCAGGATCGTGAGGGCGACATCGTGGTGTCACCATGCGCCACGGTCCCTCGGCTGCACTCGGGACGGTCAGGGATGTCCGGACCGTTGCAGAGGCCGCCAGGTTCCTCCTCACTAGCGAGGGTATCATGCCGCGAGTGGAGGAAACGCTCTCGCGCTGCGGCTGCCGGGGAAAGACTCCCGGACTCGGTGTGACCTTCCGGATCAGCCACGCCTTCGCTGGCGTAGTACATATCGTCGTCCTCCACGTCGTCGAAGACGCAGAGGTCTTGATTATCTTGAGAATTCGGCAGTCTCAGGGATTCTCCACGAAAGGACGCAGTCGATCCCCACAGACGGCGCCAGCTGTCGACGATTCGGGAACCGGTCCCCCACCGAGCTTACTTGTTGAATGAGGGATCAACATAGGGCCCCTTTTTCGCGGAGGGTATAGCGTCCGAGGTCCTGCCGAGCTATGGCCGAGATGGCCGAGATGACACAACCAACAGGGGGTCTTTTTTGGTCTGGTTCGGGCCTCTCACGGGGGAGATAACAACCCTACGTCCAGTGATTACACTACCTTCCAAAGAGGGATTACAGGGTGCTTGCTCGAGGGCTCTGGGCCTCCCTTCTCTATCTCTCTATCTCTCTTTCTTACAAGTGAGTGTTCTTTCTCTCAGTTCTCCTAAGGGGGTCAGGAACCAGAGAGTCCAACCCTAAACTCTACGTGCGATAGGGTATTTATAGACGATTGCAGCGTTGTAACATTTATTACAGAGCGATGTGCCACTGTTTCCGGACGTGGGTGAAACTGTTTCCTTGCTTTTCGCCATACCGCAACGTGGGCACAGTGGGCTCAGATCGTGGCCGTACGGTCCTTCGGCCGCCGAGTGGTTAATGCTACGCCGCCTTCGTGAACTGCGCCCAGCTTTTTAGTTATTCCCGAGGTCCCTGCTTTGGACCTGGTCGTTTGGTCACGCACCCCTGAGCAAGCATGCTCGGGGGCGAGCTTGATTGAGGACGGGGTAGCCCCGGAGGCCGGCTACCCGAGGATCTTCCTTGGGAACGCCGTCCAAGGGTGAGCATAGTCGGCAACTGCCTAGCCGCCGAGATACTATGGTGGCTATAGGAAATGCCCAATCCCCGACAGGTACATTAACTGATAAAATATCAGGTGTGCTCGGTATTTTGTTAGCTAATATACTGAGATCAATATAATTAACTTAGATTAGTGATAGTGTTACTATTATTGCCCTGAGCTAATTATGCAAGTCGGCATAGTCGCTCGCCCTAACGTGGCACCGGCTAGCTTCTACGCTCCCCGGGGACATGTGTTGCCTACAATACTCTCTGCGGTGGGGGCATTTTGTAAATATATTTATAGGAGGTTAGCTTTGAAAAAGAGAGAAAGATAAAAGGGCTAGATAAGCACGATATTCCTTGATTAACAATGGTACTTCGTAAGGAAAATGGAAAAATTGGTAATCCTAGGTGTTATCCTCAAGACAGCGCTATGTTTAGGCCTAATTCAGATTGGAGGCATTTTGTATGAATCCTGACTTTCGTACGAATTGATGTGGAATTTTCACCTCCCAAACAATTCCTTAATTTTGGTATACTTCTCTAATATTGTGCAATAATAACCAATTAATGTGTAAAATAATTACTGATATTTTTTTCTCTAGTACAGTACAAATCAACTTTCATGAACTACCCAAAGAAAGGGGCTTTCCTTTACATCCACGATCGCACTACACCATGACACACCTTTGCCAACAATTGTTAGTGGGGAAAGGTGGTTTATTTCTGTCAATTTATCTGTTGGCAAAAGGTCCAACAATTGCCATCACATAAACTGTGGGGATTGGTCTCTTATGTCGACAAGTAATCTGTCGGCGTTGATATAACTGTCGGTATAGATTTACCGACATATTCATTGTGGGCGTTTCCAATAATACTGTCGGCATTGATATAGATCAAAAAAAATAGGCGCGGGCTGAAATTTTTACGCGGGCATGAGCAGCGAGCGAATACACCCCACCCCTTCCGCCGCCGCCCCTCAAAACCCTAAAAACACCCACGCCCACCCCTTCACGCCGCCCGCACCCTAGGCCTTAATCCCCGCCGCCCGCGCCCTAGCCTCGTCCCCGCCGGCCACCTCGTCCCCGCCGGCCGCCGCTCCGTCCATCCGGTGCATCCCGCCACCCACCCGACCACCGCCATCCGCGCCCGCCACCCACGACCCGCCACGACCTCGGCCATCCGCCCGTCGCGTCCCCGCCGCCTGCCGCCGCGTCCCGCCTCCGCCCCTTCGCGGCCGCCGCTCCCCAATGCCAAGGTCCTCTTCTCGCCCTCGCCACCGCCCTCATAGAGCCGAGTCACCCACCTTGGTTGTTGTTCGCCGCCTCGATGTCTCCTTCTTCTCCTTCGAGGTCATCTCCAGATCCCCCCCTCTTAATTTAATGTTGCCGGAATTTGATGAGTCTGGGATATGATGAACAGCGTGGGTTGAAGTTTTCGGTAAAAAATGGTTCTTTGGAATGAATGGTTCCGGATGCTTTGGAGACAAAACCCCAAAGTGTTTCGGCGCGCATGAAAAGAATTCGCAGACCGAATCCCGATCTGGCGTTGCTAGTACGAAACAACAAGAGAATGCTATTACTATTCCTGATCCGAAAAAGCACACTTTCTTAGCTGTATGGTTGCTGATATCTGGATTAATATTTTGATCTTAGCTTCGAGTTTTGTCCGCTATAATGCTTGTAAGGTTGATGAGCGTCGATCTCGAAGTTCTTGGTTAGGCGCTTTGTTTCATCTGTTAGCTCACCTCTGTGTTGCCTTGTTTGGCTTATCCGGCTCGCCTCGTGGGTTAGTAGCTTCTTTTTAGTATTTTGCCCTGACTGTTGAGGTCTGTCTGAAACTTGATCTGTAAGCTGGTAAACCCCAGCAAAATTCCTTGTTAGCTTTCAGTAAAGCTGGGCCTCCTGGCCTGTTTTCTAAAAAAAAAATTCCCTCACTAGGTGTCTGCAAAAATGGATGCTGGAAAGAACTCCTTCACTGGCTCGTTGCTTTGTTTGTCTGTCTTTTTATTTCTGGGTAGCGTGATTTGAAGTTGAAGATTATGCTGGTGTGGTCACCTGGAGATCAAGCTGAGAGATGCATGCTGTTTTTGGTTGTTGGCAAACAGGTTGTTTTGAGCTTTTGTTTCCAGTTTGTTTTGAACTATGAGTGTGTACAAGAATGATTGGTACGTTTATGATGAGGACCGACAAGATTGACTTATTGACGATTAGTGGATGGAAAAGAACAAGTTGAAGGTATAAAGCTTAGTGCTTATTCAGGGAGTTCAATGTATGCCGCCCTTGGCTGGAGAGGATAGATTCTGTAGTTTGAAGGTTTTCATGGTCATAGCCTCATAGGTCTCCTATTCTTCTGGGACCATTTTAAGTAATAGTATTATTTATGTGCTTAATACTTTCTATATTCATTTAGACGGACGAAACCTACAGGTAGGGATATACTTTAACAATATACCAGTTCGTTCATTTCCTGCATAAATTGCAACTTCTTGTGCCTTTAGGAGTGATCAGTGATGGATGGCCAGGCCTTAGCTGCGTAGCATATTAACTTCTTGTGCCTTTAGGAGTGATCAGTGATCAGTGTAATTATACAAGAGTATACAGAACCTATACAATTCTACTTAAATGTACTAAGGTTTACAACTTTTGACAACCATCTTTCTGGCACTGTGGAACATTAAGATGTTGAATCATTCCAAACACAATGAAATGTATAGTTCGAATTAGTTAAGCTGTAAAATTTACCATGTTAACCACTATCATGTGCATGAATTACTTACTATGTCCCAACAACCCTGGTAGTGTTGCTCGTTTCCTCCGAAGATCCTTGCCATACCGAAATCTGATATTTTCGGACTCATTTCTGTGTCCAATAAGATATTGCTTGCTTTGAGATCTCTATGAACTATTGTTAATCTTGAATCTTGGTGGAGATAAAGAAGCCCTCTTGCTATATTTGAAAATTAGCATATACCTTTTATGCGTTGTCTTTCTTTTTAACTCGTGGTACTAATGGCAAATCTTGGCATTAAATTTCATTCTTCTTGTTTAAACTTCTAGTCTGTGGTGATATATGAGCTGATGGTTTTTATATTATATTTCCAGCTTCTTTTATTAGGTTTTGATACATCTAGCATTTATATTTCAGTCCATTTCACCTTGATGTAGTTTTATTTCCATAGTTGGTGCATGTAGCAGGGTAATTTTGTGTTATTTGCAGCTTCTTTTATTAGGTTTGGATACATATAGCATTTATATTTTGGTCCATGTTACCTTGATGTAGTTTTATTTCCATAGTTGGTGCATGTAGCAGGATAATTTTGTGTTATTTGCAGCTTCTTTTATTAGGTTTTGATACATCTTGCATTTATATTTAGGTCCATGTCACCTTGATGTAGTTTTATTTCCATGGTGCATGTAGAAGGGTAACTTTGGGTTATACTCTTTGAATAATCATTCTCGTGAAATGAGTAGAACCGTTGATGATGTGTCAAACTCTGGGTTACGTAGATTTCATTTTGCATGTTATGACTTGTGCCTATGTATTGTAAAAAGTGATTAGTATGATTCTAGCAGGCTATTGAAGTCGAGTGTTATATGACAAGTATGATTCTGCAATGAGTCTAGCCTGTGAGCTCTAAACTTGAATAAACCATGTGTGCCTTGGCGAATGATTGATTCATTTGAACTGTGAGCTTTTTATCAAATGTCAATTTTTATCCTGTTATTTTACATGCTAACATTGTTGTAAGTTATAACCCTTCAAAATTTTGACCTTTAACCATGAACCAATGGAAGTGAACCCTCCCTCATAGTAAACCTGAGTTTAGTAACCATTTAGTTTTCTGTTGCCCACCAAGTTGTTTGTGTCACAATTTGTTTGACATCACTTGTTTGTGTCAATGGTTGTCCAACAACTTTTGTTCTACCTTTCCGAATAGTACCTCAAGATCTCAAAGACTTCTGTACTATGCTTGACATATTCATGTCTTTAGTAAAAAAGTGAAGATGCATTATTTGATTGGTGCTTTGTAAACATACCTATTTAATTTGCTATAAACAAAACTGAGAATTGGGTTGTTTAATGTATGTGTCTGCGTATGTTTGAAAATCTGCTTTGGAATGGAATCATATATAGCTAGCAAAGGAGCTGGACTTATTAACATCCTACACAATTTAGTACTTGAGTTGTTTCTGAAATTTTAATGTACTACTCAAACCTTCCATCATGTCCAGTCTTATTGTGGCATAACTTTTTATTCATTTATCTGATTTTGTCACATATTTGAGATTACCTATAGCTTAGCTACCTAACACTAATTTGCTGCTATTTTTGCTGATTATTCCTTTTCTTCATCATGGTAGGTACACAGGTACAAGGTGATAAGTTTTTGGAGTAGTAACTTTTGTGTAGTTGGGGGTGCTACAAGTTTTTGGAGTGGCAACCTTTTGTGCAGCAAGAAAGTAGTGATGTTTATGGTTAGAAATGTTAACTAGTAGCTAGAGAAGCATATAAATCCCCTCTTTTAGTGAAAATGTATGCCCTTATTTACTAGGTTGAGACTTAGCTCATTACCTCTCACCTTGTTGTATGTTACTTATTTTGGACGGGCATGTATGCAACTTAACTTATTTGAAGGATCTATGTTTATCAAACCTTGTGGTGGAGGTATATGCGTTGCATTATTTACAAGTTGAAATGACTATTTGAATTGTGATTGTGTATGTATATGGTTATATATGTGTGGCACTATTTGCATGTACAAGTGTGTATGTCAATTTAATGGTGGATAATGTGGAATTGGTTATGTATATATATTGCATATTTAATTTGTATGTCATGTGTGATGGCACCTTTGCCGACACAAAACTTGTGTAGAAAACTAGCTTTGGTCTATGAGGGGAAAAGTGATTAGCCAACAAGTAAAGTGTCGGCAATTCATATTAACTGTTGGTAAAGCTTGTACTGTCGGCAAAAAAACTAACTGTCGGCAAAGACCTGAACTGTCGGCAAAACTTACACCTTTGCCAACAATTTATCTGTCGGCAAAGATTTCATCTGTCGGCAAAGCTTTTACTGTCGGCAAAAAATCAACTGTCGGCAAAGATTGGAACTGTCGGCAAAACTTACACCTTTGCCAACAATTTATCTGTCGGCAAAGATTTCATCTGTCGGCAAAGCCTAAGCCGACTGCTTGTACCGCTACTGTTTTTTTACCGTCGGCTAAACTTTTGCCGACAGTTTTTGTGTCGGGGAAGGTACCTTTTGCCGACTGTACCATGTGTTGGCAAAAGCGTGGCATGATGTAGTGTCGATTCAGATTTCCGACGCATATAGTGGTGCTGCATTACGATGCCCCTAGCTTTACTACGTTGTCCGCGCTCTTTTCGCTGTAGTTTATCCCGCATGATTCATAAATCACAGTAGTACAGTGGTGATTAATCATTGATTAGACAGAGTTTATATCTGTCAGATGGTACATGCTAGGTTTATCTCACAAACCCACATAACTAGCATTACTGGACCATCAGATAACCAGCTAGGTCGAAAGCAAACGCAATATTCCAGGTGCTTTTCTTTTGCAGAGCGCACTCCTCTTGTTCGTAGACCAGACCGTCCGTCAACTACACCAGGCATAGGCACACAGCCAGACAAATATTACTGCTGGGACACACCCGCACGAGCCAACAAAGTTGAGTGGAAGTTAATTCTTTTGGATATTCATGGCTCAACGGTTAAGACAACTTGCTGTGTTGTCTTCCCCGAGAGAGTTCGGTTCAAAATAATTGTTGCAAAAGAAAAACTAGGTCAGGTAAATATAGTTGTCATACTTAGAGGTTGTTTGAAGGGCTGTGCTTTAGATTTGGACCAAAAGCTTTTTCAAATAGTATGGCTGCAAAGCAGCTGAGAAGCTAAACCACAGCAAAAGCACCCCAAAAGTTGTAGCCACTGAAGATTAGCTTTAGCTGTGGCTTCGCTTGATTGCCTTCCATCTCACTTGCTCTGCCTCTTCGACCTCCGCCGCTTTGTCTCACCGTCTTCATGTCACCTCCTCACTCGGCCGCCGCTATGCTTCGCTAGGTTACCACCTCCATGCTCGGTTGCCCTCAAAAGCTACAGTTGCAGTAGCTAGTTTGCCAAATAGTATAACAAGAAAGTCACAGCCGTCAACTACAGCTGCTTTACAGCCTAGCAAATCAAAAACATCTTTTCAGCTCAGCCGCAGCCCCCCAAACAAGCCCTTAAATTCTACAAGCGGCATTTCAGGGAACTAGGTCAGATAACTCGTGTTGTCCAAATGGTTGTGCTAATGAATAGAGGGTTATAGTTTGAATTATTCATTCTTTTATACAACATCGTCCTAATATAAATTGTATAAATCTGGAAGTAAGCGAATAGGTAAGTACATCTATTCTTTATTGTTGCTTTAATATTTATACAACTTTTAAACAGTAATACATATAAACACCTCCCAAATTCCTCCACGGAGCCTACTCGTCCCATAAAAACCAAGATGAAGTGTTTGAACGCTCTGTCTGAATGTGGTACAGGTTAACAAGTAGAGGTATACAAATACAATGATTTTTTAAAATAATACATTTTAAAAATAATACTTCGGATTTTTTTTAAAAAAATACACGTTGTCATATGAATTGACGGTAGGTCTTCTATACAGAAACTCTATCACTAATTGTCTGATTTGTTGCTGATTGAATTGGCTAACATATTGTTTTGTCGCGAATTTATTTGTTCAATTGGCAACAAATATAATGTCGCAAATTCAACGACAGTGGTGTATGTTTGTAATTTGTTTTCGGAGTATTTTTTATAAAATAATTTTAAAATGTATTATTAAAAAAATTCCAAATACAATGAACCAAACCATTTTTCTGCTTTGTCGCACAGGTCCAAACAAAACTAACCAGAGAAGAGTACTACACTTCAGGTGTAAGTACGGAGTTAACCAAGATGCTGAAACCAGAGGATGATACGGGGCTCGTACGCGGTACAATTGCTTCCCATTTAACGTCACTGTTTTCAGTTTTTACACTACATACAGGCATGGCTTTAATCATGTGTCCGGCAACTGTCCTGCAGAAACAGTTGCACAAAAGAGGTACGCAAGAACTAATTCGCCTAGCGGAGAAATCGTCGCTTTCCCTTTTGTCTCGGTGGTCATGAAGGAAAGACGAGCGCCTTTTGTTTTAGCAAGGAATGACTGGAAAGGCACGGCTATGGCTTAGCTAGATAGCCTCGAGCAAAAGAGCAAGTTCAGTGGCACAAATGAGTGTACTGGGAGTACTAATCCTAAATGAATCAGCTGCTCCTAGGCAGTACAGACTCGGGATTATGGGTGCTTTCGGTTTGTCGCATTAGCGGCCTGGAGAAGGTGCTGATCAAACTTTTTCACAAGATGCACGAGATGGACATATAAGTTATGTTTGCATGCCTCGGATCATGCGAGAATTCGTAAGAAGGGAGAGAGTTGAAACTAAGAACTGGGAGGCAAGATTTCTAAACAGAGGGCCACTGTTCGGTGAGACGATGACGTCAGAGAGGTGTCGATGTTGAAAGCCAACACCTGTTCGCTGAACAAAACATTCGCGTTGTGATCGGTGAATCGCAATGATCCCTTGTCTCGATTAATTGGCAAATGAGTGATTTCGTATGGAGCGCGACTGCTAGTCATGTCCAACACCAACCTAGAATCAAAGCATGGTAAACCTAGTTTAAGAGCAAACTCCAATCCAATCATTAAGGACGACCAATCCTCTAATTGTCTCGATCTTGAGTCCTATTCTTTCCTGGAGCGTAACCTGATTGAGACCCATCACTTCTGTTGGAATATATGGGCTAAGCCCATAAATATTTGAGAATAATTCTGAATAAATCTCAAAGGCCCATCATGTAGAGGAGGTGTAAACTCTTTAGTACCATATTGCTAGTTGAAGTGGAGCAACACTAATTTAAATAGTGGAGTGTGCTCCATCCCACTAACTTATGCCGGGGCCGGGGTGAGGGGCGCGGGCGCATGGCACCTGCGTGAATGGTCCATCAAAATCCGGTCCAGTAGCTTCCGCGTCTTTTTCTTTTGCTCTCCGGAAAATCTGTGGTTGGTTACGAGATATGGAAACCGCATCATCTTTTGATCATGCGAACGTTTCCTATATATACCACGCGGGCTTCCGCCTGAGGACACAGAAAAAACACTAGGGTTTTGCCTTTCTTTCTCTCTGTTGCGCCGCCATCGAACGGCTACTCCGTCCCGCTGCGTCGGGGTGCATTGGTAATCGGAAGAGCAGGTCTCCGAAACCCGTCACTCTTGAGATTTTGCACCAGAGAGGGCGAATAAGGTTTTTGGGAAGCATTCGGCGCGACTGCTCGCGATCTGCTTCCTCTCCGTTTGTCATCTGTCTCGCCTTCCACATCGTCGCGACGGGGTCCTCTTCTTCATCTCTTGCCTTCAGTTCTATTCAAGCAGACCGGTACATTTCGATGTCTTCGCTATTTTCAATCTTATTGCTACAGTTTTATAGTATAGTAGAGGGACATATGTGTAGATTGATTACATGCATGTCTACAATATACTTATGTTTAATGCGTAGGCTTCACAATCAATTTGTGTTTATGAATTATCTTCTGTTCGATTTATACCTCCAAAGACAACTAGCCTTCTCCGTGTGTACCTCCAAAGAAAAGATGTAGGATCGATCTTCCTACAGTTGATTGAGCTTCAGTAACAAATAGACTAGAGAATGGCAAGTTTTAACAAGTGAACATGCGCTAGCTAAATTGCTCGTCGAGGTAAAACATCATTTCAGTAATAGAGGCTGGCATGAATGTGAGCACAAAGGAAAGTTCAGTGAGCACAAAGGAAAGTTCATAGCTACCTTTCTTTGGCGGTACTATTTACGCTGACTAAAAATGCCTGAGAAAAGAAAGGAAGCTGCTCAGAGATGGCCCGACAATCATGTCCAAGCTACTGTTCACTTCAGTATTGCTACGTGGAGCAACTGCTGCAAGCAATCGATTGAGGAACAGCATAGCACCAGTCGAAAACGTGAGACTCGCGAGATTCAAAAGTCAGACGGTGACGACCAAGAGCTATTGGAAATTTCGTTATCTCACCAACTTGGAGGCTTCGTGCGTATTAGCTTGGCCCCCAGGCCCCCACTGCCATCACAAGAAGAGTGAAATGTAATAATGCTCTGACAAGATAACATGTACAGTTGCTATGGACGAGCTTCTCCTTGTCTCGTCTGTCATCTCTGATCAACTGTAGCTTTCTCGAGGGAGCTAGTAGTGGGCTTGGCTTGCTTAGTCTTTCATATTCTGATTTGCCCAGTAAGTCAACTAAGCCATCTTGATAAGCTAGTTTGGGAAGGTGTGCGTCTTGTCCTTGCCAAACGTTCAGTCGTTCATGCAGAGTTAGGTCCGATTTACTGGTGTTTAGATGTGTATCTACTGTGAAACCACCGAAAGGCGATACTAAGTATCATCGTAGCCATGAAAATTATTACACGTCCATGGAGAAGAAAAGCACAAGCACTCACAGCTCGCACGGCAAAATCAGCTCAATATTACTGCAGATATAGTGAAAGATTAGGAGGTCTTACACGCAAAATGAGACCGGATTGATGCCGCTGGTAATCAAACTGTGTTCAAAAGAAGGTAAACATATTTTAATGGCCATCTTGAGAATGCACTTGGGATTCATGCAGTTGTTTGTTTCCCATTGTAGACCACGAAGATCCTATCTAAAGACTAAATGTCTAAAATGCACCTCATCTTTTTCATCCTGATTAGATTTGTTCTTGAATAATGTGTTCAGTGCACACATGCTCGTACAGTACCGAACGTGAATAATGCAAAAGCATCTTTTCTTCGTCGATGGGAAACAATTTTTTTTTCTGGAAATCTTATCAGTTTTTTCCCCAGAATATTGTTTGGTTGTCTAGGTGAAGAACATCTGAGCCAACTCAACAACCACTGAACCTCCTTTGGCAAAGGCGCATTCAACTATTCAAGCGTGCGCTTCTACTGCATCTGCATGGACCTCTCCTCTGGAGAGGCTCCACATGCAATCGTTCCCCAAACCTTTTGGCTTCTGAGATGAGATACCTAGTTGGTTCTTAGACACAATCATACGACTAACCTCGACAGAAGTACGTCGTGGGTCCTAAACTTGCCCTGTCGTATCGCATGCGTCTGCGATCGTAAGAGCTGAACTTTCTGATCTCCTATACTTTTGCGAGAAGACAGGTCCAAACCGTACGAATTATCGGAGGTATTGGGCCGGGCCTATCCTGATCAGGTCCATTTACAACTTTCGCTAAGGTTTAAAATCTCATCGAGATTTCTCGGCCGACATTTTAAATATCGGTGGGATAAAAAAAATTCAAATCGCTACGAACATTTCTACGAATTTTGGTCAATTCCGACAAGATTTTGGCTTTTTATATCGAGATGATCATAAATTCGATCGGTTTTCACGTTTTTTGGAACAAATTTCGCACCGAATTTTTTGTGGCAAATTATAATGCCTATTATGATGAATGCATGTGAAATTTTGCAAAAAAAATTATATATACAAATTATGTAACCCTAGAAAGTAATGACTTCCAAGAATTGCAAGCTTAGCACAACAAGACGAGTTGACTTGTGTGATCGTCAGCTACTTCAGTCTTTAATGTAAAACATTCATAAAAATAGGCTGAATCAAAATCTAACAATGGATACAGAAGGATGTTGGTAATATTGGTTAGGACTTTGGATCAATCCGGTCTAAAAAAGTTGTTTTTCTATCTGGAGCAAATCGCGTGGAAATATTTCTCATGTGATGATAATTGAACAAATATAGTTGAGAATGTATTTTGGTGAGATTTCGGTGTATTTCAGGTTTTTTGACTGAGATGATCATAAATTTTTGGCCAAAGAGAAGTCAGTAAAGAAGTTTAGATTTTTAGACTACACTACAACGCACTGAAGAGAGACTAACCAATATATACTCAACCCTACGACATCGATCGTCTTTAGGTTTTATTCCCTCAAAAGCGACAGAAAAGATTAGATCAAAACTAGTGCAATTATCATTATCATCATCAATTCATCATTAATAAACCACGGGTCAATGAGAGGGTAACCAATGCTAATAGAAGATAAAACTAGTGCAATTATCATTATCATCCTCAATGCCTCAATTGAAGATAAAATCTTACAAAAGAAAAAAGAACACTAGACAGTATGCTACTGCTGGTATGTGCTATCTAAATAAATGTATGACATTAACTGATCAATACACCAATAAAAAGCGGTAGTGTAATCATAGCACCTAGCTACTACTTGTCATGCACCCAATCTCAAGCCTCTCGTAGCACAGGAAATTGATTAATCAATAGCAATACGTTTTTAAATACTATTTTATGTGCAAATACTTAGTATTTTACATTCAAATAGATATAAAATATTGATAAATGCTTACATATTTTTTTATATTTTTCTAACCATAGAGACCATTTCACAGGAGGTTGAGAAAGGACCGAAAATTCAGTTTTGTCAGCCTAAAAAATACCGGATTTGAAATTTAATTTTTGAATTTCAACCGGATTTCGTTTGAAATTCTAAAATTTCGAAGATTTTTCGAGTTTCGGCCGAGATATGGTACAATAACCTTCTCTCGCACCGAGCTCCTGGGTCATTAGTCATAATCATGAATTTCGAAGATTTTTCGAGTTTCGGCCGAGATATGGTACAAAACGAAATTTGTAGCCTTCTCTCGCACCGAGCTCTTGGGTCATTAGTCATAATCATGAGCCGGATGAGGCAAAGTTAACAGCGAGACAAATGCTGGCCGAGGTCACCCTCTCGCTCGCATAGTGATTCACATTGTTACTAGTTCGCTAGGAGCGACGAGGGGAAAAAACCAAGAGATGCCAACTCAACAGCTCAAGAATCACCTCACCTTCCCGTGTGTTCTGCTCCTACTCCTACCCTCCTTTGCCTTGCTCCCTGCCTCCCCCTACTTGGTGACCCAAGGATCTCTGCAATGGGCCCCACCACCCGCGATGGGCAATGGCCGGCCCCCCTATATACTCCAAGCCTCCTCCCTTCCCACCCCGTCTCTAGCCTACTAGTACCTGCTCACTCCTGACTCGCCATTTCCTTCTCCAAGCTCAGTGCACTTGTGAAAAGCAGACGACGTACGGAGGGGCAAGCTGGTATATACGACGAGGGTTGCAATGGTGGACGTGGACCGTCGGATGGCAGGCCTGTCCCCGGCGGCGCACGCGGCCGGGCTGCGTCGCCTGTCCACGCGCGCCGCGGCGGGTCCCTCGTCGGCGTCGGCGTCGCCGAGACATGGCCTACACTCGTTCAACGCCCTGGCGGCCGCGGTGCTCGCCCACCTCAGAGCATCCGGGGTGGCCGTGCTCCCGGGGCTCTCCGAGGCGGAGCTGGCGCGCGCCGAGGCCGAGATGGGCTTCGCGTTCCCGCCCGACCTGCGCGCCGTGCTGGCCATGGGGCTCCCGTCCGGCCCGGGGTTCCCGGACTGGCGGACGCGCGCGGGGCTCCGGTCGGCGTTTGACCTGCCCATCGCGGCGGCGTCGCTGCAGATCGCGAGGGGTGCGCTGTGGCCGCGGTGCTGGGGACCGAGGCCGGCCGACCCGGACCGCGCCCTGCAGCTCGCGCGCTCCGCCATCCGCCGCGCACCGCTACTGGTGCCGCTGTTCGACCGGTGCTTCCTGCCCTGCCGCCCCTGCCTCGCCGGGAACCCCGTCTTCTTCGTCACCGACGACCGGGTGCTCTGCTGTGGCCTCGACATCCTCCACTTCTTTACCCGCGACTCCTCCTTCCAGCCACTGGACCTGCGGGTCCCCTCGTCGGTGCAGCCGTCCTCCGGCGAGACTACGCCGTACATGCGCCGCAGCCTTGACGCGGCCTGCGGCGGCAAGGCCCCGCGCTGGATTGAGTTCTGGAGCGACGCCGCGTCCGACCGACGACGCCGCGACTCGTCCTCCTCGGAGGCCTCCACAGCGTCCTCGTCCTCCGGGTGCTCGTCGTCACCGGCCAGGAGGTCAAGGACCCCGCACTGGGTGGACAACTACCTGGACAGGCTTGGGTCCGTGCTGAAGAAAGGCGGGTGGAGGGACACGGAGGTGAACGAGATGGTCGAGGTGACGGCCTCCGGTCTGTTCGACGGCGAGGAGACGCCTGCGGTGGACGCGGACACTGTGCTCGACGCGCTTCTGCTGAAGGCCGACCGGTGCTCCGACTCGCTTCGTCGTGCCGGGTGGAGCTCCGAGGACGTGTCAGACGCGCTCGGGCTCAACCTCCGGCGGTGCAAGGAGCGGCCGCGGCCGGCCGTACGGATACCGCTGGAGATCGCCGTGAAGGTCGAGCGGCTCGCGCGGTCGGTAGCGAGGCCGTGACCTCGCCGCCACTGTTCACTGGCACTAGCTTGCCGTTTTCTTTTAGAAAAAGTTGCTTTTTTTCTCAACTTTTTCACTATACAAGGAAAGAATACCTGTACTTTATTTAATCAAGTAAATAAAAATTAACACCACGATCATGTGCATGCTGAGATGTAATTTAATGCTCGGATTTGATCAGGTCTAAATGAGGGTAGTAACGGTTATATTGACGGCGCCAATCACTCTCTTTTTTTCAATTCTTTTGTTAGAGAACGGTCCTTTTTTGTCGAATCTTTGGGAGTCAAGGTGGACGGCAACGTCTGCTGCTAATCTACTGATCTAAGGAGTCATTTGACTTATTTGCAGTAGCAAACAGATCCCATGCAGCTGCCGTATTAATTTTATGGAAGTCCCGTGCCTGCAAGATTATACTCTTTGCTTGAACAAAAGCCATCTTGCTTTAGCTTGTAAGTGCCTACGTTTTTCTTCAGTACACTCTCCGATTGTGCAAAAGCCTAAGCCGTGATAATCGCAGATCAGCAGTAGCTAGTCAAGTTGCTCCCCATTTACCCTCTCGTTAATTTTCAGCTCTTGACGTCGCGTTCTGTCGATGGAAAAGGAGTATGGATCAGTAGACATTGGTGAGCCCATCAGTGGTTGGTTGGGCCATGCTCGTGCATGCACTTGCGCTTTGGTAGCGCTTTTTGATGGGGGTGTGCGGTGCGTCTCCCTTTTTTTGGCGTGTTAGCCTCGCTTCGATTACTCGGTGTGCCCTCCGAAAGGAACAGCCTTGTTCCGTTGCCGACACGCGCAGGCACACGCGCGCGGCGGGCTGGCCTCGGGAGCCGCGCGGCCTTGTTGCGCGCGCCCGCCTGCCCGCCTGCCAAGCCGCGCGGTGCTCGTGCAGGCGCGCGCGAACAGGCCAACAAGGCTGGCTCGGCTCGGCGCGGCGCGTTCTCACCTCAGCTCTCTCTCACGCGCGCGCGCGGCGCACTCCTGTAGTCCTGTGACACAACACCTTAGCTTGGGAGTTGGGGGCGCGCCTCAATTCAATGACGCAGCGTGCGCCCCGTGCAGCCAGCGCCATCACGTAAAGGCTAAAGCGGAGCCGCGGCCTGTGGCTAAACAGCGACGTGCGAGCGTCCGATGTGCCGGTGGTCCTGCGCTGACGAATGCTCGGGGCTCTCGTCCTCGCGACGGGGAAGAGGCTGGGCGACCGTGCGGTTAGCCCGCCTCGCCGTCCTATCCCGACCGTTGGATGGATTTGAATTGATGGCAAAGGCTGTGGCGGTACCACACCCAATAGTTCTTCCCCAAAGCTGTCAGCTTTAATGGAAGCAGTGGAGGGTGATCCTGTGTGTTTTCCTGTACTTTTGCTGTGCGTATTGGTCGGGACTCGGGAGTTGGGAGGAGATTTTTAGAATTTGAAGTGGTGGGAGTGGGACAACTCGGGGGAGGTTGTTCGCGGTGGTGTATTGGTAAAACTCAGCTTTCACTGGTGGTAAACTATACATGAAATCAGATTGGTTTACGCTGCAACTGGGAATCAAGAATATGAACAAGATAAACGTTTTTAAGAAAAACATTCCCCAATCTCTCTTTTCCTGCACTCACGCTCGGCGGCAGCACGGTGAGTAGGGCTGTAGGGGTGAAAACAGGTGATTGGATGCAGTGGATATTACTTTTCGTATTTTATCTTATATTTTTTCTTAGATTCGAAATCGAATATAGATCCGGATTATTCATGATAGAAATGGATAAATATATAAAGAGTATGCACACATATATAGAGTAATATATGTTAAATTAAAATCATATAAGTACATAACTATGCTAGCAAGTTATATATCAATCAAACCCAATAGACGTCAAATAAAGAATATGCTACTTGAAAATCAATAGAACCAAGTAATTGTCAATATAAATGAGCTACCATTAAAAAAATATAATGAAAATGGGTTGGGCCTTACTAATATCCGAATAGTAAAAATCCATATATCCAAATCTCGTCCCGTAATTATCGGATATTGGATGCTCCGAATCCGATCACAAATTTGGATTTAAGTATCCAGATCCCGTCCCGGATCCGACCGAATAGTCAAATCCAATCTCGACCTGATCCGGTCCTGGATTGAATAGGAAATATCCGACCTGATTTCACCTCTAGCGGTGAGGCAGCGAGCTTGCCATAGGTAATAGGAGACGGGCAGGGATGGTAGAGGAAGCACGTTGAGCTACAACCAATGCGACGACAGTGGTAACAGAGGAGGGAGACGAAAGATGTACCATCGGAATCGATTCTAACGGTATAGCATTCCCTAGTTGTTTTCTTTTTTTCTTTTACTTGTCCTATTGGCTTCTTCATGATGGACAAAGTATATCACTGCTACTCTCGTAGCTTCGGCATTATGTCCTACGTACCTTCCACTTCGAATTGTCCGGCACATCTTACTTGCCAAATTTTAATTCCTATATTTTTTTATCGTGTTTTAGTTTGAGTCCCCCAAATGTTATTTTGGTGACCCTATCTACCGTAAGATAGTATGCCTACGGTGTACTCGTAAGGATGTGAGGAAGCATCGTGTTAATTGATATTATCATGCATGCATGATTGCGCGATGGATAGGCCCTCGTATATTTACAAAAACTTGCACGTACCTTTCCGCAGACAAACCGGACATATCAAATGTTCATGTCCTATCGTGTCAAAGTCCTTAACTAATTTTTAAAAAAAAAACACGTAGAGGTTGGCTCTGATATTCTTGGCATTACATCAAGAAACGAATGCCGCAAACGATAAACCCATGCATGCATGGCTGTAACGAACGCGTATCAAGCATCACAAGTTCAGACATAACAGCTTGCAGTTTGAGATCACATGGCAGCTGAAATTTGCATTGTTTATATCAAATTCCACAAGAATTGTTTGGTGGTCCTTGCACCGATGGAGTTTCTTGGGAGACTTCAAGCATGGATTTCTGTCGTGAAACAGGTTTTTTGGTTGTAAAGTATATATGTCGGAGTTTGGCTACTCATTTGCTTGGCAGGGCAGCATTGGCTTAACAAAATAGTGGCTGACAATATTCCTGGACCACAATCACGTATGATGAACTTAATTATAGTGTCGATGAAATAGTTATGCTGGAGGCAGGCGCTTCTTATATATATTTCATTTGTTAACAAAGTACGTCGGATTAATTGTAGTTATTTGGATGCCGAGGAAGAATAAGACGAGCAAATTAGTCTCGTTATTCCTGGACCACATCAAATGTCGATGTAGCAAATGTCAATTCCAGCTTTGGTATCTACAAAAGTATTTCGGTTCAGCGACAATTTCTCCTGATAGAATAGTATGTATGGTCTATGCTTCATAATAGGTCAGGCAATCAGATTAGACATGCAATGTCGGTTACACTAGTTTTTTCCTTTTTGTTGGTTGAATATGACTCTGTGACTTCTAACATTTTTAGATCACGTTTAATTTCAACATATTTTTGGATGTAGCATTAGAATTAGGCTATATTTATAGGTCCACCTAGGTATTAGGCACCGTTTCTCTCTTAAACAAATAGGTAAAATTTTAACTCTCAGGTTGCTCTTAAATTCGTGCTAAGTATAATAAACACGACGCGCTGGTCTTCCCGCCTCTCTTGTCCTCCTACCTCTCTCGTATTTGACAACTTACAATAGTTGAATCCGCCATCCTACACCAACCCTAACTCGCTACTCGCGTCTACATCGCTGCCTACCGACTCTGCCTTACCACCACGCCCTGCGGTTGGGAGTACAACTCTAACCCCTAAATTTCGCTGGAGAGGACACCATTGCTGTCATTGTTGTAGCGTAAATCTCAATGTACTTGGATGGTAAAAAAAACCTGATGAGAGAGGAGAAACTAGGTGTCTGAGACTTAATCAGGGAATTAAATTTCATCGAAATTCGCCAAATTTTCATTGAAATTTCAGATTTCGGGACTCCACGAAATCCAAACTACCGGTCGATTTTTTTCTTTGGAAATTGCTACAGTAAAAAATGAGGGTGAAATTTCGGTAAATTTCACCGAAATTTCATGAATTTTGATCGAAATTTGAACTTTTAGGGCCGAATTTGACCGGATTTGGTCCAATAACCCATAAGAAAGTGATCTTCTATGAAAATTTATTGAAAAAATGAATTTTTGAGACATTTTAAAATTTTGGCAGAAACACTGTTAGATTTTTATAAAATTTTACAAGCTTGATAATAAGCTGAAAATTTTATGATACAATCTTGAGCAGGTAGGATCATACATAAAAAATTTCAGAACAATTTAAGTTCATTTTTTATCTTTAAAAAATCAAAAACAGGATGAATATAATTGAGACAGTTAACTTGTCAGAATTTTATAAATTTTCTTGAGTGTGATCATAATCTAAAATTTTTATGAGATATTACTAATTTCCTCAGTATCATTATATAAAATTTTCAAAAAAATTTAACTTTTTTGTTTGCTCAATCAAATCTATGTAAGCACTGAACTTTATTTGTTATATTATATTTCAAAAATCAAACAAAGAAAGAACATAAATGGTATTGTGCCTTGTAAGAATTTTATAAATTCATTGGAGGGTGATCATGATTCAAAATTTTTATTATATATTAAGAATTTCCTTATCAACCTTCTGTAAAATTTTCAAAAATTTTAAACCTTTTTTATTTGCTAAAGCAAATCTATGTATTGATCATCGGGCTTTTATTAGGATGTAGCATTGTCAGAATTTTTAAAAATTATTTAAGAATTATAATCATATAAAAATTTTATATAACCATTAATGATACATCAGAACCATGCACAAAAATTTTCAAAAATTTATAACATGGTTTGGACAATTTTTCATTTCGTTCAAATTTACCGATAATAAACCTTTTAACATGACGGTAGCACTTTTTGAATTTTTAAAAATTCATGATATTTGATAATTATCTGAAAATTTTATGAGAATATTATAGATATGTCAGAACTATCCACAAAAAATTTCAAAATTTTATAACCTCGTTTGTTCTAATTTTCATTTGGTTTAAACTTGCCAGTCAGCGTTTTATCAGGATAGTAGTAATGTTTGAATTTTTAAAACTTCCTCAAATTTGATAATCACTTGAAAATATAATGAGAACATCTCTGATGTGTCAGGAACCTTCAAAAAAAATGTCTCGTTTGAACTATTTTTTTGTCAGTGCAATTTCGCCAAAATTTCGGATTTTTGGCCGAAATTTCAGAAATTTCGGCAACAAAAAACCGGATTTGAATTTTCCTTTTTGAATTTTGAACGGATTTCGTCCGAAATGACGAAATTTTGCCGAAATTTCGGATTTCAGCCATGGGCAAAATTTTGTTCAAAACGAAATTCGACTCCTTGGACTTAATCGTCATCTTTTTATATTTATCACCCAAAAGAGCAATCACTACCAGTTGCTCAAGAACGGACATTTTTTTAAGGCAGAAAAGACCGTTACGTGTACCATAACGAATGAACCCTGCTCCGTACATGTCTAACCTCGAATAACTTGCACGTCCGGTGGTAAAGTGATCAATGCCTAGATCTTAATCCCCATTACTCCCCGACATCAAATTTCTGATCCGATCACAATGCCAAGCTAAATCGCTAGAAAGTATATTTTCGAGGATGACAAATCCGTTTCCCAATCCCAAGTCCAAACGGAGCACCAAACGACCAAACGAAGTAAAGTAATCTCCATGGAACCCGTGGGGCCACGCTGAGCACAGCAAGCATTGGAGCACACATAGCCAACGCCAGATCCCATCACCGACCCGGTGCGGCCCGCGGGAACGCGACACGGAGGCCAGCCCGTCGCCCCGGCCGGCTGCGCCCCAAAAGGCCATCCGCTTCCTCTGCCGCGCCAACGTGCGGCACTGCGCGCGGCGCGGCGGTTATTACCGCGACGTCGCACCACGGCGCTTTTTCGAGAGGCAGCTTGTGACGATGCGCGGAGCCTCGTGCCCGGCCGGGCACATGCCAATGATTGGAAACGAGCGCTTCCTGCTGCCCTCGTGGCCGCAGCGGCAGGCCACCGGGGGTGCAGTGCGAACGGATGGCACGGCAGCGCGCACAGCCCGGGAAATGATGAGTTCTCTACCCCACTTCATTCGTTTATTTTTTTTGCAAATTAGTTTATCCGTATATAGAAGGCGTGACAGACAACCTCTGTCGCGTCCGGTGAGAGCGGGAGCTATAAAGCGCTGTAGCGGACGAGCGAGTGTGAGAAATGCGCTGCCGTGGCCTGGGAACGCAGGAGGTGTGGTACTAACCCGTGCCGCTACATATCACCTTCTAACGCTTCTACGGTCGGAAATGGATCTAGATTTACGATTCCTAAAAAAAATCGATTAATTCACAGCCTGGAGGCAAGTGTGATTTGGTTCACCTACCAGCTTAGCGCTGCATGAGCTTTTGGAGGCCGGTCCAACTGGTTTTTGTTGGGGTTGTATGCTATTATTATACAGAACGCAGCAGAGCTGCCCTGGAAGTAATCCATGTGAAATGCCGTTATGATGTAGTGTTAGGTGGAGTAAGTGGGCATATACGAGTGTTCTATCCGTTTTATAGGGTACAGAACTACAAATAGTTACACTTGTATACCATTGCAAAGGGGATTTGGAGTGCTAGGGGAGAATTCTTACGCATCAAAGCTGCTTAATTAGAACAAGTTCTAAACACACTATCCGACCTCATGCCTTAGCGCTGTCGAGATTACCCGTCATGGCTACACCCATGCGTGGATCTAGTGTGCAAGTTATTGCCCCCGGAAAATTTTTGTTATGGTGCAAGATGTTGAAAGCTGTAGAAAAACATAGCCGTCCAACGGTATGGATTCGCACGATATTGGCCAGGTAGAAGTTTTTGGCGAGACGCGCTATGCACGCGTGAACGCACACGTCCAGATAAAGAGCAGGGAGAAGGGAGTCAGGGAGAGATGGAGGATTTCCAAACGTAGAATCCTAGGACGGAATGCACGTGCTATCCAAACCACACCATTTCTAAAACCATTTGAGCTCGGGTCGGGGATAAGCTTTGCCGCTTGGGCGCCGCGAATCTATTGAAAGGCGTAAATTAGCTGCCACTCGGGCCCTTTCGCTATTCTCAAGGCCTCCAGTATCTTTCCGTCCTCGTTGCACGGGAGGTTCCTTCTACCTTGAGAAGAGATCCGGACTACAACTTAAACAGGTGTGTATATGTCTCATTGGATAAAATCTTTTAAAGAATAATATAGCATAAATATTATATCAGATTTTGTTTTAACTGTAGCAATGCACGGTTTGACTATTGGTCAATTTGAATTGCTTGATGATACAGTCGGACAGCATCGAGAATCAGAGATCGCTTAAGTTACAGTACTATATAGATTATACTGAAATCTTATCCCATCCCATCCGTCCATCCCTGCTTGCCGTGTTCGAATGATCGAATCTGAGGGCAAACTTCTGTTAAAATCCAAGCATCCGTACGCCCCCATTCGACGAAGCAGTGGCAGCATTAGTGCATTACGCCTAGTGGCGGATAAAAGAAGTTAAAAGGTGCTTGTGAGCTGGTTTTAGGGGTGTAACTGGAACGGATATTTTCCGACCGACCGACCGACCGAATCAATTTGGATAGAGATTTGAATAGTTTTTCGGATATTCGAAGAATTTTCCGGATATGGATACGGATAAGGATAATTATCTCGGATAAGGATAAGGATACGGATAGTAATTATCCGACGGATACAGGAATATCCGAGTTTATAATCGGATAATATCCGGATATAAAATATGGATATTATCCAAAACTTTAAAGACTTCTCCAAGATCGTGAGTCTCAGAATCTCCAATCAAAGAGCACCAATCACTGAGTCTGGAGGCACTAGTACCAAGTGTACCAATACCACTCTTGGTACTCTACCAAGATTTCATGCCAACCGTCAAGTGCCAAGTACCAACTACCATTCTATCAAGTGCCACATCGCCATCGCCCAAAGTGCTAACGCCAAGTGCACCACAGCGCCAAGGCGGTGTTAAACCAAAATTTACAAGATAAGCCAGATTTCCGGCTTGTCCACTGGCGCCAGGCCAAAACTAAAGGCAATGCGACACTGCCATGCAGCAGACCCAAAACTAAAAACATAAAATCCCCAATTCATCATTCGTGCTCTCTTTCTCTATCTCTATTTTCTACTAGTCTGATGGTCTCTCTCCTCTAAAATCCCCAATCCAAACAAAACCTAGCTGAGCTGAGTGGCATGAGTTGAGGAGGCGCCGAGGCGGCACTGGCGGTCCGGCGCACTTCTAAGGTGGTGCCGTGGACAAGTGCCAAATGGTGCACTGGTGGACTGGTTGTGTTATTACCTTACGTCGTACATGCATACATCTAACTGTTTAAGTATACTAGAATTAGTAGTGCATAAATTTGATATATGGTATTATATGATTCTATCATGTTTACCTTACTAGTTTGTGACTTCTAATTTGCTAGTGCTATTGTCTTTGATAATTCTATTATGACTCTACATTTAGCTTTTATATAATCTCTAGTACGTTCATTATTAATTCTTAATTATGTACAATGCAACTATAGTAAATTCTTGTACTATTTTCTTCACATTTTGTTAATAATTATTCATAACTCATAAGTAATCTACCATTCAGTATGTTACATGTGCAATAAATGATCTCTATTTTCATGTATTATCCGGCTAAAAATATTTGTATCCGTATTGAATCCGGTCTGTATTCGCTTCGTATTCGTAAGTGATAGTATCCGATATTATTCGCATTCGTATTCACATCCGACACCATTCGTATCCGACTTCGTATTTGATAAAAAATATAAATACGGATACGGGATAAACAATATTCGACCGTATCCGATCCGATTACATCCCTAGCTGGTTTGGACCAACGATCGCAGAAGGCGTCCGATTCGAATCTTTGCTGGTCCTCCCGTGCGATGCAATTCCTCGTGGGTGATCATTGTGCACGTTCGGGTCTGGTGCCGCGCCGTGCGGTAATCCCGATAAGTTGTCGACCAGCCTCTCGTTGCGTTTAGCGGACGATTAGCATGGATTCCAACACGCAGTTACAGGCAGGCGGGGACAAGATTAGCGTACAAGTTGTGCTTTAAAAAGGGATTAAGGTGCATTTGGATGCCTGTGAAATATCGCCCACTTGGCACTCTTTGTTGCGAGGAGCACCAAACAATAATTAGGGCACTCCTAATACATGATTTCTATAGTTACATCTAAAAATATCTACATCATCAATAAATAGTATTACATACTACATTTCCAACCCTTTATATGTTAGCATAAATAAGTAAAGAATATTAATAAATATCATACAAGACATAAAACGTAACTGAATACAACCTTCTCTTCCCAATGTATGTTTTTGTTGTATCTTGCTTTGGTTTATGTACCCAAACTATTTCTTATGTAAGAAATGGCTTATATCTTTCTTTTTTAATCTTCTCTTTCATATAAGAATTAATTATATATAATAGATTGAAGAAACTGCTGACCAGGAGTATTGGGAGTGGCCTTGCACTACTCACATCATACCTATACTAAATATGGGAGACTTCCTGGCCTCCTGAGCGTTTGAGCCGAGCTGGCTCAAAAAAAAGTTTCACGTTTTGTTCCTTTTATAAATTATGAATAGGTCCTTCGTGATTTTTTGTGAGGGGAAGATATTTTTCCCTAAAATCGCGTTTTGGTCCCTCGTGCGTTGTTTTACGGAAAAAAGCTCCCGTTAAATTCAAATCGCGAACAAGCCCTTTTCTAATTTTTCAGGATAGCGGACAAGTCCAAAAACGTAATAGTCAGGTCCTTGCTCCTTACGTCTAGGTCCTTTCTCCGTTTTTCCCGAGGAAAAATGTTTTCGTCACCAGAAATATGTGTGCAGCTCTATCTCTAGACTTTTTTCCCATCTCGATTTCCTATCTCGATCTCTGATATTTTTTAAAACATGTATTATTACTTGGTAAACGCGTAGAGTGTTAGACTCGACAAAAGAAGGTTGTCATCTCTAATAATTTTTCGTCCTTTTCTCTCTAGACTTTTTCCCCACCGCGGTTTTCCAGCTCGGTCTCCAATATTTTTCAAATAATTCATCGAAGGAGGTATTTCTACAACTCTATCTCTCTATTTTTTCCCCGTTTCGCTTATTATTTCGACGATTTAAAAAATAAAATGCCGCCGAAAAAAAAATTCTACGAAAAAACGACACGCACGGCGTGTTACGCCGCGAAAAAAATTGTATTCTTTCAACCGTTTCGCTCATTGTTTCGACGATTTAAAAAATGAAACACTACCAAAAAAAATTTTCTACGAAAAACAACACGCGCGGCGTGTTACGCCGCGAAAAGTTTTCTAGTATGTAATATGTCTTATGAAAAGAGTTCCACAGTAGAAGTAACCAGTAGAACCGGTACTGCTAAACAGACAAAAACCCAATGGTACGTGGAACTGCAATTGAGGGGGACACATTTTTTTATCAACGGGACTGTGCAATTTTTTTGAGATATAAATGTACTACTAGCTAGAAAAACACGCTATGCTGTGTCGCGCACGACAATCCAATGTGAAAAATTTGAGAAATTAGGTCGTATTTTTTTTAAAAAAAGTTTATAAACTTCCGACAAATCTGTTTTTTTTAAGAAAACCGTGCTGAGGACTCGTCGACGAATCTACGGGCTATTATAAACCTTCGACGAATCTGTATTTTTTTTAGAAAATTGTGGCTATTTTTTTACGCAATTCGGGAAATTTGGTTGTATTTTCGGTTTTCATATTTGTTTTAAAAAAACAGGTCGTTAAGACCCATCGTCGAATCTATGGACTGTTATAAATCTTCGACGAATCTGTGTTTTTTTTTAGAAAACCGCGGTTACGACCCGTTGGTTTGGTCATATCTTTGGTGAAAACCACAGTTACGACCCGTTGATTTGGTCCTATTTTTGTTTTCATTTTTTTTAAAAAAAATAGGGCTATAAACTTTCGATGAATCTGTGTTTTTTTAGAAAATCGTGGCTGTTTTTTACGCAATTCGGGAAATTTGGTCGTATTTTCGGTTTTCGTGTTTGTTTAAAAAAATAGGTCGTTAGGACCCATCGATGAATCTATGAGCTGCTATAAATCTTTGACGAATCTGTGTTTTTTTAGAAAACCACGGTTATGACCCGTTAGTTTGGTCGTATTTTTGGTGAAAACCGTGGTTACGACCCGTTAGTTTGGTCTTATTTTTTGTTTTCGTATATTTTTTTAAAAAAATGGAGCTATAAACTTTCAACGAATCTGTGTTTTTTTTTTGAAAAAATCACAGTTAGGACCCGTCGATAAATCTATAGGTTACTATAAACCTTCGACGAATCTGTTTTTTTTTTAGAAAACCGTAGTTACAACCCGTTGGTCAATCCATGGGTTGCTATAAACCTTCGACGAATCTGTGTTTTTTTTAACTGTAGAGAGACTTAAAGTAATATTTTTTTTGATGTCCGTTCCGCTAAAACCACGAGGAGGACCTAAATATAAACCGTGGAGGGAGCTAAACGTAATTTCCAATTTTTTTGGGTCTATTTTATTAAAAAACTGTCGAAAGGACCTAAACGCAATTTCTAATCTTCCGAAGGGCGTTTTCTCAAGGGAGGTGACGTGGACGGCCTGAATGGGTAGCAATCCTCAGCGCTTTAAAGTATAGTATACGTTGGTCGCTGAGATACAGACGAACATCTGTTTTTTAGCGGGTGAATTATATAACTGCCTATGTTGGGTTTTACATATAAATATAGCAGCTGTTATATAAAAAGAATCAAGCTACAATCAATAAAAAGAGTTGAGATCCATTATATTTTGTGTTCATCTATCCTATGATCGTTATTCCAGTATTCTCAATATGCTTGATTGGCATTAGGATTGATCTACAACGATCAATTTATTATTTAACACGTTATCAGCACAAGTCTCTCCAAAACTTAACGGTATGTCGCTAGATTTTCTCCTTTTAATCTCCATGCTATTGGATTAATCTTAGAGATCAATCAGCTAGAAGGTTCTATTTTCAGTTGGAAAAATTTATGCCATGCAATTTTAAATAATTTTAAAAGTTGCTATGCCAAGCCTGGTAAAGAAGATGATTTACAACATCTTTGCCAAACTTCTGATGAAAATTTACGAAAATTCATTAAAAAGTTTGTAGAAGTGTGTAATACCATTCCCAATATATCTGATAGTTCTATAATTCATGCATTTAGGCAGGTTGTCCATCATAAATGATTCACTAAAGATCTTAATATTCATCCATAATCTACCATACCAGAACTGTTCGATATGGTTCAGATGCTCATGAGGCAATTGAGTGAAACCTCATGGTTGACAAGGGCCATGCTCCACCACAACCTAGCCTCCTAGGGCCCGAAGATCAGAAGTTGAAAAATATTTCTGAATCTAAAGATCACAAGAGGATGAATAAGACCAAAAAGAATGCCCAACGAGAAGTTGGAGGCATGTCAGAATGACCCGCGTACTCTACAGGGAAGGCACCTTGGAAGAAATCAGTTGGTCATCAAGACGACCAGTCTAGCTCTAAAAAGCCTCGTGCGACCAATGGCAATGGTCGTTGTTGTCCATTACACAGGGCATCTAGACATGACCTGCGGAATTGCCATACGTGGCAAATGCGCATGAATGATTTCTACTCTAGTAAGAGTCCTATGTGTACCTTCCAAGAAGGATCAAGCAATAAAGATGCGGATCGCTGAAGAAATGGGCTATCAGAAGGCTGACAATCATGTTAATGTTATATTCGAAGGATCATCTGCATACGCTTCAAAAAGGCAGTTCAAAACTTCATGGAGGGAGGCCAACAACATCGACAACTGGACTGGAAAACGGGAATATTCCAAGTGGTCGAATGTCGACCTCACCTTCAATAAACAGGATTGTCCAAAAGGTATGTTAGTCCCTAGAAAACTTTCATTAATAGTTTCTTCTACCATTAGTAATTGCAAAGTTGGAAGAGTTTTATTCGATGGAGAAAGTTCTTTGGATTTATTTATTATTCATAACTTGGATGAGACACAAATCCCTCGTTCTAACATAAGATCTGTTACAAACCTATTTTTTGGTATTGTACCTGGTCCATCAATAACTCCAGTAGGACAGATAATATTACCTGTCACCTTTGGAAGTGCTTACAATTTTAGAACATAGTTGATTTCATTTGAAATTATTGATTTTGAATCAGCATACAATATCATTTTGGGTAGGCTTTCACTAACAAAGTTTATGGTAGCCACTCATCACGCCTACCAAAGTTTAAAGATATCTGGTCCCAAAGGTGTGATTAATGTGCAAGGTAACCAAGTTATTGTGCTTAATTGTGATCACAAGTCACTTAAAATTGTTGATCAACTACCATTAAGTAATACTAATGATGCAAAAAAGTCTTGTAAATCTAACAAGACGGAGAATTTGAAGATAACTCCTTAGCTCAATGAACAAATAAGAGAAGTTCCCATAAATCTTGTTGACCAGTCAAAGACTATTCGAATAGGATTATCAATGGATAGCAAATAGGAAAATGTGCTTGTTGCTTTCCTTCGGACTAACGCAAGTGTGTTTCCGCGGAAACCATCTAATATGTCTAGAGTTCCAAGGGAAGTAATAGAGCATAGGTTGGCCATACAATCTAACATACGACTAGTGAAGCAGAAGCTACGGCAATTCGCTCCTGATCATCAAGAAGCTATCTGATAAGAGTTGAACAAACTCCTAGAAGCTGGTTTCATTTGTGAAGTTCATCATCTTGATTGGCTTGCAAATTTGGTTATGGTCAAGAAAGCAAAAGGCAAGTGGCGCATGTGCATTGATTTTACTAGTTTAAATAAAGCTTGTCCAAAAGATGATTTTTTTGCCCTAGATCGACTAACTGGTGGATTCAACAGCGGGCTGTGAATTGATGGGTTTCTTGAATGCATGTTCAAATTATCATCAAATAAGCATGGCAAGTGAAGATGAAGAGAAAACTTTCTTCATAACCCTGTTCGGCGTCTACTGCTACAGAAAGATGCTATTCAGGCTAGAAAATACTAGAGCCACGTACCAGCACCTTATACAGAAGAATTTCCAAAGTCAAATAAGGTATAATATTGAAGCTTATGTTGATCATCTCGTTGTAAAGAGCAAGAATAACTGTAATCATTTGTCAGACTTGGCTGAAACCTTCAATAATTTAAATAAAGATAGAATTAAGCTTAATCTAGAAAAGTGTCTTTGGTGTTTCTTCTGGAAAATTTCTTGGTTTTCTCATTTGTTTGCGAGGTATCGAAGTAAATCCTAAGAAGATTTAGGCCATTGAATCCTTAACACCACCTTTTACAGTAAAGTAGGTTCAAGGTTTAACTAGTTGGATGGCTGCTCTCAGCCATTTTATCTCAAAATCAGGAGAGCGTGGTTTGCCTTTATTTAAGGTAATTCAAAAATATGACAAATTCTACTAATCGGATGGAGCAAATAAAGCCTTTAATGACATAAAAATCTATTTACAAAGCCCACCTACTTTGATCTCACCCAACTCTGAAGAACCTTTGTTGGTGTACTTAGCGGCTTCAAATAATGTGGTCAGTATTGTACTGGTTGTTAAACAAGATCAGGTTTAGAAACCTATTTATTACATAAGAAAAGTTTTGCACAGACCTAAGGAGCGATACGCTCATGTTCAAAAATTGCTTTACGTTCTATTAATGGCTTCTAGAAAATTGAGACATTATTTCCAATCTAATTGGATTACAATACCATTATCTTTTGTCTTGAGGAGTATCTTACATAACCAAGAAGCAACTGGTCGGATTTTCACCTTTGACGTTGGGTGGGTTTACTTGCCCACTGGTTGGACTAGCCTCTTCGGTTGGAACCAAAGCATGTTCCACACTGGTCGTCGTCAAGGTGATCAATGGGTTAGCCTCAGTACTAACCTACGCAGCCACATCCTGATCCATAAAGGGACCAGGAGCAGTTGCCTGGAGATTAAAAATAAATAACAAAAAAAAATTGAAATTCTAAAGACAAGTACTCAGAAATACAGGTATATACAAAGAAAATTACGTACCTACACTGAAGTCTTGAGTCTATTTTCCAGGACAGCATGAGTTAAGAGATCTTCTTCTTCCTCCTTATAATCAGAGGAATATTGTCCTCCAAGTCCTCACTCTCAGCCTGAACAAATGGGAAGGTCAAGAGATATCTATATGGATGATCCCAATTGCAATTGAAAATTTTTTTTAGGCACACCTAGGATGAGGTCCTTGTCTGCGTTGCCATAGCAAATGTGACCCTCTTGTCCTGCGCTTGTGACCAGTCGTGCACGCACTTGGAACATGCACCTGGTCAGATCAGCACTAGTTCTAACGGTGGCAAGGTCCACCACCTTTGAAGCATCTCTGGTCTTTATTTTCTTAGTCAGAGGGGTCGAGACTGAGATCTCATGTTGTTCGACAGGTCACTTCTGACCATGCATCTAAGAGAATAAATGCAATTATTAAGCACAAAAGACAATTATAATAAAAAACCAAAGAAGTTTCTTGGTGTTTACCATGATGCGTTCATTTATGATCTCATCAGTTTGCCTGACCAGGCTGGATGGCTACTTGTCCAAAGTAGTCAAGTCAGACCCGTCAGGAGAAATGCACAGCATAGATGCAACTCTTGACCAGGCCTCTTCAGTGGTCAGAACTGATAGGAGCAATACCCATAAAATATCAATAAAGTTCTCTAATCAAAAAAGAAAAGAGGTAGGTACTGGAGAATGTTCTTACCTCCAGGTTCATCTTTGGTCAGATCCTGATCGTCTTCCATCCTCCAGGCGAATCTGAACCGTCCCTTCAGAGGACTTATCTTGTGGAACAGAAAATAAAAAATGATCTTCAGTCCTGTCAGGCCTCCTTTCACCAGCTTGCTGATGATCTTGACAATATCCCTCTCCTCCTTGGTGAGGACTAGCGAGTACTCTCTCTTCGCTTCGGTCATCATCCATGTTGGGGCCGCCTTTCCAGTAAATTAAAGAAGACTACCCTCTGGAATCTTCGAGTAGAACCACTCTTTATGATAATCGCACCATGTATCCTTAGTCGGGAGTGAGGGATATTGAGAAGCTATTTTTATCTTAGAGCTTAAAATAAGCGCTCCCAAAGAGATCCTAACTCTTACTATTCCTAGTATATTGATAGAAGAAGCAGAAAAGGTGAACTAGAGGAGGAATGTCAAGAAATACTTTGCAAATATGAGAGAAAACACTCAAGATAAGAATGGAATTGGGGGAAGATGATGCGGTTCGACCTCATAATGATCAAGCATGTCGGCCAAGAACTCACTCTCAGCGAGGTGAAATCCTAACCTCACCAAAACAGTGAACAGGACAAGGAGCTAGGCCCTAAGGCACTGGCTTCGTGTCCTCCCCACTAGGGTCCCATCACAACATTTCGCAAGGAGGAATTAGACCTTAGCCTTCTTATTCTTTAATCATCCCCTCGGTAAGGATCGACTTATCCATTGCCATATGGTTTGGATAGAAGAAAGGGATTGAAGACAAAAGTTCAGAGCTTGCAAAGGGCTTAAGAAATTTTATGTTTGCGCTAAAAGCAGTAAGGGAGGGCATGAAAAATTCGAAAGGATTTACCCCCTTTTATAGCCTAATGAGTGACACTTTCAGACATCGTTTCGGTTCCCATGAAAGAGTAAAAATACCTTTTTAATAAATGGTAACTGACACCAGATTGATGTTCTTGATATACCTTTTTGAAGAAATCAAGAGATCTTATTCCCAAGCAATACCTTTGTCATGGCCATTTTCAATATGGGGTATTGACATAGTAGGTCTTTTACCTAGAGTAACTAATGGATTCAAATTCCTATTTGTTGTATTTCGCGAGGTGGGATCAAACCTTGATTTTCAAGTTCCATAATCCTCCTCTCGATGAGGATCGACTTGTCCATGGCCAATAGTTGAGGGAAAAGAAAAAGGATTGAAGACAAGAGCTCAAAAATTACAAAGGGCTTAAGAACTTATTTCTACGCTCAAAGACGACAAAGGCGTAAGGAATCAAAGATGATTTACCCCCTTTATTTAACTTAATCTATGTCAGTTTTGGACACTGTTTCAGTTTCCAAGAAAAGGTAAAAACTGTCTTTTTTAATAAACAATAACTGACACCAGATTGCTGTTCTTGAATTTCCTTTTAGATCTTCAGACTTTTCACCTTCTTTCCTTGATCATACTCTGTATCACAACTAATGGGAGAAGAAAAAAGAATGAAAGATGAAAAGCCTAAAGAGCTAAGAGAAGGCTTGAAAATAATAGAATGTTATCCTCAAACTTCTTTTAAGATATTGAAGCTTTACACCTCCTTTTCTTGATCATACTTTTCATTGCAATTGATGAGAGGAGAAATAAGGACGAAAGATGAAAAGATTCAACTATTAAGAAAAAGTTTGAAAGCAATTTTTTCTTGACTCAGAAGCAAATATTGGATTGATACTTGGGTTTGGCGGTGCGGTGGCAACACCTGTAGCCTACCATACGCCACGGAGTATGTGGGGGTTATGGGACACGCACGACGCCACCCCTACGGTTGGCATACCCACTGAGACCACTAGTAGCTTCTACTGTCACTAATGTCTACTCTGGTTCTCTACATCCCATGTTGATACTAATGGCTACTATATAGTTGCTTTACCTGAGATTGAGAAGATGGAAATGGGGATTTGGGGTGGTGAAGCTTGATGGTGAGGTTGCTGGTGGTGGCCTTGTGCTTGGGCCTCCTTGATCTTGGCCTCTTCCCTGGCTTCCTTGGCTCTTAGCTGCCTGGCTTGCCTCTTGCTTGCTCCTAGCTTGGTGGTGGTGTGCATGTGGGAATGAGTTTGGCCGCCAGGTGGGGGGGTGTTCCGGGCTATGACTTCCTTTTAACTATGTGAGGTTTTACTTTTTACTATGTGATATTTTGGGGTACATTTGCACATTGATATTTTGGGGTACATTTGCACATGGCTATGGTTACCAATGAAAATAGATTTGTGATCCGTTGAATGATAAAAACTCTAATTAACGAGAGGTGCCGACTGACTCTGGATGGTCTGGTATCTCAATGAGTGTTCCTTAATCACATTTGGGGTATGACAACAATTAGTTTAATTTCAAATTTTCATTATTTATTTATATGTTGTTCGATACTTGTTATTCAGAATGGCTGCAGGTGATCTACATCAGAGGTCGTTTGAAGATGGTTGAAGATGTAGTCTATTTGTAATTACTTTCTTGTATTCTATTTGTTGTGATTAATGAGAGTATAGTATTTTGATGTATATGATTTGTAGGACATTTGTTAATTTAATGGAAATTGTGATTGTCTATATTACATGTTGTAACTAAGTGGATTATTAGTCTACTTAAACACACTTTTATATTTGCTAATCCTTTTGGTTATTTCATAGACTTGTAGGCTTCTCACGAGTCACTGGGGCATGCGGTGCTACACACTGCTATAGTTAAATGACATGTTGTAACTAAGTGAAAAATCATTGGTTCTTTTCAATGCATTGACTACATGTTGTAACTTGCTAGATGCCTTCACAAATTATAAAGGAGTGATAAAGTTTCAAATACTTGCAGTAAACGCACCGGAAAGAGTCAAAATACCTTAAAAGCATATTGAATCCATTCTTGCCTCTCATGAAAGGAAAAGGGGGAGACCTCCGGATACACAGGACTCAATTATGTAGAGATGTCCGGAGAAATAGAGAACCGAACAAATCAAATCACTCCTTAAAACAATTGAAAAAGCTCAATATGTTGCTGACAAAACCTTGAAGTGAGTCATCCTGAAGATGATAATTTCAACGAATGTTTGCATGCACAATTTGATGCTAGAAAGTCAGAACACCTAGACTCCATCGTTGTGGGAAATCACGAGGAGCTAGAAGAAATTAACGAAGAAATATCCACAAATTATATGGATTCAGGAGAGTTGTATAAAAGAAAGACTACAACTGTCGATATTTATTTTGCCTCAGAATTGCTAAAACTTTTAATCTGGATCCAGAACCAAAGTCCATGACAAAGTGCCAGAAGCGCTCAGATTGGGTCAAATAGAAATAAGTAATTGAGGCAGAATAGCATTCGCTTAACAAAAGTAAAGTATTTGGTTATGTTATCCAAACGCCTCCTAAAGTGTTCCCTATATGATCTAAAAGGGTTTTCATTTGGAAAAGAAAATAGAACAACTATGCAGTGAGATATAAAGTGAGGCATTGTTCTAAATAACACGCTATCGAGCCGCTATAGCATTTTTTGACCGAAAACACTAAGCTATAGGCCTTTATCTCGGAATGCAGCTATGTGCGTCACTATTGCAGATAGCGTGTAGTGGAAAATAGCACCGCTATCCTACATATATGTTGACAAGCAAGAACAGAAGGCCCATTTGCAAAACAAACATAACCAGTAGGCCCAAAGGCACATGCGACAAATAAAAAACCCCTAAATAAGTGAGAAACCCTAGCAGTGACCCCATTCTTGCTCAATTGCTCTTGAGCTTGGCAGCTATTGTCTCCCATGCCTCCGTGTGGTAACTGTCATGGTTGATGTGATTTTGAAATTGGATCCTCGCCGATGTGGTTTGAATAGGTGCCATCAAACATCTCATGATGTTTGTACTAGTGCTTCACATTTAAGGAACTTGGCAACAAGGATTTTGGGTTTGACATGAAGCTTATCTGTTTGTGAAAGAAACTGGAGTACATTTGAACAAGTAAGGTGATTAGTTAGTCTATTTTTCTTTCATCAATTGATTCAGTTCCAATTTTGTTAATTTTATACTTTTATTAATTTATTTATATATTTTGGACTCTTTGGTTTATCTCTAGGTTCACAAAAAGAAACGAGCTAGATTGCTTCACGAGAGGTTGAGTGATCTTGTTTTTGTGAAATTCAAATCAAAACTGCAGCAAAAGAAAGAAAACAAAAACAGGGATCCAAATGAGGCACCAACCAGGGATGTTCTTGAAGATGATGACAATGAATTGGTGAGAGAAATTCAAAAAATGAAGAAAATCAAACGATGGACCCTCAATCCGGGTATGATGGATCTGCACAAACTAGAAGCAAAAGAAAGAGGGTTAACAAGGATAAGACATCCTAAGGCTAAGAGGACTCATTCCAAATGAATAGGAGGACGATATTGTCATATCATCCACATCAGAAAGTGATGCTATTGCCATCTAATTACTAAGTGATCATTCAGAGGACTCTGTCTGTAATGAATCATAATTTGGAGAAGAATAGATTGCATTCTCTTAGTTGTCAATGGTTAAGTACTTTCTATTAAGACTTAGAAGTTTGAACCTAATGGTATGGTTTGCTTATGTTCTTTTGGACATGTACTCCTGCTATAGTTGATTTTAGACTTTAATTATGGTCTTATGGACATGTATTAGTACTTCTAAGTTCTAATTTAGTTGGATGTAATCTTGTGTTCATATTTCATATTTTATATTTTTTTAATATTAAATCGCTATATAGGATAGCTATCACAATAGCTAGCGATAGCTACTATAGCTTTTTTAGGATCTCGTTACAAAAACCGTGATTTAATACCTTGAAGCGAGGTTTGTAGCATAAGGGTTCACGTAGAGACCTGGTATCGATTACGATGAAACTTACTCTCCTATAATATGTAAAATAACATTTCGATATTTGATATCAATGGCAACTAGCATGAACTTATCAATACAGTTGATGGATGTAGTGACTATATATTTATATGGGTCACTGGATATAGATATTTATATACGAGTCTGAATAAGTCAAAATTCTGGATCGTAATAAAATCAATCACAACATGTATAACATCAAATTGCAAACTGCAGAGGTCACTATACAGGTTAAAAACAGTCGTGGAGAATGTGATACAATTGATTTAGTAAGTTCCTCCTGAAGAAAGGTTACTCTAATAATGATGATTGTCCCTACGTGTTCATAAAGAAGTCCCATAATGGATTCTGTATCATCTCAGTTTACGTTGATGATATGAATATCATCAAAACCACATAGGACATAAAAGGAGCAAGTTCTTACATTATGAAGGAGTTTGAGATGAAAGATTTGGGTAAAATCAAATATTGCTCAGGCCTACAGCTAGAGCATTTCCCCGAAGCATTCTTTGTGCACTAGTCTATCTATATCAAGAAGGTATTGGAAAAAATTCAATATGGATAAATCTCATCCTTTAAAGACACCATGGTAGTAAGATCCATTGATTTGGATAAAGACCCATTCAAACCAAAAATGAAAAATGAAGAAGTCTTAAGACATGAAGTTCTATATTTAAGTGTCATAGGAACACTTATGTATATTGCCAATTGCACCAGGTCTGATATTGCATTCGTAATAAATTTGCTAGCTTGACACGGTGCAGTTCCATCTAGAAGTCATTTGGCTGGTGTCAAGACTTTACTCAAATACCTTCAAGATACTCAAGATCTTGACTTATTTTATCAAAAGGACCAAGACTCAACCATAGTGGGATATATGGATGCTAGCTATCTATCTGATTCCCACAGTACAAAATCTCAAACTAAGTTTATGTTTCTCTGTGGTGGTATTACCATTTCTTGGTGGTCTTTTCAACAGATATTAGCATCTACCTCTACCAACCTCCCATATATAATAGCGCTATATAAAGCCTCACGTGAATGTATTTGTCTGAGGTGTGATTAGCCATATCTAGAAGTCATGTGACATTAACGCCGTCGGTACTCTCACAATTATCTATGAAGATAATGCTGCTTGTGTTGCATAAATGAACTGGGTTATGTCAAGAGCAATATCACGAAACATATTGCCTCTAAATTTTTCTATCCTCACGAACTCCAAAAGAATGGTGAGGTAAAAATCTTGTAAACGAAGTCTTATGAAAATTTGGCTGATTTATTCACTACGTCTTTGTCAATATGCAGTTTTTGAATATGTGTTCATAGCACTGGAATGAGATGATGCAGAGAGATGAAGAGTTTATGAGGAGAAAATTCTTGAACTATAACCCTTAGTATGATCTTAAAGATGTTACTAAAATTTAGAAGATTGCAAGTTACACTTTTTTTCCTTTAGTGAGTTTTCCTAAGCTTTTTCACATGAAGGTTTTCAACAAGGCAATATGTACGATACAATATGCAGATACAATGTACTTTTTTCTCTATCTCTTTTTCTACTGGGTTTTTGGAAGAAGTTTTTGATGAGGCTTATACATTACATGGTGTTCTCCTAAGGGGGGAGGGATGAAATATAACCAAACTCCAGGGTTTGGTGAGCGAATTCCAAAACTACTCCGTAAAGGGTTTTCGCAACAGACAGAGCTAGCTTGTTGCGGATAGGTACGTACGTACAAATAGTATGACCGCCATATTGAGGTTAGTTACGCTTATTAGTTAGAAGAGGATTCATAATTAGCTGATCGATGAATTGCTGTGATTGGGAATCAACGAAGGGGTCAAGGGTTGCTGCCATGCGTCGATCGGTCTAAAGCTAGCTAGCGACCTTAGTTTGCCAAAAACAAGCCAACGCCAGAGCCGCTAACACAGTGTAGCTACTAGCTAGTGCAAATATTATTTAGAGAGCCTCTTATTATTGGACAGGACGTTGGAGCGAGCGAGATTGATCGAGGTGCATACCTTGACTGAGATCAAGAAAAGCAACCTAGCTGTTGCTAGCTGCTGGCCGCCATCACAGAATGTAACGTCCTAGCTAAAAGCTAGGTAGCTAGCTACTCGATCTACTTGATGTTTCATTGTTCACTGTCACACTCGACATCAATGAGTACTTGTCGAGGAGTTTAGTGTCTGTCTAGTACAGTTGCCTACTGTCTGGTAAGTTTGCTGAGCTAGCTAATCAGTGATCATACGGCATGCCACGGAAAATGTTGAGGTGATAATAGATAGTACTAGGCTCCAGTGCAAGATCTTGTACCGCAGTTACACTGTTCATATACTAACTGTCGTGAGTTCAGCTACTACATGGCTAGGTTGGATGTAAATATGATGGGGTCATGGCCGTCGACCTCCTCGAGATGTTCGTTTGTTGGGTTCAGATTGAATTGCCCATCTTGCAAGCATGCTCTAGGTGGCAATGTAAAACCTAACAAAGAGGAGCGAGGCTCTTGGACTATTTTCAAAAGACAAAAATTCTGTTGCAGAACCAATTAATATTGTTCCTTTAAGTAACTACTGTGCAGTTTGCACACAGAACCTGAAGTTCTCAATGGTAGTCCGTTTCTGCTGGAAAACTCCGAACAAAAAAGCTGCAGAATCGGTCCAAAATAAATTCCAGCGCGGTCGGACTGGTCCCGAAAGCAGTGCCTGTTCTTCAACAAAAGTTCTGGTGCTGGTTACAACCCAGCTAAAGCGATCCGATCCAGACCAAATCCGGCACGGATCTCTCCCAATCAGGCGATCACCGTCACTCTGTTCCCAAGTCTGGTTCTTGGAAGATGGGAGATGGAGACGGAGGGAAGAATTGCTTCTCAATTTGTCCATGACATGGACTGTGTTTGTGCGTGTGCTGCCGAGCAAAGATGGTGTGGGCTCGCCATGTCCCGGTGCGTAGGGAACACTAGGGTGGTGCCGCCATCGGGGCGTGTTCTGAATGGGCTCCTCGTAGGCCAGGCAAGGAGGCCCCAGCCACCTGGACAGTGACTGTCCATGAACTAATCGGAACGGGTCCCTGACTCCCTGTTCCTGAGGCAAATGCCATGGCTCCTCAAAGTAGTACTAGTTGTTGCAGGCCACGGCCATGAGACCTACTGGTGCTACCAATGCAAGAGAGGAGGTGCCATATCTAAATCTCATATCCAAAGGGATATGTAGTTTGGGCCACGAACTACATCAAGAAACAGCCCGGGAGACGCGACAGGGTACTACGTCAGAGGGATTTGGTTGTGCAGCCATTACGCTCTCGATGACAAATTTGACGACCTTGATCGATCACGGTGGAAAAATATTGAGGTAATTTTCATACGTTCTCTGATGGATCCGTATCTATGCCATTGTGCCGAGGGTGAATTACATCAAGCAACAGCCGGGGAGGCATGACAGTGTAATGGAGCGCATGAATCTGCAGACAGAGCTCCTTTCGTACCGGTGGTCAGTTGGCCATTGCCCAGCACCGAAAATGGAGTGTCGTTCTCCGGCGTGGTAGAACGTTCTTGTCTGCCTTTCATGTTTTAATTACATGTAGCGTCGGGCGCCCAGCGAGGACGGTGTTCTGTGAAGCGAATTAACTTGTCATTTTCTCGCGAACTTGGATGATAGCGCATGGTGTTTTGCTAGTGAAAGCTTGCGATCTATAGCTTGTCTGTGCGTCAGTCAAGTGCATTGGATCTGCATTCAAGCGGTGTCATTTTCTGGCTTTGATGCACACTCTGCCCGGAGGCCAATGCAGCTAATCTGATTGTTGCACGTATTCTGCTCTTATCGCTTTCTGATCGTGATGATCCCCCCAAAGCTGTGGGTTTTCCCAGTGCCGTAATGATAAGGCATAATTACGGGTCTTTAATGTAGCCATAATTACAGGTCTTTAATGTGGTTAGGTACGCTGATCGATTGAGCATACAGCTGGAAAATTTGCATCCAATCAAAGATGGATTTCTCCAGTATTCTTGATGCCAAGGCAGAAACATCAGACATCACGGGTGTTATAGCTGACTCAATAGCGTAACCAAGAGGTCTAGTTCAAGACCAATGGCCAATTAAAAAAAATTGCGTAAAAAACTCAATTTGTGATAAAAATTTATTTCATCGCTAAAAAGTGAACACTGTAACTCAATAGACATCACAAGAAGCGAAAGATGGGTAATTAAAGAAACTCAATTTGCGATAAAAAGGTGGGTAATTGAAGAGCAAAGTAGTAAAGATGAGTAATTTTGATGAAGTGACGCGGGAAGAAACTATTGTTTTATATAGTAAAAGTATGGTAATAGTGCAGTGCGTATGCAGATATTCTTGATGGCTTCTCTGTAGGAAGTCACGCACAATGGCATAACCGAAGCAAATAACTGAAGGCGCGAAGTACTATATATATATCAAATGATAACTGGCAAACAAATGGTCAGGCTATGCAAGCGGAGATACCCAAGCTGTTGCCGCTTCTTTCACAGAAGAGAGTGCCTGGTGCGCATTAAGAGGGGCAATACATCGGACATACCCACCGACTGACCGGTTTTGTTCGGCTCGAATTTGATTAGTCCAGTCGGATAGTCAGATTCGGCATTAGTTCCAGATAGCTGGTTTCAGATTGAAGATCGCTATTTATCGGATCGGGATATTTCGATTATATTTTCGGATAATTGAGTTGAATAACTTTTAGATAGCTAGAAATTTATAACCCATATTCTAGAAATTTCAATTAGACCTAACTAAATAATCCAAGCTATGCTCTCCCTCCACGGCTCCACCCTCCTACTGCCGTCCCATCCGCCATCCCACTAGACAGTGCCAGCCACCACCAAAGTTTGACATGTAAGAATATACTTCCACTTGATTACGTGATACTTGGTATTTTTTTGCAAAACATAAAGTATTGTTCGATACTTTTGCAACTTTATTGGACTCCTCGATAAAATGACTTGTTAAATTATGATAATCTTGTTACATATTGAACCCATACAGTTGATTAATTATTGCTATATGTGCTATATCTGGTATCTGTTTTCGCACGATATCTAACAAAATTTTCACATGATATCCGACAAAAAATATACTATATCAATTTCGCTCTGTATTCACTTTAAATATATGACTGATATTATCTATACCATATTTATATTCAGCACCACATCTAACTTCGAGTCTGACAAAAAAATATGATTTAGCATACAAAAGGAGCAACATCATCGAATCCTGACCGATTGCAACCCTAGTGTTCATGAACTCGACTAGACTATGCTAATTAGTTTTTTTCTTTTCTTTTCGAGTTGACATCCGTTGGTTTGTTCATATATTCATATGACATGAATCAAACCTTCTTCAGACTTCAATCCTAAAACTTACTACTACATCCTAAATTATCAGCGAACAGCTCCACTCTCCCCCACTTCCACAACAGATATACAGCCATTTCTTGTATCAGCAAACTGAAATGCGCTCCAGAACTTCTCTTAGACCAATGACATCAGTAGTCACAACCATCCAACAACACATTAATCTTCCATGAAACAATACCGCAGGTACTAAGACCGTTGGTCATCAGGGTAGGAACAGAGCAAGAGGTCATAGAAGAGGGGAAAAAGGCGACTAGCAACTGTAAATCAAAGAAGCAGAGTGGCAGGGCAAGTAATTTAAGCACTAGTACACTCAAGACTCTGTTGATCATCAATTTACAACAGAGGTATGAGTTTTCCGAATCCTGACAATATGTACAAGTACCATAAGGTTAAATATGGTGTATCTTGTCAAGCTCTGATCATCGACAACTCAAATTTTACCAGGGACCTGTCGATGTTCTTCGTAGGCAGCGTTTCTTTTGCCCATATGGATTGTTGATCACGTCCAGGACCTGTTTGCAGCGAATCACATGGTAATCATTACCTAAACAAGACGACAACGAATTGCATGTGCAAGAGAAATTGATAAGGAAGAGGTAGATGTAAACAAACTGCACACACAGTTGGTGGATCAAAAAAACGAAATCTACTAAACAAAACTCCCATCATTCCAGGGGCTACATAGGGTGGCAAGCACCATGTACCATGATGCCATTTAACCTACTATTCACAACACAGAATTTTGCAATAAGTCAAGGCCCAGTAGCAAATCAACTGGACAACCAAGTAATCATGATGAAGCTACCTGTGATCAACCAAAACTAATAGGTCTGTGACAACAGTTTCAAATCTTTATTCCTGTAAGAAACTTATTTACGTATACCAAATCTTCTAGCTGAAAGTTTTCAAGTTACATGGGATATCCAAAAAATGTTTTCAAGTAAACAAAAACAAACGATGATGTAGAAGCATACGCTGTAAGCTGTAATATTATTTCAATAAGATAGTAAGATTTCTTTTTAGCACCCTACCTTGTTTAAAGCAGAAGACAAGTTTACAGGCAAAAAAAAAAAAGAAATAGGGGCATAGTACTACAAAGATCATTCTTTTTATGCCACTAAGCCCAAAAAGCACCCTGCAAAACTTACAAAAAAAATCTGCTTTTCTCTCTCACTAAGATATGATGAAAAGAGATATCATTTGACAAAATCACTGCATTCATGGCATGACACAATCCCAAAGTACATATGAAAGAGGGGAAAAAAACTATTTAGTGTAGACAATGATTACATTAACATTATGGATTTTCAAGAATAAATGCGATATGTTGTCAGTCAGTACAAGGATGGAAGATAACAGGGTTCAGCCTGTAACATTTCCAACACTGTTGCCTTATGACCACATGAATAGAAATTCCTTTTCCTGTTTCATTCATTAGGTTTCAAAAAATCTACAACTCCGTTTCAGTCAGCTACTTTGCTATGTATTTTGATTCCAAGCAACATGTGCCTTTTACATGCTGTTTTATTTAAATCACCACTCGGTATGGCAACATTATTCATGGCACACCATGTGGTGCTTCACCCACCTTCCCCAACTAGAATTGCCTCCCACGTGACCATGATCATAACCTTGCAATGGCCACATCAACCAGTATCGTAATAAATACCTTGCTACAACCTCCGTAAACATGATCACCCTGTTAGCTCTAGCATCACCATCCGCTGTGTCATTAATACCTTCAAGAAATACTGTTGTCTCCCAGGTTCACGAATGACAACAACATCACCGTTTACACCTCTGATGCAAAGATTGACAAGGCCACAAGGTCTCAGCTGTCTCCAGTGTGCAAGGTTCTTGCTTGCATAGACGCACTTGCCTAAAGTGCAGCAATTTTGGAGTTCTAATTTGGAAAGTAATAGTGATAGTCTAGTTATTGGATTAATGAAACAAAGTTTGATTCACTTAAGGTCAACCAGAATCTAAGACACTGTATAATTGGAGCCTGAGGGCATGCCCGGACAAGCCTTTAAGCCACCTGTATTAAGAAATTATGTTCGAACTGTAAAGTAAAGTACGAACCAGATGACATGGTTGGAGCTTTTTTTTAAGAAAATAAACTAAAATTTTACAGCTATGAATCAAACTAAGATTTTACAGCTATGAATCACTGCACTAGCGAATTAGAACACTCATTCTCAACAACCCTATTGATACTGGTCTGATGACACTTCCTGGCCACTAGCAGAGCTAAAGTGAAATTTTTGGCCGTTTTGGTATTTTTTCGGGACCCCTTGAGAAAACCCGGTCAGGAATGTTTTCCCTACAGCCAGCTAACTTCTACCGGTTTTCCTAACTGCAGATATAAGTCAGAATATAAAATTAGCATCAACTTCCACTTCACCCAAATCATCCCATTCTTCTGTATCTCCATTTATAATCACAATTCCTAAACATGTTGATTGTTGTGACATAGGTAGACATGGGCAGGATTTGAGAAAATCATTGATAAGCCGGTTTCTCTAAAATGGAAAAACAATTCCAAGTTGTGCGATCTTGTTATTTTTGTACTACAACTGCTACAACTACAAGATGAGAAAAAGACTTAATCATATGAACTACCTCAAGTGGAAACTAAAAGTTCCTTGACAGACTTGATTGACATATTTTTCTCAAGGAGAAACACACTATACTGGACAAAGAAGCATGCAGATGATCTGAACATCTGGATTAGCCACGATTCACAAACCAAACTTATCGAGCTTGTCTAGCGGTCTACCAGAATAATATGTACAATGTACTATGTTATGCCATTAATTTATTGTACAACATCCCTATTAATGCCAGCTTAACCATGCTGTATAAATCATCAAAACCTTCACCCAATGTCTTGTAAGTCCACCTGTTGGACTACAAAGCTAGTTTCCAGTAATTTTTTCTGATACATAAAATGCAACAGACCTGTACTATCAGTAGTATGGATACATTTTCCTTTGCATCCACACATTTGGCAGTTTCCATAAGTTTGACCGACAGAAAATTATTTGAATAGGCAAAAATACATATATCTGTTTTAAGCATTTTTTTCTACCATTCCTCTTGTTAACAGGGCACTATAGTCATATTTGCCATTTACAATCCAAGCTTGAAGAGCATCCAACAAAACTCAACTTTACATCACTATTTGAAAGTTGGTCAAATATTAAAGCATAAATGACGGGTAGATAATGATTACTTACCCCTTCACTTCAAGATTTGTGCAACTTGTATTGACAAGGTGATACACATAGGCACTACTCTTTAGGGAGGTGCTTCTATTTCAAGGTAAAAGTATGTTAGGTGAAATTATACCTCTAAAATTACCAGCTGTTGTTACAATTTATGTTTGTGATATAAATTAATAAAAGAGACCAATATAATTTACACAATATTTAAATAGTAAAACTGTTATGAATAGTACTTGTATTCAACATGAGGCCAATGGGCCAGTATATATACATATACAAGAGGGTATAGAAGGAAAGCCTATATAAGACAATATTTATACAAGGCTAACAATCTCTATACTGGATATTGTCTAACACCCCCCTCAAACTCATGGTGGATCAACAACACTGAGTTTGAAGAGATAAAAACTATGCTGAGCTCTAGTATATGTCTTCGTGAAGAAGTCTGCCAAAGGAAGCTCTAAAGCCACATACTGAATAGTCAAAACCTGATCCTGTACCTGTGACCGCACGTACGAAGCATCAACACCAATATGCTTGGTGAGCTCATGCTTCACTGAATCGCGAGCAATGCTAATAGCACCTGTACTGTCAGAGAAAAGAAGAGTTGGTGTAGGAATAGAAACGCCAAAGTCCTCAAGTAGCCATCGTAGACAAGTAACCATTGTTGTCAAAAGAGCCATAGCTCATAATCTCACCTCAAGACTAACGGAAGCGCCGCTCGCTTTTAGTTTTCCAAGTAATGAGAGAACCACCAAGAAAAATACAATAAGCAGAAAGAAACCGACGATCTGAGTGATTACTAGTCCAGGTAGCACCAGAGTATGCCTAGAGCTAGAGCGAGGAAAGAAAAGATGGCGAGAGATAGTTAACACGAAGATATCATAGAATACAAAGAAAATGACTATAGTGGAATTTAGTAGGAGCAGAAACGAACTAACTCAGGATATGAACTGGATATGAAATATCAGGATGAGTGACATCAAGATAAACAAGACTTCCAACATGGCGAGTAGGATCCTCAAGAGGTTCACCATCAGTAGGTCGAAGGTGAATATTAAGCACCATAGGAGTCTTAGCTGTGCGCTGATCAATGAGAGAAGCACGATCAAGAAGATCTTGAATATACTTCTCTTGGGATAAAAAGAAACCCTCGGTGTAGAAGAGACCTCAATCCTAAGAAACTAGCGAAGAGGACCTAGATCAGACATAAGAAACTGCTCGCAAAGATGTGCCTTCACAAAGGCAATATACTGAGAATCATCTTCAGTAATGATCATGTCATCAACATAGAGAAGAAGAGTCCGTCCACAAGGTGAAGTGTGAACAAAGAGCGCATGATCATGAACACTAGCAGAAAAGCCAGCGGCAATGATCACAGAAAAAAACGCTCAAACCAGGCACGAAGGGCTTGCTTGAGCCCATAAAGAGAGCGACGAAACCGACAAACTATACCCTTTGGAACAGAATACCCCGCTGGTGACTGCATAAAGACCTCGTGTAGCTCACCATTAAGAAAGTCATTCTTGACATCAAGCTAAGAGATAGACTACTCACGAATAGAAGCCACAGCAAGAAGAGTGCAAACAGTAGTCATATGAGCCACAGGAGCAAAAGTCTCATCACAATCACGACCATGCTCCTGCTGAAAATCACGTGTCACGAGACGAGCCTTGTAGTGCTCAAGAGGACCATCAGAGCGAGTCTTAACCTTATAGACCCACTTGCATGTAATAGGACAGACACGTGGAGGAAGGAGCACAAAATCCCACGTGCTAGTGCGCTCAAGGGCAGCAAGCTCCTCTGCTATGGCATGTTACCATTCCTAATGAACAACAACATCATGATAAGAAGTTAGCTCGGCAAGAACTCCACCAGCAAAGCCAAGGCACTCAGGAGGCCGAATAGACTGACGATTGCGAAGAGCGTAGCGAAGAGACACTGAAGAAGGTGACTCAGCAGGAGATGATGACACATCAGAAGAATTCTTAACTCGTGGACGACAAGTGTAGTATAAAGGATAAGAAGGAACAATGTCAAAAGAAACAGCTGGAGGAGGCACGGGAGATAAAGACTCCAGTGGAGAGGTCGGCGAAGGAGACACCAACCGTGGAGAAGAAAAAGTGATAACAGGAGTATCAGGAAAAGTCAGGAAAGAAAGTGACTCGACAAGAGATGCTGGAGTGGAAGAAGGACGAGGGTAGAAGGGACGAGACTCATCAAAAGTAGCAACCCGAGAGATCCGCATCCATCGGCCAACAAGATCCCAACAACGATATCTCTTATGCTTAGCATTATAGCCCAAAAAACGCACTCAACAGACTGAGCGGTCAGCTTGGTGCGTTCACGAGATGTAAAGAGGACATAGCATATACACCCAAAGAGGCAAAGACTAGAGTAATAAAGAGGCATGCCACAAAAATGCTCCACCAAAATCCCACTCTAAAGAGCAGAAGAAAACTGAATATTAATCAAGTGGCAATGGAAACAACCTTAGCCCAGATATGAGGTGGAACAGCGGAAGCAAGTAAAAGAGCACGAGTTGTTTCAAGAAAATGATGATGCTTGCACTCAGCCACACCATTATAAGCATGAGCACCAGGATTGGAAAACTGAGAAAGAGTCTCCTGCGTAGCAAGAAAAGCCAAAAGGGCTCCTGACAGATACTCTCCTACTGAGTCAGCACGAAGAACTCGAATGGGAGTCAAACTGAGTATGGATCACAGTGGCAAAATTCTTATTGATAGATAAAGCCTCACTACGAGAGGACATAAAGTATATCCAAGTGTGATAAGATAAATTATCAATAAAAAGAATATAATATTAATGACCCTTTTGAAACAAAAGGAGCCGGACCCCAAACATCAAAATGAACAAGATCAAAGGGACGCTAGGGTATAGACTCACTAAGAGGATAAGGGAGTTATAACTGTTTACCAAGCTTACAACTGTACAATCTAAAAAGGTATCACCAGACACAGATCCTAAAAGGCCACGACGAACTAAAGAACACAAACGTGACTTACAAAGATGCCCTAAACGGTGATGTCACCAAGCAAACAACCCGGTAGAAGATGCAACGGAGGTAGAAGCAGTGGATGAGACCCAGAGACTGGCAGGGGCAGCGGAAGGAAGAAGCCAGTCAAGCTCCCAGAAGCGCTGAGTCAAGGTGGTGAGGACCAGTACTAACTAGAGACCCCATCCAGCGATCTTGAACACAACAAGAGTCAGAACCAAGGAAATACGACAGCCATGATCAGTGAGCTGGCCAGCGAATATGAGCCGCACAGTCAGTTTGGGAACATGAGAAACAACAGAAACATGAAAAGAGGAAGACAAAAGTGCCTCATCCTACAACAGAAAAAAAGGTACCATCTGCAGTTTGCACAGTGATAGGAGCAGCAAGGGGACTAATGGAATGGAGACTTGTGGGATCAAATGTCATATGATAAGAAACTTCAGAGTCAAGAATCCTTGGTGTGATATCTAATGAAGAGGAAGGTGATCTCTCACTAGGAGACTGAGGCCCTGTTTGTTTAGGCTTAGGCTTTTTGGCTTATAGCTTAAAGCCAGCTTTTTGGTTTAATCAGCTTAAAAGCTAATGGCTTTTGTACGTGATAGAGATGGGTAATTTTATCTAACTTTAGTATTATTAGTCTAAAACTAACCATCAATAAGCCAAAAGTCTCTTTCCAGTGACTTTTGCCTTTTAATTATATAGAGGCTTATGGCTTTTAAAAAGCCCAGATAAAAAGCTGCTCGTTTGTTTAGGCTTTAGCTTTTTGGCTTTTAAGCTGGTGAAAAAGCCCAAACAAACAGGGCTGAATAGCAGAACCAGTAGAACATGACAATGCAGAGGCAGCCATGCGACGTAGTAGCACAAGAATCTCCTGAGTGGAGCCAGAGCCAGCAGAGGTCTGCTGAGGAGAGGCACCTACAAGTCCAGTGCCCTTAGAAGGGTGTCCACCTCGACGAGCAAGATCTTGTTTCTTCCAGTAGCAGAACTACTCCACATATCCATTCTTGTTGCAGTAGGTGCAGTGAAGCCCTCCACCACCAGTAGCCGACACTGGAGCAGACGTCACTTGTGGAGTAGCACGAGGCACCGCCAGAACTAAAGGAGATACGAGTAGACTCGCACCACGAAGACGAGTCTCCTCAGTACAAATAGCTGCAAGGGCCTCCAATAAGGTCACACCAGGATGGCGACCAAGCAACTAGGCACGAATCTGCTCAAATTCGGCCCGAAGACGTGTCAGGAAGTCATAGATGCGACAAAGCTCCAAGTGAGAGTGCTGACGTTGGCAGCACTGACAGGTGCGGCAAACCTCCAGTCCAAGAGAATCAAGCTAATGCCACATTGAGGCCAGCTAAGCATAGAACTCAACCATGGAAGAATCACCCTGCTGCAACGACTGCTCTTGTCGTACAACAGCAAGGTACAAAGAATCGCCAGCAAGCTCATACGGTCGCAAAATGCGCCCACATCAACTGTGCCAAAGACAAAGCAACAATATCAACAGTAAGATGCACCTCCATGCCGGCAATCAAAATAGCAGAGGCACAAGCATCTTCATCAATCCATGTCTTGTATGCAGTAAATTGAGTCTGAAAAGACTCCACAGCATTAGCATGGTCATCGGAGGTCTTCTATTGAGTAGTATGATGGGCATCCTTGAGAATAACAGGCATGACAACGGGAGCAGGACGAGGCGGACATGATAGCTCGTCAGTAAGAAACTCCCAAAGACACTGACCACGTATGTGAAGACACATATGGAGAACCCAATCTCGATAATTAAGACCAAAAATAAAAGGGCAACGAGGAACAGCGACGATGCCCGAAGAAGAACTTGAAGATGACGGCTTTTTTTACCGAGAGGATTGCAGCTAACCAAAAGCCAGAGCCGATTTACCCGACTTGGAAGCCGAAGTCGAGAGAGAGCTTCCCGGTCGGAATCAAAACACTCACGCACGAGTATTAAAATGAGTTCCCGATCGGATTCAAATCTGACCGGGCTTCATGCCTTCATACGTACGGGAGCAACCGAGCGGTCGGTGGGAGTCCATCGTGCGGAGGTCGGCATCCAACGTTGGTCGGGTCAATCGACAAGCGGAAAGCGCCGTCGTGCCGAGAGGCAACCAAGTGAGCGCCGGTGTGTGTGAGAGGCGAGGGCGGCGTCGGGCGTCGGCCAAGTCGATTGGGTTTCCTTGGGTTGGCCTCTCCTCGAGCAGTCAGTCGACCAGAGATGAGGCAGAGGACACATCGGGCGACCGAGAAGATCGGCGGCGGTCTGAGACCAGGAAGCCAAGGAGACCGAGCACACGGAAGCCGAGAGTCGTGACGGTGCGGGAGGAGCAGATCTGGTGAGCGGCCGACAAGACGCGCAAACGAGATCAACGATGAAGAGCCGACCGGTGTCAAAAGAATGAATGGCGCAAGTGCAATGCCAAAAAAAGGTAAACCTAACATGGCTCTGATACCATATTATGAAAAGCACTCGTATTCAACATGAGTCCAATGGGCCAATATATATACATGTATAAGAGGATATAGAAGGAGAGCCTATATAAAGCAATATCTATACAAGGCTAACAATATTTGTACAAAGCAACTAGCAATCTCCTATATAAGGTAACTAGACTACTGTCTAACAAAAACAAAGTAATTAGACACATCAGCCATCTAGAAGAAACTGCTTGTCACCATTTTCCAAATAAGTTATATCGATGTAATTACACATAAAGATATCAAATATTCGTAACTAACTAAAATCCAGGTGACCGATGCTTAAAAGTGCTCTTGCAGCATGATTCAGTTCCTTTGTTTCTTTGATGAGAATTATTTTATGCTGTAAATACAGCAAGAATCATAATAAAACAAAGACAAATTGAAAATATAAGGAAAAGAAATTAGCAGAGCAAACTGAATGTAAAGAAGCAGAAACGATGGAGTTCCTTCATTTTCTGCTACGGAGAGAGAGAGAGAGAGAGAGAGAGTAAAACTGATGTTCAATGTAGCAGCCAATCATTCAAATGTAATATGACAGGTAAATAACATGTCAATCTCTTTAATAAATAACATGTCAATCTCTTTAATAAAAATGTAAGAATTAATAGTAAGTGACCTCTATATTGCACTAGTTAAAAGACAGCAAGGCATCCTTTTTCATGTACCAGACAGATGAAAGATAAGATCAAGAACAGAAGTATGACCAAAAAAATTTTACCTGGTTTTTCTGCATTGCCATCATCTCCTCCTGCGTAATTAAGAAAACAAACAAGATTAGAAAGCTCCAAACAATATGTGTACTGTTGATATGGAAAGCTCCAAACAATAGAAAGCTCCAGAGATGCTTACAAAAATGCAAAGGACATGAAATCTGAATTTAGAGGTTCAACAGCAAATACTCTTGTTATGTAAGATATGCTCATTAAGGTGCTGTTATGCCCCTAAATGATGTTGTTCTCTCCAAATTACCATGAAAATTCTCCAAATTACTGAAGTGTAAGTATCATACCGATCTATAGATTTTAAAAGATGGTAGACAACTTTAAGATGTCCCTCCATTTTTATTTGGAAGATCCATTTAGGAAATAATAACCGTAAGACAACAAGCGAACAGGAACACTTCATGTTTTTCTCTTGAAAAATGGTGACAACGACGCAACGACTGATCCTTAAACCATTATGCAAAAAACTACTCCCTCTCATCACAGATAATTGTCGTTTTAGACATCGATACAGTCTCTAAGACTCAGCTTTGACCAGTAATTTCTATTATAATATATTTATAAAATCAAATAAAATTATAATATTATGAAAGTACTTTTCGAGACAAATCTTCACGTATGATTTCATGTATTCAATTTAAATATTTAAAAAGATACTGACAGTCAAAGTTTCGATCGTTTGAGTGCATCTATGTTCAAAACGACAACTATTTGTGACTTGAGGGAGTAGTAATAATAAACAAGAATAAGCCGAATGAATCTAGTGGTGGAAAAGCTTATAATCATGGTATTTAGGCCCCTATAGCCCTACCCTGAAATTAGTCACTTGGCCAAAAATCTTGGGCAGCAATACAAGACAACTTACACATGCCACCGACATAAAACTGGATTAATTACTCACACATTGCAAAATGGGTTATTTTGGTTGCCTTTGACTCAAGAGCACAAAATTGAGTGAACGGTTGCAGCTTAAATGAGTTCAGAAAAAAAATAGTATTTGGGGTAGATAGACACAAGGGATAAATGACTGAATGTTGATTTGTATGTCTGTCGCATTACACCAAGGCTGTGTTAGGTTTGTTTGTTTGTTTTTAATGATGGCAGGAGTATTCATTCAGAGAGGAATAGAGTTTAAAAGATATAACACCTGTCCAGGGAGAACTCACTGGGTGAAAGAACACCACAAACACCTCACTGGTTCAGGGTTGACGGGTGGGTTAAAAGGTTCAACCCGCCAAACTGTTACGACCAAGGGTCCTTCTCTGTGGCGGCAAGGGAGGCACCGGTGGTGCTGGTCCTCTGCTCCGAAGGTAGTGATCGTCGGCGGGGCGCCTCCGATCAATGGTGGCAGCAAGGGGGAAGATTAGACAGAAGTATAGGTAGGAGATAACTCAATTCTTGCTTAACTTCATCAATGCCTTGCGGCTTACATAAATAGGCTGCTGCCTTATGCATCTTTCCTAATAAACACTCTTTAAGAAAGGAAACCCAAAATCCCTTTATTTATCTTTCCTACTAAACCTTCTTAAGAAAGGAAACTCAAAAGACCAAATCCCTCCAATTAGAACCAGATTGCCATCCTCTAACCTCGCCTTTTGGCCGGCTATAGGTTCGCCCCACATAACATCTCTCTCCTCGACAAGCAGTGTTGTCCTCAAGTCGCCAAGTAGGGTAGCGGCGCTTAAATCTTCCACATCTTCCCAAGTGGCGGGGTTTACCGATCTTCCCATGAATGAGCACTTGGCTAACTCCACGAGCAATCCGCAGATCTTGACAAAGACGGGGAGTAGCTTGGGCTGCACCAAAGTGTATGGGCGGCAGAGATGGAGGTGTTGCTGGTGGAGTACCCAGGAATTTCTTGAGGAGACCCACATGGAACACGTCATGGAGACGGGCTTGTGGCGGGAGTGCCAGTTTATATGCCACCTCATTGACCACCGCTATGACCTTGTAAGGACCATAGAATCGTGGGCGCAGCTTGCCTTTGGGTAGAGCTGGTAGCGACGCCGGAGCACGATGGCGAACGCGGAGCCAAACCCAGTCACCCACTGCAAAGGACACCGGACGATGCCCACGGTCGTAGTACTTAGCTATGCTTTTATGCCGCAAAGACCTCCAGCCCTGACATCCGCCAAGAATAGCTCGCCCTCCATGGCAAAGAAGCCGATCATGGCACCCTCTATCCCCTCGCTTCATAGGACCGAATAGCAGGGGGTCCCGCCATAGACCACTTTGAATGGCGCTCCTTCAGCCAAGGAATGGAAGGAAGTGTTGTAAATGAATTCCGCCCAAGGAGCTATTTCACCATTCGCTGGCCGATCACCGTCATGCAATCAAGATACATGGCGATAGCTTTGTTGGCGGCCTCCGTCTCATCCATCCGATTGCGGGTGGAATGCCGAACTCATGTGGAGCTTGGTACCTAGTAGCGAGAAGAGGGCTTGCCGTAAAGTGGAGGTGAACACCGTGTCGCTATCGGAGACGATGGACGTGGGCACTCCGTGGAGGCGACAATGTCGGCGAAGAATGTCGCTTGCCATCGACTACCGAATATGGGTGTGCCAGGCAATGAAGTGCGATATTTGGAGAATCGCCCACCACCGTGAGGATCACCGACGGCCACCCACCTTAGGAAGGTGCTCGATGAAGTCCATGGAGATATCGCACCGGATGGAAGATGGCACGGGAAGGGCGCAGAAGAGTTTACAGCGGAGATGTTCGCTTTGTTCCGCCGCGCACTGCAATGGCGGACGAAGCTTGATAGCCACCAATCGCCGGCTGCAGGGAAGTCACGCGAAACCGCCGCAAGGTCTTCTCAACGCCTCATGTGTCGTGGTCGTGGACGCCGAGCACCTTTCGAGTATCGTGGAGCCCGGCGGAAGATAAAATTTGCCACCATGCAAGCAGATGCCGCCCACCACGCCCGAGGAGCCGAGCGAGCCATCACCACCGGGCGGCTTAGCGTGATGATGGCTGGTCGCGTTGGCCTCTCGCCAAGGTCCTGGGCGATGTCGGTTAGGCCCGAGATGGCCATGAGAGCGCTTCATCCACGCCGCGACGGAGAGTCGCGCTTACGACGATGTTGGTGCGGCCGGCTTGTACTTACGGTGAAGTCAAATCCGCAGCTTTGCTTACCCACCGGTGTCATGCGGAATCGCGGGCAAGACGTTGATCTAGCAAGAACTTCAAGTCAGAGTGGTCGGTCTTGACAACAAACGGACGCCCCCATAGGTAAGGCCGCCAATGGCGACGGCCCGGACAAAACGATCGGCTTCAAGGCCAGACGCCGCGAGGCCTCGGTGCAGGAGCCATCCACGGCCAAGAAAGCCACGGCCCGCTTGTTGATGTAGCACCGCCGCCAGCCCCGCTCGGCGCGCCGCGATTCCACCACGGCGCGCAGAAGTCGGCAGAGCGAGGACTCGGTGCCGACGCCGTGGCGCCTTCAAGGACCGGAAAGCCGCGCCTCCTCGTGACCAGCGGTTGCCCTGCGGAGGAGGCGGTGAGGAGCGCCAACGCCTGTAATCCTTGACGATTGCGGTAGTACCCACCAATCCGAGAAACCGCGGAGGCACGCATCGTCCGCTGGGTTCGGCCAACGACCACTACCGACTTTGCCGACATCCATAGCAACACCGCTTTGGGAGATGACGTGGCCCAAGTAAGTTTACCGAGGACTCACCAAAGAAGCATTTAGATTTCTTGAGGACGAGGTCGTTGTCGCGAACATAGTGAAGACGGCGCGGACATCTTTGGAGGTGTTCGGACCACGCCTTCTTCAAGATGAGGATGTCGTCGAAGAAGACGAGGATGAAACGGCGCAAGAATGGTCTCGAGCACCGCGCTCATCAATGCTTGGAAAGTTCTTTGAGTGCGTTGCAGAGGCGAACGGCATGACCAGAACTCGTAGAGGCCGCCGTGGGTACGGAAGGCCGCTTTCGATGTCGCCGTGAACATCCGAACTTGATGATAGCGGAGCGAGGTCGAAGCTTGGTGAAGAATCTGGCGCCGTGGAGCTCGCCGAAAGCTATTTCGCCCACAACCGGATGGGGAACGTGTCGCGCACCGCCCGCCATTGAGCGCCCGAAGTCGACGCAGAGCGCCAGAGGCGCTCGCTTGACGAAAGCAAAGACCGGGACGAGAAGGCGACGTCTTTGCGACGAATGATGCCGCGGCCGAGCATGTCCTTGCACCTGGCGCTCGAAGTTCGCTCCTGCACCGGGCGCCGAAGTTCGCCCTGTGCATGGCGGGTAGCAGATGGCGGACGGCGACGGAGGCGTTCGGCAGAGGTGGATGCGTGGTCGACGGCCGCGAGGAGGCAGCCCACGGGTTTCGGCGAAGATGGCGCTAAACTCGAGTAGAGCCAGATAAGGTCGAGCCCAATGCCGCAAGTTGTCAGGCCATGCGAGGATCGCCAAGCCCTACCGGCGGACCTTGTGATCGCGGGCCAAAATTGCATCGTGAGGTGCCGAAGTCCCACAAGATTGGCCCAAGGGTCGCTAACCATCCGGCAAGCCGAGCACTGTGATCGAGCCCACGAGCGGAGCACGAAGATTGTCTCGCGGAACCGCTCGTCGTGGATGGAGAAGGTAGCGCCAGAACGCCAAGGCACGCGAGCCGCTCCCATTGGCCACGGTGAGCCTCGCACGCGGCTTGAAGTCGAGGGAAGCGCCCGTCCGTGCCGCCATGCCTCCGAGATGAAGTTGTGGGACGAGCCGAGTCGAGGAGGGCATGGAACATGCCGTCACCCCACCGCACGAAACTTGCATTGTGCCAGCTGGCGACGCCGAGATGGCGTGGAGGAGATGACTCGGAGCTCTGGCCCCGCATGCTCGAGGCGGTGATGTCGGGAGTGTCGCTAAACCGCCGGGCGAGGGCCATCTCCATGAAGAAGAGCCGCTTGCATAGGCGATTGTGGCCGGACGATTTTTTCATCGCAGATTGAAGCAAAGGTTCTGGCGACGGCGTTCATCCATCTCATTGGCGTGAGACGGCGGCTCTGGGACCACCGCCGGGCTCGTCTTTGCCGTGATCGTGGGCGCCGGCCGACGTCGTGATGGTGGAAGCGCTTGGTGGCAATGGGCGGTGTGGGCAAGATGCCTCTATACGCGCCGAGCCGCCGACCACTCGCTCTTCGCCAGATGTATCGAAGCAAAGGCCGACGGCGACCTCCGGTGACATCGGGTTTTGGAGCCGCACGCCTATGCCGAGGGTTCTGGAGGCCGCCATGAACATTTGGATCTAGCCGCGACTCGATGAGCGGGCTCGCCGAGCCAGAGCTCCAAGAAGCGCAGTATTCGTGACGTCGGCTACCGTCGCTGCGCGCGAAGTTCGCCCATGGGATTAGCGCGGCGGTGGTCCGAACGGATGTTGAGCAGCCCGAGAACCGGCGCCAGATGGGGTGCCCTCTCCGCCGGATGCGCATGTACCATTGCTGGGCAGGGCCATCCATATTGAAGGACGCCATCCAGACTCGCTCCTCCTCCATGATCCGCCGCCGAGGAAGAAGGACTCGCACTTGTTGATAAAGAGGAAGGGGTCCGATCTTCCCGTTAACTCGGGAAGTCCACCAGGAAGCGAGGTGGGCGCTTCGGCATGATGCCCGAACCCTCGCCCTCGCCGCGCCGCCGCCATTGCCTGCATAATGATGGCGTTGTTGGTGCGCCGAGCCGCTCGATGGCGCGGTGATCTTCTTCGCCGCCGTTCCAATCTTGTGACCGCGCTCTCGATGGTGCCAACTTTGGTGAAAGCTTTGGGTGATGGCGGCGAAGTTGATCCAAGATGGCCAGATCCTCGCTTCGAGGCGGCCATGGCGAAGATGTAGCCGCAGGATCGCGGATCGCCGATACCAAGATGTTACGACCAAGGGTCCTTCTGTGGCGGCAAGGGAGGCACCGGTGGTCTTGGTCCTCTGCTCATAGTAGTGATCGTCGTGAGCGCCTCCGATCAATGGTGGCAACAAGGGAAGATTTAGGAAGTATAGGTAGGAGATAACTCAATTCTTGCTTAACTTCATCAATGCCTTGCGGCTTACATAAATAGGTCAGCGCCTTATGCATCTTTCCTAATAAACACTCTTTAAGAAAGGAAACCCAAAATCCTTTATTTATCTTTCCTACTAAACCTTCTTAAGAAAGGAAACTCAAAAGACCAAATCCTCCAATTAGAACCAGTTGCCATCCTCTAACTCCGCTTTTTGGCGGCTATAGGTTCGGCCCCACATAACACAAACACCCTTGGCTTAGGGTGGGTTAACATGGTCAAAGACTTTTAAAACCCCTTAACCCACCAAAATGGTGCAATAAGATAATACATCATAACTAACCCTCCTGAGTCCCGAGTTATGTTTTTCTACTGCTAACCCAGCTAACCCACCAAATCTAGCCAAACACTAATTTATGCTAACTAAGTTAGTTGCCAAACACAAAATTTGGGTTAAACTAACCTAACTAGGTTAAGGTTAGCTGACCTGGTTATCTTAACCCCAAACCAAACGCAACCTAAGAACTTATGCACCTATGGTTGCACATAACACCATGTTTTCTACATTACCAAAATACTGCCTGATGTTCCCACCCAAAACTATATTCAAAGTTCTACCAATAGAAAAAATAATGTAAAAGTTAAAAAAGCCCGCTGTTAGCCTGTTACAATGGATTTCAAGCCAAACATATTGTACAATGGTTTTTTAAGGTTATTGAAGTTCCACCTTTTTACCATATATATTCTAAGATGACTTTTCAAGTTATGTCCAGCTTCTTTCCCAAATGTTTCAATTAAGTCCTATTTCATTCAATTTTGGAAAACAAGTACTTCAGTCCCACTTCTTTAGAAATGACTTCAATTAACGTCGACTAACTTCAATTTTGCAAATTGGTCCATATCATTAAACGTTATTTTCAATTCAGTGCAGTAGGTACTTATTTCAGTGTTTGTCATTTTTATGCCATTTTTCATGATTTGGATTTCATTAGCAAGGAGGCGTGATACATTATCAGCATGCTATTAACAGAGCACATAAATAATAGTAATTGATTGGTGGGACTCAACTGAAATAATTATAGAAGAAATTGGGTCTAATACAAAACTGAAATATGGTGAACTACTGACATAAGCGGACCAAATGTGAATTTCCCAAAATCAAATTTCAAAAGCCTGCAGAAAAACTCCCCTGTAAATAGTTCCCTAAACATTTCATGCGAAATCAACATTGGTGAAATAACATTTCAATAAAATAACATTGGTGGAACAACTGTATCATTTAACATTGAAGCTGATTACAGAGGCAATAAATGGATCTCATTATCCCATAACGATAAAAACACTCCTTTTATGCTGCTAAAAACACTCTTTTTGTATGATAAAAAAAACACTATTTTTAAATAACTATTGGAATAATACAAATGACTACCCATATTTGGATGTAGTTAGTACAATAGGTACCTGTTTCTTCTGCAATTCCTCGTTTTGTTCCTTCAGTTTCTGAACTTCAGCTTCCAACTCCATTGTGTACGCCTAGAAATTACAAAAGGTATAACTAAGACAAGAAGTGGAGCAAATTTTCTGTGTAAAAGCTTCACAAGAAACATGCAAGGCAAAATTTCCTTTACCAATGAATACACTGTGAAATATCCATTGTTCTAGACATGGCAAGGGCAAGCCCAACATGACGGTTTATCAGATTTGTAATATTATGTTTTAGCACTGCCACTTGCAATCGCATACAGCTGCATGTCAAACACATGCAAAAATTCAGGACAAAGATATGACCTGCTTCCGGGCACGGGATCTAGCTGCAGACTCCCTATTCTTGATCATCCTCCTCTGCCGCCGCTCCACCACCTTCTCCACATTCCCACCGCTCCTCCTCCCCCTAATCACCCCCTCAAAGGGGTACGGCACCGGCGCCATCGGCGACGACAGGTCCCCGTTCCCCTTGCCCACTGACTCCAGCTGGCCCACCGCCGTATCCACCGGGCTCACAGTGACGGCACCACCCCCCATCCCGCCACGGCGGGCATCAGCCCATTGCCCATGGTCGGATCCCCAACCCCAACCGGCGCGAACCCCATCGCGCCCGCGCAGGCGGCGTCATTTGCGCCTCCAAAGTTCCCGAAGAAGATAGAGCTGTTGTTGGCCGCTTGAATCGGCCGCGGAGCCACGGGCGGCGCGGCGGCAGCCGCAGCCGCAGCCGCCACCGCCGCGGGGTTCTCCCGGACGACCCCGGCCCTGACCAGGAAATCCTCCAGCGTCATCTCCCCGAGCGTCGGCTGCCGCGTGGGCTGCGGCGCCTCCCGGACGAAGTCCCGCCAGACCTCGTCCACCGTCTTGACGCTGAGCGTGCGCGGCAGGGTGAGCGACCCCTGCCGCTGAAGCTCCCCCTCCGGCGCCGCAGACGCCAACGCCATCGCCTGGCTCTCCTCCGCCGTCCAGATGTTCCGCAACAGCTCGTCCATGTTCATGGACCCGAAGTCCTTGCCTAGCCCGCCCCCCATCCCCCCGAGCGTGCTCTGGAACTCGTCGAACGTCAGCGAGTAGATCGACCCCTGCCTCGCCAGCGGCGCCGCCCCCGCCCCCCTCCTCTCCGACCCGGCCCCGCCGTCCTTCAGATCCATCCCCAACTCCTCCTCCTCCTCCTCCTCCTCCTCCCACTGCAGCAGAGGGGAGGAATTTTTGCGCGGCACTATATAGGTTGCTCGGGGTGGCGAAGATGGCAAAGCGATGAGCGCGTGCGCGGGGCAATCGATGCGTGGGATGACCAAATTGGAAGGCAAGTGACTCAACTCACTCCTGTGCTATTTGCCGCTGTGTTGCGGCGGGTGGTGGAGCCGTGGAGTTGCCTTTGCCTTGCTCGTGTCTCGCGTGACGTCGCCTGGGTGCGCGTGCACGCCGGGGATCGGCGAGCGACAGTGCGGCGGGGACAGGTGTCCCCAGTCCCCTCCCCCACGCCGGTGCCAACAGTGGCCAACTCTCCGGATCCTCTGCGCCGGCTGACCCAACAGCCGCGTAGAGATGCGCGTTGTTTGGGCTTTGGAGGCGGATGCGGCTGCGCAGAGGATCCGGGAGTGGGCTGGATTAATACGTGGCGGTGTACCGAGGCGTGGACCGGGCTGGACGCAACGCTCCGACCAATCAGGGTGCGATACGTGGGGGCATCTGTACCGTCAGGTACTTTTTTTTTCACGGGTGGCGTCCGGACAGGAGCAGCAGCGCACCACGAGGGCTTGACCCTGGTTGGGTGCCGATGCCGCTGTTTGACTTGCAAGCGGGGCCTTTTGGTACGGGCCGGGTGTGGGGCTAGGGGGTCAGTGTCGGTAGTAAGTGCGTGGGTGTGACGGGCTGGGTGGGCGTCTTCTAGAAATCGTCGTACCTACCAGATACGGTAGCTAACATGGGTGGCTTTTTTTGGCTTCCCTTCCCTGTGCTTCGCACTCCGCCTTGGCATGGCGTAGGCGAGCGTTTAAAGTAGAATGGAGGTCGAGTTCAAAGGATTAAACAATGGATTTTAAACTTGTGTTAGGTAGATAGTGTTTTCTAAACCCCTGTACTTTACACTGAGTCAAGCGGACACGGGAATTAATAATAAATAAATCGGATGCTAGCATGTGCGGCAGTTGGAGTTTTCGTGACGGTAAGGGCTCTACACGTGCCATGGTACGTGTATCCATGTAAAAGATGCCACGCATAAGATTCCATAATGGACATACGATAAAGAATTGTTTGTTGTTTACAAAATATAAAATTATTTTTAATGACTCTTTACTCTTATATAAATACGAATTAGGGATCACTCGTCCTCCATCTCCCTAAGGTGGCGTTTGGTTGGATAGATAAAAGTGAATAGGATATGGCCATCCAGGATTTGGAGTCATCTAATTGTTTGGATGAGTGAATAGATGGGATATGGTCATTCAGTTTTTTGGAATATTCTCTCGGGATGTTTGATAGAACTATCCAAAAAAAGGACCCATTCAATTTGTTAATGAAGAGGTGTACTTGGTCAAATTTTATCCGAAAATTCAAATTTTAATAGAAAAAATCAAATTTTGACCAAAAATCCAAATTTCGGTCAAATTTTGTCTGAAAATTCAGATTTCGACCAATTTTGTTTGAAAATTCAAGTTTTGTCCCAAAAATTCAAACTACGATCAAATTTTGTCCAAAAATTCAAAATTCAATCAAATTTTGTCTAAAAATTCAAATTTCTATTAAATTTTGTCCAAAAAACAATTTTTGTTCAAATTTTGTCTGAAAATTTAAATTTTGATCAAATTTTATCTGAAAATTCAAATTTTGGTCAAATTTTATCCAAAAAATCAAATTAAAATTCGAAACCTTGATTACAACTAGCCCATTCATCTTCATCCCTCCAACCAAATAAAAAATTAGCTCATTCTATTCATTCTCATCTATCCAACCAAACAAAAAATTGTCTTATCCCTATCCACCCAACTAAACAGCCACCTGGATGGCTCTATTCCATCCAGATTGAATAGCCATATCTCATCCAGGCAATCAAACACATGGTAAGAAAAGTAGCACGCCGATTTATGGACCATAGGCCGTGACATGCTCCCTCACCTCTCAAGAATAAAAAGGAAACTAACCGCGTGTCTCTCTTTTTGCTACACCAGCTCCTCTCGGCTAGGCTCTCTCTCTCTCTCTCTCTCTGTGTGTCTCTCTGGCAGCTTAAGAGTGCAAATTTATTTTTGTAAACATGTGTCATGATTTGATTATTTGGTTCAAAAATATATTTTCATTGCAACGTATGGGTACTTGCTAGTAATTTTCGATTTATCTAATTTCTGTCCTTTATTTATAAATTGGGTTGAGCTTATTTCTTAATATTAGACAAACTTTATCCCTTAGTCTGTTTGACCATGGTTTTGACCTACCACGAGGCCAACTCGGTTCCAAGCTAGCATCTATAAATTGGCCGAGCAGTGGTTGCATACCAACTACGAAGAAGACAATTTTGCCAGCGATGAACCTAGCGATCACTGGAGAACATGAGCGAGGTCCGAGAGCATCTAGTTGACATGGGGGACCCATCCATGGTGATACCTTGGCTTGGGATAGGCCATAGTTGGATACCTTGGCTTAGGATGGGCCAAGTGGCCTGACAACTTGAGTTGCGGAACTCAGGGGCACGACGCTCGTCGACGGCAAGCCATCCAACTCATTGATTCAAGGCAATGATATTGACACTATTTTTGTGGACGAAGATGGTTCAAGAAAATGGGGTGCATGGCAACAACAGCGAAGAAAAAATAGGGATGGTGTTGGTGCTCATTTGTAGTAATGAACAGCAACTAGAGCTCGGGCGAGCAGTTGGGGAGTATCTAGGAGGCATTGATAAGATAATGATGCACTCGATTTGGAGGAAGAGGCAATTAATGGTTCGGAACATTTCCATGTGACAGAGGAGTAAAGGAAATTTATGGTAGCACGAGTTCACCGTGGTGTTGGCCAGCGCCGAAGGAGGAACTGTATGTCGAGATGAAGAACACATCTATTACATGGTGGATACAAGTAGGCCTGTAAAATGAGTCGAAGTCAAGCGAGCCTGACTTCTCAAGGTAAAGCTCAAGCCGAGCTCAAACGAGATTGAGTTGTAATTCAAGCTTGGACTTAGGCTCGAGCGCAGCTTGAGTAAGCTCGGTAACAATCAATAATTTAATGTGCACTAATTTTCAATAATAAAATGATCAAGCTCAAGCCTGGCTAGAGTAAACTTGATAAGAGTTAACAGATAGTAATCTTTAACAAGTGATTCGTAAATTTATTAGGCTTAGGAGCTATTCTAGCTCAGCTCAGTGAAGCTCACGATCTCAGGATCAAACTTGAGCTCGGCTTGTTTAGAGGTCGAATCAAGCCTAGAGTGACCTGAGCTCAAATAGCTCCCGAGCCTCGAGTTTTTTTATAGCCCTAGATACAAGAGAGAAGGAAGATAACCATAGCATTGAGAATTTTGAATAGTGGCGGCTTATAGAGCACGGGCGAGCGGAGTGGATGGAGTGGCACATAAGGGAAGTTGGTGGCAACAGGACTAAAAAGGTGTCTAAGGCCACTATGTGTATGGTAGCGCTCTAGCATACCAACCTCTATGCCATCAACACCCGTGCTCAGCTGCCGTGCTGGTCGGAAGAAGGTGGGAAAAAGAGAGAATACGAGGAAGGAAACAAAGAGAGAGCATGACAATTGGGTCCTATAATTTTTTTCATGAATCATCTAGCCTTGTTAACTCATTTGCCACCTAGGACACCACGTCACCTAAAACTATCCACAAACTTGGATTTGGATGTGATTTACTCTGGCTTTGACGATTGGAGAACATGTTCTACTTGATTTTGTAAATGAGGGATGAAAATTAGACAAACGGAAGAGTTGAATGACCATGGATGGACTTTTTCCTAACCAAAATGGGCATGATTCAACACGTATTTGTCTTAGCTCCGCCTTCCACTTCATTTGATGCTTTGACCAGTTCCATTCAGTGCCGCTGCTGCACTTCTTCTCCCTCATCTACTATTTGCTTGCTCTTGCCTCCACATTCTGAATAACCAGTACTACAACTATGTTTGTGTTCCTATCGGCTACCTTTGCCACTTCCCTACTGCTTCTTTCCTGTTTGTTTGCTTTTGCCCCAAAACTTAACTCACCCATCATCCTCGTTGCTAACTGCCCTAGCCTTGTCCACCACGTACCACCTCGTGCCGTGTTGGATCAATGGATTTGAATATATTAATTCATATATTTTGCTAAAATTTGGTACATTGAAATCAATAAAGTTATTTTGATACATTATGCATTTTATGTATTTTTAATGCAAAATTCATAGGTAATTTTATTTAATGCTCCATGAAGCCTATACACCCACACCATAAACCATATGATACACATCTACTATCGATATGAAATATGGAGTTTGGGTGTGAAATATTTTATTCTTTGATGTTTTATGGTGACTTTTGAAATTGATCTACTTTTGTAATTAATGCAATGACACTACTTATTTACGATGAAACTAGCTCAAAACAATTCCAACTAAGATGAATTTATTGTTTACTTTGATATTTCAAATGCACCTTTTTATAGGTATGAAAAAAGATACCAACATCAAACAACACGAATCCTGATGCACATCAACGAGGATTGATTTGTATAGGGGAGAGAGACGAGGAGTTAGGGTGTAGGTAGAAAAGTGTTGGGGGTAATAGTGAAGATATGGGAGAGGAAGAGGTGTGCGATGGTATCAGACATGTCAATCCTGATTAGTCTATGTTATAATACACTAGATCTAGATTAATATGAGTGTTTTTATCATTGTTAAAGTATCTAAAACCAATGTATGTCACGATCGCATGAGAACTTAAAAACGCGGTATCTCCAATTTTTTTAGCAGTTAAACTAGACTAGAAATCGAGTCGAGTGAGGACACTTTTTTAGGAACGCAACTCGAGTGACAACATGAATGCAAGCTATCAATTGCTCATTTGCTCCCCAAGTGAAATCCAAGAGACTACTAGCCATGCACCGTTGCAACGAAAACTCAATTTGCAATAAAAAAAATTATTTGCAAAGAGCACTGTCGGCGTATTCCACCAGACAGGCCCGTGATCTACAGACCGGGTTTTGTTCGGTAGGAGGGCGTCTTCGTGGCTGGCTAATCGAGGGGGCGAAAACCCTAGAGGACTCCGTAGCGGAGGGTTTTGGCGCCTCTGAACTAGGAAGAACAAGTGATTTTTACCGAGTTCGAGCCCCCTGTGAGAAGGGTAATAACCTTACGATCTGCTAAATTTCTTATGGGGTGTATCGAACCGGTCTGAGTTCTCGAGTTACAAGCGCATCCGCTAGCTTTCTCTAGTATTGCTTGGTCGTGATCTAGGATCCGATCCCCTTCCCCATGCACCCAGGGCCCTTATATAGGCCGGGCTAGCAGGGGTAGGTACAAGGAGGGTCATCATCTTGATCTAAATACATTTAATGCTTCCTCTCGTGTTGTCCGTTCCTCGGCCTCATTAAATGCCTCGCGTGCCCTTACCCGGTCCATGGGATGGGACCCCTTGTGAGTAGGTGAGGCGTCGGAGGAATGGGCTTGTTGCGAAACCCTTGCAAGGCGATAAGCTGCTATGGCGAGCCTACCGTTCGACACGATGCTGGCGGAAGAGAGCCTTCGAAGCCACCGTCGCCCACCTTCTTGCCTTGCGGCGAGGCGGCAGGCGTCGCCATGCGCTCGCCACCCGCCACGTGGTGGCGTAGGCGGCGAGGCGTGCTTTCGCCCTTTGCTCGCCGGGCGCCCTGTAACCGGCGCTGGCCGTGGCGTGATCGCCGCCCGTCGCCCGACGACCACGTGAAATTGGCGGCGAAGGCGGCGGCGTGCTTCGCCCACTGCTCGCCGGGCGCCACGTGGGCCGACGCTGGCCGTGGCGCGTGATCGCCGTCCGATGGCGGCCGCCCGTGGGGTGGTGGCCGGCGGCGGCGTCTTCGCCACACGCTTTCGCCGGGCGCCCGTGGGCCAACGCTGGCCGTGGCCGTGATCGCTGCCGATGGCGCCGCCACGTGAAATTCGCGCGGCAGGCGCGTTTCGCCACGCTTTGCGCAAAAGGCGCCACGTGGACCGACGCTGGCCGTGGCGTGATCGCCGCCCGATGGCCCATACGTGGACCGCACTTTGTGCGGTGGAGAAGGTACCCTAGCATATATCTGTTGTGATAGCCGGGCTGCCCTAGCCTTGAGCCTCGACTCCTTTTAGAACCTTCATAATGCACTTCAATGCTTAGTGCGCTCTTGGCGAGGCCACCACTCATGAGGATCTGACCGCCGGTCCCCGCGTATCTGCGGTTTTCCTTGGGACCAAAGCAGCGCATAACTTTGTCCCCCGTGAGCCGTCGATGTAGAATGCGCATATATAGATGCATCTGTATTGGCGGTTCCATATACATTTTCTGCGCACTTTGCTTTCTTGTTCCTTCGCCTCTTTTTCCCAAAGCTCTTTGTCTTCTTGAGCCACCATGGTGAACTCCATTCCGGCCTCTCATTGTTGGCCGCTTGTAGTAAGGCGAATGGGGATAATCGTATGCCGGAAGGCACCTTCGATCCGTCAGGGGGCCGCCACGCTTTGTGTGCCTCTCCAAGCGAGATCGTCTTTGCACACAGGCCATGATGGCGGGCCTTCTTAGCCCTTTTTCGAATTTTTTCTCATAGTCCTCCATTTCTCTGAAATCCTCCATCTTCATCTCACCCCAATTCTATCATCTTCCTCGCCATCTTCGCACACCTCTGTGAAATGTTCATGGGGGTGATGAACCTTCCTCTCTTCGCCATTTCTTCATTCTGCGCGCCTGCAACGGCAAGTAGTGGGGAGTTGCTATTTCGCCGGGGCGGGATGGCCTCCCGCTACATTCCTTCGGCCAGAGTCAAGCTGGAGGGCATGGCGCGCGGGCCGTTGTACATCGGGATGACAATGGAATCGGCATACAGGGGTGCCGCCGGACCGTATGCGCGCCGAGAAGCTGAGCTCGCCGGTCGAAAGGCAGCGAGCTCCGCGCAATGGCGGCCCGCATCGGCGGGTGCTTGGACGCCGGTGAGCGGAGGTGGTAGCCGGGACTACGGCCGGAGGATCGGCCCTCTTCGCCAGCGTCCGGCCGCCGCCTTGTGCGATACACGGGTGACAACGACTGGCAGCGCGCGTGGCGGGACGTAAGCCCTTGTCTTCTTCTAGTTTCCTTTATGCACATGTTTCTCCTGCGGCTTCCTACCAACCGGCCGCCATCTTTTTTCCCTTTCTTCGCGACGAGGGCAACTTTGAGGAGCCAAACTGGGCGTGGCTTGCTTGCTGATGATCTTGTCGGTCCCAATCGACACACCTTTTTTCGATGGAGGCCGTGGCTTCGCCGACACTGGAGCACTGTGGAGGCTGCCTGGTCGTCGAGCTACTCCGCCGATGGACTCCACGGGACGGCCGTGATCCGCCTCGCTGCCCCACAGTGATCGAGGGCGTGCTGCCGCCGCGATCGGGTCATGAACAGCGGCGGTCGCCGCCGACACCATGAGCTCGGACCCTAAGAGGGCAGACCCACGGACCGCACCGCCACCACCGGCCGGCCCGTGGCGGTACCCCTCAAGGGGGGCCAGAGGCGCCCGCCGCGACTTCACCTCCGGCGCCGCCTCCTCAGAAGCTCCGGAGCCTTCACCAGTGGCGCCTTCTCCTCCGTGGCCGGCATGGCAGCAAACAACCTGGCCGCGGGAGCTCGGCCACCGCTTCAGCAGGCGGCCTCACGCTCCGGCGGCCGGCTTGAGCTTGAGGCGCCACCAAGGCGGCCCCTCGAAGCAGCGCCAAGGGTGCCAACACCCGGCGCCAGCGGGCAGCGGAGGCCTCTGCGGCGCCTCCCCGCCACCGCCGCCAGCCGGAGTTCTTGCCCCGCCGGAGTTCTTGCCCCGCGCTTGCCCTTGGCCGTCGAACTCTTCACCGGAGTAAGCGAGATCTTGCGCGGCACTAGGCACCGTTCTTCTGCCGCCTCGGGCATGGTGCCCAGACGGCCCAACAGCTTGCCTCGGTGGCGGCGAGCTGAAGCGAAGCGGAGAAAGCGGCATGAGCTGGCGAGAGAGGGCCAACACGACCGCAATCTGGCCAGGCGGAGCAGGCCGAGGTTTCTGGCGGAGAGGCGGCGGCGAAGAACCTCGACACTTGAATCTTCCGTTGCGGCGCAATCTCGCGACCATCTGAAGAAGCGTTCAGCGCACAAGAGGTGCACGAACCCTTAGGCGTGGTGAGTCGCCTGGAGGACTCGGCGCTTCAATTCGCCCATCGACCAACCGAGCAGCGAGGCGTTCGAGACTCCGCGCCCTAGCGCTCGCTCGCCACGGAAGGGCGCTAGGTCGCGATCATGGCGCAACCTACACGCGGCTTCGCGCCCGGCGACGCCGCCTTTGATCCCATGGCGGTGGTAGCGGCCGATGTCGGGAGGCAGCGGAGCGGCGGCTTTCGGCGGGAGGCAGGTGTGTGTGCTGCCGAATCGTGGGTGGAATCTTTGCGGGTGGAACAACCGGTCATGGGCGTCTCCACCCCCGGCCGTCGGCGCAAGCGAAGAACTTCGACTTGGCGGGGCGAGGAGTGAAGGCGGGCGGCTTTCTTCTTTTCCCCCTTTTTTTGTTGCTTTTGTTGATGAACTGCGTCGAAAAACCTTGGACAACTTTTGGATGAATGTTAGATGTTTAATCGTTATTCATGCGTTTGCTCATTTTGCATGCTTGAATTCACCACATTTGCTTGTTAGGCGGTAGTCATTCGACTTAGCCAAGGCGCTTTTTAGAAACACCTAATTTAGGGTAGCGTTTCTAAGTCTGCCAAGTGATTTCATGTGCATTGTGATCGCGAGCATAGATTATGCGGACCACATAAAATGTAGGTGAAAAATGTCCTTCATCGAACAAGGAGCATAAGACACAGCAAGGCCTTAGCGTTGAGTTTCGCGTGAGATTATCACGAGTTTCAACCTTCCGGAACTTATACGATGATCGCTTAAAAATATGCTCTGGCGTATGCGGCGAAACAACAAGTTCTCGGAAGTGCTCTTAGGCGAAACACTCAGCGGAGGCGACGGCGGTGCTTCAAGGAGCCAACCCGAGGCGTCTGAGCCGTGTAGAAGTCTTTGTGTCTAAGCGACACTCCGATGACTTGGTCTCGCGGGCGTTAACATAGCACATCTTCTCTTATCATGAGGAGCCGTTGGTTTCCAACATTTGCGATAACCACGCGCATCTTGACCTATCTCGGGATATGATCGCAAGAAAATGGCCAAAAACGCGGTATAAAGCGCTTATCTTACTTTCGTATGCAGCGGGATGAAGCGACTTGACGCTATTTGGCGAAACCTGACGAATGCGGCTGGCGGCGGCTTCGAGAACCTTGGCGGCGACCCCAAGCCAGCAGGCGACCGACCTTCGGCCAGGCGACCCGACAAGCCGGCGCCGAGGCGAGCACGCGGACCACTGGCGGCGCTCGGGGAACCAGGGCGGCGACCCCGAGCCAGCAGGCGACCGGCCTTACGAGGCCGGGCGACCGACAAAGCCGGCGCCGAGGCGAAACACGACGGAATTGGGTGGCGACTCGGGACCAAGGCGGCGACCCCCAAGCCAGGCGACCAGCGAGCCTTGAGGCCTTCGAGGAAGTAAGCCCGACATCGTTATGCTTACCTGCAGCGTCTGGGCTGACTCACTGAGAAGGTGAGTAGGCATCTGGAGAGGTATCATAAGGTAAGCTTTAAAACATTCTAAGCCCTGACATGAAGTGTCCTAGCTGCATACTGTTTGGATCCTAAGTCCTTGTGAAATACCAAAATTCGATCCGTGGCGCCATGTGCTCAGCGGCGAGTTTCTGGGGTGGCATTAGGTAGGCGGCGCTCGTGGTGACGACCAGCGGTGCTTGAGGAGCCAACTTGAGGCGTGCAAGCAGCGTCGAGCACCGTACCTAGCCGCCCCGGTCGCTGAGCTAAGTATACCGCAGGCGTCGAGGATCGTCATGGACTCCACAAAGGAATTAGCAAGCGCCGCGAAACCGGCGACATTCATGCGCATATTCGCCACTCAAGGCACAATCGAAGAGGAATAATAATGGCGAAGCAAAGAGTTTTTCGAACATGACCTTCTTGATCGCCCGGATGGCCGACCCGGCCGAGAGGGGCGTACCTCGAGGTGGTGGAGCAAACTAGCTTGGTACCTAATTCCTTAAGGGTAGAACTTAGGAGCGGCTCGATGTTGTAGGAGTTAAATCGACTCTCGCCGATCTCGATGGCTAACCGTCTGCCCGGTAGAGATCTTGAGGCCACCTTGAAGGGCCCTCCCAGGAGGCGACTTATGTAACCCGGCATGCGTCTGGTCTGCAAGACCGGTCACCAGCGCGGATGTTCTCTCGAGAGACGGGTGGCGTGGTACCGCTGAGCTTTGGCGATAGCAGGCGGCACGCAAAGCGACCGATCCGCACCTCCTCCGGAGGTTTACCTCTTCTCGGGAGACCTTCTTGGTCTTCTTCATTGAAAGCGGAGGCAGCGGCCGGCGGCGGCGGCTTCGGAGGGAGAACAACCTCGGCGCCATACACCAGAAGAAGGGTGTCTCGCGGGTTGCGCGGTTGGGCGTGGTGCAAGCGACCACAGCCTGGTAGGGAGTTCTTCCGTCCATCTTGCACCCGCTTGTGGAGTCGATCAAATGCCCTTGTCTTGAGGCCCTTGGCACTAAGCGCATTGGCGCGTTCCGCTGACCATTGCTCATGGGATGGGCCAAAAGCGAAACATACCTTGGTGCCCATTTCTTTCTGAGAACTCCGAAAAGCATGTTGGTAAAGCGGGTGCCGTTGCCGGTGATGATGCGGTTGGCGACTCCAAAGCGGGTGAAAATCGCGCATGAACTTAACGTGGCGGCGCGTGATGGCCCGCCTTGCCTCGGCCGACCCACTTGGTGAACTTGTCGATGGCGGCGAAGAGGTGGGTGAAGCCCCTGGCCCGAGAGCGGACCGGGATATCGGCCCCGGACGCGACGGCCAAGATAAGCGGGATGGTTTGCGAGCAGGGTGGTCGGTGGGTTTACTGGCGAAGAAGCCGACAAGCCGCCGCGTCCTCACCGGTAGCAAAGCGTCTGGAGGCGGTAGGCTAATAAAATCCTTGGCGGCGCCTTGCCGACTAAGTCCGGCCGGACATATGGCTCCTTTGCGCCTCCATGGATATCGAAGCGGTGCTCCCTCTTCCCAGTGATGCACTTGGTAGAACTCCATTTACGCTCTGGCGATATAGGTCCCCACCTACGAGTATAGCACTTGGCCTTCGTGCAATCTTCTCGGTGAGGCATCATCGTCGTGTAGATTTGGAGGAACTCCTCCGGGTTAGTGGTGCCGTCATATTTCTCTATGGGCGGGCGAAAACTGTCCGGCCCGAGCCCTTGGCGATTGACCGCCCGAGAAAACGGCACCCGACGAGTAGAGGGGCCGAGCAGCTCATCAAGCTTGGTCGGGGGCCGCGCATGGGGCCGAGGCCGGCTCTTCAGGAGTCGGAGGTGGACCTCCTCCGGTCTGTGGCGAGGGCCACGAGGGACTCTCATTGTCGGCCGCCACACCTTGCCATGGCGGCGCTCTGGTCCGGATGGCGCGGCGAGCGGCCGCGAAAAGGTCATCACTGCCGCTGCCGCGGCTTTCGTCGAGATGAGCGAAAGTCCCCACGGTTCCTCGAGGCGGGGCCGGGATAAGCGCGCGCCGTTCCTTGACCGGCCCACTGGCGAGGCCCTTCTCGTTAGGCGACTCGAGGCTGAGCGCTACGCATCGCCTTAAGCGCCGAAATACGCCTTCGGTGCTGGGCGGCGATCCCTACGGTGGCGCATCCACGAGACCGGCAATGCCAGCGACCCGCAGGTGGCGGAGAATCCGCGAACTCCCGGCGGGTGGTCGAGAAGAAACGCAGGCGGCGTGCAAGTTCTGGCGAGGTGGCGCCTCCATGGCGACCTTGACGCCTGCCGGCTCCACCGCTTCCGGAGAGAAGCGGGCGCCGTCTGCGGCGAAACGCGGCGGTTCCTCGGCCCGCGACGGCAATGAGGCGCCTTGGTCGTCGCTTCGCCCGCGAGATCTGGTCTGCGGATCGCCATCTTCGATCGTGAGCACGCTTCGAACGCGAAACGAAGTCCGCCGGGAGTTAGCGGAAAAAGCCAACCACTAGCCCCCTACAGCGCGCCCCAGCCGGCGTATTCACGAACAGAGCCCGTGATCTCTGAGCCGGGTTTTGTTCGGTAGGAGGCGTCTTCGTGGTAGCTAATCGGCGAAAACCTAGAGGACTCCGTAGCGGAGGTTTGGCGCCTCTGAACTAGGAAGAACAAGTGATTTTTACCCGAGTTGAGCCCCCTTGTGAGAAGGGTAATAACCTTCGTCTGCTAAATTTCTTATGGGGTGTGTCGAACCGGTCTGAGTTCTCGAGTTACAAGCGCATCCGCTAGCTTTCTCTAGTATTGCTTGGTCGTGATCTAGGACCGATCCCCTTCCCCATGCACGAGGGCCCTTATATAGGCGAGGCTAGCAGGGGTAGGTACAAGGAGGTCATCATCTTGATCTAAATACATTTAATGCTTCCTCTCGTGTTGTCCGTTCCTCGGCCTCATTAAATGCCTCTGGCGTGCCCTTGCGGTCGCGGGATGGGACCCTGTGACAGGTAGGTGAGGCGTCGGAGGAATGGGCTTGTTGCGAAACCCTTGCAATCGATAAACTGCTATGGCGAACTGCTGTTCGACGATGCGGCGGAAGGAGCCGAGGCGAAGCCACCGTCGCCCACCTTCTTGCCTTGCGGCGAGGCGGCGAGCGTCCTCGCATGCCGCCGCCACCGCCACGTGGGTGGGCGCCGGCGGCGGCGTGTTTCGCCCGCTGCTTTCGCCGGGCGCCACGCAACCGGCGCTGGCCGTGGCGTGATCGCCGCCCGTCGCCCGAGCGACCCGCGTGGTGGCGCCGGGCGGCGGCGTGCTTCGCCCTGCTGCGCCGGGCGCCACGTGGGCCGACGCTGGCCGTGGCCGTGATCGCCGCCGATGGCGGCGCCCACGTGGTGGTGGCGCGAAGGCGCAGCGTCTTCGCCCACTTTCGCCGGCGCCCGTGGACCGACGCGCTGGCGTGGCGTGATCGCCGCCCGATGGCGGCGTATACGTGGACCGCACTTTGTGCGGTGGAGAGGTACCCTAGCGTATATCTGTTGACAAGCACCAACCTTATCTGAATAATAATGTTTACTCTGAATGTGCAATGGTTAAATATTTAAATCAATTCATCGAAGCATACAAATTTCAAGCACCTGTTTACAAACTCAAGCTTAAAATTATCTTTAATTTTACAAACTTAAATAATGACATCACAGAATTTGGGATTGTAAATTTGTAACGTCGTAATTTGAGATCGATCGGTCGACTGAGAGAGCCATCACCTGTTGCCCCATGGGCGTAAAGGCGTTTAAGAGGTATGCGTCATCCGTATGTGGCTGCTACCATCAGCACGTGCGTGGCTCGTACACCTTACTCCGGTCATACCATAGCCTCACCTCATGAACCAGCTCCATCACCTCTTTGTCTCTCTCAACTTATTGACGTCATCTACCTTGGCGAGCTCCAACAGCGTTACCAGTCTATCTCGCCGCCCATCACCGGCGACCTGCCTATGCACCGCATCGACGAGATTAGGAAGGTCGCCCATTACCTCCGCTCAATAGATGAACTCAACACATCTGCAAGGAGAAGCAAAAAGCGGTGGAGTTATATAGATTGAGTAACCGAAAAGATATCTATGGAATCTAGATTAAGAAATCGTCGAATAAGGAAGACAACAAAAAAGAAAGAGGCGAGAAGAGACCTAACTCTATGAATCGGAGCTCTGGTTCCTTCGGAAGAGAATCAATCAATCTAATCCAAAAAGCACAAGAGTAATCGCCACCGATTCAAATGCCAGATTATCAGGAGAAAGGAAAACAATAAATGAGTCATGCATATTTATTTACCTTCCGCGACAGGATGATCCAATCCGATCTACCAGGGTAGCCACTGCCTATTTTTTACTCAGTCACATAGATGTGTATACATATTGAAGTGAAAATAAAGAACGGATGTACCACCATTAACTCGTAGTTAGAATTAGTAGAGATATTCCTCCAAACTATAACGACGAATTATCCATTTCAGCCGTCGCTCCTCTCCAGCTCTCCTGCGCTGCCCCCCGCCCCCGGAGTCGGCCATCTCCAAATTCCAATGCTCCCCGCGTCCCACTCACTCCTCTCCCCGACCTCACTTCCCGCCACGGCAATACGGCCGCCACCGCACCCACCAAACCGCCGCACTCCCCCTTTCCCTCTGCCGCCGCCATTCCGCTCCGTGGCGCGGGTCGCTGCCGCAACGGTCGTCTCCCCACCGCCGCATCCCAAGAAGAAGGTCTGCTTTCCATTCACCAGTCATCACCTTCCTTTTTAACAGCGTCAAGAGCCTGAATTTCTGCGCTTTTTACTGCGAAGGTTCTCGTGCCCATCGCCATGGGCACGGAGGAGATGGAGGCGGTCATCCTGGCAGGTGTCCTCCGGTACGCCGGCGCCGACGTGACGCTGGCCTCCGTGGAGGACGGCCTCATGGTGGAGGCCTCGTGTGGCTCCCGCATCGTCGCAGACATGCCCATTGCCGCCTGCACCGACCAGGTGTTCGACCTTGTGGTCCTCCCGGTAACTCACCTCTCTTCTCCTACCGACCCACACATGGCACATTTAGGGCTTATTTGTTTTTGCTATGAATTCTTAAAAGCTGATTCTGGATGTGGCGATGCACATATGAACTGGATTGTAGATTCTAGTGTGTATGGTTAGATTGGATTATGAGAATCGATTGCTAGAATCGGGCTATTTGTTTTTGATTCAGCTTTTGTGATCAGAATTCAAAATCCACGGCAAAAACAAACAGGCCCTTAACGCAAGTGGAGCAGAAATATTACTTACTAGATTTAGCATTTTTTAGATCAACAGGACATCACAGATGCCCCGGTTCCATTAAATGAAACCAAGTAGAGTTCAGTTTAGCTCATACAAAAAACCCCAACCATAACCACATCAGCTGCACCTGACGGGACCACAAAATACTGCAAACACTACTAACTCACGACTAGCTTCTACCATCACAAAAAGTACCAAGCCAGACCACATAATATCATTCAACTTACTCCAACAACCAGGCTCACAGCAACAAGCCTCACCACAAAAGAACTAAAACCAGTCACAGGATCAGACCTTCCTCAACTTTTGAGCACTATCACCGCCGATTCCAGAATTGAAAAAAATCAGGACCCAGGCACCATCATCAGAACTTTTTTTCTAAAAGACTGCTGATAAACTTTGAACGGTTCCTTGCGGGAGAAATATTTCCTTCCACCTCCGCATCAACCATTACTCTTGTGTCTTTAAAGCTGATGGGCCAGGACCCAGCAGAAGTGGCGATCACAGCTTCTTCTCCAACATCGTGCAGAATTGATCCAACCTGAGCATCATCTCTTCCTTGTAAATTGGCTTCCAATCCTTCAAAGACATTAGTATCCTTCTCCAAGCTGCTTTTACACTTATCCAACACTGAAAACGAAAGATTAAATCATTTCTAATATTCCATATACACCAAAGAACAGCCGCACAAATGGTATTCAACACAGCATTTTTCTTATTACTTAACCAGAAGCGAGCCACGGATTCAAAGTTGTAACCAATATTCAAATAAAAAAACTCACTAACCAAAACCCACATATTCTTAGCAACAATACACTCAAAGAAAATATGAACTACACTTTCAGGTTCATCACAAAAACAACAACTAATTCCTTTATCCATACCCTTTTTAAAAGATTATCCTTAGTCATTAATTTGTTATGAGCGATAAGCCAAAGGAAAAAATGGATTTTAGGAGGAACAATTAAACACCAGACCACAGGAATATAAACCGGTAACACCCCTCTAAAATTCATGATAGCATAAAGGGATTTCACAGAGTAAACACCATTGCTGTTATACTGCCAAACTAAAGCATCATCCTCATTTGATAACCTTAAGGTGTTAACCACTTCTACTAATTCAAACCACCTAATCATCATATTATCAGAGAACGTCCTCCTGAAAGTACATTTAACATTGTAACCATCCCAAATCTCAGCAATTGTAAAGCCTTTTTCATTAACTAACATGTAAAGATCCGAGAATTGAATAGCCAGACAAGAATTCCCAAACCAGATGTCTTCCCAAAACCTAACCTTATTACCATTTCCAACATACCATCTGTATCCAAACCTAGTGGCTTGCATAGCCCAGACAATCCCTTTCCAAAAAGTAGAAGCATGAGCATGAAGCCATGAACATTACCAGAAGCAAAAATATTAGGGCTCTCAATATTGTATTTAAAATTAATCAAGTTCTTCCACACCTTACTCTCATTAGCATAGAACCTTTTGATCCAGGAGGCTAATAAGCAAATATTAAGGTCCCGAATGTTAGGCAAACCAAGACCACCAAATTTCTTTTCCATACAGACTAGATGCCAATTAGCCAGATGCAATTTATTATGCCCTTCATAATCATCCCAAAGACAATTAGCCATGTGAGAATTTATCAGTTTTAACGCCCATTTAGGAAACTTAAAAAAAGAAAGCAAATAAAGAGAAATGCTGGCCAAACAAGATTTAATAAGAATCAACCGACCACTATAAGATAATAATCTCCCTCTCCAACCAGCAACCCGTTTCAGAATTTTATCGATGAGAGGTTGAAAATCATCCCTCTTAATCTTATCATGATGAAGAGGGATACCCAGGTATTTAATTGGAAAAGTGCCAACCTTACAACAAAATAAATCAGCAAACTTTTTAGAAACAGTACTATCACACCCAATAGGAACCAACTCACTTTTGTGAAAATTAATTCTCATCCCAGACATCTGCTCAAAACAAATAAGAAGCCATTTGAGGTGAATGGCCAACTTATCATTATTCTTCAAAAACAGAATAGTATCATCAGCATATTGTAAGCTAAGAATTCCTCCAGAACAAAAATCTTCGCACAGCCCTCTAATTCAACCTTGATTCGCAGCTTTGTGTAAAATTCTAGCAAAAACATCAGCAACTAGATTGAAAAGAATTGGAGAAAGAGGGTACGCCTAGTAGACCTTTCTTGGTGGAGAAGAAATTACTCTCGACATTGTTGATTTTGACTCCCACAGAGCCTTTATTCAAGATAGTATAGATCCAGGTCTGCCATTTACCCCCAAACCCCCTTTTAGCCAGAATATCGAACAAAAAACTCCAATTAACCATATCATACGCTTTCTCATAATCTAACTTGAGAACAAAACCTTCATCTTTATCATGATAAATTTTATGGATAACCTCATGGGCAGTGACAACACTTTCGAGAATATATCTATTTTTGATAAACGCAGTTTGATTATGTAAAATAATTCTGTTACAAATAGGACCCATTCTACTGGTTAGCACCTTAGTAATAATTTTGTAGCTACAATTCAATAAACTAATGGGTCTAAATTGCTTAATGCTCTGCGCATTATTCTCTTTAGGGATCAGAGAAATCATTGCAAAGTTAAGCCTAAATAAGTCCAACTCACAGTTCTCCAAACTCCTAAACAAAGCCATAAGGTCATCCTTAATAATATCCCAAAATTTTTGATAAAAAATAAAAGGAAGACCATCAGGGCCAGGAGCCCCATCAGAATAAGAATCAAACACAGCTTTTCTGACTTCATTCTCAGTAAAAGGAGCCTCCAGAGTCTGATTCTCCTCAACCGAAATCATCTCATCAACGCCGAAAAAGGAGTCCCCTAAATTGATATTAGGTTTAGGTTCAAAACCAAATAAGGACTTATAGTAGTCACAGGCTATATTCAACATATCTTTGGTATCATACACTGGCCCATTCGGCCCATCTAAAACATTGATTAATTTTTTCCGTCTCCTTTGACTAGCAACGGCATGGAAATATCTAGTATTCCTATCACCCTCCTTAATATTCTTTTCTCTAGCCCGTTGTCTCGCTTTGGTTTCCTCCATGACCCAAATTTTTTCCAACTCAGACTTAATAACATACATCCTATCCTTCTCATCACAGGTAAGAGGTCTAGTTTCAGAAAACACATCAATAGCATCAAATTCATGAAGCAGCGCAGTTTTCTTTCTTTTAATTTCAGCACCAACATTTAAACTCCAACCTTTAGTAATCTTCCTAAAATTCCTAACTTTGCACTGCCAGTTATCAATAGCATTCTTTTTACAAGGAATGTTCCAAGCTCCACAAGCAATTTCGAAAAAGTCTTCATGCAGAAGCCACCACTTCTCAAACTTATACCCAGAATTAAAATGATTATTATTCTCAACTAGATTTAGCATTCGAAACTTTTAGGAGCATATAGTCTTTCTTTGGTATATAATTCAAATATTTCTATGCACTCATCTTTTGTACCCCAACGTTTTGAAGTGTTTCATCATATTTGCTCACTTTTCTTGCTGTTAATTGGTCAACCTTGTCGCTCTGTCACTTTCTTTAAGCTGTGGTGTTATATACTTATATTTGTGTTACATACTGACGGTATCCAAAAACTCATCTTTGATTCTTGTGGTGATGTGTTTCAGGGAGGAATGCCTGGTTCAGTGCGGTTGAGAGACAATGAGATCCTTCAGAGGATCACGGTTAGACAGGCTGAGGAGAAAAGATTATATGGTGCTATATGTGCTGCACCAGCTGTTGTTCTCATGCCGTGGGGCCTCCACAAGAGGAAAAAGGTGGCCATTTTGCTATATGACTAAATTTAGTAGATCAAGGTTTGGCCTTTTTTAATTGACATTGCATCTGTTTTCTTTTTTTCTTTTGGTTGCAAGATCACCTGTCACCCATCCTTCATAGGAGATCTCCCCACATTCCGAGCTGTTGAATCAAATGTTCAGGTTTCAGGGGAGCTCACGACTAGTCGCGGGCCAGGGACATCATTTCAGTTTGCTTTGTCATTTGTCGAGCAATTGTTTGGGCCTCATGCAGCTGAAGACGTGGACAGTACTTTGGTTTGTCAATAGAAAACTTGCATATCTTTGTTGCTCTATCCTGCCTTTTAGCTGCTTAGACTAATTCTCTTCTCAATTTAGTTTGTTCATGTTTGTTGAAATTTATTAATAGCATAACCTCTAACATAAATCATTCTGATTTTTTTGTTTCTTCTGGTAATGATACTTATCTTTCAGTTGGAAGCTGGCTACGCTGGGTAGTTTTATATTATGTTTTGCAGCTAAACTTTTTAAGGGACATTTCTATTTTTTTTTTTTTGCATCTAATACATGCTGATTGCTGTGCAAATTATTGTATATTACCCACAGATGACACAAATTGATGATGATCTTGAAAGAACTACAGAAATAAATGAAGTTGAGTGGTCTTCTGATCACAAGCCTCGTGTAAGTTCATGTTGAACTATGAGTTGCACTATATTTTGTTTGGGAGCATACTTTACGTCAGATTTTATATCAGAAATGAATATGATGTCATGCTTATATGATTGAAATTTAACGAAGCGTAACAAGGTTTGGTTGAACAGTTGCTGAGTAAAGCATTTTGCTTAAAAATATTGGATTGGACAGCACCAGAGTAAATTATTGCACTCACTTTGGTTTGTTATTTAAGTTTATTCAAAGGTGCATGCTTGATTAAATAAGGCTCAATAAGGCTCCATTTGGTTGCATATGCCCTATCATGCTATATAGTTGATCTATCTGTTCCTCATTATATGTGAAAAACACAGCTCATATATCTATCTAATCCTCATTACTTCCAGCTATATGCATCCTTGGAGAAAATATTAGGAACGGTGCAATTGGAGCCCAGATATATTGTGTTGGAGGTTTATTATAGTATGGCATTGATTATCTGATTATTTGACTTGTGAAACAGGTTCTCATTCCGATTGCAAATGGGTCAGAAGAGATGGAGATCATAATGTTGGTAGATATTTTAAGACGGGCAAACATAAATGTAGTGTTGGCATCAGTTGAAAAATCTCCAAATATTGCTGGATCTCAGAGGATAAAGATTGTTGCTGACAAATGCATTCTGGGTGCTTCTGATTCAAAATATGATCTAATCATTCTTCCTGTAAGCTGTTTTGCATTTTACATATTTATTTGGATGATCGTAAATGCCATCACAAAACTTCACTGTTGTTCCTGTAAGATATTTGGCATTCAATGCAGTTTTGGTGTCCAGGGGAATCGGCATCCCCATTAGCGATTTCATCATGATGCAATGTTTCAAAAATCGAACAAAAAATCATGGATGTAGTGCATATAAAGTTACGCAAACCTGCAAATTTCAATTTCAAATTCATTTCTGGTATCAAGAATAAAAAAAAAGATAAGCAGTCAATCATGAGTGAGGGACAAAATTCTCATACTTTGCATCATCATTAATACATTATTACACTTGCATGTTACTGATAAAAGTAAGACCGTTCTGAAGTGCATGCCTAACATGTCATGATCAATCTAATTTCGCTGTTTCTTGCATAGGAGTTGACCTGCATACCAAATTGTGATACAATAAGCTTGTAGAATATGGCAGGGTCCAGCTCAAGGAAAGTTTGAAATAAGAATTAGACTTATTGCTGCCCTTGTAACTGTAGCCAGGTGTTACATCTCATCAATAGCCTTGAGGGTATCACAATCAGTTGTACTAGTGCATTAATCTTGGAGATTTTAGCGATTCCTTTTAGTTGTAGTGAACAAAAATGTATCATGTTTGTAACTTTGGTCTTGAACTCTCAGTGCAACCTCATGCAAGTGTATTTGTATCTCAGCATGTGCGTCTTTTATGTAGTCATGTTTGTACGATTCTATGATAAATGATGTGCGTTCTGCAATTATGAAGTTCTATTTTTATCTTCCTTTTCTTAATTATGTTATTAAGTTGTAGCATTGAGAACTTTAATGCCAATCTAGCTGGAATTTCAGCTGTTCAAGTGTGTGCATTTGCATGTTCTAGTGTCCTTTTGTTCGCTTGTTCAGCTAATATGTTTGGCTTTTCATTGTTCAGTAATTTCATTTGTGATATGTTGTATCTCTTGAAATTGTTAAGGAGGACCTGCCGGAGCTGAGCGTCTGCACAAGTCCAGAATTCTTAAGAAGTTACTCAAGGAACAAAAGCAAGCAGGCAGGATGTATGGTGGGATCTGTTATGCTCCTGTGATCTTGCATAGGCAAGGTTTGCTCCAGGTGATTGTTAGGACTACTAACTTTTTGCACCCTATATTTCTTGGAAATGGAAGTAAATTGACATTGAAATTGTTACTCAGGACAAAGCAGTTACAGCTGATCCTGATATAGTTGATCAGCTCACTTGCCAAGTTATTGACCAATCAAAGGTTGTGATTGACGGAAATTTGATTACTGGGAAGGGGCTTGGGACAGTCATAGATTTTTCCCTGGCTATTATTAGAAAATTCTTTGGCCATGGAAGAGCCAAAGGTGTGGCAAATGGAATAGTTTTTGAGTACCCCAAGAGCTGTGTTGCACTATGGGTTTCTTGCAGCAGCTATGTTTGAGACAAAAAGTGACCGCGACTCTTCTTGAGACAGCAAAATATTCCTCTTTTGCTGCCTTGTTGGACAGCTGGACTTAAATAATCCACTATATATGTTGGGATGGACCAATTTTGCATTGATAAGATTCAGTGGGGGTCAATTAATCTCTATATGATCTGTTGGCAGATAAATGACAGGTGGATCCAAACTGGTAAGTTCTGTTTGATGTTGATAGACATAAATCGTTTTGGTTTTGGCACAAATGATCTTTTCTTGGATTCTTATGACTATGAAGCGCTTTCTTTTTGTGCACTGAAAGATAAATCTAACATTGTAGCCTGTAAATTGACGACAATTTTAGTGGCACGGTGTTGTTAAAATAGTGCTGTTGTTTTTCTCCAAGTTTTTAAGTTACATAGATGAAGCCATCTGTAGGATATGGGCTGATGTACTGTAAACTATCTTCTTTCTACTCACTTGCTAAGATTTATAAGGTTGCACCTGATGAAGTGACAATCACGTTTGGTTTAGTGACATTTTGTGTATGTGCTCTCAGATCAAAAGTTAATATCTCCAGTGTACTGGAAGTACTATGTTTGAGGGTGGCTTTCAAGAGATCCGAAGCCCTTTGATGTTGCTCTGCGACTTAAGCAAATTCATCCGGGAATCTTAGCTATGCCCAGTGCCAGTCTTAAAAGCTGCAATAAGCCAATAACTGATCCAGTGTCAATTCAGCTTCGAACCTCTGTTCCAGCGAGCAGCCAGTGAGGCTGCTAGTGTCTTCAGTGTTTCACATGGTTATGTAACTCAAGAAACATATGCGTTGCTTCAGCCAAGTGAGCCGCAAGGTGTGATACGACATGATATGTTGTTGGCAACTGGAGAAAAAATTTCTGTTTTGTTCATATGCTGCGAATTGTTGTTTCAGTGGAGGACTCGTGGTATTGTTGTGGTTGGCGTTCCTGCCAAATGGAAACGACAGTTCTGTAAAAAAAAAAAGGTTATTTATTAGTTATCAGTCTTAAGATATGCTATTATAAAGTTCTGACTTCGATAAATATCACTGTTAAGTAAGCAAAATTAGAGTATGCCGTTATAAAAAAAAATTGATGTCAATACTGGCGGTTTGTTCCTTCAACCCTCCCATTGCTCCGCCTCTTCATCTAGGGATGAAAACGAATCGAATATGTATGGATAATGGTTCTACTATATTTGATTTCATATTTTTTTTTTCTAGATGCGGATACGAATATGAATAATGTTGAATACAAATACAGAGCGAATACAAATCGAAATTAATATGTTTACAAATATTTGTTAGAAGATAAAAACCCTTTGATTGTACACAGAGTGAACAAAAGATATAGCTAGTTTATTTGATCCAAACATTCAAGAAGAACATGTAATGACCCAAGATTAATATTCTTAATAAATTATGTATTTATGAGTTTTATGTATTTTTAGTTACTTATTTAAAATATTTTACTATTAAGGACAACAGTGTATGAATTTTTTGAGAAAATTTAAAAGCCGACAAAATATTGAAAATAATTTTTTAAAAAATGATAGACTATGTCAGGAATATCTCAAAAAAAATTATAATTTTTGGAGCTGGTTTGCCAATTTTAATATTGAAACCTGAATTTTGAATTAATTAAATTAGAAATGATTTTGAAATTCGGAAATATTTTCGACCCAAAAGAGTATCCTTGGCTTAACCCACGTGTCTGAATTTACGGATCCATATTCGTATTGGACGGATGGTGAGCTATCGAATCTATATTCGTATCTAACAAAAAACCGTATTCATTTTCAATCCGATACTATCCGATAAATATCCGAACTGACATAACCTGTATATGAAAATTGTTGAATCGATCCAAGACTATCCGATCTATTACCACCATAAAGTTCTCGCCCAAACGCATTGAGGCCCTTTAATAAATATTCTGATTTACTTTATATTTTCTATACGTATGTATTAAATATAGTACTTAAAGATAATAATTAGAGGTAGTCTAGTCACTTTCAATACTCATTATCTATGTGTAAAAAATATGTCCTATAAAGTTAAACGAAGAGAGTATATCTTTGATTTTATCTTACTCAGTAATGGCATATATCGAAACCCAAACTTCAACTGTTAGCATATTTGGCCCCTTATTTCCTTTTTTTATGCAAAAATAGCTTATTCTTAAAAAAAATTGTGAGAGTAGCTCCTCTCTACACTGCAGTACAATACCGTGGGGAAGAAATCATGTGTAGCACGATGTTTTTTTTTAAAAAAAATTGAATTGGCGTGGAATGTCTGCTGATCCTGAGCACGATATTTACATTTTTCATTGAGTGGAGGAGCGGTCTGCTGAATTGTGATTTTACGTAGTCTTGGGCGGGCGGCATTCGGTTTTCGATATGCGGTTGTCGGCGTACTATCGCTAAGTACCCTCTCACCGCATAAAGTACAAATCCGCGTGGCGGCTGACAATCGGCGGCGATCACGGCCGCCGGCGGCGTCGGTCCACGTGGCGCCCGGCGGCGGTGGGTAAACACATACGCCGCCTGGCGCCAGCTACGTGGCGGCTTCGGCAATTGGCGGCGATCACGGCGCCGGCGGCGTCGGTCCACGTGGCGCCCGGCGGCGAGTGGGCGAAACACGCCACCTTTCGCCCGGCACCAACCAGCGTGGTAGCACGGCAATCAGACGAAGCGATCACGGCCGCCACCAGCGTCGGTCCACGTGGCGCCCGGCGGCAGTGGCGAAGCACGCCACTTCGCCCGGCGCCCAGCTTACGTGGCGGCACGGGCAATGGCGGCGATCACGACCGCCGGCTAAGCCGGTCCACGTGGCGCCCGGCGGCGATTGGCGAGCGCCACTGCCGCCCGCCGCAAAACAAAAGGTGGAGCGCGGTGGCCGCCTCGAAGGCTCCTTCCACTACCGTACCATGTCGAGCAGCAGAGCGCCATAGCGAGCTTATCGATTCTGAGGTTTACGCAACAAGCCCATTCCTCGGCGCCTCTCACCTACATGTCAAAGGGGTCCCATCCGTGACCGCAGGGCAAAAACGCGTAAGCATTTAATGAAATTTGGGAGAGCAGGGGCTGCACGAGGAAGGAGTAATAAATGTATAAGGATCGGCATGATGACCTCCCTTTTACCTACTCCGCTAGCTTTGGCCTATATAAGGGCCTTCGGGTGCATGGGAAAGGGGGACGGGCATTCGAGAGGAAAGAACTTGTAACTCAAGAGCTTTGTATTAGCTTCACACCCTCTCTAAACAATCTAGCAGGAAGTAAGGCTATTACCCAAGGCAAAAGGGGGCCTGAACCTGGGTAAAATCTTCGTGTCATCCGCAGTTCATCGACACCGGAGTCCTTCGCGTAGGAGTCCCTAGGGTTTTCGCCCTCTAGGTTTAGCCACCTTGAAAGCGCCTCTCCCGAACTAAACCGGTGCATCCTCGGGCCTGTCGGGTGGAATCTGGCAAGCAGGGCGCGCTAAATAGGGGGCTAGTGGTTGGCTTTAAAGCTAACTCCCGGCGGACTTGGTGTTGTGGTTCGGTAAACTCGTGCATCGAAGATGGCGGATCCTCGGCACCAGATATCGCGGGCGGCGGCGACCAAGCGCCTCGGCCATCACGGCCGGTCGATCGTCTCACCCCGCCCTGGTGGCGCATTGCTGCTCCAGAGCCGGGAAGCGACCCGTCGCGCCGCAGTGGCCTTGGAGGCGGCCACCCCTGCCCAGAACTTGCACGCCGCTCGTGCTCTTCTGGACCACCCTCCGGTGGAGTTCGCAGGAGATTCCCCCGCCACTCCGTGGGCTGCGAACATCGGCCTCGTGGATGCGGCCCAACTCGAGTGGGGCTCCCGGCGATTAGGTACCAGCAAGTGCCTTGGCGCCTAAAGCGCTGCAGCAGGCTCTCGAGCTCCAGCCGCCCGGCGGCAAGGGCCTGGCCGGGGGCGGTCCGAGAAGCGCGCGCAATCCTGGTCCCGGTTCATCGAGGAACCGTGGGGACCTCGCTCTCACCTTGATGAGAGCCGCCGGCAGTGGTGATGACCTCCGTGGTCGCTTCTTGCCGCGCCACGGACCAAGCGTCGCCATGGCAAGCGGTGGCGGTGACAATGAGAGTCTCCTCATGGCTCTCACCCTCGGGGCCGGGAGGAGGTCCACTCCTCGGTTCTCTGGCGAGCCAGACCTCGCGCCCCATGCAGTCTCCGGACCGGGCCGATGATGGCTCGGCTCCCTCTGGCGTCGGGTGCAGGCCTTCTCCGGCCAGGCTGCGCCGCCTGGCTGGCCGAGACGAGTTTCGCCCGTGGCCGTAGAAAAATATGACGGCACCACCAACAGGAAGAGTTCCTCCAAATCTACACGGCGATGGTGCGGGCGGTGGCGGATCTCAAAAGGTCATGGCCAACTACCTCCCAACGGCCTTGGCGGGTTACGCGCTCTGGTGCTAAATCTCCCAGGGTCGGTGCACTCGTGGGGAATGTTGTCTTGACATCTTTGTCGCCAATTTTGAGGGCTCTTTCGCGCGGCCCGGTGTGGAGGATGACCTCCACGCCCGGAGCAAGAAGAAGGGGAGTCGCCAGCGACTTCATCCGGCGGTTACATCGCCGCAATACCATCCCCATCTCCGAGCAATCGATCGTCATCGCCTTCAGGAGGGGCATCTGTGACATAAGATGAAGGAGAAGATGGCCACCGTACCATCGGCTCAACCTCAGAGCTTTTTCCCTCGCACATAAGTGTCTTGTGAGGCTATGAGGCGAGGGCCTTTGGCCCCAAGGGTGGCTAAAACAAGGGCAGGTAGGGACCTCGAAGGGTTCCGCCGTCGAAGGCAAGAAGAAAGCGAAGCCTTGGGCGGGGAGGCAGGCGAGTCTGGCCGCCGAGCCGACAACGAAGAAGACCCCACGCCTCGAAGCGCAACCGCCGCGGCCGGCGTGATGATCGCCATGGCGCATGACGGCCGTCGTGGCCGGCGCAACGATCGCCGTGATCGGCGCGACAGCCGCCCGTGATCGTGGGAGCAGACGCCGCGATCAAAAGGAGGCGAGCCCTCTTGCCCAATACATAAAACCAATACCCATGACACGGACAAGCTGACCGGGTCGTGGGCGAGATAGTGGAGAAGCGGCTCAAGGAGTGCATACGATGATGATCAAGATGAAGATCATGGCTGGCTTTTCAGCAGGCGGATCACACTGCGTGGCGTACATCCATGGTGGTTCATCCACCATCCTCAACACCGCTTACAAGCGGTGAAAAGGAGGTATGTGCCACGCGGCGTCGGGCTCGGGGCGGGTCGGACACCGAAATGGTCGAACAAGCGATCACCTTGATCGAGCCGACCACCCCGAGGCACCCGACCTAGGGCATCTCCGTCGTGGTAGCACCCATGGTCCAGAATGTGCGGTGGGCGCGGTCTTGATGGATGAGCGAGCTCCATCAACCTCTGTCGCGTCGGCATTCACGGTGCTGCAGATCATGACAGGATCTGCGCCGACACCTGCCGTTCTTGGGGTAGCCCGGATCGGGCTTGTTCCCCTTGGGTCAAGTTTGCTTCCCGTCACTTTCGGGAGAAGGATAACTACCGCCGAAATGGTGGATTTGGTCGCCGACCGACCTCCTTATAACGCCTTGCTTGGCCGACCGGCGTTGGTCAAATTCATGGCGGTTACCCACTATGCTTACATGGTGGTGAAGATCTGCGGGACCAGCGGCCCCATTGTCATCAACGTGGATAGGTCGGAGGCCTAAGGCCGCGCCTGGCGAGCTTGGGATCTGGCGGTGCCACTGCGTGAGGCCAGCGCCACTTCCTCGGGAGCCCTCGGGCCGGACCGTGCTTCACGGCTCGCCGTGAGGTAAAGGTGGTCGCATGACTGGTGGGCGAACCAGCTGTCAACATTGGCGCCAACCTCGGCGCCAAATAGGAAAACGCGCTCGTCACCTTCCTCCGATCAAACGCAGACGTGTTAGCCGCAACCGTCCGACATATTTGGGGTCCCTAGTGGAGTGATCGAGCACCAGCTAACAACGCTCTCGACGACGCCCGATCCGTGAAGGTCGGGCGGCGCGGGAGCAGCAGGGCGCCATTCGAGAGGAGGTAGAAAGGCTGGCTGGCGCGGGAATAGTCGAAGTCTCTCATCTGAGTGGCTTGCCAACCCGTGCTCGTCAAGAAGTCCAACGGGAGGTGGCGCATGTGTCGACTTCACCAGACCTCAACAAGGCTGCCGAAGGATCCATACCCCCTATGGTCGATCTCATTGTTGACTCCGGCGGGTCGCGAGCTTCTTGTGCTTCATGGGCCAGCGTACTCTGGGTACCACCAGATTAGCATGGCGCTTGAAGATGAAGAGAAGACTGCTTTTGTAACCCCAACGGGCGTATATTGTTATGTAAGGATGGCTTTTGGTTTAAAGAATGCGGTTCTACTTATCGGCGTGCCATGCATATTACCTTCCGCCCTCGGATAGGCGCAATCTTGAGTATCGTTGATGACTTGGTAGTGAAGATTAAAAAGAATGAAGAAGCGATCCAAGACACGGAGGAGACCTTTGCTAACCTCCGGAAGAATTGCGAAGCTCAATCGAGAGAAATCGTGTTCGGTGTGCCCTCGGCAAGTTCTTTGGGTTTCTTGGTGTCGGTAGGAACATCGAGGCCAATCGACAAGATAGCGACCATCGAGCACATGAAGCCTTGATCGACTCAAGCAAGTTCGATGCTGGTGGTCGCTTGGCCTCCTGGGCGATTCATTGCCCGCTTGGGAAAACGCTGCCTCTGTTCAAGTTGTTAAAGAAGACTAACCATTTTGAATGGGCGGAGGAAGCTCGAAGGCATTTGAAGACTGAAGCAAGATACCTCTCCTCTCCCGGTCTTGGTTTCCCCACGGGTGAGCCTTTATACATATATCATTGCCACCCCCGAGGTGGTAAGCCTTGATGTTAATTCGCGGAGAGAGAAGCGTCCGAAGCGGTTTACTACATCGAGAAGGTATTGCATGAAGCGGCTTCGGTATCCTCAAGCTCGAGAAGATCTTTGTATGCGGTCCCGTTCGTCCCGAAGCTGCGGCACTATTTTGGGCGAAAATCACCGTCGTCACGGTCTACCCCTTGCGGAAATCCTCCTGTCGTGAAGCGAAGGCCGCGCCGCTAAATGGTCGGTGGAGTGAAATTCAACATCAAATTCGTGCCCTTACCGCTATCAAGAGTCAAAAGTTGGCGGAGTTAAATCGCGAAAGTGGACTCCGCCACTCTGGCGAAGAAGCACCGTGCCTTCCCCGGGCGTTATTCTTTGATGGATCCTTTAAATTTGGAAAGCGCGAAATTTGGGGTTGTCTGGTCTCCCCGGCCGTGACACCCTCCGATGCGTGGTCGCCCTTGAATTCAAGGCCACCAACAACATTCTTGAGTATGAAGGTCTGCTGGCGGTGCGCGCATCGCTTGGCGTTGGGCATCGAGCGTCTCAAGTCAAGGAGACTCCTGCTGGTCATTAATCAAACTCGGAAGGAGTTCAATGTTCGACCCCACCATGGCGGCGTACTGGCGGAGGTCAGAAGAATGGGCGTCATTTTGAAGGTGCAGGGTATATTCATGTCCTCGGCGTGACAATCACCTTCTTGGACCAATTTGTCGGCTTGCATCCTCAAGGGCTCTGTTCGGTCGGGGTCTTGAAGAAAGACTACATGACCCAATCCATCATGACCCACGATTCGGTGGGGATGATGGTGTCATTGTCGCGACCCGGTCTAGAGTGGGGACGTCGGCAAAGTGTCATGACCTCGGCTCAGTGGGGAAAGGCGGTGCCCTTTATCACGACCTCCAATTCGAGGAGGAAAGCGGCGTGCCGCCTCGGTCCCGGGAGGAAGGAAGGCGGCGGTCGCTTGAGGCGACACCGAAGCTTCGGCGGCGTGGTACCCGGCGAGCAGAGTGGTCACCACCCTTAGGCGGGAAGATCGGTGGATGGACCCTATCTGGCCTTCTGCGTGACCAAGTGATCCCGACGATGGTGCCTCGGTGAGAAGATTGCGCGTAAGGCCAAGTGCTATACTCGGTAGGTGGGGACCTATATCGCGAGCGTAAAGCAGAGTTCTCTTGAAGTGCATCACTTTCGGGAAGAGGCGGCACTGCTCTCGATATCCATGGGCGTGTCGGGGAGCCATATGTCGGCGAACTCTAGTCGGCAAGGCGTTTCGCCAAGGATTTTATTGGCCTACCGCCCTCCGGGATGCTTCTTTGGTGAGGGCGTCGGTTTGTCGGTTCTTCGCGGACAAACCCACAAACCGGCCAAGCTCTGCAAACCATCCGCTCTCTGGCGTTCATTTGTCGAAATTTGGATATCTGGTCGTTCAGCGGACCCGGGGCTTCACCCACCTCTTTGTCGCCATCGATAAGTTCACCAAGTGGGTGGCGAAGGCGATCTGAACCATCACGGCGCGCCATTGATTAAGTTCATCTTGCGGGATCTTCACGCTTTGGAGTCGCCAATCGCATCATCACCGACAACGGCACCCAGTTCACCGGCGTGGCTTTTACGGGTCTGTGAAGAAATGGGCACCAAGGTATGTTTAAACCGGTGGCCCATCCCATGAGCAATGGTCAGCGGGAGCGCCAATCTTATTTGTCTTGAAGAGCCTCAAGACAAGGCGTTTGATCGACTCCCAAGCGGGGTACAAGATGGACGGAAGAACTCCGGTGTCTTTGTGGTAAACCGCTGCCACGCTAGCCGTCTGACAAACAGACACCCTTCTTTTTGGTGTATGGCGCCGAAGCCGTTCTCCCCTCGGTGTCGCTCGGCTCTCCGTAGCGTCTCGCTTTCAATGAAGAAGACCAAGAAGATCTCCGTGAGAAGAGGTTAACCTCTGGAGGAGGTCTGAGATCGGCCGCCTTGCCGCCGCTTGGATTATCGGCAAAGCCTCGAGCGATACCACGCCACGGGTCTCTGAGAGGCCAGTGGCGATGGGTGACCTGGTCTTCTTGAGAACCAGACGCATCTTGGGTTACATAAAATTGTCTCCCGATGGGAGGCCCTTCAAGGTGGTCTCGATATCTCGGCAGGGGCGGTCGCCTAGCCATGAAGGCGGCGAGGTGGCGAACTCCTACAACATTGAGCTCTGCGAAAGTTCTATCCATAAGGAAATTGTAAGTACCCAGTGACTTGCTCAATCGACCTCGAGTCGTCCCTCTTCCGGTGATCGGTGTTCTTTAGCGATCGATAAAATTATTGCCTAAAGCTTTACCTTCACCATTCTTGTTCCTTTTGTTGTGCTTTGAGTGGCGATTATGCGCATGTATGTCGGCCGGTTACGTCGCGTTTGCTAATTCCTTCGTGAAATCCATGGCGATCCTCGGCATCTGTGTACCTGCTTAGCGTGAGGCGAAATTTGCGTGCGGTCTTTCGAGCTGCTCGCACACCTCGAGTTGGCTCTCTGGCACCGTGAGTCATCACCCTTGACTGCCGTCGACTGATGCCACCCAGAAAACTCATTGCTTTGCCACCTGGCGTCGCGGCTCGATTTCTGGCGATTCACAAGGACTTAGAATCCAAACAAAGGCGGGCGGGACACTTCATCTTTGGAACTTAGAATGTTTTGGGCTTACCTTGCATATGCCCTTCCGGATGTTTACTCACCTTCCGGTAGTCATCTCAGGCGTAGAGAGTAAGCATAAAAGTGTTGGCTTACTTTCACGAAAAGCCCTGCATCTTGTTGTCGCCCGATGGCTTGAAATTTGCTACTTGCGTGCCCCAAATTTGCTCGCCAGCGCTCAAGGTCTTTCGCCGGCCTTGATTAGTGATGCTTGGCCTTCGAAGATAGTCGCCCCATGGCTTGAAATTGCGCCGCTTGATGCCCCAAAGCTGCTTTCGCCAATGACTCCGTATGATAGAAGAAGATGTGCTAAAGTGTTAACGTCCGTGAGGCCAAGTCATCGAGTGTCGATTAAACCTGATGCTCTGCGGCTCATGCGCCTCGGGTTGGCTCTGTGAAGCACATTTGGTCGTCTCCGTTGAGTCTTCCGGCCTAAGGGCATAGAAAACTTATTTGTCTCGCCACGTTCTGGCCGTGGTACATTTTAGCGATCATCGGTCTAAGTTCGAAGGCGAAACTTGCGATAATCTCGCGCGAAACTTGGCGCTAGAACCTTCTTGTGTCGCCGTTCCTTGTTAAACAAGGCCATTTTTACGCCTCGTTTTATGTGGTCGCGTAATCTATGCTTGCGATCTATGAGCACATAAAATCATTTGGCGGGACTCAAACGCTACCTAATTTAGGCATTTTTAAAGCGTTTTGCCTAAGTCGAATAGCGGCCATCTAACAAGCAAATGTAGCGGATTCAATCATGCGAAAATAAGCAAACACATGAATAACGATTAAACATCTAACATTCATCCAAAAGTTGTCCAAGGTCTTTAGGATGCGGGTTCATCGGCGAAGCAACAAAAAAGCGAAGAAAAGGCGCGCCTTCACTCCCGTCCTCGCTTGAAGTCAAGTTCATCGTCGGCGCCACCTTCGCGGCGGAGGGTGGAACATCCATGACCGCTGCTCTACTGCGGCATCGATACGTGTTCGGCGTAGCGCGCCAGCGCCTCACTTTGAGCCGCTTTGCTCGCGTCTCCTTCGCGCAGCCGTAGTCACCGCCATGGGATCAAAAGCGGCGTCTGGTCGGGCGCAGCGAGCGGCGTGTAGGTCGCGACCATGATCGCGACCTAAGCGTCCTTCGTGGCGGAAGCGGCGGCTAGGGCGGCGGGAGTCCTCGTAAGCGCCTCCGCGGCTGGTTGGTCGCGTGAGCAAATTGAAGCGCCGAGTCCTCGAGGCACGTTGGCGTCACACCCAAGGGTTCGAGCACCTCTTGGTGCGCTGAACGCCTTCTTCGGCATGATCGCGAGGTTGCGCCGCGGCGGAAGAAGATTCAAGTTCGAGGTCTTGGCGCCACCTCGGCCCTCTCGCCCGTGTCTCGGCTCGTTCGCCCATTCTTTGCATTGCGGTCGTGTTAGCCCTCTCTGCGCCGACTCATTGCGCCCTCTCCGCTCCGCTCGGCTCGCGCCGCTCAAGGCAAGGCTGTTGGGCGTCTGGGCACCATGCCGGAGGCGGCGGCAAAGCGGTGCCTAGTGCGCGCGCATGTCGTTTACAGTGAAGAGTTCGACGGCCGGCCGGTGAAGCAGGCGATGGTGGCGCGGCGAGACCTCCGGCGGGCGGTGCCGGAGTGTCTCCGACCTGGCGGTGGTGGCGGCGGAGGCGCTGCTGCGAGCCTCCGCCGTCTCGGTGGCGCCGGTGTTAGCACCTGGCGCGTTCTGAACGCCCTTGGTGGCGCCCTCAAGCTCAGCCGGCCGTCGGGGCGTGAGGCCACCTGTTGGCGGTGGCACAGGCTCCGCGACCAAGGTTGTCAGCGCCGCGATCGTCGGGCGCCGGAGAAAATCACGGTTGGTCTGAGCTCGGGCCGTCTTCGCGGAAGCGGCGCCGGAGAGGTGAAATCGCGGCGGGTGTCTGTGCCCGTCCTTGAAAAATACCGCATGGCCGTGGCGGTGGCGGTGCTGGTCGTGGCGGGAACCCTCTTAAGTCCGAGCCGTGGTGTCGGCGGCGAATGGCGCTTGCGCTGTGCCCGTCGCCGTGGCGAGCACGTCCTGATCACCGGCCGAACGCGGGCGGATCACGGCCAGCCCGTGGAGTCCATCGGCGGGAAGCGACTGGCGACCAGCGCTCGCGTGCTCGGTCGTGGCGGCGGCGTCCGACGGAAAAAGCGTGCGATTGGGGCCGGCGACATCGGTAGCGGCAAGCCAAGCCCGAGTTTGGCTCCTCGAAGTTGCCCTCGCTGTCGCAAAGAAAGGGAAAAAAAGATGGCGGTCGGTTGGTAGGAAGCCGCAGGAAAAACATGCTTAAAAAACTAGAAGAGGACAAGGACTTACGTCCAAGACCCGCGTCTTGCGTCAGTCGTTATCGCCGTGTCTTGCCATGAAGGCCGGACCTTGGCCGTGAGAAGGTGATCCTCCGGGCCGTGTAGTCGGGCTACTGACCCTCCGTTGATCCGGCGTCCGCAATCTGCCGACGCAGGCGCCATTGCGCGAACTCTGTCGTCTCTTCGACCGGCGAGCTCCGAGTTCTCGGCGTCTTGCGCTCCGTGGCACCCGAGCGTCGATTCATTGTCATCTGGATGTCTGACCAATCGGCTGCGCCATGTCCTCGATTGGACTGTCTTTGGAAGGGATGTAGCGGAGGCCATCCGTCCGGCGAAATAGCAACTCCCCACTACTTAAATGCGTCATTGGTGGGCGAGAATGAAGAAATGGCGGAAGAGAGGAAGGTTGGCATCACCCCATGAACATTTCGCGAGAGGTGTGCGAAGATGGCGAGGAAGATGATAGAGTTGGGGTGAGATGAAGATGGTGGATTTAGTAGAAGTGGAGGGCGGTGAAAAAAATTGGGAAAAGGGTGGAAGAAGGCCGCCATCATGGCCCGGTGTGCGGGGCGATCTCGTCGGAGAGCACCGCAGGCGTGGCGATCCCCGTCGATATCGGAAAGTGCCTTCCGTGCGATGATCCCCATCAATTCACGGCGGTGGCGTCAACGATGAAAGTTTGGGATGGGGTTCACCATGGTGGACCGAAGAAGACAAAGAGCTTTGGGAAAAAGAGCGAAAAAAAAGAAAGCAAAGTGCGCAAGAAAAGCGAAGCGTGAACCGCTCGACACGGATGCATCTATATATCGTTCCCGCGTCGGTGGTTCGCGAAAAGCGAATTATCGCCGTTTGGTCCCAAAGAAAGCGGCGAGATCTGTGAGGCAGCGGCGGCCGTATCCTCATGAGTAGTGGCCACCCCAAGCGCGCTAAGCATTAAGTGCATTAAATGAAGGTTCTAAAAAGGAGTCTTAGGCTGCGTTCTAGGGCAAGCCGGGGGCTCTTGTCGGCGTACTATCGCTAGGGTACCCTCTCCACGCATAAAAGTACAAATCGGCGTGGCGGCTTGCTTGTCGGGCGGCGATCACGGCCGCCGGCGAGCGTCGGTCCACGTGGCGCCGGCGGCGAGTGGCGAAGCACGCATACTTTCGCGGCGCCCACCCAGCGTGGTAACTGGCAATCGAGCAGCGATCACGCCCGCCCGCCGGCGTCGGTCCGTGGCGCCCGGCGGCGGTGGGCGAAGCACGCCTACTTCGCCCGGCGCCCGGCTACGTGGCGGCTTTGGCAATCGGGCGGCGATCACGGCCGCCGGCGGCGCCGGTCCACGTGGCGCCGGCGGCAGTGGTAACACGCCGCGCCGCCAGCGCCCGATCCACGTGGCGGGTGAAGCGATTGGCGAGCGCATACTGCGCCCGCCGCAAAGGCAAAAGGTGGAGCGCGGTAACCGCCTCGGCTCCTTCCACTCTGCGTACCATGTCGAGCAGCGAGCTGCCGCCATAGCGAGCTTATCGATTCTGAGGTTTACGCAACAAGCCCATTCCTCGGCGCCTCTCACCTACATCGCCATAAAGGGTCCCATCCGTGAACCGGGCAAAACGCACGCGTAAGCATTTAATGAAATTTGGAGAGCAGGGGCGGCACGCGGGAAGGAGTAATAAATGTATAAGGATCGGCATGATGACCTCCCTTTACCTACTCCGTTGCTTTGGCCTATATAAGGGCCTTGGTGCATGGGAAAGGGGGCGGGCATTCGAGAGGAAAGAACTTGTAACTCAAGAGCTTTGTATTAGCTTCACCCTCTCTAAACAATCTAGCGAGAAGTAAGGCTATTACCCAAGGCAAAAGGGGCTGAACACAGGTAAAATCTTCGTGTCATCCGCAGTTCATCGACAGGAGTCCTTGGCGTAAAGAGTCCCTAGGGTTTCGCCCTCTAGGTTTAGCCACCATGACGCCCTCCTTAGAACTAAACCGATGCGCATCCTCCGGGCACTGTCGGGTGGAATCTGGCCGACGGCAGCGGTGGTCTGGCGGCAATGAAAAGCAGTGCACTATCACGAGAATCGCCACGTGTTGTCTAGTGATTTTTTTCTCACTCTCCATATGTAGGATTTACAGACAAAAACCATATTTGTAAAATTTTTTTTATAGAAACTAATTCTAAAAAAATAACTTTTTAAGGCTACGACAGCTAAGAGCATCTCCAATAGTCAAGCCTTAAAATAGAGTCCTATACCTCAAAATAAGGTCTAAATTAAAAAAATTAGGACTCAAGATAACTATTGACTCCAGTAATTAGACCCTAAACTCAACAACCAGGGCCTAAACTAAAAAGCATGGCGAGGCCCCTCCCTCGCCCCACCCTCTTCCTTCACACTTCCTGAGCAAACGAACCTCCACTCCTCTCTCTCTCTCCCCCTCTCTATCTCTCTTTCTCTGTGTGTCTCTGTCTCATCTGCTTTCATGCGTGACACGAAAGGTTCATTTGGCTGACGGGTGGGGCCCTTGCTCGCCTTGTTGGTGTCTCCATGGCGGGCGACCTTGCCACTGGAGCGGAGGATGACTTCTCGAGCACTTCTTGACATCCTCCTCCTTCCTCCTCGTGGCCCGTGGCAGGCGTTGTCCTGGCGCCGCCATGAACCACCCTTCTGCTCGCCCTCGGCCTCGCGCCGCCGCAGACCACCCCTTCCCTTCGCCCTCGGCCTCGGCCAGCATGAGGCCTGACGCCAAGCGCCTCCACGACGACCCGGCAGTGGCAAGGCCGGTGAGCTCCTATCCCTCCCTACTCTTCGTTCGAGCTGGCCATGGCTATAGTGAGACGGTTGAACTCGGAAGCCGAGGACGCGCGAATAGGGATGGGGCCGGAGAGGAGCGTTGCCAAATATAGCAACAGGGCTCCGAGTCCTAAACCTATTTTGATAATTTTTCTTAAAATACAACCTTTGTTGGAGTGCTTTTTTTCCATCAAAACCCTATAATTATAATTAGCATCCTATTTAGAGCTCCTCTTGAAGATGCTCTAACATTCCAAACTTTGTATCGCAAATCTAAAACTTTACAACGGTAGATAACCATTAAGAAAAATGGGCATTTCAATGGCCACCATATAATAGGCCCCCAAAACGCATTCAAATGGGCCTTCGTCCTTTCGGCCCACGCACCCAGCCCACACCTGTTTCCAGAGACTCCTAGGTCTCTCTCCCAGCAAACTGCTACACGAGCACGCGAGCCAAACCAAGCGAAGGGAAGCGAAGAGATCGCGAGGAGCTTCTGGAAGCTCCATTCCTCCACGAGAAGCCCAACCCGAACCAGTCTCTGGCGGCGGCCATGGCGAGCTCCGGCGAGGAAGGGCGCGTGGTGGTGGACCTCCGCTCCGCCGCGGACTCGGCGGGTGACCAGGAGGCGCACGCCACGCCGCTCCACGAGATCGAGTCCCTCTGCATGCGCTGCGGCGAGAACGTAAGACCCTTGCGACACCGCCCCTAATCTCCCTGGTTTTCATGGTTCCCTTCGGTTGGCTTGTGGCGAGTTCTGAGACTTGTGCTTTGCTGTGGTTAGGGCACCACGAGGCTGCTGATGACTATGATTCCGCACTTCCGGGAGGTGAGCTTCTGCGCGCACTGTGCTCGTGGCGAAAGCTGCTTGATCTGATTAGATAGTGGTGTGAAATTTGGTTTGTTTTGTCAATCTGCAGGTGGTTCTGATGGCTTTCGAGTGCCCGCATTGTAGTGAAAGGTAATGCAATGTCCATTTATGCCTTGTGGGAAACTTGAGCAGTATGCGTACTGCAAGTGTACAAATGGTAGAGCTGGTGTTCACCTTTTGAAGGGCAACAGCTTAACTTGGTGCGCTTGTGCGTTAGGAACAATGAGGTTCAGTTTGCTGGTCAGCTCCAGCTGAAGGGATGTCGCTACCGCTTGGAGGTTCCGTCCGGGCAGAGCGAGGTATGTTTTTACTGTATGCCTATATTTTCATTCATCCATTATTAGTAGTAGCTTGTGGCTTGCTATTCTGTGCTGTGCTGCACCGTGGATCCATTTACTAACAGGATACTTTAGCAGTCCCAGTAAGATTTGGCTGTTATGATGTTTGACTTGAAAAAAGATGCTTGCCAGTATTTGTATGCAAAAACAGAAAAAAATAGAAGTGCTTTTCAAAAGCCACCGCAATGCCAAACAGAGCCTTAAACCCTTCTATAATTATGTCATTGTCTGTTTAGTTGTATATCTCTACTATTACAAAGAGTGAATTGGTTTGTTCTTGTTTCTGTTGTAAATAGTTAGAAAATGAACTAGACCTTCCAAAGATTTTAGGGGCCCGGGGCGAGCTAAATCAAGTGGCCCTTTTATTGACTACCATAATTAGTACAGATAAAATATCGAATGCTTTCATATGTAATAAATTTGGTAGAGAACAAGTCACAACCAAAAAATAGTTTAAATATAATCAAACTCATGTACTATTCAACTAAATTGAGCTCTAGCCTCCAAGATACACTTTCAAGCCCACCCGCGCCACATTGCCGTTACTACCATAATGCTGCGACAAAAACCAATCTCACCAACTTCTACAAATTTAAATGGACAAGTTAAAGTTCCTTCTAACACTCTTAGATACAAAGTCATCAATAATAGTATCAATATCAATTTCATCCAATTTATCCTTTTCAATGCATAAAATTGCCAAACCATTTAACCTTTCTTGTGACATTGATGACCTCAAGTAATTTTTCAATAATTTTAGTTTTGAAAAACTTCTTTCAGCGGAAGCTACAATCATAGGTATAGTAAATAAGATTCGATAAGCAATTGAAACATTTGGATAGCAATCTAAATCCTTAACGAACTCAAAAATCTCCATAGCGGACTGTGAGTGAGTAGATAAAGTCATTGTAGCACTTTTAGTTCAGAAAAAATCATCTAACTCAATATCACCTGAACTATTATGGGAAAATGTTTTTGCAAATTTAGTGCAACAATTTCTTAGTTCAATATTATCCAATGACTTTAAATTTTTTGAGCTAAGTAAAAAACCAAATATACTCTTAAATGTAGTAAAATCATCGAACCTTTTCTTCAATGAAGAAATTGCTACATCAACCATAACAAGAAAGTAATTTACCTCAAAAGACTTCTCAGCTGATAAAACCTCTTCATTATAATCACTTTCATCAAACTGCTTTTTCCGGGTAGCTCGGCGTTTTATCAGAAATGATGCTTCTACATTCATGTTAGATGTAATTTGGGGGCCCTCCTAAATTGGGGGCCTGGCCGTCCTGCAGCTGCCCTCCCTTTGGGCTGCCACGCTTGGCGCGTCGCCGGCGTCGTGATGGTCGTGCTTTCGCGTTGTACTGCACCGGGACCGTTCAAGATTTTGGGGGCCGAGGCGAGCTAAATCAAGTGGCCCTTTTATTGACTACCATAATTAGTACAGATAAAATATCGAATACTTTCATATGTAATAAATTTGGTAGAGAACAAGTCACAACCAAAAAATAGTTTAAATATAATCAAACTCATGTACTATTCAACTAAATTGAGCTCTAGCCTCCAAGATGCACTTTCAAGCCACCCGCCACATTGCATTACTACCATAATCTTTGCGACAAAAACCAATCTCACCAACTTCTACAAATTTAAATGGATAAGTTAAAGTTCCTTCTAACACTCTTAGATACAAAGTCATCAATAATAGTATCAATATCAATTTCATCCAATTTATCCTTCTCAATGCATAAAATTGCCAAACCATTTAACCTTTCTTGTGATATTGATGACCTCAAGTAATTTTTCAATAATTTTAGTTTTGAAAAACTTCTTTCAGCGGAAGCTACAATCATAGGTATAGTAAATAAGATTCGATAAGCAATTGAAACATTTGGATAGCAATCTAAATCCTTAACGAACTCAAAAATCTCCATAGCGGACTGTGAGTGAGTAGATATAGTCATTGTAGCACTTTTAGTTCAGAAAAAATCATCTAACTCAATATCACATGAACTATTATGGGAAAATGTTTTTGCAAATTTAGTGCAACAATTTCTTAGTTCAATATTATCCAATGACTTTAAATTTTTTGAGCTAAGTAAAAAACCAAATATACTCTTAAATGTAGTAAAATCATCGAACCTTTTCTTCAATGAAGAAATTGCTACATCCACCATAACAAGAAAGTAATTTACCTCAAAAGACTTCTCAGCTGATAAAGCCTCTTCATTATAATCACTTTCATCAAATTGCTTTTTCCGAGGTAGCTCAGCGTTTTATCAGAAATAATGTTTCTACATTCATGTTAGATGTAATTTGGGGACCCTCCTAAATTGGGGGCCCCTGGCGGTCGCACCGGCTGCCCTCCCCTTTGGGCCGGCCCTGAGACCAGCTGATTCTTATGTTAGTTCAAATACACTTGTATACAAACCAACAGTTGTATGGTGACTTCTCTGTATGATTGAACTGTTGCATTTTGAAGGTTATAGCTTGCACCTAGAAACGTTTCTTGTTAAATTTCTTTTCTACTTTACTGCAATGTGTTCTTTTGCACCAGTTAACTTATGTTGCATTTATGTGCATGGATTGTTACATAACTAAGCTCAATGCATGGTTCATTATTGTTGGTATGCATTAATATCTGCCCAGCACTTCTTTTTTATGCTTATAATGGGTGATTTTCTTATCGCTATCATCCTTAGTATCGAAGCACCATATTTTTTTCCTGGCATTAACAATTGCGAAGTTATTTCAAATTTAAATCCATATGCATGTTGCTTCCTATCTGTGCCTTTTTAACCTTAGGTACATAAAGCATTCTAGTTGTATGCTTATACTGTAACTAACAAGGGGTACTGGCACAGATACTGAACCGTCAGGTTGTGAAATCTGATTCAGCAACTATCAAGGTATGCATCTATGCACTTGGTAATGAATTTATGCCAAATACATACAATATACTGCTTTCCTTGTAACTTTACACTGGACTCATATACAGATTCCAGAACTGGACTTTGAGATCCCTCCAGAAGCTCAACGTGGAACACTTTCTACAGTATGCTTCATTCATTTCTGTATATAAATTCAGGGAATGGTTCCTTTCCAAATTATTTTTTTATTGCCAGTTCAGTAAGTATTCTGCATCATAAATTAGGTGGAAGGGATTATCATGCGAGCTGTCAATGAGTTGCAGGCACTTCAAGATGAAAGAAAGGTGAATCTTGGGGCTATGCTTAGTTTTTGAATTTAAAATTGCCCACCTAGTGATACTCTAATCGTCCTTTCGGTCTTGCAGAAAGTGGATCCTCAAAAAGCTGAAGCTATTTGTTATGGGCTTACAAGGATTCGACAACGTCTTTACGCGCCCAAGAACAAGATGGCGCCCGAAGAATGCGCTCGACTGACGATGCACCGAATAGGAAGGCAATAAAGTTCAAGTCGGATTAGTATCGTATTTTATCTAAATAAAAAGCCTCTTCTTTGGCAGTTTAGATTTACTTATAGCGTATCTTATCTAGTCAAGCATGCATGTCCGAATTGGACAAGGAGGCGACCGTAGCTGTTAAGAACTCTTTGTAACCTTCAGACCTTGCATCTATATATTGAGAAGAATCAATAAAGAAAAGCGGTGAAGTTTTGCCACAAATTACCTCTTGGCGGTGCCTTCCGATTAACAAGGCGGTAGCTCCGTTCATTTGTTATTCGACGATCGCCGCCACAGCGTCGTAAATCCATCGCACAGCGTCTTGGGTTGAGACCGGGAACGCGTCTTTACTCGCAGGCACACAACAAATTGGTATCAGATTCCGGCGATCCTCCGACCATGTCGCAGCCAACATTGGAAGAGCGAGTTGGCCATCTGGAGACATCCTTGACCAATTTGCAGACCTCCATTGCCGAGCTCTTAGCTCTCTCTCGCGCAGGATCTTCCGGCTATGGCAATAATGGTCACTCCGGCCGGGCGGCAGATGATACTGGGCGTCGCCAGGATCAGGAGCGGGAGCACCGTGATCGATACCATGCGCCATTTCCTGAGGGCTATGGGTCGCAGGGCTCAGGCCGTCTCGGCCGGCCACGCGCGGCAGAGCGCGACCGGCGGGAGCGCCAACCCTGGGATACCGGGGGCAATCCCCGCGCCTATGACGAGCGCCAGGACGTTGCAGACGACACCGACGACCATCACCACCATCGCCGCTGGATTCCCCGACCACCACGCCTGGAGCTTCCAACATATGATGGCAGTGAGGATCCTCTCTTGTGGTTAAGGCAATGTGAACGATTTTTCCGCCTACATCAGATCCCTCCACGGGAACACGTTGAGTTGGTGGGACTACATCTCCGTGGCGAGGCGCAAGAAGTCTTGGATAATTGGTTGCTTGAAGCACCACGGATTTCATGGGAGGATTTCTTCGACACGTTTTTGCAGCGTTTTACTCGCGGTCCGTGTCGGCCTTTGGGTGATCTTGTCAATCTCAAGCAGGGCAGCACTAAAGTCGATGAGTATGCCAAGGCCTTCCGGTGTTTGCTTGCCGTGCACCACGCATGGCGTGCCGACCAAGTAGAGACATTCTGGCGAGCCTTTCCAAGGCTTTGGCGCCGGCGTTCGCATGAACGACCCGCGATCTGGCGAAGCAATCGGCCGCACGGAGGCGGAGGAGCGTAAGGAATTGTGGTTGGCGGATCGATGCAAGGATTTGCAGCCAAGGGCGTGGTCGCTGGCATTGATCGGGGCTCGGCGTCCTCTATGGCCTCGCCCATACCATCCTCAACAAATCAACTCGGGGCGCCACCCAACTCCTCCGTGAGTCTTCCACGCACAGCAGCCCCAGCTTCTTCAAGCATTGCCTCCAATGCTGCATCCTCCACCAGGTTGCGCCTCAATGCCGACCAACTAGCTGAGCGCCGTGCCAAGGGCTTGTGCTATCACTGCGACGAGGTTTATACCAGAAGCCATCGGTGCAAGCGTCTCTTTGCAATGGAAGTCACCAATGAAGAGGATACCGAAGACTTGTCTAGTGGCGTTGCAGCAGAGGAAGAGGCATCCGATCCGGCTACACCATCCCTCTCCTTGCTTGCCCTTCAAGGACCAACTTCCAGTGCCACCATGCAAATATTGTTGATCATTCAAGGACGCAGTTTACTTGGCCTCGTCGACAGCGGCAGCACCCATAACTTCATCAGCAGCCACGCTGCCCTTTGTCTGAAGTTACCTCAAGGGAAACCATCCTCTCAACACGTTCGGTGTGCGGTTGTCAACTTCCTTGCTTGGGAGACATACCGGTTTTGGACTTCACAGTTGACGTGCATCACTTCACCTGCTTGCATTCATGGTCATTCATTGTTGGTTTGATGTGATCCTTGGCGTCCAATGGCTGCAGCAATTGGGTGATATCCAGTGGAATTTCAGTAAGTTAACAATGTCCTTTGCTCATGATGGTTCCACAGCTCTCTGGAAGGACTTAGCGTCTGAAGCCACACCTTCGTCTATTCGGTCGGACCAACATCCGGAGCTCTCGTCCATCCTGGAATCCTTTGCTGACATCTTTGAGGAGCCACAGGGCCTTCCCCCAGCACGTGCTTGTGACCATCGCATTTGCTTACGTGAGGGCACCAATCCGATGGTAAAAGGCCGTCATCGATACCCTTACCGACAAAAAGATGAGATTGAGCATCAATGCGCGCGATGCTAGCACAAGGTATAATCCGTCGGCCGATCTCCATTTTCTTCACCGATTCGCTTGTCAAAAGGAGCGGCACATGGCGCTTTGCGTGAGACTATCGCGAGCTCAACGCCCACACAATCAGGACAAGTTTCCTATTCGGTGGTCGAGAATTCTTTGGACGAGCTTCATGGCGCCAAAGTCTTCACCAAAGCGGATCTTCGCTCGAGGATATCACCAGTGCGCATGCATGAGGGCGACATCGCCAAAAGCGGCATTCGCGCTCATCATGGCCATTATGAATTCCTCGTCATGCCATTTGGACTTTCCAACGCACCGTCTACCTTTCAAGCACTCATGAATGAGGTGCTTCAGGAGTTTCTCCGCAAATTCGTCCTTGTTTTTTTTGATGACATACTCATCTACAGTCCATCAGTTGAGGACCATCTGGAGCACCTGCATACTGTCCTGAGCCGCTTGCGCCACCATGGGCTGTATCTCAAAAAGTCTAAATGTGTTTTCAGTCAACAACAGGTGCGTTACCTTGGTCATATCATTTCCGAATCGGAGTGGCGCAGACTCGACAAAATCTGGTGGTGTCGACTTGGGTTCACCCACCACCATCACCGCCTTGCGAGGCTTTATGGGGTTGACCGGTTACTACCGCCGATTCATTCGCGGGTATGCCGACATTGCCGAACCATTAACCGCTATGCTTCGTCGCGGAAATTTTATGTGGACAGAGGCAGCCGATGCAGCCTTCATCAATCTCAAGGCGGCCCTTACATCAGCACCGGTACTCACTTTGCCAGACTTTGGGACTCCCTTTGTAGTTGAATGTGATGCATCCGGACAAGGCATTGGGGCCGTACTGCAACAAGAGGGTCATCCGGTCGCGTTTTTTAGTCGCAAATTGGCAGTTCGGCATCAAAAGCTAGCGGCTTATGAGCGCGAACTCATCGGGCTATCAAAAGCAGTGCGTCATTGGCGAGCCTTCACCGTCCGCACTGACCATGCTAGCCTCAAATTTCTATTGGAACAAGCTTTGATTACACCACCCCAACAGCACTGGCTCAGCAAATTGATGGGATTTGATTTTCGCGTTGAATATAAACCTGGCAAGAACAATCAGGCGGCGGACGCATTATCTCGGATGGAGGCAGTCACCCCTTCTGCGCTGACCTTATCTCGGCCTAAATGCGGAACCAATACGGTGGTGCGGCGACCTCCGCGACCGTCCGAAATCCAACGTCGCTGTCAAGAGTGGCGGCAACGACAACAGATGAATACTCAGCCCAGCATGCACCAATCAACAGGAGCTTCGGTCCCTGAACAAACCACGCACGGGCATCAGCGGCCGAGCACGCCAAAGAATGTCCGAGGGCAGGATTTCTTGGCACGTTCAGGACGGGCTCCTCTTTCGCAATAACAGACTGGTCGTGCCTGCTCAGTCGCCGCTCATCCCAGAAATAGTGGCGGCAATCCATGATGTCACACATGAGGGAGTTCACAAGACACTGCATCGCCTCCGCCAGGAATATTTTTGGCCACACCAACGAGCGACGGTGGAGCAATATATATCACAGTGTGCGGTTTGCCAAAAGAATAAGACTTCCTCACTGTCACCAGCTGGGCTACTTCAACCTCTTCAAGTTCCCCACCAGGTTTGGGCAGACATTTCTATGGATTTCATTATAAACCTTCCTCGCTCACACGGCAAGACTGCCATCTTGGTGGTCGTTGATAGGCTTTCCAAATATGCGCACTTCATCCCAATGACTCGGCCATCAACAGCTCCAGTGGTGGCGAACCTCTTCTTCGACCATGTAGTTCGCTTGCATGGCATGCCGGAGACAATCGTTTGTGACCGCGATCCAGTATTCACAAGCATTTTTTGGAAGACTCTTTTCAAACGGTGTGGTACTGCTCTTCTTCTTTCCACGGCTTACCACCCGCAGACGGACGGGCAAACGGAAGTCGTCAACCGCACCGTGGAAATGTACCTTCGGTGCTTCACTGCCGACAACCCTCGCACTTGGGTTCAGTGGCTTCCGTGGACGGAGTTTTGCTATAATTCATCCTACCACTCAGCTCACCGTATGACGCCATTCGAGCTGGTGTATGGACGCCGCCGCCTTCTCTTCTTCCATACAACCAGCGGCCATCAGCACCCCAGGACGTCGATGGCCATCTAGCAGACCGGGACGCCATCCTTCAACAGGCTCGGGCGCATCTCCTGCAGGCTCAGAATCGGATGAAGCAATACTATGACGTTCGTCACAGGGAGCTTTCTTTTGCAATCGGCGACTGGGTTTGGCTTCGTCTCCACAAGCATCGTCAGCAATCCATGCGAGACACTGGCCACCACAAGCTCTCCCGAGATACTATGGGCCGTATCAGATTACAGAACGCATCGGCGAGGTCGCTTACAGGCTTCACATACCAGCAAATGCTCGTATCCATGATGTCTTCCACGTCTCCCTCCTTAAGGCATTTAAGGGCGCAGTACCTACCACACCACAGCCTCTGCCGCAAGATGTATCACTCAGCTCGGCGCCAATTAACCGGGAACCAGAACACGTCTTGGCCTATCGTGTCCTTAAGGGACGTCGACAATTCTTGGTGCATTGGAAAGGCCAGTCCGCAGAGACGGCAACCTGGGTGCTGGCTACGGAGTTTAGAAGGGACTTTCCAAATTATCAGCTTGCGGACAAGCTGAGACTCGAGGGGGGGAATGATGTTATGGGCTTACAAGGATTCGACAACGTCTTTACGCGCCGCCGGGAACAAGATGGCGCCAGGGGAAGGAGTACGCTCCAGCCTGACGATGCACCAGAATAGGAAGGCAATAAAGTTCAAGTCGGATTAGTATACGTATTTTATCTAAATAAAGAAGCCTCTTCTTTGGCAGTTTAGATTTACTTATAGCGTATCTTATCTAGTCAAGCATGCATGTCCGAATTGGACAAGGAGACGACTTCGTAGCTGTTAAGAACTCTTTGTAACCTTCAGACCTTGCATCTATATATTGAGAAGAATCAATAAAGAAAAGGCAGTGAAGTTTTGCCACAAATTACCTCTTGGCGGTGCCTTCCGATTAACAAGGCCGGTAGCTCCGTTCGCTGTTATTCCGACGATCGCCGCCACGGCGTCGTCGTCCACTGCACCGCGTGCGGGGTTGAGACCGGGAACGCGTCTTTACTCGCAGGCACACAACACTATTGATCAATTTTTAGTAAAATTGAGGTCTTTCGGATCAGGAGAAGCTGCTTTTACCTTTGTTCTTGATGATCCTTCTGGAAACAGCTTCATTGAGAACCCGTAAGATTATTTGTAGCCTTCAGAGTTCAGATTGTTTGATATTAGAATTTAAGGATTTTTAACTTGTTTTGACATGAAAAGGCATCATTCTAAGCATTCAGTGCATATGTGAACTTCAAACCATGATTACATAATATATAATATAGTCTATACCTTCATGCTGTATAACCTTTAGTCATTTGAGTGACCTGGATTGCGCTATTAGGTGATGGCTGCTCCTTGCGGTGCACAAGAAAGATATTAGTCGATATGTTTCTGTTAGCTTCCCACACGCATGAAGTACTTAATTTGACATATGTTGATCATTCCCCATAAATCCACAGGCATGCACCTTCATCAGACCCTTTGTTATCTGTGAGATTATATGAAAGGACACGTGAACAACAAGCAGCACTTGGTTTTCTTGTTGAATCACCAACCGAAGAACCTGGAGAGCCTGTGCAGCATGCTTCAACAGCGGAAGCAAATTCTGGTGGGTTGCAAAAGGAGCCCCACGGTTCAGTTGGAGCTATTGCTGGTCGTCGTGCTATAGCTCAGGGAAACCCTGATGAAGTTGCTGCAGCGTTGTGTAGGTATTCAGCGCCAGAAGAGGTTTGTCTATTCAGTTGGCTGGCAACGACCTTATCAAAGAATTAAGTTCATTGTGCCTTACAAAATTCACTTGGACAGGTTGATACTTTGCCATCAACATGTGGGGCCTGTGGAACTGAGTGTGTCACTCGTTTCTACGCTACAAGTATCCTTTTCACCTTACATTCACTATTTATATGTGGTTTCATAGAGTATGTGAAGTGTTTATGTAGCACTTGTTTATTTGCGTGATCAATCTCAGAAACAGATTATATATAGTGTTTCTGTTATGTTAGTTTGATTATGTCATCAATCTTGCTATTTGGAGAGGTATGCTGCAAATCAGTATTTGCTATAGTATCTGATCCTTGGCCTTTGGTAGAAATCCCATATTTTCGAGAGGTGATTGTTATGGCAACAACGTGTGACATGTGTGGTTATCGCAACTCAGAGGTCAGTTCCAGTTCTTATACTTGGACTTTGTTAAAATATGACTTTGGTACTTGATGACTTCTGAACTCAAAATGGCTTTTCTTTTTGTTTAATCAGTTGAAGCCTGGTGGTGAAATCCCAGCTAAAGGAAAGAAAATCACACTACATGTGCAAAATGTAAAGGATCTTACTCGTGATGTCATAAAGGTCAGAAATTTGCTCCTTTTTTGGTATTTTTTTTGTCACATGCAGGTTTTCGAGTTTGTATGCCTGTATACATGAGGTTAATGACTGTATATATGTCTAGGATGGGGAACATTAGTGTTATTTCATGGCCTCATATTTTTTTTCTTGAACTGGTGGGTATATGACATTTATGGCCAAACATGTCGTCAAATAAATTTGATGTTGCAAATCAAGATTCCCCCCTCCTGAATCTTGTGGTATGCTGGACATATTAAGTGTTTTGCCTCTTCCAGTCTCTAATGTGCAAGTCTCTCCCCTCCTTGACATTGGTTTAAGTTGGCAGTTCTTTCCCTTTTTGTTACAGAGATCAGATAATATGTCAGTTTTGTCATCTGTTCAGCGAAGTAATGTGAGTTATGGATCAACTGTGTTTAACTTTAGATACCCTATAATTTTCAGTGGGTGAAAAGAATTAAATAGCTTTGTTTTCCCCTTTTCTGTTACACAGAGATCAAACAACTTGGTGATTCTTGTGTAGTTAAGAAACTTGAGGCGTCATCTTAGATGAATTTTTGCTACAGTTTTGTCATGCCAAAAAGGACGAATAGGCTCAATTTTCTTTGGTAGCAGAACCAAAAAGAATGCTCTGCAATTCAGGAATTGTATTGTTGGATGCACATTTGTGTTGCAATTGTGGTGTGTTTGGACCAAATGTCTGATAATTTGGAGTTTTTTTTTTCAGTCAGATTCGGCCGGTGTGAAAGTACCTGAACTTGAGTTGGAGCTGGCAAGCGGAACATTGGGTGGTATTGTCACAACAGTTGAAGGTTTAATTGTGAAAATATGTGAGGGTAGGTTCGCTGCACTTATTTACTCATTCTCTCTCTGTTTATGATATACGCATGGTGACGTGAGTTCAAGTCATTCGTATGGAGTGTGCTGACCGGCAATTTTTTAGCTTCAGTAGCTTCCTTAATGATACTAGATGGAAGTATCCGGAAGCTACCTTGCTTAGTCGATGTTTCTTTATACCTAGATGTAGATACATCTCATCATTTGGTCGACAGTTCTCTAGTATCATTAGGTAAGTGTTCATTCAAACATTTGTTGCTGATGCATCTCCTTCCTCTGAAGGAAATTTTGTTACTTTATGCATTTATGCATCTACCTGTTCTTGAGACGAAGCTTCTTTATTTTCAACACAGTTTGTGCAGCTTATATCGATATGAAGTACACTAGAATAGGTTATGGGTACAGTTCTTCTGAAACTCAAATAGATAACTTATTTTGGGGTTACAGCTCTGGAGAGAATTCATGGATTCCAATTGGGTGATAGCATAATGGAATGGAAAAAGAAGAAATGGGAGGATTTCAAGGAAAGATTATCTAAGGTTGGTAGTTTCTTTTCTATATAGGTTAATGTGGAATGTTTTATCTGTTCCAGCAGGGATCTGTTTTACCTAATCTGCAAAAGATTATTGGAGTGCCTTTCCTTTCGTAGCGCCTCAATTCTTGTGGCAGAATTTGTTTTCTTGATAACATGAAGGTAACAAATTTTCCCTAGCAAAAAAAAAAAAAAAAAGCTAACAAAATTGTGGCAGCATTTGTTTTCTTGATAACATGAAGCTAACAAATTTTCCATCGCAAAAAAAAAAAAAGCTAACAAAATTTCAATATCATCCTTGTGGGGCCACGCTGCTCATTTTGATTTTCTTTTTTCTTACCAATTGATTCATGCTAAACTTGAGTGGTTGGGTTGGAAAAAAGCTGATTATTTTGCGTCTTCCTTCTAGCGTAAGTGTGGAAAACGTGATTTGAGCTTAATCAATTGTGGATCCCTTGAATATCTGTTGCGCTGTTTATTTTAACAATATTTGCATATCTGTGTTTTCAGCTTCTAAGTTTACAAGAGCCGTGGACTTTAATCATTGATGATGGATTGGCGGCTTCGTTTGTTGCTCCAGCCACAGATTCGATAGAAAATGACAGCCAGCTAAGCAGTAAGTTGGCCTAATCAATGAATCATATACAACATTATGCATCTTTAAAACCAAGAAGGGGACATTCCTGCACATTAAATTTTAAAATAAAATGATAGAGATTGTTGTAAGCTTTTTGCCATGTAGTCTTCTTTGAAGTGAAGTGCGGAAGATATTTTGTTCAGTACCGATGAAGCATGTGCTTATAATTCTGTGTACGCATAGCATACTAACAGCTGGAGGAAGAATGTGCATATTTACTGCAATTCTGACTTGCTCAATGCATTGTTCTCTGTGACTTGCAGTTGAAGAGTATGAGAGGAGTTGGGAGCAGAATGAGGAACTTGGCTTGAATGACATGGACACGTCCTCTGCAGACAACGCCTACAACACGACCAGCACATAACGGTTTAATCTTGTTGTGCTCAATGTTGTAATATTATCTTTCTAAACTTTGATATACTCCGTGTGTGTTCTAGAACTGTTCTCTGTTCTAGCCTACTATTTTTGTGTTCTAGAACTGTTCTCTGTTCTAGCCTACTATTTTTTTTATGGAACTAGCCCTGTGGATTTTTTTTTTGCAAAAATGGTCCTATGGCCCGCGTTCTGCACCAGACAACTGCCGCGCAATCCCTGTCGTGGAAAAGAGAAATGCCGCGTCCCCACTCTGTGGAAAATGAAATGCTGTGCCCCCACTCTACGGAAATTTAATTCCCATGTCCCCATTCCGCGGAAATAAGATTCACACGCCCCCATTCCGCGGGAATGCACTGAATGACGTGGCTGCTGTTGGATTTTGCGTCGGCGATTTTTCACGCCCCCATTCTGCGGTAATTTGAATTTCCATGCTTTGCTACTGCGGAAATGTGTCACGTGTCGCGCTGCAGTGATTTCCGCGCTGTGGAATGTGCGGGCTAAGGGGTTATTTTTGCAAAAAACAATTCCAAAGGGGGCTAGTTCCTGTAAAAAAAGAAAAAATTAGAGTGCTATAACTGTGAACAGTTGTGTTGTAATAGCTACTCTGTTTCTCTGACAATAAACAATCGATGATATTGAGATGGCCAAGGGTGTTTTTGACTTTGGAGCCTTCTCAGTTGGGAATTTAAGTTAAGAAGATATTAGGGCAAACAAACAATCATGTGCAAGCATGAAAACGCTATTAGTTTTGACAGCAATGGTAGGCTCGGAAAGAAACCCAATAAAAAAAAGTTCAATCTATCTAGAGTTAAAAAAAGGAAGATTGTGACAAATGATAAACCAAAAGAAAAGGATAAAGAAAAAAAATAGATAACTATCCCCCGCCGTGAGTATTAAGTCCTTCGACAAGTAAAGTGATATATCGAGTGGTATCTTTCTGAACAACAAACTCTCAAGGAAAAAAACCGCCGATATTATCAACAGCAACAGGAACATGCCTCATGTACAGAAGCCAAACCAAAAACATGGCATTGTTCCCTTCTACACTATTCAGACGACGTTGGGGTTAAAGCACAAGCACACAGTGCGTTCTCCTAGTACAAGAAGAATCCTTGCTCTCCGACTGGAATGTCACATAATATTGTTTCTATAACATTAATGCACCTGGAAGACTAGAGCAGAGGATGATTTTATTATTATATGTGGTGAGATACCAATAGATCACCGTTCACAAGGGTTGCATCATGTATGATCAACAGTTCCTCCTTTCCTTGTCATCTACTTTTGTTTCCCTGGTAGAATCAATACAAAAAAAGAAATGCCAGGATATGGCCCTTGATGTAGACAGACCACCGCCTGGAAAATTTGAGAGGCCTCTAGTTTTCATCTTGAAAGTAATAATAGTGCCTGAAGATAGTGAAGTATTGATGTTAAGAGTTAAGCATACATGGATCAAAGGTACAAGATTATGTGATTCTATAATCAATGTGTACTAATCGACAACGATATATTTTTAATTGAATTATACTATTATCAACATATGGGTTTTGAGTTTTCCATTTATCTTCAGCATGTTTATCAATTTTGTCATATAAGAGACTAGAAAAAAACAGTCATTATGGGTACGTTTGGTTGGGTGTACGAGGGTGAACCGAACCGTCTCGTACAGGATCTGATTCTGTCTCTGCGTTTGGTTGGCTGAATGAAACCATTTGGAACAGGATGGGATAGTACAAGTTCTTAGAATATTCTAAAAAGATGCTACACCATCCCGTACGGGCAATTTAGCCGAACCAATCGGTCCAGGACCGGATCGTTCACTCGCACCATCCTTCAAATCAACCTCATCCCTCAATTCAATCTCATCTCTTCAACCAAACATCATCTCATACCATCATGTATCATTCCATCCAAGCAACCAAATAAAATCTTATATCATTCTATTCAGGCAATCAAACACTTTCCCTGTACCATTTTATCTAGGATCATCCCATTCATCTTGTATCATACCATCCCATTCATCCTTGTACATCCAACCAAACGCACCCTATATAACTGGCAAGGTTCACACCAATTTTAAATTGCAAGGGATATTTCATATTTGTAAAAACAAACAAATGCCGTTGGATACCTAGATGTTCCTTATAATTTGATAGAACAATCGATGATTCACACTGTCAGAAGTGGCGAGGAAATAACATAATATTATCATACTAGTTGACAAATGCAGGTGATTAGCATCATCATAAACACAACTGCAGACGTAGACATGCTATTTATTAATAATAAAATCTGAACTCATCTTACTTGATTGTTTAACTAGATCACACTAGAAAGCATGGCAAGTGAAGCAGCCACTCAAGGAACTCATTTGGCCATTCTTGCTGAGGTTTGACGTCCTTTTGACAGCCCTGGAAATCTGCTGGTCGTGATTTGAGGTTGTACTGCGTACCACCTGTGTTTTCCTATGAGCAGACCTGAGGGTGTTGAAAATCCTCTCCAGAGAGTATGATCTTTTCTTTTCAAGTTTCATCTGAACAATCACAAAGACGTATGAATTGAATGGATATCAAATTTCCTAGCATTAAACAAGAGAGAAGCATGATAATCACAAATAGCAAACATAGGTTCACTAATGAGCAGTAGAATCAGATGCTCAGAAAAAAAAAACAAAGTTAGACACATGAAGGAGAGGAAGAAAATGATACTAGAGAGCCAGAAGCAAAGAAACAAGCATACCACAAGCTTTTGAATTGCGGCCTCTGCTTTTGCTTTTTGCATATTCTCCCATGCAGACATCTTTGCTTGCTCTCCCTCAATTCTTCACACAGACAATATGTACGACCATCAGTGTTTGATAAAACAAGGTAAATTTATTGCAGCTTCATTAAACTACATGAACCCTTATATTAGATGATTGACCTAGATAAGAATCTGTTCCAAGTTATACAGAACAGATAAGTAGTTAACTGGCTAGACCAGTGCAACAAGTATGTATTTGTTGTGCACTAGAAACTATGTACTGACATTATCCCTGTTCCTCCTGCTCTCTTAATCTCCAACTTCAACAGCACTTTTCTAAAGCCATGTAAAGCAAATTCAGGCACCATTGCATTAGTTATGTGAGGACTTTCCGTAATTCCTTTGTGCATCCGCAAGTTCTTTCAGGATGATGCAACTTGGTAATAGTTATGTCCTACTAATGTCAGACTAAACTATGAAAAGAACAAGTCTAAGGTAAACTATTTAGGTGCATAGCATAATAGAAGAGAACCCAAGTATACATCGCATAATTTTAGGAAGTATACATCTAATTAGTTGGTCTTGCACAAAAACAAGTGCAAAAGAACAATGGTACACCTGAAAAAGGGTTAGTCAAACAAAAACTTCATCAGAAAGGACCAATATAAATAGAAATTCCTTACTTTGAGATACACTTTGCAGTTTCTCTCACTCCCCAGGCAGAAGATTTAGATTCCATTGTCTTTTTCTTCCACTCTATAATATTTGCCGAGTTTTTGTCACAGCCTTGCGTCACATGTTTCTTGGACCACCTGGTCAGAGTCACACGATCATCCATCTGCACATCCCTGATCTCAAGCTTAGAGAAACAGCTCTCCAGCTCTTTGACTTGTTGTACTGATAGTGAACGGGAAAATGAAGGCCTCATGTTGGGAGAAGAAGACCTGCTTAGCTCAGGGCTGGTTTGAGTTGCCACATCCTTCCTCAAAATTACAGGGGTACTGCTAGTGGCCGAGTCTTTTGTAATTTCAACGTGTTCATCTGTGCAAGCAGCAAACATGAAAAAGTTTCAGAAAAAATATTTGCTAGCTCCTCCTGAAATTTGAGCGTTCTTTGCACAAGAGTTAAGATTGAGATTAGCCACTGTGTTCTGATGAATAAGTAACACCTGGATCAGCTACCAACATTTCAATTGTCAAAAACTTTGTATAGTTCAATCCTGCGACGTTTATTTTGTTTTAGCAAACAGAAAGCATACTCAAGAAAAGTTTATGCTCTACACTTATCAACACTACTCCAGTACTAACTAATAAAGTACGGCTAAATACGGGGCTTAAGAAAATAAGGCATCAATAGTTCAATACCTTGAGTAGATTCTTGAGATGTAGGCAATGACTGAAATGACTGAACTGCACTATCCAATTGCTGGGAAGCTCTGGTAGACCACATGCCAGGATGCCCACCATTCGCTCGACCAGACCTGCCTCCCCGGCCATTGCTGCTATCCTCGCCAGATGCTCCTCCTAGATCCATTCCAGTGTAGGTATTGTGCCCACAAACATGCTCGGGTAGCAAGACTCCAGACAGGAAAGGTGAGTTCACTGTGAGATTTCCCACTCTCCCACTGTCAAGTAATGAAGCCGATGACGAAACAGACGAGTATGGTCCACCAAATCTGCCAGGAGGTCCAAGCGGTCCACTTTTGGACTTTGGTCGGCGAGGTTGTGGGACTGAGGTCCTCCCAAGTGCATCGCTGGGATTCGGGCTGAAGATCCACCTCTCTGCATCTTCCCATTTCGAGGGCAATGCTCTCCCATGGTTATAAGGTAATGCCATGCTGCTGCCCGGATGCCTTCTGTGGCTGTTTGAAGGCAGGGGCACTCTTTCAGAACTCCAACCCTGCTGGTACCCAACTACTGTTGCGCCACGCCTACTGTGGTTCGGTTTCCCTGGGCTAGCTAACACGCCTGATCTACTGTGTGATGATACACCCAATCCCTTGTTCATCACCCCCACACCACTGACCAAGAAACCCGGAGAATGTGTGGAGGATCTGTCAACACCGGGACAACCAAAATCAAGTGATGCTGGCCGCTGCTTCCTGTCCTTCCTACCATGGGAAAGAACAGCCCCCAATAGATACCGCTGCTCTTGGCAGTCTATCAAACACGACGATCGTAACAAATTAGCACTCATTCACCAACTAGACCATCACCAAGTTCAAGGATGTTACCTCCAGTAGAACGGGGGACTGGATTCTTGGTCGCTCCTTGGAGTTGTATCCACTCCTCTTCCTTCACCCCTTCCAATGCCCCGTCCTCCTCCTCGTTTGGCCCTGTGGAAGCTGCAGAAGCTTCAGAAGACAAAAGTGCTTCAACTTTAAGGACTGTAAAGTTGTGCCTAACCCGAGCAATCACAAGCAACAACAGTAAGAATACAAGCAATGAGCTGTGCGTGGCCACATTGCGCTCACCATTGGAGGAGGAAGTGGGCAGCCCATCTGGCTCCAGATCTGTCCTCGGTCCACCACCCAATCGCACGAAGCTGGGCAAAGGCTGCACTAACAACTGTCTTAGATAAAGCAAAACAACCGAGTCTGTCATGTTGCAACTTGCAAGCAAGCAATCAAAACCAAGGCGAACAGAGTCCACGAATGCCCATTTCATTATTGAAAAGTACACTCTCCTAGTACTCCTTTTGTGCTAACATCCAAGGCCCCTTTTTGTTGTCTCCGTTGTTTCAGTAGTTTGGCTATAATCTATAGCTATACAACTACAGTATCTGACTTGTTGCTTTTGTCTCTACTAGCATTGGCATCAAGAAACAAACGTCACGGTCTCATAGACTACCTAGCTAGATCTGTGTGACACAGTCTCCATCACTTAGACCAGACTAATTACCTAAAATTTCACCTCCCCCTTAACAAAAATGGCATCTTTTGCCGTCTGGTCACCCAAAAATTTTATCATCTCCGCCACAACATGGAAAAAGGAAAATGGAAACGAAGGATGCAACTCCATATCCGCAGCTCCAGTAGGCCTCAAGAGTTTGCGATTTCCGTAACATCTACTACCGGTACAAGGCTACAAGCTAACAAAGCTACTACTACAAGAAGAACACCAACAAACTCGGCAATGCCGGGATGAGGAATCACTAACCGAGTCACAGCAAGACGACCCACGGCTCGTTGAGCACCCGCCTCCCTCCCCCTCCTCCACCCCCCTCCTCATTACCACGACCACGCCGCCGCCGCCGCCGCGGAACCCTAACCCCACCTCACCACCGACCCGCATCTCTAAAAAAAAAAATTTCTCCCTCTGCTGCTCCTCCACCGAGCGGAAGCAGCGGCGGCTGGTTAGAGACAACAGAGCACAGCGCAGCGACAAGTGCGCGTCCGCTCGAGCGGCGCGGTATTAAAAATGGCGGGTGCGGGAGATGGCGTGGTGTGGGGGTCGTGGTGGCGTTTAATACTCGCGGACGAGAGGGAGGGTGGCGGAAATGAATTGCGGTGGTGTGGTGGTGGCCAGGCCACTGCCTCGTACGGGCATCTCGAGGAAGAGGAGGAGGAGCCAAACGTGGGTTAATAACTGCGACGCGGAAACTTACGCGATGGCTGGCTGCGCCTCCACTCCCTATACTGGGCTACTGGGATCGCTGCGCCGCCTGTACTTTTCACTGCCGCTGCTGCGGTGAAACTGTCAACTTGTCAAGGCGTGGAGGTTTTCGGCACGACGCTCACCTCCCCACCAGATTTCACTGTGCGGCTGCTGCTGCTGCTGCTGCTTTGGCGCGCAGTATGCTGGCGAGCTAAAAACCTGCTTACGTACGTGACGCCTTGACTGACGGGGCGGGCCCAACAGCTCTGAGCTTGAGGTGGCAGCTAACCGCACCAGGGTGTACGGAATCGCAGCCCGGCCGGACGGCCGGTGGCTCACCGCTCCCCACCAGCCAATAGCTATCCACCCGGCCACCAACCAGCCGTTGGCCGATGCTACGCGCGGGCGGTGAGATATGACGTACGTTCGTCAAGCGACAAGTGGGGCAGGGCTTATTAGCTTATGGGGAGTCGCCACCATGGCAGGCAGATGACGAGTGCCAAACTGCCAACGCGGCCTGGGGATCTCGGTCGAGCTGACATTGTCATTTGCCCGAGGATGCCGCGGACCGGCCGCCCACCCGCCTACCGATTCCCCCATCGAACGGCCACCTTCGCGCGGTTTGCAGCGCCCCCGGGTCAGGCACTGCAGTACGTGCGGGCGTACGGCGGCACTGTAGTAAGTGGAGCAGCTGCGCGCGGACTGTTGTTGCGTGGCTAGGTGGGCAAGGCAAGGCCACAGGGCCGCGCGGCGCCGGAGAACCCGTGCCGTCCTCCCACTCCCACCGCGGTGGGTAGTCCTCGTCGCACAGGCGCGTCTCGTCGGGTCATGTACGTTGCCATTTAATCTCGGCCGCAGTACAGTAGGTGGTACCTCTGGTGGTGTGCCTGCCGATCGGGCCCTGTCAATTATGAGCTCCAGATATCACAACACCGCGAGAAAGATGAGATGCGGCAGAGACGGGCATCTCTTTGCATGCAGATCTTATCTTTCTCGCTGCCGACACATGACAAAGCCTCCCTTTTATCAAAAGCTGAACGTATCTGATATACTAAAAATATCACAGTCGCAGAAAATCCACTGATATTATATCCATATGATGAACAACGAACAGAGTATACTTGTACTCCTCGTCAGGCTGTGGACCAAAGTGACGACTTGGGGGTTGGGACCGGATGTCTAAATGAGGGTGGCACAAAACATGCGCTTACGGAGCCATAAATCCGTCATGTGCCAGTACGGGAGACGGCTAACGAAGCCCACAATGCGAGCTTTACGACTCGTCAGGGCTAAGGACGCATGGTCATCACTTTGTATTCAGCTTGCAGCCTCTGGTTTCGTCTGTTCAGCTCGGTCTGCACGCCCAGCCCACTTCACTGTTGCACAGCACCAAGGTGCAGTTAAAAAGGAGAATAATATCCTGTTCAGAATTCACATTTTTTTAAGGGATCTTTTTTCCAGAATTTTTATTCGGTTTGAGGTATCGCCGCAACACGAACAGACTGTCTGAATAATAACGTAAAAGAGTTTTGTTTTCATTTCCTCGCCCGCGGTAGCCATTACCCAACTTAATTTTTATGTTTTTTATGTTCTTGCTGTATTTCTGACTATCTTTCTTTAATGTAAGGCAGAGCTCCTTCCATTTTCTTTCAAAAAAAATAACGTAAAAGGCAAACGGTGGCTAGCTAGCGAAGCGCCCGGGCACCAGTCAGCAGAAAATGTTCATACATATACGATGCAGTATAAACCACACATACGAGCAGACGAACAGTTCTGAGATGGAATTCTCATGTTCCATGGGCGATTAATAGACACTAGATACGCTGCGTGAGGACGATTTTACGGAAAACAGTGAAATTTAAATGTATTAGTAGCATTATTAGAATTTTTAAAAATTGCACAAGTTTGATTATGATCTGAAAATTTTATGGTAGCTTAGGCATGCTCTCAGGACCCTTATTAAAAAGTTTCAAAAATTTCCAATATGATTTAGTAGCTCAATTAAATCAGTGAAGTTAAATGCATTAGTTCCATTGTCAAAATTTTTAAAAACTACAGGAGTTTGATCATGGTCTGAAATTTTTATGTGATAGCTTAGGCATGCTCTTAGAATCCTTTTCAAAAAATTAAATTAATTTGAAGTCTATGGAAAACCAAAATCAACAGAATTTAAAAGCATTAGTAGTATTGTAAGAATTTTTAAAATTTTTTAAAAATTGTACAAGTTTGGTTATGACATAAAATTTTTATGGTAGCTTATCATGCTCCAAGAACCCTTTTCAAAAAGTTTCAAAATTTTCCAACATGATCTAGTAGCTCAATTAAATCAGTAAAGTTGCTTTAAATGCATTAGTATCACGGTTAGAATTTTTAAAAATCGTATATATTTGATCATGGTCCGAAATTTTTATAGTAGCTTAGGAGTGCTTTCAGGACCCTTCTTAAAAATTTATTAGCTCAATTAAACTAGTAGAGATTCTTTAAATGCATTAGTAGTATTGTCAGAGTTTTTAAAAATCATAAAAGTTTGATCATAATCTAAAATTTTTATGGTAGCCTAGTTTGCTCTCAGAACCCTTCTTAAAAATGTTTAAAAATTTATAAATTTAGTAGCTCAATTAAATATGTAAAGTTGCTTTAAATGCATTAGTACCATTGTCATAATTTCTAAAAATCGTGTAAGCTTAATCATGATCTAAAATTTTCATGGTAGATTAGGCATGTTTGAGGGCCCTTATAAAAAACTTGAAAAAATTATGATATGATTTAATAACTCAGTTAAATCAGCCAATTTCATGAAAAAATCAGAAACAAATTAATGAGCCTACTATCTGGCATAGAAGCAACCAGCGCTACGCAAGGGGGAGCCAGGGCGACATGGACAAGGTGAGAGGCCAAAAACCTTCCATCTATAATATAGGGATGAAAGTGCATCTAGGCCCCTCAAGAGTTTTGGTGATTAATGACAACACAATTGAGTATACTAATGGTTTAAGTGAGAATTCATGCAGAGATTGAGAAGGAATCATCATAAGAAAGCGATTGGAGACCCCTACCGTATTTAAAATTTGTAAAGGCGGCATCAAGACTTTAGTTGTAAATTTTTTATTTTATTGAGTCTAAGGTAGCCGTACTATTAAGGGGGATACGACGGGAAATCGCTTCTAGGATATGCTTGTGCTCAAAGGATGAAAATTGCATAGCAAAAGAATTTAAAACATTGCATTTCTTTTGAAGTATGCCATTCTGGCCGATTGGGTAAGGCCGGAGTATCCGGACATTAAGTCCTGACACTCGGTTTTACCCTCAGTAGTCTTTGTCTCAATTAGTCCGGAGTATCCGGGATTAAGTCCGGACACTCCGGATTAAATGAGTCCAGAGTATCCGGTAAGTCCGGAGTATCCGGGGATTAAGTCTAGATACTCCAGGGTTTGCGCAGCTCACTCATAACGGTTGGATTTTGGGGGGACTATTTAAGCCCTTACTCTCCATCTACCCGTTGCAACTCTCATTCATTGCAGCATTCAACTCTCAAGCTCTCACTCTCACTCTCACTCTCTTGAGCCCTACTCTCCTTCCCCCACTTGAATCTTGGATTTGATTTGAATCTTTGGAGAGAAAGGAGTGGATTTAAGTGCTTTGAGCTTGCATCTTTGATTCTTGAGCACAAGTTTCATCCTCCAAGACGATTTAGCGGCGTATTTGTTACTCTTGGAGTTTGAAGGGCTCCTAGACGGCAAGGAGTCACCGGGAGCCTCCAAGACTTGTTGTGGTGAGCTTCGGAAGTTTGTGAAGGCAAGTCTCGCCTCCGAAAGGAAAGAGGCAAGAAGTGAAGACCGACGAGTGCTTTGTGCAACACCGGGAGGAAAGTGGTCAAGAGGGACCCGGACTTTGTGCCTCCTCAACGGAGACGTAGGATTCCCTTCAAGAATCCGAACTTCGGGTAAAAATCCTTGTCTTTGTGTTCTTCATTGGTTCTTGCTAGGGTTTGTGTTCTTGAGCTTTTCGGAGTCCCGATCTACTCCATCTTTGTGTTTGGCTCTAGATCTACATCACCCTCAGGTACCTGATATCATCTAGAATATTTGTGTTCATTTAGATTGTTGAAAATTTGCAGAGATTTAAAATCTCACTTCGAGGTCCCCAGTCCGGAGTATCCGGACCAATTACCCCGGACAGTCCGGACATACCGGAGTATTCGGATAAAAACCCCGGACACTCTGGGCTCAGACCCTCGAGATATTTTATTTTGCTGCAAAATTTTAATTCGCCTATTCACCCCCCCTCTAGGCGACATCACCGGTCCTTTCAAGGGACTATTCACTTTTCATGGCTATACGCAGCTCTATCGAAGGTTGGCTCTCGACAATATACTTGTGATTACGGGTACCTTCAGTTTAGCAAAGTCAAGCACAAAGACAGTGGCACACAACGTATACATGTTCAGGCCCTCGGATGGAGCAATACACTACGTCCTGTACAGATGATGTATGAATTTAGTATATCGAGTACAGAGCAAGGTGTCTAGCTCTATTTACAATGAAGATTAGATCAAAACAATGGCTAAACTATGGCTGGAGGTTGACGAAGCGTGGTCCGTCTGCTCTTGATTGCTCTGCGTCTTCTTTCTTCCTCTCTTGAGGATACATACCCCCTGCCTTATATAGTCGGGGTAGTCTTGCCTCAAGTTGAGTTGTAGTCAACTTGGGATACCAGATCGTAACTGATGAGGAGTCCATTGTCGTGTCGATCTTCGCGGCATATCCAAACTTTCCTGGATACTAGGTGTACTCGAGTTGGTTTCCTCGTAATAGAAAAATGATTGAGTTCTTTCTACTGTGGAGATATCTCCTCCGCGTATATCTTATCTCAGAGAATTGGGCCCGTGATATCTAGAGTTTTCATATGCTTGTTTAAGCATATATGGCATATTCTTCATATTTTCGATACGTGCTAATATCCCATATTTAGATATTCGACGGGTGTCATGAAAAAATCAGGAAAGAACCGCTTTCGACGGGTGTCATGTGACGTGTAACAAATTTATGAGTCTACTATTTGGCATAGAAGCAACCAGCGCTGCGCGAGGGGGAGGAGCAGGGGCGACATGTCGTCCGGACAACCTTCCATCTATAATATAGGGACTATTCACTTTTCATGGCTGCACACAGCTCGAAGCTAATAGAAGCCAAAATACATGGACATGTTCATTTCAAAGAAACAAAATATTCATACATGTACATCAGTACATGCGTGTGGGCTCAGAGAGAACTTATTATCAGGGAGCAAAAGCCAAAAAAAAAGGTCCCAGTATGATTGAGCGAATTATTTGTGGCATTTTTTAGAGGAATGATCTGTAGCTTTTAATAAGCCTCGATGTTAAGGGTCCATGCATGGCTTCAATCATATGTGCTAGCTTTTGACTGATATGAAGTTACCAGTCACAGACAAAATTGAGTTAAGATAAAGAACGAAATGTTCAGTAATGCTGCAACCTGCAGGTCTTGAAACATCACTTGCAGATCTGAATGTTGCATGCTACTGGGCTTCAAGGCGAAGCATCAAATCAAAATTCACTGAATTAGTGGGCGGCTAAGTACCTTTGCAAGGACATACCACCCACTTTCTTCGTGATCCATGCTTGCCACAGAAGACTTGTATTTTTTATTAAAGTAGAATTTTTTCTGTCCTTGAAGAGATCACCTTGGTCAAGGAGAAGCAAACGGCCCATTTTCAGATAAGATAAGCGATAACTGATGCTTATAGCACAAAAGAAGTGCAGGACAGCCGACGTAAACATGACGATAGTAATGGATAAATAGGTGAATGATATGAGGTAAAGGCCATATTTACATTGGAAAGAAATGGGACTCTGACTCCAACTCTGATTCTGACTCTGAGTCTAATTCCGACGATGAGGGTGGAATCGCCTCCGTCGCCATCGCTACTTCAACGACAAAGTCGAAGGGCCTTTTCGACAACTTGAGCGACGAAGATGAAGATGCTCCGATGTGCCTTATGGCAAAGGGGCACAAGGTATCATCAAAAGCCTCCACTCCCTCTATTGTTGATAATTGTCTAGATGAGTGCAATAGTGATAGTGATGATGATGATGTTGACATTACGTTCAAGTCCATCAAGGACTTTGACATTCACATGTTAGATTTGCTTTTAAAAGATATTGAAAAGTTGGAGGAAGTTGTAGAAGAAAAGGAAGCTACTCTCGAGGCTCAAGAGGATTTGCTCATCCTTGAAAAGGAGAAAAATTGTGAGCTAGAGAAGAGCTTATCTTTTGAAAGAAAGAAAAATGAGGAATTAGTCAAGAACTCAAAATTGACCAAGTCCGAAGTAGTTAGTCTTGAGATCACCGATGCTTCACTAATAGAGCAACTTGCTCAAGCAAAGGATGCTTGCAAGGCTCTAGAGTTGAAGCTTGTTGATCTTTCGAATAACTCCCTCACAATTACTAACAACAACTCCAATGCTTCATTAGCTTCTACTAGCAATGGTTATGCTAGATGTTTTAATGTTGATGTCAACACTTGTGCCACTAACCTTGAGACTTTGCAAGTATTAGCTCATGAAAATGAGAAGCTCAAGAGAATGCTTGAAGATGGACTTCAAAAGTCCTATAAAGCTAGCAAAGGATTAGAGGAGTACCTCGGTAAGCGCCAAGGTAACGTTATGAAATATGGGCTTGGGTATGTTCCGCCCAAGGGCAAAAAGAGCAACATCGTAGTTGCTCCCTTGAACAAGCCCATTCACTTCATTAAGGGGGGCGAAGGAGCTTCTAAGTATAAGACTCATTCTACTTTCTTTGCTTCAGATGTGCTTAAGAGAACCAACCTCGATTCGAGTAGTTGCTTGTCATATCAGGCGCAAATCCGACAATGCTTCTCGTGTTAAATCTATTTGGGTCCCAAAGTCTCTTGTCACTAACATGCGCGGACCTAAACAAGTTTGGGTACCAAAGAGCAAAATCTAAATTTCATTTTGTAGGCCTACATCTCCGGTGGATCAAGTTGGATTTTAGATAGCGGATGCACACATCATATGACCGGAGAAAGGGCGATGTTCGCACACTTAGATGCAAATGGAGCAAATAGTGAAAGTATTATTTTTGGCGACAATAGAAAAGGAGAAGTGGTAGGTTTAGGTAAGATTCTCATTACAAATGATTTTCATATAAACAATGTTTTGCTAGTTGAATCATTAAGCTACAATTTGTTGTCCGTTGCTCAATTATATGAAGCGGGCTACAATTGTGTGTTTAGTGATAAGGGTGTGGATGTCATTAAGAGGGATGATGATTCAATAGCCGTTAAGGGTCGTTTAAAGGGAAATCTCTATCTCATAGACTTCACTACGGATAGAATTAACCTTGAAACGTGCTTAATGGCTAAAACTAGCATGGGTTGGTTATAGCATCGCCGACTGGCTCATGTTGGTATGAGGAACCTTCACAAACTCATTAAAGGCAATCACATTTTTGGATTAACGAATGTTGTCTTTGAGAAAGATAGGGTGTGTAGCGCATGTCAAGCTGGAAAATAAGTTGGTGCATCTTATCCCGCCAAGAATGTGATGACCACCACAAGACCTCTGGAGATGCTTTACATGGATTTGTTCGGTCCGGTCTCCTATATAAGCATTGGAGGAAATAAGTATGGGTTAGTTATCGTTGATGATTTTTCTCGCTTCACTTGGGTATTTTTCTTGCATGATAAAAGTGAAGCCCAAGGAACTCTAAAGAAATTCATGAGAAGGGCTCAAAATGAGTTTGAAGTGAAGATCAAGAGAATTCGGAGTGACAACGGCACCGAATTCAAGAACACCGGTGTGGAGGAGTATCTCGATGAAGAATGCATCAAGCATGAGTTTTCGGCTCCCTATTCCCCTCAACAAAATGGGGTAGCTGAAAGGAAGAATCGTACTCTCATCGAGATGGCGCGCACGATGCTTGATGAGTACAAAGTCTCCGACATATTTTGGGCGGAGGCCATCAACACCGCGTGCCATAGTACCAACCGCCTATATCTTCACAAGATTCTAAAGAAGACGGCGTACGAGCTTCTCCCCGGGAAGAAACCAAATGTCTCCTACTTTCGAGTCTTCAGAAGCAAGTGCTATATCCTCAACAAGAAAGCTAAGTCTTCTAAATTTGCTCCTAAAGTAGATGAGGTTTCTTACTTGGTTATGGATCAAATGCTTACGCATATCGAGTTTTCAACAATAATACCGGTGTAGTCGAAATCTCACGTGATGTAACATTTGATGAAACTAACGGTTCTCAAGTAGAATAAGTTAATTGTGATGTAATCAATAGGGAAGAACCTCCTTGTGAAGCAATCAAGAGAATGGCTATTGGGGAGGTAAAACCAGTGGAGCAAGATGAAATCTTGAGCACCCCAACCCGGAGTGTCCGGGTTCAACCCCGGATATTCCAGACTGCAATGCTCCAAATAATACTCCTTCCTCATCTATGCAAGTTCAAGATGGCTCGAACACCACTCAAGATGATGGAGGTCCTATCCAACGATTAAATGCAACTGTTCCTCATCCAAGAGTTCATCAAAGCGTACAACGCGATCACCCGGTCGACAACATACTTGGAGATATTAACAAGGGAGTATCCACTAGATCTCGAGTCGTAAATTTTTGTGAATTTTACTCTTTTGTTTCTTCTCTTGAACCTCTTAAGGTAGAGGAAGCACTCCAAGATCCGGATTGGGTTATGGCCATGCAAGAAGAGTAAACAATTTCGAGTGAAATCAAGTTTGGAAGCTTGTCGAAAGGCCCAAGCAAAACATGATTGGAACTAAATGGGTATTTCGGAACAAGCAAGACGAGCATGGAATAGTGACTAGAAATAAAGCCCAGTTAGTTGCTCAAGGCTTCACACAAATCGAAGGTTTGGATTTCGATGAAATATATGCTCCCGTAGCTAGGTTTGAATCTATTAGAATATTACTTGCCTTTGCTACTCACTATGATTTTAAGTTATATCAAATGGACGTGAAAAGCGCTTTCTTGAATGGACCACTTTCCGAGATGGTCTATGTTGAGCAACCACCCGGCTTCGAAGATCCAAACCATCCGGACCATGTCTACTTTCTACACAAAGCTCTATATGGACTCAAGCAAGCACCAAGAGCATGGTTCGAGTGTCTTCGTGATTTTCTCCTCGAATAAGGTTTTGTAGTCGGAAAAGCCGACCCTACTCTCTTCACTAAGCACATTGACGATGATTTATTTGTTTGCCAAATATACGTTGACGATATTATATTTGGGTCTACTAATGAACAACTATGCAAAGAATTTAGCAGAATAATGACCAAAAGGTTCGAGATGTCCATGATGGGCGAATTGAAGTTCTTCCTCGGTTTTCAAGTCAAGCAACTCAAGAAAGAAACATTCATATGCCAAACCAAGTACATCAAGGACATGCTCAAGAAGTTCGGTATGGAGAACGCCAAGCCAATCAAGACGCCAATGCAAGCGAACGGGCATCTAGACCTCGACAAAGAAGGTAAACCGGTCGTCCAAAAGGTATATCGTTCGATGATCGATTCTCTGCTTTACCTTTGTGCATCTAGGCCCGATATCATGCTTAGTGTGTGCATGATTTCAAGCCGCTCCTAAAGAGTGCCACATAGTGGCGGTGAAAAGAATCTGGAGATATTTAGTGCACACTCATTTTGGACTTTGGTATCCAAAAGGTTCATCTTTTGAATTAGTTGGCTATTCCGATGCGGATTATGCCGGATGTAAAGTGGATAGGAAAAGTACTTCGGGGACTTGTTAGTTTTTGGGTAGATCTCTTGTCTCATGGTCCTCTAAGAAACAAAATTCCGTAGCCCTATCCACAACCGAAGCCGAATATATAGCTGCCGGGAGTTGTTGTGCGCAATTACTTTGGATGAGGCAAACCCTAAATGATTATGGCCTAACCTACAACCACGTTCCACTTTTGCGTGACAATGAGAGCGCCATAAAAATTGCCAACAATCCCGTTCAACACTTCCGTACAAAGCATATCGATATTCGCCATCATTTCCTAAGAGATCATTCCACCAAAGGCGATATTGATATCCAACATGTGAGCACAAATGATCAATTAGCTGATATTTTCACCAAGCCTCTTGATGAAAAGAGATTTTGTGATTTGAGGAGTGGGCTAAATATTTTAGACTCTCGTAATCTGGCTTGAGATGTGCATGCAAATTGATTGATGATTGCAAAATGTTTTAGAAAATTTTATTTGGTCTATTTCTCTAATCTTTTTGTGTTAATTGTAGTCTCTGATCTTCGGATCCGGCTTTATACTATGTGACTATGGCTTGATTGGTTGAGTGTTCGCTAGTCACAAAGTAAATAGAGCCTTAAGGACTCCTTATCTTTTTGCTGCAAGCCAATATCTCACTCTTTTCCTTGTGAAACTCCTGTTGCCTCCCGAGGATGTCAACCCGGACATTCCGGAGTTTTATGTCCGGACTATCTGGATAGTCTGGAGTATCCGGACTAAATGTCCGGAGTATCTGGGTTGAGGCGGCTGTCCTATAAAGCCCGTGCGGGGGGCCTCTTTTCATTTTCCTTTGCCATTTTCTTCAACCGCCTCTCCCTCAAATCGTCGCCCTAGCCACCGCCCTCGGTTCCTCTTCCATTCCCGGCGTGCTCCTCACCTTCCGGAGTCTCCGGATCATCCTCGGAGGTTGGGGAAGGGTTCTCCGCTTGACATTCTTCACCTTGGTTGCTTTTCCTCGCGGTATGCTCTTCTCTTTGTCCCAATCTCTTTGACCTTTGAATTATCTTGGAATAAGTTGCTTTGCTAGAGTTCATTCATCCCCTAGATTAATCTCTAGAATGGGCTCCTCATGAGTGTGGATAGTTTTGCAATTTAGGTTTTTGGGTTTGAGTCTGGACAATCCGGACTCTCCGGACACTCCGGATCAAATGCCCCGGAGTATCCGGGTTAATTATCCGGACTCTCCGGACCAAATCCCCGGAGTATCCGTGTAACGTCCCAAAATTTGACCCAATTTTAATTTTTGGAGTAATTTAAATTTTTGTGAATTAATTAAAATGTATTTGCATTTAAATGAATTTATCTGAATTTTTGGGAATTATTTGGATTTAATTAAAATTTATCTAGATTATCCTTCTTTTGAATAATTAAATATCAGAAAAGGTAATTACCAAAAATAAATAAAAATATTTTATTTAGGCTCAAAATGCTCTGGAATATTTTCTGGAATTTTTCTAGAATTTTTCGGGTATTTTTGGTGCCCTAATTAATTACTTTGATTTTTCACAATTATTTTTATTGAGAAAAGCCGGAAAATCGCCAAGCTACATTGTCGGGCCGAGCCCAACACTGTGATCGCGCCGGAAAACCCTAGCGCCGCCCACTCCGGTTCGCTCGTCTGCATCGGATGGATGCGGTTCGGCGCGTCGCTTATAGCGCTTGAATCGTCGGATCTCGATAAGTAGTCAGTTAGGATGTCGACGCTGCGGCACCGCTTTCGCCAAACATTATTCTTCGAGCCGTTGGATTGCGATCGGACGGTGGGATGTGACCGAACGCCTCGGGGGCGCGATCTGCACCGCCGTCGCCGTGAGCCGCCGCGGATCTTGTCGAGGATTTTGCGCGCAATTCGAGGCTTGTCCGAAGCGGAGATAAAGGCCAACGATGCAAGACTTCACTCCGCCCATTTTGCCTCTTCGCTCGTGCTCGCTATCCACCGTAGCGTCGCCGAGCTCGCCAAGTAGCCACTTCCTCTCCCGGTTCTTCTCGAAGTTCTGCCGTCCGCCATGTCTCGTCGCAGCTTAAGACCTCTCCGAGTTCCCGTGCAAGCCGCGTCCATTGGGCCACTTCTTCCGATCGAGATGCCGGAACGCCAAGCACACGTCTTCCCAAGTCCGCGCCGGATGTAGCCGCGCCTTCGTCATCCTCCCCGAACTCCAGCGACCGTCGGATCCTCATCCAACGAACGAGGTAGCGCCACGTCTCTTCCCCGTAGAGTTAGGTTTAAATAAGCTTTGGTAGATCTCAGCCGTTAGATGGTAATCGTGCGACTCTCGTAAGGCCACGTAGGTGCGGTGAATAGTAAGCGGCCCGGGTAGCAACAGCCGTTGGATCTTCATCCGACCGCTCCGGTGCGTCCACGTAGCGATAGTTGCAGCGTTGAAAATGGCCGTTAGATCCGTGATGTCCGGCTAGGATTGCGCCACGTAGGCTTGGTATCAGCGCTTCGTTCGGGTACCCTGCGCCGTTGGATCTTCATCCAACCGCATCGATAAGGCCACGTAGGCTTGTGAATAGTAAACTCCCTAGGTAACGGCAGCCGTAAGATTTGAAATGTACGGTGTGGATGTCGCCGCGTGGATAGGTCGGCTGTGTGATGACCGACCGTTGGATTTTAATCCAACGGTCGAAATCTTGTCTTGCGTGGATCGTCAAAAGTCTTGTGGCGTGTCGACTTCGGTTGGACCGAGCACTGTTCATCGGGCCCACTTGTCAGTGGGTGGACCGCCGGGTGTGCTGACGTCAGCATGACATCATCTGGGGCCCACATGTCAGTGTCAGTGTCGACGTGGCTGTCTCTGGTGTCGACACGTGTCGCTGAGTGGATTAACCGAATTTTCAGTAGGAAAATAAAAGGATTAATTCGGTTTTTCTTTATTTAGATTTTTCAGAATCTTGCAAATGCTATAACTTTTGCATTTTAACTCGGATTTGGGTGATTCTAGTCCCTAAAAATTTGTAAAAATGTGAACTATTTAATAGTGAATTTTATTTTATTTTTAAAATTTAACTTGTTATCTGTATTGTGTATTTATTATATGTTTGCTTGATGCGAATAGACTCCGAATTGCCGGGGATTGTCGGAGAAGATTTCGAAGACCCATCGCAAAAGCCAGACCAGAATCAACTACTTTTCGAAGGTAAGTCATGCTTTGACCATATTGCCCCTAGACTTTTAAATTGTATTTTTATTTAAACTATGCATGCTATATTAATTAAGAAAAGGAAAAAGTGCGAATTGGTCCTCAACTATACCCGCTGGACCACTTTGGTCCCTAAACAACAATACCGGACTTGCGGCGTCCTTCAACTCCCAAAACCGTGCTGAGTTAGTCCTTTGACCCGATCAAATGGCGGTTTTGGCCCACAACAACAACACTGTCAGATTTTAAACAATTTTACAAGCTTGATAATGATCTGAAAAATTTATGGTACCATTATTAGTAGTTTAGGATCATACATAAAAATTTTAAAAATAATTTAACATCATTTGTTATCTTTAAAAAGTCAAAAACAGAATAGACATAATTGGGACAGTAAACTTGCTAGATTTTTCTAAATTTTCTCGAGTGTGATCATTATCTAAAATTTTTATGACTGATTAATAATTTCCTCAGTACCATCCTATAAAAGTTTCAAAAAATTTCAACTTTATTTGTTTTCTCAATAAAATCTTTCAATGCAGTAAGCACTAAACTTAATTTGTTGTATTATATTTCAAAAATCAAACAGAGAAAGAACATAAAGTTGAAATTTTTTGAAACTTTTATAGGATGGTACTGAGGAAATTCTTAATCGGTCATAAAAATTTTAGATAATGATCACACTCGAGAAAATTTAGAAAAATCTAGCAAGTTTACTGTCCCAATTATGTCTATTCTGTTTTTGATTTTTTAAAGATAACAAATGATGTTAAATTATTTTTAAAATTTTTATGTATGATCCTAAACTACTAATAATGGTACCATAAATGTTTCAGATCATTATCAAGCTTGTAATTTTTTTTAAAAATCTGACAGTATTGCTGTGTGGGCCAAAACCGCCATTTGACTGGTCAAAGGACGAACTGTGCACGGTTTTGGGAGTTGAAGGACGTCGCAAGTCCGGTATTGCTGTTTAGGGACCAAAGTGGTCCAGCGGGTATAGTTGGAGGACCAATTCGGCACTTTTTCCTTAAGAAAATGACATTGATTAATCTTGGGTAGTTTAGATAGTACTCCTACCTTGTTTACACCACCTTGTTAATATAAATTGTACACCCTGCCATCCTTGTCAACTTAAGATACTAAATGGAGTTGGTTGCTATTATAAAGCCAACACGGGAGGCTAGACCGTGATTAGCTGCTTAGTATGCTTGTATGCGTGGAATGACTTTCAAATTGCAAAAGAATATTGACTAAACAATTATGAAACGCATTTTGGAATAATGCGATGATGTCATGAGATGGAATTGGGAGTAGCGACCTGTGTGGTTCTACTCATGCAATGAAATGGGCATTGGCATGTGCTGCATAAATGCAAACCGGGGTGGGAAATGATTTGGACCGGGGCAAGTGGCAAGAAGGCTTCGTGCCAGGTGGGCCTGTGTGGCAATGGGATGTATTGAGATGGTGAAGGTGTGTGTCGAAGTATAAACGGATGTCTTGCGGGACGATTAAGGACTTCACCTTGCGAGCCTTTGAACTGAGTTTCTCGTACAACCACTTATCCGGAATGGGACGGACCTAGTTTAGTAGGTTTCTAATATCTTTCCTTTGACACCTCGGGGCGACAGTTACACAAAAATGTAACCGTATGGGGAGCGTGCACTGTCTTTGCGGCTTGGTACCCATCCAATCAGATTTGCTCGTTCTAAACTTTGGCTCTGTGTGAGGGAAGTGTTAGAAAGGTAATACTGGTGAGGTTCACTGGTTAAAGTTTTAGTCTCTGAAAGACTTTGTTACAATCAATCACCTGTGTGGTGGGCGACTGTATCCTGTGGGTAAAGTGTATAGCCTCTGCAGAGTGTGTGTTGAATCTATTCGAATAGCCGTGTCCGCGGTATTGGACAATGCTCGGGGATTATAGTCAAGGGTTAGATTTTAAAAATAAAAATATGGAATGGGTGGCTGTGTGCCAAAGACTGATGAATGAAACTAGGGTTGTGTGCCAAACTTCGGAAAAAAAAGAATTGAGAAATTAATTATTAATAATATTGGTTTTACCGCTTTTAATCTAATAGGATTACCTGTTAAAAGAAATGCCGCTTTATGCAAAATAACCATTTAAGCCTTTCCTTTGGACTAAGCCATGCATGTAGTAATAGAACTGCATTGTGCATGACTTGTTGAGTATGTCGTATACTCACCCTTGCTTCAACAACAACCTTAGAAGAAGAAGCTATGCCAGCTTGGGAAGAGGAGTTCAACGAAGGCCAGGAGGATTAGGGATTAAGCCTCGTCGGTTGCCTGTGGCTACGAGGGGTTTCATTACTGTACTTTTGCTTCCGCTATTGAACTTGTGCTACTATTTCTATTTAACGCCCTGCGTGGCGAATTAATGTAAGGTGACCATAAGGTCGTGTAACTCGTTTATATTCATGTATGAAGTACTTTATTATTAATTCCGCTGTGTATGATTGTGGTACTTCAACCTGTTTATCCTGTGTGTACTAGCGTGATCCTGGACTAGTACAGAATACACAGAGGGTCCGGATTTGCAGATTCGGGTCCCGACAATCCGGGCTATACCTCTCGGCCCAAAAATTTAAATTGTGTAACTTACTTGGTTCTCCTTGCGAACCTTTTTTCACTCCATTCCTTGGTTCTCCTCAGATGGCTTCTTCCCAGGGAAGTTCCGGTGCCGGCAAGCACCCCTCCGATGACTCTCCTCCTTCATCTCCCTTGCCTGGCGCTTCCAAGAGAAAAAGACATACCGTGAGGAAGGTTAGCCAGGGACGTGCAAATCTGCTTACCGCACCTCCAGTTGCTCCGTCTCCTCAACCTGCTGAAGAACATCCCGCTGATGCTCATGCAAGACTTCGCGAGCAGAAGAAGAAGCAGTTTCAAGCTACTCGTGCTGTGATTGGTCCTCTTGAGAAGTATCGTCCTGTGTGGAGGTATCCTGGCCAGATGAGCCGTCTTCGAACGGTAGACTACCGGGTTGGTTCTGGCAAAGGCAAGGCAATTGTAGAACAAAGGAACAAGGATCCACTGGAATTTCACCAAGATGAATACGTGGACAAGCGCTTCTGGAACAAGTTTCATTCAGATTTCTATGAGTCTGTGCTTCTTCCTCTAGAGCATTATGTTGTGAAAATGAAGACCATTGACTGGGAATACATGACAGATGCTCAAAATCCTATCTTTGATGAGATCATTCAAATCTGCGAGCGCCATCAGGTGAAGAACATTATGAGCTTTCGCTACTCTTGGAATGATGAGGTAATCATGCAATTTTACTCTACATTATTCTTCGACAAGAAAGAGGATGCTATTTGGTGGATGACGGATGAGATATGGTATGTGGCCACCAAGAGGACATTTGCTCGCGTGTTGCAGTTGAGGTCGCATGATGGAGAAACGAAGCTTCATGCAAAGAAGGCTATGACTCCTGAGCAGCTTGAGGCCTTGTATGATCCGTCGCAGCACTTTGTTGTGGGGACCATCAAGGGTATGAAGGATGTGCCTGCCGTTCTTCTCCGGATGCTTCGGGTCACTCTTTGGCCTAAGGAAGGAGATGCGTCGTCAATCAGCTCCTATGGGCGTAACTTGCTATTTCATTTAGTGGAGCGCTCTCATGGGTTTGATGTGGTGGATTTTCTTTAGGAAGCGATCCAATACAACTCCTTGAGCAATGTCAGCAGCTGCGGGTACGCTCCCTACATCATGGCACTTATTGATCATGTCACGGGTCTCGAGTTCGTGAAGGACGTGGAGCATCTATCGTATAAGGTCCGAGCTCCTTCAGCTCCTGCCGCCCCGAGTGCTCCTGTTGGTCGGCGTCCTCGGGGTTGACCTTCTGAGGCCAGTTCTTCTGTGCCACCTCCAGCTCCAGCTACAGCAGCAGCTCCAGCCTCTCCTCCAGGCTCTCCCACCTCCAGCCAAGACACCATCAAGAGGATGCTCAAGTGCCTATTCTGTCTGTGTCAGGATGTCGCAACTCAAGTCAAGGAGACCCGACAGGAGCTTCGTGAGCATCGTCGTGAGTTCCGTGCTTATCGCCGCCGGCAAGGCGAGGACATTCCTGCCAGCGAGTTCGAGGAGTCATCTGATGGACCTACTGTGGATTATGCCACTCAGCAGCTCTTCGGTCTTCAGCCTTCAGTATCTCAAGCCAGTGTCAGTGGCAGTGGCGAGGATAGCGAGGAGGATGATTATCAACCCTCCGGCGACGACGAGTGATCTTCCGTCCTGAGCGCTTTCCCCTTTTCGGTGTCTTGATGCCAAAGGGGGAGTGTTTAGTCTTAGTCTTTAGCGTCGTTGCGTCGCTTGGGTTGTTTAGTTGCTTATGTGTTGCTTGTCTCTTGGTTGAACTTGTCATGATGCTTGTGGTTTGCGAAACTTATTTCTAGTTCGGCATTGAATGCTTGCTTATCATGTTTATCATGTTCATTGCTTAATGAAGTATCATGTTATTTACATTTTGAGATATCCTTATTGTTGATCTCTCGAATGCAAGGATATAGGGGGAGCTCTTGCAAAAATTCTCACTAATTATGTGCATTTGATCTCTTTTCTTTTCTCTAATGCACACACTTAGGGGGAGCTCTACTATATGCGTAGCATTCAAAATGAAAATTCAAATCTCTATTAATTCTTTTAAAGCTTTCAAATTGTGTTGTCATCAATACACTAAAAAGGGGGAGATTGAAAGTGCATCTAGGCCCCTCAAGAGTTTTGGTGATTAATGACAACACAATTGAGTATACTAATTGTTTAAGTGAGAATTCATGCAGAGATTGAGAAGGAATCATCATAAGAAAGCGATTGGAGACCCCTACCGTATTTAAAATTTGTAAAGGCGGCATCAAGACTTTAGTCGTAAACTTTTTATTTTATTGAGTCTAAGGATAGCCGTACTATTAAGGGAGATACGACGGGAAATCGCTTCTAGGATATGCTTGTGCTCAAAGGATGAAAATTGCATAGCAAAAGAATTTAAAACATTGCATTTCTTTTGAAGTATGCCATTCTGGCCGATTGGGTAAGGCCGGAGTATCCGGACATTAAGTCCGGACACTCCGGGTTTTACCCCTCGGTAGCTGCTGTCTCAATTAGTCCAGAGTATCCGGACATTAAGTCCGGACACTCCGGGTTTTACCCCTCGGTAGCTGCTGTCTCAATTAGTCCAGAGTATCCGGACATTAAGTCCGGACACTCCGGGTTAAATGAGTCCAGAGTATCCGGTAAGTCCGGAGTATCCAGGGATTAAGTCCGGATACTCCGGGGTTTGCGCAGCTCATTCATAACGGTTGGATTTTGAGGGGACTATTTAAGCCTTTACTCTCCATCTACCCGTTGCAACTCTCATTCATTGCAACATTCAACTCTCAAGCTCTCACTCTCACTCTCTTGAGCCCTAATCTCCTTCCCCCACTTGAATCTTGGATTTGATTTGAATCTTTGGGGAGAAAGGAGTGGATTTAAGTGCTTTGAGCTTGCATCTTTGATTCTTGAGCACAAGTTTCATCATCCAAGACGATTTAGCGGCGTATTTGTTACTCTTGGAGTTTGAAGGGCTCCTAGATGGCAAGGAGTCACTGGGAGCCTCCAAGACTTGGTGTGGTGAGCCCCAGAAGTTTGTGAAGGCAAGTCTCGCCTCCGAAAGGAAAGAGGCAAGAAGTGAAGACCGGCGAGTGCTTTGTGCAACACCGGGAGGAAAGTGGTCAAGAGGGACCCGGGCTTTGTGCCTCCTCAACAGAGATGTAGGATTCCCTTCAAGAATCTGAACTTCGGGTAAAAATCCTTGTCTTTGTGTTCTTCATTGGTTCTTGCTAGGGTTTGTGTTCTTGAGCTTTTCGGAGCCCCGATCTACTCCATCTTTGTGCTTGGCTCTAGATCTACATCACCCTCAGGTACCTGATATCATCTAGAATATTTGTGTTCATTTAGATTGTTGGAAATTTGCAGAGATTTAAAATCTCACTTCGAGGTCCCCAGTTCGGAGTATCCGGACCAATTACCCCGGACAGTCTGGACATACCGGAGTATCCGGATAAAAACCCCGGACACTCCGGGCGCAGACCCTCGGGAAATTTTATTTTGCTGCAAAATTTTAATTCGCCTATTCACCCCCCTCTAAGCGACATCACCGGTCCTTTCAAGGGACTATTCACTTTTCATGGCTATACGCAGCTCTATCGAAGGTTAGCTCTCGACAATAAACTTGTGATTACGGGTACCTTCAGTTTAGCAAAGTCAAGCACAAAGGCAGTGGCACACAACGTATACATGTTCAGGCCCCCCGGATGGAGCAATACACTACGTCCTGTACAGATGATGTATGAATTTGGTATATCGAGTACAGAGCAAGGTGTCTAGCTCTATTTACAATGAAGATTAGATCAAAACAATGGCTAAACTATAGCTAGAGGTTGACGAAGCGTGGTCCGTCTGCTCTTGATTGCTCTGCGTCTTCTTTCTTCCTCTCTTGAGGATACCTACCCCCTGCCTTATATAGTCGGGGTAGTCCTGCCTCAAGTTGAGTTGTAATCAACTTGGGATACCAAATCGTAACTGATGAGGAGTCCATTATCGTGTCGATCTTCGCAACATATCCCAACTTTTCTAGATACTAGGTGTACTCGAGTTGGTTTCCTCGTAACGGAAAAATGATTGAGTCCTTTCTACTGTGGAGATATCTCCTCCGCGTATATCTTATCTCATAGAATTGGGCCCGTGATATCTAGAGTTTTCATATGCTTGTTTAAGCATATATGGCATATTCTTCATATTTTCGGTACGTGCTAATATCCCATATTTAGATATTCGACGGGTGTCATGAAAAATCAGGAAAGAACCGCTTTCGACGGGTGTCATGTGACGTGTAACAAATTTATGAGTCTACTATTTGGCATAGAAGCAACCAGCGCTGCGCGAGGGGGAGGAGCAGGGGCGACATGTCGTCCGGACAACCTTCCATCTATAATATAGGGACTATTCACTTTTCATGGCTGCACACAGCTCGAAGCTAATAGAAGCCAAAATACATGGACATGTTCATTTCAAAGAAACAAAATATTCATACATGTACATCAGTACATGCGTGTGGGCTCAGAGAGAACTTATTATCAGGGAGCAAAAGCCAAAAAAAAAGGTCCCAGTATGATTGAGCGAATTATTTGTGGCATTTTTTAGAGGAATGATCTGTAGCTTTTAATAAGCCTCGATGTTAGGGGTCCATGCATGGCTCCAATCATATGTGCTAGCTTTTGACTGATATGAACTTACCAGTCACAGACAAAATTGAGTTAAGATAAAGAACGAAATGTTCAGTAATGCTGCAACCTGCAGGTCTTGAAACATCACTTGCAGATCTGAATGTTGCATGCTACTGGGCTTCAAGGCGAAGCATCAAATCAAAATTCACTGAATTAGTGGGCGGCTAAGTACCTTTGCAAGGACATACCACCCACTTTCTTCGTGATCCATGCTTGCCACAGAAGACTTGTATTTTTTTATTAAAGTAGATTTTTTTCTGTCCTTGAAGAGATCACCTTGGTCAAGGAGAAGCAAACGGCCCATTTTCAGATAAGATAAGCGATAACTGATGCTTATAGCACAAAAGAAGTGCAGGACAGCCGACGTAAACATGACGATAGTAACGGATAAATAGGTGAATGATATGAGGTAAAATCTTGTTGGATAATGTCATTAGCCTAATAATACATTGTGAGTTCTGTATAAAATAGTTGGCATAGGAAGTTAAGTACGTTAGAATAATATGCAGACTAATATAAATAATACAAATATACAAGCATCTAAGAAACCGAGGTATATAAATTTATTCATAGTTGGCATAGGAAGTTAAGCACTATACAAATTTATTCATGTTTTACGGTAGTGGAAGATACTTCTGAAGGAGGAGCAAGAGCTGGTGAACAAATTCACTGAAGACGTCAGGAGCCAAATCGGGAAGTAGCTCATCATCATCATCATGTTCTAGGCTGGTGCTAGTTTGTGAGGCATTCTAGTTGTCTTGCGAGCAGTGTTGTTGCAAGTTCTGTTTTTTGCTTGCTTGGTAAGCTGGGTTCCCCCAGTAGTATCCCCTTAAAACCTTGTACTCTTCCTGGCTTTTCAATAAAAGTCGGGCTATGCCATTGAATTTTTTTAAAAAAAAGAAACCGAGGTATATATGACAATAGAAACTTTAATAATGGTATCATGCTCCACTACTCTGTGCCTCCAAACATGAACAACCACATGTCGACAGATGGCTATATATATCTTTATGAGCTACATATATGAGCCCCTAATCCTCTAGCTCATGCCTCATCGTTAGTACTAGGCATGGTAGCATGTGACTGCACGCCGTGTTGTGTGGGCGTAGGGAAAAAATCGACGAAACGACGCAAACGCGATTTTCAACATATTTCTCACACCGAAAAACAGTAGAAACCGAGCTACGGGGGAAAAATAAAGAGTTAGAGTTGTAGAAATATCTCTTTCGACGAATTATCTGGAAAATATCGGAGACCGAGGTGGGAAAACGAGGTGGGAAAACATCCTAGAGGGAAAAAGGCGAAAAATTATTAGTGACGACAATTTTTTTTGAGTTGCACACATATTTCTGGTGACAAAAACATTTTTTCCGGCCAAAACGGAGAAAGGACCTGACGTGATGACAGCCTTCTTAGAGATGCACACATATTTCTGGTGATGAAAACATTTTTTCCGTGAAAAACGGAGAAAGGACCTAGACGTAAGGAGCGAGGACCTATTTGTTACGTTTTTGGACCTGTCCACTATCCTGAAAAATTAGAAAAGGGCATGTCCGTGATTTGAATTTAACGGGGGCTTTTTCCGTAAAGTACCACGCGAGGGACCCGAATGCGAAAAAAAATAAAAATCTTCCACTCACAAAAAATCGCGAAGGACCTATTCGTAATTTCGAGGGACCAATCCGTAATTTGAAGAAATACAGGGGGTTTTTCGCAAAAATAGGAAAGGCGACACGTGGGCACTCCCGGAGATCGGCTAGCCCAGGCGGAATGTAATGGCTGATATATGCAATAACCAACGAGCATCATAAGCCAAGAAAGGTTAATATAATGCTGAATTTACCAATAAGTTGAAACACTGTGTTTGCACTCAAATTTGGTAGGTATAGTCAAAATCGGCAGGGTATAATCACCAAATCATAACCGACATACAATATGGAAAGGCTTGAAAAATATTTGGTTACGGTAAAGATTTTGAGGAAAGACCGTCGGATTAAGGCCGATACGGATTGCGTTCTGCGATGTATTGTAATAGGATACGATCGGCCGATGGGCATAAAAGATGGCCACGGGCAGACTAGAAAAGGTCACACAAATCAAATCAACTAGTCTGCATTATACTTTCATTTACTTTTCCGTTTACTAGGAGTAGTTCTTATAATTTAGATTCTTGTAACTCGGTTTTTGATCAATAGGCTTGCGTATCGCCGATTGTTGGTCATCCTTAGTTACGCTCATCAGGTTTGATTTTATCCGATCTTGTTGCACATTGCTTTTTTTAGGATTGATCTGCCTCTATCTCTGATAAGCCCTCGTCGGCTAATTAGACTTACCGTTATCTTCAATTTAGTCGGCATTTAGCTGATTAGGTCTAAGCCGATTGCTTTTCGGGATCGGTTTTGCGTGTAATTTATATTTTACTTACCGATTACAGAATCAAATCGGTTGACACGCCCTAAATCCGGTGTTAGTCTGGTGTGTTATGGTCAATAAACCATACCTTAAGTTTTTGATGCCACTACACACCAGGATAACAGCAGGTTGGAATGGCGTGTTACTTGTCAGTGAACGGATCACGCTCGGTCTCGTCGAGTCTGCCGAGCGCCTTGTCCACGAGGCGCCTGAGGTCGTCCCTGAACTTGCTCTTCCGCGTCGCCTTCTGCTTGTAGTTGAAGGCGGCGAGCGCACGCTCCTCCTCGGCGCTGTACACCTGGTTCTCCTTGCGGAGGCGCACGGCGGTGATCCTCGAATGCCTGCTCCCGCTCATCGCGTACCCGGCCTCCTCGAACCTCTGGAACTCCTCGGCGGACAGGCCCACCTGGCCGCGCCGCGGGATGCGCTTCCCCTGCTGCACGAACTGCACCATGGCGTCGCCCTCTCCCGGACGCAGGGCGCCGCCGTACTTGACCTGCGCCTCGGCGTGGGGCAGCGGCAATCGGCCCGACCAGCGGAGCCGAGTCGTCGTCCAACGCGGGCTGCAGATTCCGTGCCTCGATCATCTCCTTGTGCTCGATAGCCTCCTTCGTCTCATCGTCGATCATGGCCCTCGGCGGCGCGATCGGATTTATCCGAGCCATCGGAATCCGACCGCTCGCTTTTCTCCTCCTTGAGACATCCTTCCCCTTCAACCTCGTGGAGCTCCTCCCAGTTTTCTTAGAACTCTTGTGAATTCTCGATCTCTTCCTGCTCTTTCTATCCTCGGAATCGTAGGAGGTCTCCGAGTCCTTATCGCTATCGCTCTCATTACCACGCAATCGGAGGCGGCCTCCTTCGTTTCTCTGCTGCGGCCACATCCCTTCCGGGCTCCCGCGGTGCCGGTGCCTGCTGTTCCTCCTCCGACTCGCTGGAATCAGACATCCTATCGGTCCCAGATCCCTTCAAGCCCAAGCCCAGACCCTCATCTTCGTGGCGTCGGTGGAGACAGCCTACTAGCCTAGTCAGGGGATAGTAGATCGGTGGCGAAGTAGGCCAAGGGGAGAAGCGGAGGCAGCGACCCTGAATCCGGCGATCGACGAGACAACTCCGTCTCCGGGCGCGGCACGGCGGGGATTGGTTTGGGATCCCGGGGCGGCGGTAGGCGTTGCGGTTTGTATGGGCCATGGAACTGGACGGTTGGTGAATAGCCGGGCCGGGCCGAGTTTCGCGGAGTCAGTTTCGCTCGGGGATCGGAATGTTTTGCCGTGGCCATTCTAGGTACCTGGGTTTGGACTATAACTTGCTCTTTACTTTGTGTCGTGAGCTGAGCTTCTGTTGATCGGTTTGTTTCTAAGACGGGCTTGACGGGCTCAAGCCTACGGGCCGGGCTGGTTTTACTGAGCCTGACTCAGAGGACATTTGGGGCATTGTGCTTGTGCATAAAGAATCCTACGAGTCAGAACGGATCTTTAGAAGGCAGGTATCTTAGAGAATCACGGTGTTGCTACGGATGAAAAAAATCATATTATTGTAGGATGTTGATTTCGTATTGTTGGGTTCGATTTGTCTAACCTACACCCTCGACTGTGTTGCACTTCTATGCGCTCGCCTTCGCCTTAAGTTTGTTAAAGATTTCATGTTTTTTTCTTTTTTCTTTTGTTAGAGAATTTTTAGGGATATTGTATGTGTTTGTTGATAAATTGTGTTTTCTATTTTTTATTAGAGATTTTTTTTAGAAAGGTTTGTATGTGTACATAATTCTTATGTGAAGGGAGAGGAGAAGAGAGACATATGAATCACCACAACTATTTTATTTTTTAGTAAAGATTTCATAAGAAATAGTTCAATTCCCCAATGAAACAGGGAAAATATCCCATGTACTGCACGGCTATGGCTACGTACAAACTAAAGGTGAAACTAGGAAAAAAAGGCTATTGGGATCACCAGGGTTATTATGAACTCATAACACTAACTTTAACTTATAATTAAAGGATTATATGTTTATATACTAAAGAAATCATGTGCGCTGTATTGAAAGGCGTCGATGTTGTTTAACCCTGACAATTACAATGTAGGTCTGCCCTGGTACAAACGTTAAGTTGTACACCAACGCTCACCCTTGGATTCTTCTACTCTTCTGGCTCGCTCAGCTAGTCAGCCACTTCATTTCTATACACGTGGATTGAACCTCTGTTCACCCCGGCCCGCATTTCAGCACGCATATCATTCCATAATCCATCACTGTTTACTTTTCGCACGAACAGTCAATGCAAACGGTTAAACCGTCCAAGTACACCTGAAGAAAAAGACATAGTACGTGATCAAAAGTCAAAGCTCTATCGTCCTAATGGTCGGTTCGGTACGCCGATGGTCTGCGGCAGCAAGCAAGCAACCACGTCCCCATTAGACGTGCATCCCATCTGATGACACTAACAGCCCGAGCACTGCACGGCACAGAGGCTTCCATCCAATCGCTCTGACCTGTGTCACGACCCCTCCGATGTCTGATCACTCCGAGGGGCCAGCCGGCCGGCCAGGCAAGCAGCCGCCCAAGCCATGGCCGGCCGGCCGGCCCATGTGGCCCTCGGCACGACGCCCCCGCCCGTCCTGTAGCCTGGCCGCGCCGCGCCGTGGTGCGCCCACAAACACAAGCGTTCCGATCACAGCCTACCATTACCGCCTACCGGTCATCCATCTCGATCGCAACAGGAACGAGACCACAGTCTAGGCCCACGGAGATTGTGCAAGCTAGCCTCCATCCGCATCGTGATGCAGCGCGTGGCCGTTTCGGCACGCTTAGCCCATCTGGCGACCAGGGTGTCCGGTCAGAGAGGACCCCCTGTGGTCGACTTGTTTTTTCTGACAAGAGAGACGTGAGATTCTGAATGATATATATGGAGATGGTGAAGTGATGAAGAGAGAAAGGAAGAGCATTGGACCGTTCCGATCTTCCATGTGTCTCTCTGATCAGGTGACCCTGTGCAGGGAGATGCGCGCGCGGGCACGTTCAGACGTGATGTTACGTTGCTGCTGTTGCCGATCGATCAGTCGACGGGATCGGTTTGGGCTGTGGCATGTGTTTATCTTCCGCGTACATACCTTGCCGGGGATTTGGCTGTACGTACACGTGTGCGATCCGGGGTCTTTAATTTCCATGCAAACATCGATCTTTTATCCAGTCACTGGCTTCCGGATCGTGAATCGCTGGATCACGAAATGCATGTATCCTTTGTGACGAACAGGTCCTGTCAGGCCGCTGTTCTTGTCTGGAGACCGGTAGGTTTGGAGTTTGATGCTGGACAAGAAAGATTGCTCGCCCGACTCAGAGCTCTCGCTGAAGGCTCGTCGCGGCAAGCAAGTGTTGGCTTTGCGTCCACGTCTTAGCGGTCGGGGCTAAGACCGGCATGGTCTAGCGAGTCGAGTCGTGATTTGGTTGACGGAGCTTTGTCACTAGCTAGCTAGAGATAAAACATGCACTTCCAGCTGGTCTCCACACCTCTCTCTCAGCAGGACACATATATCTTGTGGGAAAAATACTAATTAGCTGGGTTCCCGCACAATAGCAGCTGCACAACTTAGTAGTCTGTTTATATATGTAACTACATTTCTCAATAAGACACTTCTCCTGTACGGGAAAAAACATTATGTTGTGTATAACTTGTTTTTCTGCCTCGCGCTACAATTAAATATGCGCATGGTACAATGGAGAGAGCCCCATATATACACACATAGTGGATTCCCAGTACCTTTCCATCCCCTTCCTTGCATGGTCAAGGTTCATGCATCCTGCCCAACAATTTTCCTTTCTGACTGTACCACACAAGATCTCAAGCCTTTTGTGGGGACTGGAACTAAATCCATCGAGGAAAAGAACGTCTGGTAAAGAAGAGAAAAGAACAAGCAATGATCAAGGGGAAGGAGAAGCTAGCACCATGGAAAGAGGAGGCCAGGGAGATGAGGCGAATAAGGTCGATTCGATCAGGTTGGTTGGAGAGGGAGAGATTTAGGACGGCTGTAGCTCGCGTGATGATGTTGCGACCTCCCCGGTCTCCGGCGCCAGGAGGGGTGCACCCGGGGCGCTCTGAATCTGCCGAAATCCACGCGAAATCTTGGCGCCGTGGGGCCGGCAGCCCCGCCGCACGACATGTGTCCGGGCGACCGGTTTGACGCGCGCGCTCCGGACGCCGTGGTGGGCGTGACAGCGCGCGAGCCCCCCGCTTTCTCACTTGATGGCAATGTCGCACAAATCCTATACCAGCTTGTATGATCCATCGCACATTCACGGCACATGAATCTCTACTTCTTTTTCTTTCTTTTTACTAGCTTATCAGGTCAGCCAGTCTTGCTCGTCCTGAAGAAGGCACCTGCGGAGCTACGGGTCTATGGCCGTTGTTGTTGCTGCATGCCGACAGGAGGCGTACGGACGGTTGAAAATGTCTGTAAAATCGTGGAGGTCGGCCAGGGTGAAGCGTAGACGATCGACGGATAGATATATAGAGTGCATGCGTTTCTGGGATGGAACACGTCGGTTTCCAGAGGTCTATTTGTCGAAAGGGGTGGCGCGCGGTAGACGGCACATAGCGATTTCTCGGCACATGGCTGCGGGTGGAGCATGTGTAGAAAGATTTGGACCTGTTCAGCTTGATTTCGTACCACTGTCTTTTCGCTTCTACGCTATCATCAGCTTTTTTCCCCACCTCTTTCAGTACTAAGCCGCGTCTTCATTCAGTACACCGCGGTGAAACCCATCATGCATGTCTACTTACATGAACATGTAGAGCACGACATGCAAGTTTATTGACGGTGGTGAGATCTCAGACATTCACTTGTGATCTTAGCACTCGAGACTGAGTCTCAGTTGACGTGATAGCTGGTCGCATTTGAGAAGACTTGAGCTTCGCACGGACGTCAGATCTGAAATGAACTGTCCAGATGAAACTCCAGATAGGGCACCCTCACAACTGCAGATGGGACTATCACAAGCGGTTCGAAACCGTTTTAGAAGGGTTGAGCACGAACCCTTCTAAAGCTCTGGGCTTTAGAAGGGTTCGTCGTTCTTTCTAAAGTTTCTAGAAGGGTTCGGGACACGAACCGCTTTAGAGTTAGGCTTTAGAAGGGGTTCGTGTCAGAACCGCACAGAGATTCTTCGGTCCGCTTTCCCACGAACCGCCTGGTCGAGAGATTACAATGATGACGCAATTAACCGTTTGTAATAGGCCGCTTGTGATAGCCGATTATGTAGTAGTGCCTGCAGAGTGCACAGACCATGGTGATCTACGCTGTGTAATCTGGGACGGGACGGGGTGGGATATCGGGCAGACACAAACTGAAGAGGCATTAATAGCAGCCGGACACGGGCACATGCCAAAAGCTTGCGCGGAAAACGGTTGCATACCGGAATTAGTTTACCGTTGGAAAGCGAGAGCCCCTCGCCCCACTTCGGGACGGCGCCCGTCCGCCCTCGCGATCGCCGGCAGTGATGCTCATGCTCTGGGAGCGGCTGTGCGCGCACAGCGCCACCCCTGTGCGCCAACGTAGGGCCAGACGGCGGACGTGACGGGCACGAGGCAAACGGGCGCGCGGTCTCGCCCGCCGAGATGCGTCGCCAGGCTCCTCCATTCGAGGCGTACACAGGACGCGGTGCAAATAATGGAACGCCAATAGTCTTCTGCTCGCTGCTGCGCAAACATGTTCTGTGCACAGAAAGCTGGATCGCCTCTTTACCCTGTGCCCTCCATCGTCCAACCATCGATAACGCATATGTTCGCACAGGAGTCAGGGGTAGGCCCCATCTGCTTTACGGCGTAGGTGTTTTTTTCTCTATTGCAGAACTTTACGGCGTGGTTTTCTTAATCAAGGCAATACCATGACTGCATGACAGGGTTTCAAATCTTGTGAAATTTCATAATCCGGTTCGTTGAGGCGAAATAAAAAAAAATTGAAAATTACACTTGCTACAGTAGTTTCGGTATTTTTTGGAGAATTGTAATATCTTTTATGAGGAATCCATGTGAAACGTTTGCAAAAAATACATATAAAAATTATGTAAACCTAGTTCTAAACCCTAACTTAGATTTCAGCCTAAACCCTAACTTGAATTTCGACCTTAAATTGTATTTCGGACTAAACTCTAGCTTGTATTTCGACCTTAAATGATGTATTTCGGCCTAAATTCTAAATCATAGCTTGGATTTTGGCCTAAATTCTAAACTCTAGCTTGGGAATTTTATGTGCAAATACTTAGTATTTTGCATTCAAACAGATAGAAAATGTAGATAAATATTTGCATGATTTTTTCTAGTCTTGGGAGACCATTCTTGCTTGCATCCATCTTGGGATGACTCTCTGGCGGGAAACGTTATGCAAATCTGGCATGAATTCCATTGAAATTTTAGTTTTCCTAGTTTTAAATTTACTGGATTTCAAATTAGCCTTTTGAATTTCGTCAGAATTTCGGTCAAAATTTCTTACTTTGTCTGTCTCCGAAATATGATCCAAAAATAAAATTGAAACCTTACTACATCACGTGTAAGATACACTCAATTATAGTTGTGCTGCAACATGGTAATGGCAGGCCATGAAATGATTGTTGTTGCGAAATGATCACTTTTCTAACTTCACAAGAGAGCTAAATATAAAAAAAAAGTGCTATAGAGCTATAAATGATTTCTGATGTTACAATGAATGGAAATGCTAGATTCATGATAAGGCAGGTGCGTGCGTACAATGTACAAGCTACATGCGTGCATGCGCTGCGATCCAATCACAGGCATGCGCAGTGATGTGCAGCGATACTATTACTAGCTAGTAGTAAAATAGTAAGGCATCTAGCTAGCTCGCTACATCTTAATTTACACATAAGATCGTCGTACAAGTGCTACCGACGCGCGCGTCCGACGTCGTACGTGCATGCTCCAGGCCCAACGGCGATTAATGATTGTTACATGGCCATGCATGTCGGACCGTAAGCAGGAGGGTGGTCGGCACGATCTACCACGGGCCGTTCAGGCCGGGGTAGGCCACGGCCGCGCCGGTGGGTGTTGGGCGGTGGCCGCCGCCGGCGGCGGCTCGCTCCAGCGACTGCACCTGCGTCTTGAGGAATTTGACGTAGTGGATGGCCTCGTCCAGCATGGAGGCGGTGTCCATCTTGGTGCCCCCTGGGACGAGTCGCTGGAGGATGCGGATGCGCTCGCTGATGCGCTCCCGCCGCATCCGCGCAGCGACGCTCTGCGGGTCGGTGGAGATGCGCACGTTGCGGCGCTTCGGCGGCCGCACCGTATCCGGGTCAATGTTCACCGGCTGCAGGGCCGCGATGTGGAAGATCATCTCCCGCATCGCCGCAGACCCCACGGCGGCACCGTCGCAGCCGTTGCCGCCGGCAGGAGGCTGCGTCGTGTACTCCGAGCGGTGGCTTCCGTTGTATGTGGCAGCAGGCAGTTGCTGGGAGTACTGGTCGTGGTAGGCGGCGCCGTTGGTGCCTGACACGTGAGGCACCGAGGAGAAGAGATGAGGAGCTTGCATGCATGGCGAAGGGGGAGTCGAAGGCACCACCGTGGCGTGCTCGGGGAGTGCAGTGAGCTGCTCCAGCTGTAGTATTGTGTTCATCAGCTCGAGCTGCGATTCCGGGTAAGAATTCAGCATGTCAAAGTCCATTCAAGGGCTTGTCAGACTCCGGATGACAACTACTTCCTGAAGCTTGAAAGATGTGTAGAAAGAGCAAGAGGGGTGAGGAAGCTAGCCGCTTAGGTAGAGCGCAGGTGTAAAAAAGCCCGGACTCTAGAGGCTTATGTATGCAAGGGTTGTGTTGTTATCGCGTTGTTAGTGGAGAGGTGCTATTTATAGGGGATGGGTAGGGTGGCTTCTTTGGATTTGACTAGGCCATGTTGTTTCCTTGCATAATCCATTCGGCTCTTCTATTTTCCTTTCTTTTGGGGGCCCTTCTTGCTCTCTCCTGGCTTTACAATGTGGCATGTTCAGATAAACTTTCCCTTTCATTTATTTTCAGGAAATTGACGTCTCAAGATATTGTCTCAAAAAACACGGTATCTATCTTGCTACATTTCAAGAATGCCGACTGCTTAGCTATCTTCATGAAGGTTTTTTTTTTCTTCGTAGAGTTTTAGCACCTTTAATTTGGGATAGGCAATGGGAAACATCCATCTATATGGAAAAGCCTTCTGTTATTCTGCAGTAGAAATTTTCTTGAGGTGGAACCGACAGTTACAAAGCCGACAATAATTGCGCAGTGGTGAGAAGTTAATACACACTAGCAAACATCGGACAAATATCTATGGCACCATGTGCTTTGTAGCACATATATATAGCATTCCTAGTAAATAAAGATATATGGGGGAGAAAGAAGAATATTTAATTGTTTTAAGATGTGCATTTACCATATGTGTTTTTACAAAGAATACTACAAAGTAGCTGATGCCATTTTTTTTTTTTGCTAACATCTATGTAGATGGGCCGGATCTTGACCGATCTCGATTTATTAAAACAGGCTATAATTACAATGGACTTTACCGCTCACACTCTACAGCATTACACTTTCCCACGCATGCATACCCAATCTACAATAGTTTTTATTTTGTGTAACACTACTTAAAAAAACTATCATAGACGATTGAAATACGTCATCATAGAACGTTTTTGAACCATTTATAATCATGTATCAGTAATAACATAATGCATTACAGATGGTTTCTGAACCATCTGTGAAACACCTATCATACATGAATTATGGTACAAACCATCTGTAATAATAGGCTGTCACGAATGGTTTGTATCAAGAACCATATGTGATAATAGGATATCAATCCACATATTTTTCTTCCTCCTCTTGAAGAACTTTCATACTTAGTATTTATTATTGAAAATTTTGTTCTTCTTAGATATTTCTGAAACGACATTTATAAGGCACAACCAGTTATAGATTTTGTAATTGAATATTTAAACATCTAAGATGCATTGAGACAACAGCTTATCTGATCAAGATCGTCTTAAAATATGAACCGTTGTAGCACTTTCATCTTCTTTTTCATTCTAATGTTGGTGTATTCCAAGGCAAAATCTAATTCTATCCACCGTTTGTCCTTAAAGTTGTCATACTCTGATTTATCATCCACTTTATCCTTATCCCCGAATAAGAATACTTGTGCGGTACAAGATCATTTTATTCGACTCTATATTTGATGAACTTCATATTTGATGAGCTCCATCAAAATGATCCTGTTTCTGCATAAGACCAGATTAAAAATAGGTTGTCTATAGTATTCTCATTCGGGGGATGAGGATGAAGTGGAAGATAAATCAGAGTATGACAACTTTTAGAACGAACTGTAAAAAAAATGGATTTTGCCATGGAATCCATCAACATTAAAATAAGAAAAGAGATGAAAATGCCACAAATATTCATATTTAAAGATGATCTTCATCAGACAAGCTGTTGTCTCGATGTATCTAGGATGTACATATTCAATTACAAAATCTATAACTAGTTGTGCCTTGTAAATATCATTGCAGAAATATCTAAAGAGGAGAAAATTTCTAAAAACAAATACTAATTATGAAAGTTCTTTCGAATAACAAATACTAATCATGATACTTCGAATCGTCTTTGATATTAGCTTATCACAAACAGTTCTTGACATATTCTGTAACTTTGATGGTCGTGATAGCAAATCCATCGATGATTAGCTTTAATACAGATTTTTTTAAAAATCGTCTGTGATGAGATGTCTTATATAGATCTTTCTGCGGTAGTATAACTATGCTACCACTATCTCTAATAAAACACAAAATGCTGTATACAATTTGTTCATCTTACATAGCATAGCTTTTCTTCAGGGGAATTTCACTAACTATTGAATGTTAACTAGATTTTTGCACAATTACTAGATACTAATTAAGTTCTATATTAACAAGTGATAACCATACATAGAACAATTTGCAGTAAAAATCATTGTACTTCAAAAAGAGGGATTTCTACTGCCTTTAACCACTTCACAGCAGCATGACATTTCTTCTCCTGAGAGGAAGTTACTGCACCTGTACAAGCTTCACTACTCCTTATATCCAATCATAATCGAAAGATTCCTGATTAATTATCTCAGGTCTTATTAATTAAGTAGTTGGTATTTCGTGAAGTGAATTTTTCACTGTTCTAGCCATCTAAAAATATTTTTTTATAGAACTAGCCTCCAGAGAATTTTTTTGCAGAAATAGCCGTCTAGCCCGCAATTACTGTGCATGGGGAGCATGGAATTTGCGAGCCCACCGTGCGCGGAAAATCGAATTTCTGCATGTCCCTCCCACGAAAAACCAATTTCTGTACCCCTATCCGCACGAAAAATTGATTTTCCGTGCCCCTTTCGTGGTAAATACGCGCCACCGCTGGATTTCACATCGAAGGATTTTCCACGCCCTCAGTCCGCAGAAAATTGGATCCCGTACTACCGTTAATCTACCACACGTTGCACCATTGTGATTTTTGTACTCCCCATACTTGGCAATTTAGGCCAGAGAGTTATTTTTGCGAAAAAAAAATTTTAGGGAGCCTATTTCTGTAATTTTTTTTGAAAGGGCTAGAACAGAGAAAGATTCGCGTTTCTACGTCAACAGCCGTGCAGTCATAGATTTGATCGGATCCAAGTCGTTGTAATTCAGACCTCAGAATTGGTTCTAACATGCACCTAGACTCGAAATTGTGCGAAATTTTTAGTTCCACCATGCTGCTAGATCTCACAGGATCGCTCGATGTTTCAGTATCGACCTCACCACACCTTCCATTGGTTCGTGGCAAGCAATTGTTGGTGCCCAATGTCGCGACAAATGGATGTTTGCTAATGGTATCTCTTTTTCTAAACCCAAGTTTTTTAATTAGTTAGCAAATTACTCTATTTGCAAGAAGAAGAACACACAAGAAAAATAGTTCATAGTAGCTTGCTTAAAATAAGAGGGGATCCATAGTCACGGCAACGCAAACCCCACATAGAGACGCTTTTTAAATAAGGGCCTGTTTGGTAGAGCTTCAGATTCCACCTTCACCTGAGATTTGAAATTTATAGGCTAAAATAAAGTAAATTAAGTTTATATTTTTAGTCTAAAATGTAAACAAGATGATCCATTTAAACACTTTTAATGTACTCACAGCTCCAACTCCATGAATCTGGTGGAGAAGCTGAATCTCTGCCAAACAGACCCTAAGTAGAGGCGTTTTTTATGTCTCTACATTGTCGTAGAGATGTTTTTCAAAATGCCTCGTAAGCACCTTCCTATTCATCATCGCTATGAAACGTAGAGACATATTATTAAAACATCTTTATATCCTTGCGGTCTTTAATTGAGGTGTTTTATTATGTGAATAGAGGTATTTCATAGTGACGTTAAATTGTATAACTAGTATAGTGTACCATATTAAAATGTCTTTAGATCCTTCACTGTATTTTACAGAGGCGTTTTATTGTGTCACTAAGGGAACAGAGACATTTCGTAGTGGCGTTAAATTATATAACTAGTATAGTGTACCATAAAAAATAAAAATTAAAAAATGGTGGACTCTTGCAAAGGATGGCGCTCGTACTCTATACCTTGTGAGAATAATTCTTCTCTTGAACATGTTGCACTGGCAAATTCAACCTCACCATTTCGCATGCTTACTTCCGACTTGTATTTTATATATATATATATATATATATAGACTAGATCAATGTCCGTGCGTTGCTACAAAAAATAAAATTGGTAACGAAACATAAAAGTCAAGCAATAAAATAAAATTGTGCTACAAGATCAAACATCTATTTCTCCCGATTACAAAAGTTTTTATAGTTTCTTCTCCGGTATAAATTAAAACCAAATATATTGTACGTAGCAATATATATTACCAATCTCAAAAATCAATCAATCATTTTTATCTCTTTTTGTAATTTATATTACCAGCTCGCGTTCCTCTTCCTCTCGCCATGCCCGTAGCGCGCGCTCCTTGGCGCCGTCGACCTCGTCTTCCTCGTCACCTCGCTCGTCCTCATCATCCACCGCCTTCGCAAAGGCAACAAGAGGGCTTCCCCCAAGCACGAGGCGTTGCTGCCGAAGCCACCGCCATTCCGGACCACTGGCCTCTACGCGGTCGCGCTCGTGGCGTCCGTCGTCCTCCTCGCGCTCGCGTTCTTCCTCCTGCCGAGCACGCCATGGCGTGCTGTGGAGTCCGCCTTCCTCACCGCCCACTTCGTCGAGCACGCTATGGTGGCGTGGACAGTTCTCCTCGGAGAAAGGGGTCACCGCCGCCACTCAGCCTTTGCACCTCCGCGTCTTCTGAATCGCCATCGCCCTCGGCGCCGCACTCTTCTCCGCTTTGGCGGTAGTCTGCTGCGCCGACGGTTCGCTGCTCTTCCCAGATGACCCTCTCGCCTTTGCCAGCCTACTCGTTTCCATGCCTCTGGCGTACCTAGCCATCACTGGCTTCACCGCCCATGACGCCGGAGCCCATGAAGTTGAACCAGAAAACACCAGCGCCGAGGCGCCCACCACGCCGTGCGCCGCCGTGTCGTTCCTCTCTCTCGCGATGTTCAGTTGGATCAACCCATTTATCTCCAAGGGGTATGCCAACGACCCTCTCACCGCTGACAACGTCCCACCGGTGTCGCCGGACAACCGCGCCGAAGTGTCGTACGCTTTGTTCACGTCCAAGCGCCGGCGTGGGGGTCATGGCACCGGTGAGGACGTCGCCTCTGGTTGTCCTTTTGGCGCGATTACTATCATGGCGCTCGGCCTCTTGCGTATCGCGACTATGTACGTTGGTTTGTCACTTATTGATCAGTTTGTTGAGTTTATTCGCCGCGGCAGCACGACATGGGAGATCTGAATGAATTCTCTTGATTGATTCTATGAAAACTGTACAATATATATAGAGTACAAAAGGAATGATTGGCCGGCTATTAATTACCGCAATAATCAGAGATTTTGCTATAATAATCAGCCATATTTAGAGAGATATGTCTGGCTGTAAATCAGGAAAGAATAATTAGCTATAATGACTGGCCATTATTGGAGATAGGGGGGCTAAGAAGAACGGACCATTGCCACCAACTGCAAATTTATATTAGTAGAGATATATGTGTGTGTGTGGGGGGTCCTTCAACACATATAAACCAACAAAAAAACACCACTACATAATTAAAAGTGTCAAAAACCGTCTCCATAGTATAAAATTTTGCGGAGATTTTTAAAATGTCTCTAAAAGTGCCTCAAGACCATGTAACTCTAATTTTAGAGGCAAGTTGAAATACACATCTAAAAAGGTGCCACTATATGGGTTTTTTCTTGTAGTGAACAACAATATATATTGGAATATAATTAAATCCAGTAACTAAATTTTCTTTTATGGAGAAAGGAAGTGATTTCGAGCACTGTGGAAAAGCTAGCCATTTTGTCGCCGGCATGCGCCATCAAGTCGTCCTTCCCGGCCCATGGTACAACTTTGGATCTATCGTTGTTGCTCAAACGCTGCGGCAACAGCACACGTGACAAAACTCGATCGATACCCCATTCACGTACGAGATCAATGGCTAAGATCAGTTGTCAATCTGCTGCCGTCACGTACCAAAATGCATCCACGAATGAGAGTGAGTTTGTTTTCGGCTATTAATGTTTTGCAGGCTATCTTGCAAAATTACTTTTACTATATCCAGGATACCTAGTACTACTTTGTCTCTTTGTCGTTGTAAGACAGTACTTGAATCTGTCCTTGTCAACTGGTTTTGTTTGGTAAGAGATGCAATGTAGTCCCATTCAAACTACCACTCAAGTAGTTGCATATGAGCCATTAAATAAAAAACACATTCCAAATCTTTCGAGAATGCTATTTAAAATATTATATATGTTGATTTTTTTACTGTAGAAAATACCTTAGCATTAATGCACTATTAGATGATCCGGTTCGTTCGTTGGGTCAATCGGACGACGCTAAGGGTCTTAAGTTCCTGTTCCTATTTAGACTGCATAGAAACCCTTTCTGTTTCACCAGCCTTTGTATTTTCTGTTTTTACTAAAAAACTTAGTTAGGGCATGTACAAGGCATAGTAGTCTTAAGTGGTGCTTTGAGGAGAGAGAGTGTGACACCGTGATATCTATGTTCTCAAGCTACTACTCTTCCAAATGTGTGGTGGTTTGATTAGTCCTAAGATTACAATTGCATTACAACCTTTAAAAATCTCTATTTCAGTTATCTATTTACATTTCTTTTGGAACCCTGGAAGAAAAAAGACTTATTACAAACACCTCCCTAGATCACATGTTGAGCATACTTTTACACTTTCTTATCCCCATTGGACAAAACATTTCCCCATCCCTCCTTTTTCCCGAATGTGCATCGCCTTCGCTGCTCACTACTGGATCTAGCTAGAAACAATCGCCAATCATATGCCTCCGCTTGTGCTCGTCATCATCGTCCGACTCGGCCCATGCTCCTCATTGTCATGCACCCTGTCTACGCTCCTTGTTGTTTGTCCATCTCCGCCTGAGCTCATCGTCATCATTTGCCTTCACCGAGAGGCTAGCCAATGTCCAGATCTAACCAGATCTAGTTGTAATCGCCCAGATCTAGCTAGATTCGGACTCCACAACCGTCCTAGTCGTTGTCTTCGTCTCCCTGGGATTCACAATGTTAGTCGTCTTCCTAGGCATTAGGTGGCACCTTCGCTTTTGTAGCCCCTGAAAATCCATTTGTTACAAATTTGGCACAAATCACTTCGCACGAGAGGTACTATTGCTAAAAAAAGATGACAAGGGGGGCTGATAAATAAAAACATTCGCCATCCATCATCACTGCAAAGGATGGCATAATGGTGAGATCTCCCGCAACCAAGAGGTGCATTGCCCTTCCTCCGCCCTTTCTCGCAGGATCACCCTCTCTCTCTCTGAAGCTAACGCCTCCTCTACAAGCCTATATGACACACTGCAAGCCATCACCTTCCCCCTCTTTCTTCCACCGTAGCTCCGCTTCGATGTAGCCCCGTGAGACCACTTGCCACGATGGAGGTGTTATACACATGCCCTTAGGGCTAGAGTGCATGTTGCACGAGTCAGGGTTTCGAATTTTGCCAAATTTTACCGATTTTCCGTGGGTCCCATTTTTTTCCAGTTACATTTCATTCATTTGAATTTTCCCAAAAATTCAAATTTTAATCAAAATTTGTCCAAAAATTTAAATTTCTGAAATCACCGAATGCACCGAAAAATTGTTTAAACCGAAATTCGAAACCTTGGCATGAGCATGGGTCCTGGGTTTAAGCCTGACACGCATGGGTGAAAATAGCTTTTTTTCTCTCTAATAAAATTGGGCCGAATGTGAGCAACAAATTCCACACACCAGAGCTAGAGATTGGCATTTCTCATTCTTACATCTCCAGTTCCTCAATCCTATGCTCCCTTCGCAACTACTACTTACCTGTGGGCTGTGGCAATTGTTGAAGACCATAACAATCCATTTCAGGCCTTCTAGCACGTCAGACAGACTAGCCAATATAGTCACGAACACAGGCTATCACTAGTTTCCTGAAGTTGTCATTAGTGCTCGATTTTGGTACTCAAGATGTCAATCATCGTCACCAAGTAGTAACTCTTCAATCTAACAACTCCATGCATAAAAAAGCTAGATATGCTTCCATTTGTTGGTAAATGACAATGACTAGCATGTTGTACTAACTACTACTAATGCAACAGGCCGGGAGAATAATGAACGGATGGAGTTTATTAGCTAGGTAGAGCCCAGAGGCACGGGCGAGGGTCCTGGAGCGGCGGAGCCGGTAGCGTTTGTTGCCGCCTCCGGGTTGCCATCAAAGGTCGGGACACGGTCAACGGCGGCGAGGACGCCGGTCTCAGTTTGTCGGTTGGCGTACGTCCGTCCTGTACGCGCACAAATGGCCCGAGAGCCCAACGCGATCCGCGCGCCGGAGTACAAGCACGCTCCGTCCGCTTGCCGCCCCGTCGATCGGAACGCCGCACTCACGGCCTTGGCACCAAGCGGAGGACCGCCGGTTTGGCTGCCCTGATCTGGTCAGCTTCCGTCGGGGACTGCCGCTGTGCTGCCAAAAGTTTCCAGCTCGGCGTTCGAAGGTTGGCAGAGTGGTGGTAAAAACCTAGCCCAGCATTGTAGTAATTTCTTGAAATTGTTCTGTTCATTCATTTTGTTACTCCACGTACTGTGAGATTGCACACTTGACTTCTACTATTTCTTCGTTTTTTTTTGTAATTCTTTACTTTTGTCGCTATAGTTATGTGCTCCTAGATTTCTAGTAGGAGAAAATTTGGTTGCATCTATTATATATTAAAAGTGGATGGTAGATTTTTACGGCTGTGAAGAAAAAAAAAAGGGGAGAAATAGCTCTTGTGCATCTTTCAATGCGTTGGTAGTACACGTAGGCACGGGTCATCGGTCCAAGTCACTTAAGGCATTTCTAACGGAGACTTTCCTCTATTTGTTTCAAACATATCTATGTCACTAAGAAACACTAATTTATACAAAAGTTACTGTCGACGATCCGGGGTAGGGTCCTCGCCGAGCTTACTTGTTGAATGAGGATCAACCTAAGGCCTCTTTTCCGCAAAGTGCGGCCGAGAGTATGCCGAGCAAAGAAACAAGGTATGCGAGACAATCGGAAGGCACGGGTCGATTTTAATGGTTCGGCCTCTCTCGGTGGAGATAACAACCCTACGCCCAAGAGATTTCACTAGTATGCGAAGATGTGTTACAATGCGCCGCTCGGGGCCCTTAGAGATCCTAAGGAACCCGCAGCGAGCTCAGTGCGTGAATGTGTGTGTGTATTACTGAAGGTCCCACCTCAATCCATCGTGGGAGGAGTATTTATAGGAATTACAGAGACAAATCATTTATTACAGTAGCGCTCTTTGTAGAGGACGTCTGTGAGCGATCTTGCGCCGCCGTCGGGAACCACGCGACGTGGGCACGATGGGCGCGGACCAAGTCAAGCGGACCGTGGCGGCATGATTCGAGCGAGCGATCCTTGAGCCGCCATGCGTTTAATGCCACGTCGCCTTGTCGAGGACCCCAGCTGGCTTGCTCGGGGCGGGTGCAAGGTCGGTCCGCATCGTTGTCCGCAAGGGCATGGTCGGTTGGTGCCGAGCCGATGGTAAATCTCACGGAATTTCCCAATCCCGCAGTTACAATACATTATTTCTTAACATGATTTTATTATTTAATATTTAACTATTACTTTTTCATTACCCTACGCATGCATAAGAAACCGCCATACCCACAATGCAGTTTTTTATGATTTATTAGCCAAAGCATTTAATGAAGAAACCATTTCTAGTTTAAAAAACTCTAACCTTCTTTCTCTGCATTAATTCATTGTCACCTAAACTTTTTATCCTACATGGCATATGTAGAAACCATTAAGAAACTCCCATTGGAATTGCCCTTAGAAATTTAAGATGACATTGTTGGTGGTATTGATGACGCACTTAATCTGGATTAGTGACAGATGCGAAAACTAGGATATCGGTGACTAAATGAACCACCCAGTGACCTACAACTTAATTTACTCTAAATATAAAATCAAATATCCCAAATTCATATTTAGATTGCAAATCATAAATTTCAAAAATTAGAATTACATAAAGGTATACTGTATAACACCAAACTGTGCAATTGCCAGCTGATCAGTGACGAATACTCATATTAGGGATACCCCCAGCAGGTCGGAACACCAAATGGGCCGTCTTAGGCCCAGCTCTGGCCGAAGGCCTCGTTGGGTCATGAAAGATCCTCGGCCTCGATCAAGCCCACTAGGGGCGCTCCGATCTGGCCTCAGGTCGGGCGCCCCGTAGGCTCCGACCTGGCCCCAAGTCGAGGCCCCAACGAGCTCCGGCCCAGCGACCTCCGCCACGTCGCCGGTCGATCTCAAACTGGTCACCTGCCCTGTGGACACGACGACCATGCTGGGGCAGATGGCTCCTTCCCAAGGTGGCCAGGAGGCCGCCAAAGTCAAGCGCCAGTCCCTTCACCCCATCATGCACAGTGGGGAGACACGCTCCCTCTCGAGGCGACACGAGCCTGCAGTACAGGCGTCGGCATCGATAAGCGCCAGCGACAGGAGGGTCGCGCCTTCCCAACAGGGACGCTCATTGTGTCTACCAACCGAGCATGGGATGAACAGAATCGACAAATCCACCACGATCAAGACCGGAACTCCCGGGCATAGTACACCCCTACTTTTCTTTTCCAAACTCCCGTGTAATCTGCCCCCTCCGCCTATATAAAGGGAGGCAAAACCCTCAGGGAAGGGATCGGAAAAAACCCAAGCACTCCCGAGCATACACGAGCAGACCAAACACTTCGGAGCACTTACGAGCATACAACTCTCACTTCTCCCACTCGGACGAGGCGCCCAAGGTCTGCCCTTAACCCTCGCTTGTAAACACTGTGCAGTCTTCTGCACCCCAAGCAATAAAGAACCATCACACAAACTGAAAGTAGGGTCATTCAGCCCGAACCAGTATACATCTTGAACTTTTCGAGTCTAACCATTCAAAGAGAACACACGACCCTTTAACTTACAAATTTACTTGCCGGTTTACGAAGCACCGACAATCTGCTAGTTGTAAACAAAATGAAAAGGAAAAAAAAATCTCTGCGCCTCGTACGTTTTAGCCAAGCGAAAGCCTTTGTCGGCAGCTTTTACTTCAGACCTTTTTGCTATGCAAGTGGGTCAAGTTTTTACATTTCCATGTAGAATTTGGCTCAAATGAAAAGAAAAGCACATCAAAAATTGCTTGGAGGCTACAAGTTTGATCGCGAGTTCTAGAAAAACCGAGCTTACTTTCTAACTCTCTGTCGGGATCATGTTCGGCTTACACATCCTACCTTTCCTAATGTCGAAAGAACTGGAAATTTTTCGCGGCGTACACACCGCGTAGCGTTTTTCGTAGAAAAAATTTCTTTTTTTTCGGTGGCGTTCTATTTTTTAAATCGTCGAAATAATGAGCGAAACGGCTGAAAGGAATTTTTTTCGGCGGCGTTCTATTTTTTAAATCGTCGAAGTAATGGGCGAAACGAGGAAAAAATAGAGAGATAGAGCTATAGAAATATCTCATTTGACGAATTATTTGGAAAATATTAGAGACCGAGCTGGAAAACCACGGCGGGAAAAAAGTCTAGAGGGAAAAGGGTGAAAAATTATTAGAGATGACAACCTTCTTTTGCTGAGTCTAACACTCTACGCGTTTGCCGAGTAATAATAGATGTTCTAAAAAATATCAGAGATCGAGATGGGAAATCGAGGTGGGAAAAAGTCTAGAGATAGAGATGCACAAATACTTCCGGTAGCGAAAACATTTTTAGGGAAAAAGCGGAGAATTTTTTATTGCGTACACATATGCGTGGCGTTTTTTGTAGAAAAAATTTCTTTTTTTTTGTGGCGTTTTATTTTTTAAATCGTCGAAATAATGAGCGAAATGGCTGAAAGGATACAAAATTTTTCGCGGCGTAACACGTCGTGTGTGTCGTTTTTTTGAAGGAAAATTTTCTTTTTTTCGGCGGCGTTTAATTTTTTAAATCATCGAAGTAATGAGCGAAACGGGGAAAAAATAGAGAGATAGAGTTGTAGAAATATCTCATTCGATGAATTATTTGGAAAATATTGGAGACCGAACTGGAAAACCACAGCGGGGAAAAAGTCTAGTGGGAAAAGGGTGAAAAATCATTAGAGATGACAACCTTCTTTTGTCGAGTTTAACACTCTATCGTTATTTGAGTAATAATACATGTTTTAAAAATATTAGAGACTTCATGGCGTAACACGTCAGCGTGTCGTTTTACGTATGGAAAACTTCGTTTTTTAAATGGTTTATTTTTTAAATCGTCGAATTAATAAGCGAAGCGGAAAAAAAGAGAGATAAATTTGTAGAAATATCTCTTTCGACGAATTACTTGGAAAATATTGGAACCGAAATTTGGAAAACATGGCGAGGAAAAAAGTCTAGAGGGAAAGGGTGAAAAATTATTAGAGATGACAACCTTCTTTTCTTTGAGTCTAACATTCTACTGCGTTCGTACGAGTAATAATAGATGTTCTAAAAATATCGAGAGATCGAGATGGGAAATTGAGGTGGGAAAAAGTTTAGAGATAGAGATGCACAAATATTTCGGTTGGCGAAAATATTTTTTGGAAAAAGCGGAGAAAGGACCTAAGCGTAAGTAGGGACACAGATATTACGTTTTTGGACATTAGCTATCTGAAAAAATTAGAAAAGGGTCAGATTCGCGATTTGAATTTAAGGGGTTTTTTAAAATGGCGAATGAACGAGCAGCAATTTAGCGAAAAAATCTTCCTCTCACGAGGATATCGCGAAGGACCTATTAAGTAATTTGTAAAAGGACTAAATCGAAAATCTTTTTGAGCCATGGCCTCGTGACCGACTCGAGAATATCGGCTCAAAGCAACGAGGGAGCTCTTCAATCTATAATAAAGGTATGGCGGCACAGGCGATTTGGTAAAGGCTTGGACTAGCTCAAAAAACTTTTTTCATGATTTGGTCCTTTTGTTAATTACGAATAGGTCCTTCGCAATTTTTTGTGATAGGAAGATTTTTCCCTTTAAATTCGCGTTCGGGTCCCTCGTGCGCCATTTTACGAAAAGAGCCTCCCGTTAAATTCAAATCGCGAATAAGTCCTTTTCTAATTTTTAAGGATAGCGGACAGGTCCAAAAACGTAACATTCAGATCCTTACTCTTTACGTCTAGGTCATTTCTCCGTTTTTCTCGAAAAAATGTTTTTATCACTAGAAATATATGTGCAGCTCTATCTATAGACTTTTTTCCCACCTCGATTTCCCATCTCTATCTCTAGACTTTTTTTCCCACCTCGATTTCCCATCTCGATCTCTAATATTTTTTAAAACATGTATTATTACTCCGCGAACGCGTAGAGTGTTAGGCTTGACAAAAGAAGGTTGTCATCTCTAATAATTTTTCGCCCTTTTCCCTCTAGATTTTTTCCCGCCATGTTTTCCATTTCTACCCAATATTTTTCAAATAATTCGTCGAAAGAGATATTTCTACAACTCTATCTCTCTATTTTTTCCCCATTTCGACGATTTACCGCCGAGAAAAAAAATTCCTACGGAAAAACGACACACGCGGCGTGTTACGCCGCGAGTTTTTAATATTTTTAAAAACATGTATTATTACTCGGTGAACGCGTAAAGTATTAAACTCGACAAAAAAGGTTGACATCTCTAATAATTTTTCACCCTTTTCCCTCTAGACTTTTTCCCCGCCGCGATTTCCTAGCTCGGTCTCCAATATTTTCCAAATAATTCGTCGAAAAAATATTTGTACAACTCTATTTCTCTATTTTCCCTGTTTTTCTCATTATTTCGACGATTTAGAAAATTAAATGCTGTCGAAAAAAATATTTTTTCTTTCAAAAAATAACGCGCGCGGCGTGTTACGTCGTGAAAAATTTCCTAATATAAATCAAAACAGAACCTGAACTTGCTCATTTGGCCTCATTTATCCTGACCGAGGCCTACGTATTCATGGGGTCCTTCGACTTGGTCGACCTAGTAATCCACAAGTGTCCCTTTGACGTCAGACGCTCAGAGCTATCTAGTACCAGTACCCACCTCGCCTTTTCACAAAAGCTTTCTGTAGTACCTCGGTTCTGTAATATCCAATGTAAACATCTATATGATTTATATAAAACGGTGGTAAAATTAGTCCTATATCATTTGTTTAAAATAAGTTATAATAATATATAATATCTGTTGAGTTTGTTCTATGATATAGTACCTCCCTATTAACTCTTTTATGTAAACTAATAATCTCTACTATATAAAGTGAGAGTTTCTTCCCACGTTATTTCATCAAAATTACCCACTTTTGTCACTACTCTTTAATTACCTATCTTTGTCCGCGTCACTTCATCAAAATTATCCACCTTTGACACTGCTCTTTAATTACCCACCTTTGTCTGCGCTACTTCATCAAAATTACTCACATTTACCACTGCTCTTTAATTACCTACCTTTACCACCATTAGTGCTCTTTGTAAATAAACTTTTTATCACAAATTGAGTTTCCGTTACAACGCACGGGCACATAGCTAATAAAAATATAAGCAAGACACTGTACATGTGAGAGTCCACTGCATGATAGGCACTAAGAGGAAACATATTAAGAAAATGAACATGAGTAAGGGGTGTTTAGCACAGTCCAACTCCATCAAAATTTGTAGAGTTGGTGGAGTAGGATATCCTAACTCTAGAAATTTATAAAGTTAAAGCTATAGGTACATTAAGGCTGAGTTTGTTTAGGCTGGAGCTTGAGCTTATTTGGTGGAGTGGAAGAAAGCTATTGAGTGGAAGAAGTTCTTTGGAGCTGGATGAGGATGACAATTTTTAAGTAAATAATAGTTAAGTTGTAAGTTGGAAGTGGGATTTTTAGTTTCTCCAATTTAGAAGCATCGTTTCTTGCTTCTCTCGTAAAGCAAATTGGGTTAGAAGCTTCTCTCGTCTGCAATTTGGAAAAATCTTTGTTTTGTTTACATGGCTTATAGAGTGTAGAAGCCAAATAAGCCCAAACTCAAGCCAAAACAAACTGAGCTTAAGAGTGTTTAGGTGGGTCACCTTGTTTACATTTTAGATTAAAAATATAAATTTATTTTATTTTATTTTAATCTATAAATTTTAGATGTGAGATAATCTAAGATCTAGAGTTCTATCAAATATGAACTAAATCTGATTCCCTTCATGCATGGTGTGCCTGTGCCATGTACACACTCCAGGGGCTCGGGTATGCGTGCACCACATGAACCTGACCGGATGTGTCAAGCTCCCAAGAGCTGTCACATAGCCACACTGATGGAGAGCCTTCCTGGCTAGGAGCACTGCACCTCTAGATTCTTACGATGACCTGTTCAGGGATGTAAAATTCGCCGAATTTCGGCGAAATTTCGGTTTTCGGCCCCTCCGAGTTTGTATATACCGGCCGAATTTAAAATCTAAAAAAATTTGACTTTGCTACAGTAACTGCTACAGTAATTTAGGAATTTCGGCGAAATTCGGGCAAATTTCGCCGAAATTTCGGGTTTAGAGTCCGGATTTTCAACTTTTTTGGCCGGATTTGAACGGAATGGGTCCAATAACCCTTAACAAAGTCTTGTTACATGAAAATTTGATGAAAAACTAATTTTTTTAGATTTTTTAAAATTTGGGGAGAAACACTGTCAGATTTTTTAAAAATTTTACAAGCCTGATAATCATCTGAAAAAATTATGGTACTATCCCTTGTTGTTTGGGATCATACAAAAAAATTTTCAAAATAATTTAATATCATTTGTTATCTTCAAAAAATCAAAAACAGAATGGACATAATTGGGACAGTAAACTTGTTAGATTTTTGTAAATTTTCTCGAGTGTGATCATCATCTAAAATTTTTATGAAAGATTAAGAACTTCCTTAGTACCATTCTATAAAATTTTCAAAAAATTTAAACTTTCTTAGTTTGCTCAATAAATGCAGTAAGCACTAAACTTAATTTGTGGTATTATATTTCAAAAATCAATTCAGAGGCACATATTTCTGTTTTCTGTTTTGGATTTATCAGGCAATTCAAATATTTTTATAACTTTTTGAAATTTTGTTTTTCAAATTTATTTGAGCTAAGGATTCTTATTTAAAATTTTCAGCTCAAAATATTTCTCCAGGAATTTATAAAAATTCTGACATTCAAAGTAATAGTTTTCAATTCTCTCTGTTTTTGTATTTTTAAATATCTTAAATTAATTTATTAATTTCTGATATTTTTATTCCTAGGCAAGATAATATAAAATTTTAAAAAATTTAAACTTTTTGGTTTGCTCAATAAAATTTATCAATGTAGTAAGCAATAAAATCTATATTTCAAAAATCAAGCAGAGAAAGAACATAAATGGCATTGTGCCTTCTACGAATTTTATAAATTCACTGGAGCGTGACCATGATTCCAATTTTTTATGAGATGTTAACCATTTCCTTTCCACCCTTATGTAAAATTTTTAAAAAATTTAAGCCTTTTTTATTGCTAAATTAAATGTATGTATTGATCATCGGTCTTTTAACAGGATAGTAGCACTGTTCGCATTTTTTAAAATACATGACACTTTATATTCATATGAAAATTTTATGAGAATATTATGGATGTGTTAGGACCATCCATAAAAATTTTCAAAATTTTACAAGCTTGTTTGTTCTAATTTTCATCCGGATGAATCTTGCCGCTCAGCGCTTTACCAGGACAGTACCAATGTTTGAATTTTTATAACTTCCTCACATTTGATCATCATCTGAAATTTTTACACAAATATCATAAATATGTTAGGAATCTCCATAAAAAATTTCAAAATGTTCTAACGTCCTTTGTACTATTTTTCATCCGGTTCAAACTTGCCAATCAACGCTTTACCAGGACAGTACCAATCTTTGAATTTTTTAAAAATCCACAGAATTGATAATCACCTGAAAATTTTATGAGAACATCTCTAATGTGTCAGGAACCTACATAAAAAATTTCAAAATTTTTTGACATCGTTTGAACCAATTTTCAGTTAGTTCATTTTGACCGAAATTTCGGGTAATTTCGGCGAATTTCGGGGTATTTTCGGCAAATTTCGGTGAAAATCAAACCGGATTTGAATTTTGAATCTCCTCCGGCCGAAATTACCGAATTTCAGATTTTTTTGTCAAACGAAAAGTTGATCCCTGGACCTGTTCTGCAAAGTGTCCATTCCTATTTCCGCGTGACGCCAAAAGGAGATTTTGTGTTGTGACGTGTTGGCTTTTTACCGTATCGTCTGAATCTTTCCCATCGATTCTTAAAAATAAACAATTGGTCTGGTAAAGAAATTCTACAAATCCACACCGTCTATCTGATGATCCTCACAAAAAGAACCAAAAGGTGGGGAGAGCCATCTCTTGGGCCAATATTCCTACTAGTATCCAGAACATATTAGTTCTTATATTTTTCACTTTTGCAAGTTCGGAAATTTTAATTCTTGAATATTAATTTTTTAAAAAATAAAATTTATATTAGCTCACTCCTTGATTTTGAGATTTATAAAATTTAAGTTGCTGAATCATTCAATTACAGAACGGATTTTTTTTAGCCATTTTTTATGTCTTGTGAAGTGCTAAACCTGTGCAGTTGGGCCTACGTACTTCTATTCTTTCCGCCTCCCTACTAGTTGGGCTGCCACGATATATGGACTCTTAGGTCCACAATTAGAATTCAACAATTAGGTCTTGTAGGAGAGAGGTCTATTTTCGACGGGAATTTATATGGATGAGTCGGGATTATAGTCTAAAATTTTAATCTGTCCATATAGATCGTGGTTGAAAATGAGCCTTCTAAACAAGCCCTTAAGGCCTGTTTGTTTCAGCTTTTGATTATGGATTCTGGCTCCAAAAGCAGAATAAAAAACAAACATCCTGATTCTAGAATCCGATTGTCACAATCCAGCCCACCTATATACACTAGAATCCACAATCCACTTCATATGTGCTTTTGGATTCTAGTTTTTAGAGAATCTGCTTCTCTACAACCATAATCTAGAATTAATTTTTAAAGAATCCAAAACTGAAATAAGCAAGCCCTTAATGGTCTCAGTGCAGAAGATGCCGACGAGAGGAAAGGAGATACCGCCCATGCATTATCAGCATCTGCCATGTCCCATGGGCCTTTTTATCAGCATCTGCCGTGTCACATGGGCCATGGGGACGTCGTCTTACCCGGTGATGCTCCAGGGTAGGCGTGGCCTAGGAGCGCGGAGGCCGCCCGCCAACGACAATGGCAACGGCGTAACGCCGAGGTGAGGTCGTCGCGTGCGGGACGACGGGCTAAGCGGCGGCGGCGTGGACGGCAACGAGCAAAGGCAAGGGGGAATCGCCGAAGCGAGCGACAGCCGGCGGCACAATCATATCATGGAACGCGTCGACGTACATGTTCACGCGGCCGGGGCGGCGACGTGCTGCGGCAGCAAGCGCGCGCACGACTTCACCTCGCCTCGCCGCACGGGCGCTGGCTCTGACTTGCCGCGCTATCCTGGAGGCGATGACAGAGAGCTAATGATCTGAGAATGAGATATGCCTTTGATTGAGCCATTAACACCACCTACGTGGTATACAGTGGCGAATCCAGGATAAAAGTAGAAGTAGGGTTTCTATATCAAAGTTTTGACTCAACATAAACATACTAATAATATATCTACCGATCTATTACCAACCAAATTCCAAATTCATACATATTAAATCAGAGAGACAAAAATATCAATTAGTCAATATAATACAGACTTGGAGCAATAGAATACAAAAATCAGACATCAGTTATCACAACAAAAGGCATTCAGACATGAGGCATTGCATTAAAGTTTGGGGCAATTTTTTCATACCTGAGCTCGGTTCCTATCTGAGATCTGGCGATGTGCGTTCGGCTGCCGGCTGGACGGAGAAAGCCTTGGTCTCTCTCTAGACTCTGGAGATGCGTGTTCAGCCGTGTGTCGGTCTGCTGTCTGCGAGACGACACCGACACTGTTCGTCTCTCGGACTCCTAATGTTGCTCTACAATAAAGGATTCCGAGTACTATACCAGGTGAAAGCCCACGAGAGTAAGGGAGTCTATGACTAATTTTGATGGTCTACTTGCGTGGCAATATTGTTTTCTACTTTTATCTTTACATCTTACTCCTAGTTGCCAGTTGCTAAATCTGTCGATTTACCACGATAGCATCATATCTCTACTTCTTTCTGACGTTAGGAATACTAAAAGGAGGAGGGATTCGGCAGATCGGAGGTGGGGTTGGCACTCTAGCCAGCCCCGACGGTGGATATGCCCTGATGGTACGTTTTCATTTCCAGGCTTTATGTCGGGTGGGGTAAAGGCAAAGCCGAAAAGTAATCCTTCTGATGGAGCCGAGCTGAGCACGAGCAGAGTGAAAAGCAGAGAAGGATGGTAAGAAACGGAGGGAAAGCTAGCCATTCCTTTGTTAGTGTGGCGTACACATCGATACATGCGCTGATGCACCGCGCAGCCCCAGCGCACCGAGTTCCAGTGAGAACCATGGGGTGGGGCGATGGGCAACATACAGCTTTTGTGCCCCCATGGGTGCCACGATGCTGAGGCTGAGATCGATGCCTGACCAGAAAGGCTTGAAACTTCAAACCCTTCTCCTGGCTCGCAGTAATTTCCCCCTCTGCAAGTCCTTGATTGTGCCTGGCGTTCACCGGTGGTATATTGCCAGTGTGGCAAAATGCAGGATGCAGCAGCAGCAGCATAGGAGGCAGGCAGGGGTATCATGCATGACCTATCAGAAGTGCCATTTAATAGTGCTCATAGATCGCCGAATCTCTGAATGATATTTACTCTTGGTCCATGAAGTGGCAGGAAGAATATAGGGTGCGCTGGTACAGATGGTTCCAGTTCTTTTGTCTGTACGTACTATACGTAATAATAAAGGTCACCTTCTCACTTTAACTTGGTTAAGCAAGAAGTCATACTTTGGCAAAAAAAGATCTGATGCAAAGACATTTTGTAGTCAAATGAGCACGTACTATCTATCAATGCCCATTTTGACATTCTTAGCTCTTTAAATTTTTTTTACTGTCATACTTTTTTTTACCACGTGCATTTTGACAATGTTCTAGAATGAAGCCCTCTTGCATCCTGTAACAGCCCAGCTATGATTTGTTTTCTACAGGCATATTGCATGCAAACAGAACTTCATTGGATGAAAACTAATTTAAAGTTTCAGAGTGAATGCCATTAATTTGGAACAACATATCTATAATCTATTTTTTGTTGACAACGAAATAGTATAAGATGTTGAGTTTCGCACACAAAGTCTACTCTCTAAAATTTCAGTTAGAATGGACGTAATCTTTACTAATATAAATTTGCAGTTGGTGGCAGTGGTCCGTTTTTTCTAGCCCTCGGTCATATTTTCAATAATGGCTAGTCATTATAGCTAATTATTCTTTCCTGATTTACAGCCAGCCATATCTCTCTAAATATGACTGATTATTATAGCAAAATCCCTGAATATTGCTGGTAATTAATAGTCGGACAATCATTTCTTTTGTATTCTATATATGCTGTATAGTTTTTACAGAATCAATCAAGGGAATTCATTCAAGATCTCCCATGTCGTGCCGCCACGGCGAATGAACTTAACGAACTGATCAATAAGTAATGGACCGACGTACGTGGCCGCGAGGCGCAAGAGACCGAGCACCACGGTCGATAATGCTTCGCGCGGAAGGACAACCAGAGCGGCGCCACCGGTGCCGTGACCCCAGCGCCAGTCAGTTGGACGTGAACAAAGCGTACGACGTGTCGGCATGATTGCCCGGCGATACCGGTGGGACGTCGTTGGTGGTGAGAGAGTCATTGGCATACCCCTTGGAGATAAACGGGTTGATCTAGCTGAACGTCGTGAGAGAAAGGAACGACACGGCGGCGCACCTTCATGGGCTCCGGCGTCATGGCCAATGAAGCCAGTGATGGCTAGATACGCCAGAGGCATGAAGACGAGTAGGCCGGCAAAGGCGAGAGGGTCATCTGGAAAGAACAGCGAACCGTCGGCGCAGCGGACCACCGCCGAAGCGGAGAAGAGTGTGGCGTCGAGGGCGGTGGCGATCCAGAAGACGTGGAGGTGCAAAGGCTGGGTAGCGGCAGTGACCTCTTTCTCTGAGGCGACTGACACGTGGCCATGGCGTGCGCGACGAGGAAGGCGGACTCCATAACGCGCCATGGTGTGCTCGGTAGGAGGAAAAATGTAAGCGCAAGGAGGATGGCGGACGCCTCGAGCGCTACCGCGTAGCGGCCAGTGGTCCGGAATGGCGGTGGCTTCGGCAGCAGCGCCTCGTGCTTGGGGGAAGCTCCCGTGTCACCCCTGCTAATGCGGTGGATGACGAGGACAAGAGAGGCGACGAGGAAGACGAGGTCGACGACACCGAGGAGCGCGCGCTGCGGGCATGACGAGAGAAAGAGGAACGTGAGCTGGTAATATAAATTGCAAAAAGGGATAAAAATGATTGATTGATTTTTGAGATTGGTAATATATATTGCTACGTACAATATATTTGGTTTTAATTCATATCAGAGAAGAAACTATAAAAACTTTTGTAATCGGAAGAAATAGATGTTTGATCTTGTAGCATAATTTTTCTTATTGCTTGACCTTTATATTTCGTTATCAATTTTATTTTTCGTAGCAACGCACAGGCATTGATCTAGTTCATCTAAAATAAAAGTGCATAGCTTTTACTGACGGATAAAATAGATCCTTACAAGTTCAGACCTCGTGAAGTTTCTCTTTGCTTTTGGAACAGGAAAGCAACTAGCTACCCCCACCATGTAAAAAGACATTTTCTTCAGCTGGTATATGCATTACATGTTAGTAGCATGATCAAGTCAATTATACATCGTCTTGTTTATTTTTTTTGTCATTCGGGGTCCGAGTAGAAGAAAGATGTCTCGACTTCCCAAGTCTATCCACTATACACACTTTATCGCTTTCTCAATCAATCGAAAAAACATAGATCCGTCGACAAGGCCTTTTTCTGTTTATGCTTCTATGTTATAATATTTAAATATTGAGGTATGGCACCCTCGCACGCCAGCCCATCACGGGTCGGTTTTTATTGTAGTTTCTACAGTGAACTGAAGCACATACTCGTATATTTATTACACATAGCATTTCACAAGACAAAGTTAACTCAGTTGGCCCAGAGCTTCCAGATTGGACGGCAGCTCGCGTGTTTCGAATCCCATGCCAGCCATTATTTCCAATCTTTTTTGTATCAACTTTACTTATTTAATTGAGCTACTAAATCATGTTGAAATTTTTTGAAAAGGCTCCTCAGAGCATGCCTAATTTACCATAAAAAATTTGGATCATGATCAAACTCATACGATTTTATAAAATTCTGATAATAGTGATAATGCATTTTAAAATTTTTAGTGATTTGATTGAGTTAATAGTTTTGCACCGATTGAGTTAATATATGTTGTTACCCTACATGAAATTGAGATAGATGAAGCCGAGATTCATGTTATAAAGAGTTGGCCGACACCACAAACGGTGACACAAATGCAGAGTTTTCATGGACTTGCTAAATTCTATCATTGCTTTGTGAAGGATTTCAGCACCATCGCCGCATCACTTAATGAATTGACCAAGAAAGACGCTACCTTCAAATGGGGACAAACACAAGAACCTTTCAACCTTCTCAAAGAAAAGCTCACAAATGCACTATTACTCCAACTTCCTAATTTCGATAAGACTTTTAAACTTGAATGTGATACTAGTGGAATTGGAATTGGCTATGTATTACCGCAAGAAGGTAAACCTGTTGTTTACTTTAGTGAGAAATTGAATGGGCATAGTCTATATTATTCGACTTATGTAAAGAATTATGTGCTCTTGTACATGTGCTTGAAACTTGGCAACATTTTTTATGACACAAACAATTTGTTATTGTAACGACCCTCATTTTAGCATAGAATACTAAAATAAGAATCTAATGTGTTTTCTGTACTAGTCCCTGGATCAGTAGCTAGTACGCATATTTAAAACAATTAGAACCACAATCATACATCTTATTATTAAAGCGGAAATTAAATTATACAATGTATCCATACAAAACAGAGTAAATAATTACAGGAGAGATAAAGTCTTACAGTGTGCCCATCAGACCCTCAGGCAACTAACAAGGTGCAAATCCTCAGAAAGAAGGCTTTACTTGAAATTCTCGTAACCTGCGACGAAAAGATATTATTCGAAACGTTGTTGACTTATCCGCCTAAAACAACATAATAAGCAAGGGTGAGTACTTTCGTACTCCGCAAGATTTAAGGTGGTATTTGCAAATGCAATAAATGCAAGCTGAATCAAAGGAGGCTTCTAGGTTAATTTTGCACAAAGCAGATTTTAATTTAGAAATCGATTTGTAATTTCTCAAACGGAATTTGTAAGAGCAGGTTCGATAAGCAAATAAGTAAAGCATAAATGATACTCACAGTCCATTGTGCATCCAATAATCCATCATCCAAATCCATAATCCAATCATGAAATTCATCAATGTCGTTCCATTGACATGAAGACATATTCATTCATCCAATAATCCATTTAAAATAATCCAACAAGGTCAACCCAATGACTTAAAGATATAAGCATTCATCCAATAATCCAATTCATGTAATCCAACAATATCAACCCATTGATATTAAGTAACAGTTGTAAAACAGGTTTCAACCCAAAACCCACTTTAGAAAATATAAAGGTCTAACTCGCATCAGTTCACCAAGACACCCATAACCGTGGGTACGGCTAATCGATTAGATTTATTCTCTGCAGAGGTGTACAGCTTTACCCACAAGACATGACTTACTCTTTGTGCAATCGATAATTAACACACTTCCTTTGGTGTGCTGTAGAGAGTCATAACATAACTGTTACATTACCTAAACCTGACTTTGCACCAGCCCAGTGACGTTAACCCTTCCTATGGAGAAGAAACATAAATAGCAGCCATACCCTGTCTTTTAAAATAGGAAAATGAGCAGTACCCCTGCAATAAAGGTTTCTTCCCATAACAAGGCGTACACAGTTATACCGGTATGCATTTACCCACACTGCGGTGTGGTAGCCCCTCACAAGCAAACCTAACCAGAGTGCTTCTACTATCTCCCGCCTACCAATGCGCAAAGCCAGATTTAAGCAACTTAATAGGTTAAGACTACCCCATCCCAGTACTTGTGGTTGCACGGATTTATTTTGAATCATACAATACGACGTTTGGTCCTTAATCCGACACGGGCAATACTCCACCCTACACTATGTACAAGCCCTCTTGTACATCCGGCTATTGCCAATAATTGCCCGCATCAAAATCATAGTTTTATTTTGGGTTTTTATCAAAATACCAGTAACCATTAATATCATATCCCAAACACATTTTCAATTTCCCAGAAAACAACTTTTGATCTGATCATCATCATTATTGATTCATCGTTGATTCTAAAGCATGGTTAAGCATGGTTATTAAGTCGCATATACCCTGAATTGACATATTGTCATTCCCTTTCCTATGGTTATCAAGGTTCACACATTCATACTTATCAAGGAAGTTTCATGATACAACAGGTATATCTACCAGTACCACTAAATAGCGGATTTACTGAAAATAAGTGCATGCATGAAACAATTTGATAAACAAAATAAAAATAAAGATTGGGAGCAATATGATCAAAGGGGTGCTTGCCTTGCTTATTTGTTGCTTACGACGGAGTTGTGATTGTAGCTGATGTTGACGGCGATGGAGTTAGTAACGTTGAGTTCTACACGTCGTTTGACGGAAATATAGTAAATAATAAACTTTAATAAGGGCAAAAAGAAAATAGACAGAAAAGCAAATAAAGATTCTTAGCAAAGAACAGAGATTGCTTTTTATGAATTTATAAATTTTATTTTACGAATTCAAGATGCAAAAATTGTTTAGTTTAATAGAATTAATCATTAATCAATTTGTTGTATGATGCATATGTGAATAGTATTCATTTCTTAATTAACATTGTATAAGAATTAGTTGTGGGTATGCTGGAATGGTTATAACAAGTTACTGGTAATATATTCGTGCTTTTTAAGAATGTTTTGGTGATACAAATATTTTAACTATAGGTTTCTTCATTGTTACCGAGTTGGTTTACCCGTATTACGAGTTTCAGAATCCATAATAGTTAGAAATTTGTTTGGTGAGAGGATTTATATGCGAGATCATGAGAAAATGAGATTATTTCTTGAGCTTAAGGTAATCTATACTTCGGAGAATGTTTCTAAACTGATTTTATAATTTTTAGGGTTGAATGATATATTATATTCATCGCTGAAAAGGCTTATGTGATATAAAGTTTACGTTATACGAAATCGGCGAGACGGCAAAGTTTACAATTATCACTTAGGGTTTTGCTTTATCAGGATTCAGATTCAAAGCAAGTTAAAATATGAATATTTTTCCAGATTGTTGTAGATCATATCCTAAGGATCATTTCTAAGCTATTTGTTACGTGATTCATATTTAGACGTGATGTTTTCCGGGTTGCCGAAAAGGCTTAAGTAATCACAATTTGTTCATGTATAAATAGTGCTTATTCTTGATCGATATTGTACAGAATTAGTTTTATATAGACCGGATCTATTGATTTGGGCTACTAGTCTTATTTTATGATATTTGAGAAGGTTCTGGTGACACAAATGTCATAAACATTGATTTCTTATTTGCAACTAACGTTCGAATATTCGTTTTACGGATTACTAGAATGTTAACACTTAAGGTTATTATACTAACAAAATTAATATGTAAATCATGTTAAAGTAAGATTCTTTCTTCGGAATATAGTAGTATGGACTTTGTAATGTGCTTGTAGACTAGTTTTATAAATTATAACATTCAGACAAGTTATTTAATTTGCTGCTGAAGCAGCATAAATGATCACAATATTAATGCAATATTGAGTCGGGTTTTACTTTAGTTTACGACTACCCTACGCAAGATCTTTTATTCATTCTTTTGGCATTAATAGAGTGTAACCCTAGAAACATTTTAAAATTGGTTTTGCATTATTTTGACTTTAACCGCAATCTAGATTACTTATTTATTTACTGTTCTTAATTTGCATTTCATTTTGTTATCTGAATGCAAACTAAGTTTGATTTTAAATATTTTTGCATACATGGGCTCTTACTGACTCCAGAAGCTTATATAAACTTTTTCATTATTTTATGAGTTGTCATATTCTTATTTTTATTATTGGCCCTATTAGGGCTTATTAATGATTGCAAGGCAATTAATTTAAACATAGAACAAAAATTAAATGTTTTTGCATAATTGACTTTCCCATGGTTTTAGAAGCACCTGAATATTTATTTTATGATTTTAGAAGTTATGTTTTTCATATGTGCAATAATGTCCGTAATAGTGTTCTTATCTCATTTGAAATTTTAATAATTGTTCTATGATCCAAAAATCAAATATTTTTGTAGATTTAAATTCATCTTGGTCATAGAATAATTTTAAGATTTATTTTCTTATTTTATGCCTTCTTGTGAATAAATTTGTATTAAAGACCATAATGGAATTATAATTAATGTTTAATGTAAATAATTATTCAACAGTTCAAAAATCTAAGATTTTTACATATTTAGATTCTTTCTGATTTTATATGGATATATGATTTTATTTCATCTCATTTAAATTAAGGATGCAAAAGATATTCAAGATTGATCATTGCCTAACTTGGAATATGTATTGAAAATTGAATTCGCTTTCAATCATAGGGCGCCTTTCATTGGCTTATGCAGGATGAGGCTTACTCGGATGACGATAGGGTCCACTCGGCAGAGACTCCGAGAGGAGGTGGTTCCAGTGCCGTGGCGGCGACTCAGGGAAGGTCTGGCCGTGGTGAGGTGAGCATCAGGGGACTATTGCGCACCAACGGGAGGTAGTGATTCGGTCGGAGGAGGTCGGAGGCGGTCTGCCGTCGAGGTCAAGCGGCGGCGGAAATGGCGGGCTGGTCAGAGACGAAGACGAAGGCAGCTTGGCTTGAATGGGTAGCGGATTGAGCATCCAGGAGTCACAAGGGTTCCATTTTAGTGGTTATTTTGGCCGGAGGCTTTTGGGATTAAGCTGCCACCGTGCGCCGGTTTTGGGGAAGAGGAGGCTACGGTGGTGGCAAGATTTCGCATGGAGAGAAGAAGATTTTGTTGAGGGCTTTTGTTCATCTAAGCTTGGTGATTCTCTAGTTCAAAGGAATTTGGGGATGGGTTCCTCTATTGCTCAATTTGATTTTGGCTCGGAGCTTTGAAGCCTTCGGTCATGGCGGAATTGAGCAAAGACTTTGGCGACTCGGTTGGGGAAGAGGAAGGAAAAGATGAGGGGAAATGAAAGCGCTACTCAGGTGATCTTATGGCGCCTTTTATAGCTGCGGGGTATGGATGAACTTGGCCGGATTGAGTTCATCTCAGATGGAAGCTTCACCGAATGGGACAAGAGGAATTAATGGCTACACATGAGGAGGTATGATGGTTCCCAGGAAACACGAAGGAGATCGCCGCGTGGAGGACCAGTGGTGAGCTCGGATTGGCCGGAGAGCCTTGGTTGCGAAGGTGTGTGAAGCCACGATGGCGGCGAGAGAAAATTGGTTCGGGGCTTCAGTGTCTCAAGGAAGAAGGGCAAGAAGAGAGGCTGGCGTGTGGGGTAGCACAGGAATCGGGTCCCACATGGTAGCGAGTGAACTGGGGTCCTCAAGCAATTTAGCGAACTGAGCTAGCAAGAGTTCATTGAATCGGTTAGGAATCATGACGCCAATTTATTGAGGAATTTATTGCGTGATGGTCAGGAACTTAGGTGCTGTTTGGTTCAGATCTAAGTCCAGTAACGGTAATGTAATTAGATCACAGTGTTATCCATTCCAGTGTAAGGGAAGACACCATTTGTTTGGTTCAAACATGTAACGTCTTCCATTGCTTTAATCCTGTTTGGCTAGGGAACTAAGAATATGAATAAGGAACACAATACTCAATGGACAACGCTGCAGTAGTAAGACAAACTGAAGAAATACATAAAGCTAACAAAGATTACCCGTGCCTTGAGCTTTGATTTCCATGTGACTTCCACAAGATTGATACTAATGCCGTATGCAACCACTAAGGTAGCAAGGTCCCTCACATATCTGGAAGAAGCGAGAACTTTCAGACTCTCTTTCATGCCAAGCTTAGGCTTGCCACGTAAAAAATCACTATCGAATATTTGAAGCGAAGTGAAAAAAAGGGATGCATGTTTAACCATTCTCTTGACCTTTTTCTTCTTGCGATCGAGACTTTGGAAGAAGGATCATTCAAAACAAACTTGTTCACTCCCCAATAGATGGAAGTAATGACTAGTCCAAGAAGTACCACTATGCTTTTTAATTTGTTGCCTCCGTGGACAACGCGGAGGACAGCCTTCAATGCCGAACGACGAGGAGCGCTTCGCCCGACCTCGCGCTGCCCTCTTCCTCCGGTTCTCCCCATTCTTTCTGCTCTCGCTCAAAACCCTCTCCCCACTTCCCAAGATAGCACCTTGAGCCTTGCCGTCTCTCCGGCCTTATCGAGCACCTCCTTGTCCTTGGCCTCGGTAGAATCGAGCTCTTAAATCATGTGCCTTGAACTTCGAAGCGGAAAGGCAACTGGCGTGTGTAGGATCGGATGGCGTCAATCGGAGGGGGTGAATGATTCGTGGAAGCTAAAATATTATTTTGAACTTTTGAAACACCCCAATTGAAACTCAAATTGCTTAGAAATCGGTTTATGCGGTTGGGAGACCGATATAGTAGTCTGGCGACGATGAAACACTTGGCGACGATAGAACACTTAGGCGACAGTTTGGGCACTGGCGACGAGAAGACACTTGGACGAGCGATAGAACACTTGGCGACCAGTTTGGGCACTGGCGACGATGAGACACTTGGGCGAGCAGGTTGGGCACTTGGGCGACGATAGGTACTTAGGCGGCGGGTTGGGCGACCACGTGAACAACTTTGGCGAGCAGACCGACATATATTCACTAAAATAATAATTCCAGAATATCCCTCTGTTGGATTGATGTGACACTTTCCCTGTAGAAATTAGACTCAATTCTGAAGCTAATAAAAAAAGAATTAGGTCAATCGGATCTATGGATCTAAAGTTATGTCCTTCGCAAAGTGACTAAATCCGGGCGACCACGCGAGCAGTCGGGCGAGCAGGACATCAATCTGGGCAAACAGTAATTCCCAAAGATCTAACCATTGGATTGATGTGAAATTTTAACTGTATAAACTAGACTCAATTCCAAAGTGAACAAAAAAAGAATCAGGTCAATCAGATCTACAGATCTAAAGTTATGACTTTCGCAAGATGACTAAAATAATTAGCGATCTAACAGCTGGGCGACCAGGCTAGCAATCTGGGCGACCACAAATTACTAAAGATCTAACCATTGGATTCATGTGAAATTTTAACTGTAGAAACTAGATTCAATTACAAATCAAACCCAATAAGAAACAATTCGATCGGATCTACGGATCAAAAGATATTACCTTCGTAAGATGATACCTTTGCAAAGAACCGAACTCCGTGATGAACTTCGTGACTGCTGTGGTGAACAAAACTTCAAGCGATCGATCAACTATGTCGAAGCCAAGAGCAAATCACAGCCGCAAGAAGTAGCTCTCTGGAAGATTGATTTTTATTTCATTGTCTAAAGTACTCCAACACAAGAGTACAAACCTAAAATCTTGCTCACCGATAAACAAGGACACCTCCCTTATTTATCTGAGCAATCCTAACGAGATAGAATACAACTCCACTTCCAACATGGAAAGAGTTAGTATCTATCTCTACTTAATAACATGGCCAAAACCAAAACCTTGCGCATGAACAGCCCACATTGCGCATACGTGACTAACCGGCCTTCATGTGCATGTTCTCTGGCCGAACGTCGCATGACATCCTCGACCACCAAGACCTCGATTCCTCTCGAATCTAGTCTCGAACCTCGATTCCTCCATGAACCTAGTTCGGTCCGTCATCGGCGGCGTTAAGCCCTCGAGCAACACACGCACATGAATAAACACGAAGCAGGTGCACGAGCACAAGTCCACAACTTGACTCAAAGTCAATCCATGCAACCACTCACACGAGTGCATTGCATCAAGCAGAATCCATCATGCTATCACCAGCATAATAATCATCTCAACATGGCACATGCGCAAGCACCACACATGATATAATCAAAGTCACTTTACATTGCTAATTTCACCATTCAATCAATTTTTCATCACTTGATCTCACAATCTCCCCCTTGATGAAAACATTGGCAACACCATTTGGACCTGAACATTGGCATTAACCTCACAAGAAAAGATTTTAAGAAATTTCATTTTAAAACACAAAGCAAAGTGATCAAAAAGCAAAGTGAAAAATCTCCCCCTAAAAGGAAACCAAATTGTGTGTGAACTCCAAAATTTCTCCCTTTTGACAATAAAATATTTTACTTCTCCCCCTGAATGTAAGCTTTCTTCTCCTCCTTTGACAATGATTTCAGCAAGGAAAAACAAATGAGTGCCAAGACAAGAATCAATAAGCTTCCTTGATCATATAACCTTATAGATCACATAATAAGCATAATACATGAACTTAATATTATTTAACAAGTTAGGGAGTGACATGCATCTCAACCTCAATTTAATCAACTATAGCCAAGTACTAAGCAAAATCTTGACAGAAAACACTAGGCCAAAAAATAAAGCAACTAACAACTCAGGGCAAGCAAGTAGTTTCAACTCCAGTCTAGTAGACCAAATTAATCTTAATAACAGTAAACTGCATGTGGCATGCTTGAAGCATACTTCTTTTATTTTCAATGAATGGCATGCTTGAAGCATACATCTTATCTTTTAGGGAATGGCATGTTTGTAGCATACATCTTATCTTTTAGGGAATGGCATGCTTGAAGCATACATCTTGAAGCTTTTGCACATTTTGATAATTTTAACAAGCTTCTTCTTGAAGATTTGAGCACCTTTTTTTTTACTTATTCCCTTTTCTTTTATTGTAAACATGCAAAGTGATTAAGTGGTCTATGAAAGAGTAAAGCTGAAAATATACATGCTTCATAGCCCAAATTTGTCAATAAGATTCATTATCAAGCCTATAGAAGCAAGATATCACAAGGTATTGGCTATAGACAATTAAACCAAGGAATTTCGCAATGTCACTTTTAGTTCAAGTAAAGCTCAATTACATAACATATAAAGAAATATGATAAAGCAAGCTCATCAAGTAAAAGACTTGGCATGGAAACCCCCCTCAAAACAAGCTCATGGAATGCTGGCATGACTCTCCTCTCAAAAAGGCAAATCGAGAAGCATCAAGTGGTTTTGTGAAAATATCGACAATTTGCAATTCGAGAATCAACAAAATGCAACACAACATCTCCCTTTTCCACATGATCTCGAAGGAAATGATAGCGAATGTCAATATGCTTGGTTCGAGAATGTTGCACTAGATTTTTAGCAATATTAATAGCACTAGTGTTATCACAGAAAAGGGGAACACTATCTAAGTTTAATCCAAAATCCTTTAAAGTTGATATCATCCAAAGCACTTGAGCACAACATGTGGCAGCAACAACATATTCAGATTCAGCAGTTGAGAGAGCAACATAAACTTGTTTTCTAGATGACCAAGCTACTAAAGATGTACCAATAAAATGACATGTTCCAGAGGTACTTTTCTGTTAATTCTACAACATAAAATCAGCATCGAGTAGGCTCTAAGTGATAAACATGATGATGAGGAGTACCATAACCCAAACTCTAAAGTGGATTGTAAATAGCGAAGAATTCGTTTTACCGCTTGTCGATGGGAAGCACGTGGGGAAGCTTGAAAACGAGCACACAAACACACCGCAAAGTGTATATCCGGCCTTGAAGCAGTGAGATAAAGAAGTGATCCAATCATGCTTCGATACTCCTTTTGATTAACCGGTTCTCCTTCTTCATCCGGATCCAAAGTAGTTGTTGTGCCAATAGGTGTGGAAATTGGTTTGCATGTTTCCATCTCAAAAGCGTCGAAGGAGATCTTTTGTGTGCCGTTTGGTGAATAAAGATACCTTGCCTTGTTTGCTTGACTTGTAAACCCAGAAAGTATGTGGTGACCCATCATACTCATCTCAAATTCCTGCTCATAGTGTCGAAAACTTGACAACAAGAGCATGAGAAGTACCACAAAAATGATATCATCCATATAAATCTGAACAAGTAACAGATCATTGCCATGCTTGAGAGAAAACAAGGTTTTATCAACTTTGCCCATTTCAAAATCATTTTTCAGTAAATATGATTTAAGCCTATCATACCAAGCCCGAGGAGCTTGTTTTAAACCATATAAAGCTTTGGACAATTTAAAAACATGATTAGGGTATTTCGGATTTTCAAATCCAGGAGGTTGTTTGACATAAACTTTTTCAGAAATAAAACCATTTAGAAAATCACTTTTGGCGTCCATTTGATACAATTTAAAACCTTTAGATGCAGCAAAGGCCAACAAAATTCTAATGGCTTCAAGTCTAGCAACAGGTGCAAAAGTTTCATCAAAATCAAGTCCTTCAATTTGAGTAAAACCTTGAGCAACCAATCTAGCATTGTTTCTAACAACAACCCCATCTTAACTTTGTTTATTCTTAAAAACCCATTTAGTTCCAATGATATTCTGACCTAAAGGAGGTGGAACTAAAACCCAAACCTTATTGCGCTCAAAATTCTCAAGTTCCTCATGCATGGCATTAATTCAAGACCCATCAGATAATGCGTGACTTACATCTTGGGGTTCAAAAGATGCAACAAAAGCAGTATGAGCATATGAGGCATTAGTATTGTACCTGTTTCGAAGCACACGCACATTTAACTCACCAATCATCATTCGGGAGGATGTCTTCGTTGAATATGCAATGGTGCTGAAATTTCGAAGATGCACGAGGTCGATTACCATGTGTGTTTCTTTGGAAGAATTTTGAAGATGCTTCTTGATTTTCTTCTGTGGCTAAATTGGTGAGTAGAGTTGTCAACTTGATTACCACTTTCATCTTCATCTTCATCATCACTTTCTTCCAAAAGATACTTTCAGGCGCAAGTAACTTGTGTCCTGAAAATTCGGGTCTAGTACGGGACTAGCCTCATCAAAAGTGACTTCACAAGTCTCAATAATTTTGTTAGTTTCTAAATTCAGCACGGTAACCACAGTATGAAGAGCATAACCAAGAAACAATCCATCGAGCATCTAGATTCAAACTTATCAAGATTTTCATGTTTGAGAATGAAACATTTGCAACCAAAACATGCATATGGGAGATGCTAGAGTGCGTCCAAACTGAAGTTCATAAGAAGTTCTATGAAGTTTTGCTCTCAAAAATACTCTATTTGAAATGTAGCAAGCAGTAGAAATAGCTTCAGTCCAAAACTTCCTAGGAGTAGAATATTCATCAAGCATTGTCTTAGCCATCTCAACTAGTGTGCGATTTTTCCTCTCAACAACACCATTTTGTTGAGGAACTCGAGCAGAAGAAAATTGATGCTCAATTCCATGTTCAGAACAGAAAGAAGCAAAAAAGTTGTTCTTGAATTCTCCTCCATTATCACTCCTAATTACTTTAAGTGCTTCAGGCAATTCCTTGAGCAACCTTAATGCAAACTCTTGAAACAATTCAAAAGCTTCATTTTTGGTAGTCATGAAATATACCCAAGAGTACCTAGAGTAATCATCTACAATCACAAGAACATACCACTTACCTCCTGCAGATTTTACTCTTCTTTGGTCCCACGATATCCATGTGTAGAAGTGACTGGAGCATTAGTCATAACAAAGAATGATAGGAAGATGTTTAGGTGCGATCATTTTTCCATGTTGTGGGAGAGCAAGTCAAAATACTTGTTTTGTCATACTTTAATTGAGGCAAACCTCTGAGCAAATTTGATTTACTAATGCGTGAAAGGTGATCAAAACCAATATGACCAAGTCTCGATGCCAAAAACTTAGATCTTTTGAAACATGAGATACAAGACATGTCATTTCAGATGTTGAACATGAAAAATCACCTTTAAACAAGCGACCAATGCGAGTGATGTTGCATACTAGATTTTGAAACATCTAATATCGACAAGAGTTTTTCGAAATCTTACCTCAAGATCTTCATCAAGCAAGCGATGGCGAGAGCAAATTATATTTGAGCTTGCTTACCAAAGCTACATCCTTGAGAATGAAGTTTTCATTGACTCGCACAATTCCTCTTCCAAGAATTCTTCCCTTTGAATTATCGCCAAAAGTGATGGCCTCATCACCAGAACTTTGTGTGAGGGAGGAGAACCATTTTGAATCACCAGTCATATGTCTTGAACATCCAGAATCTATGAACCATATGTTCTCCTTCCTCTCTTCCACAGTCTACACAAAAGAGAATGTCGATGTCTCAGTACTGGGTTAGATAAAAGACATTTAGGAATTCAACACTAAGACACACGACGAGTAGGCACAGCACGAGTATACTTGTATACAAAATCAGTTTTGCTCTTTCTCGTGTTTCTTGCAACAAAAGGTGTTCGCATCACCTTAGACACATAATGAGGAGTAAAGCGTGCTGTCTGCGAAATTAGACCTAGCCTTAGCTTTTTCTTGCTTCATTGTTTGGCTAGCCTAAAGCAAAAATCTACTAGATGTCCATCTCTACCACAATGAGTGCAAGTGTACTTATGAGAATGTTTAACTTTAGAAGTAGAAGCAACATTTGCATTCATCACGATGAAAATAAAATTCAGTGATTTAAAGACAGGTTTTCTTAGGCTCATTTGCAATTTCAAACTTTCCACTTTCAAGAACTTTGACAACGGTGGGAACATGTGTTTTATGATGAGCATAAGAATCAAAACCTAAACCTTTGTTATGAGTCTTGACTTTTGATTGATCCAAAATCATGTTTAGGTTTTCTTTCCTTTAGAAAGCGTTCTAACGATTTTTCAAGTAATCAATCTTTCTAGACATAGTTAAACAATTATTCTGAGGCGTGCACTATTCCTTTCTGTTTTCGACAATTTGAGCAGGAAAGAACTTCATGAGTGAGCAAGGCATCTGTCATTTGAGAAACTCTAGCATTTGCATCATGCAACTTCATTTCCAGTATGGAGCATTTTGAACAAGAAGCTGAATCATGCAGATCAATGGTTGAACAGCTATCATTTTCATTTGTTTCTCATTTTCCCTATCTTGCTTTAACAGAGAAGCATGTTCTTTCCTAAGTGAAACAAGCTCATTGTGAATTAAGTCACACGACTTACAGGCATCATCATCAGGAATCAAAGATCTAAGCCTTGCAATTTTAGAATTAGAACTATCAATTTCTAGATCTTTTTCTTTAAGAGCCTTCTTAGATTTTTTAAGTTCAGAAGCTAATTTAACCATAGCATACTCAAGTTCATCATAAGAAGGTCTTACCTCATCAAAATCAGAATCACTGTCACTATCCCTTTTAGCCATAAAGCACATGCCAGTGAAGTCATCATCAGTATCTCCCTTCTTATCCCGTGGCTCATTGTCACTCTCAAAGTCCACATCACTAAGATCACACTCCTCCAAGGCAGCTAAGACTTTCTTAGCGACTTTTCAAAATTGGAGCGCCTAGGAGTAGTCGTCTTGAGCTGCGTTGTCTTTGGTTCCCTTTCTTCCTTCTTTTTCAACTTGGGACAATTTGCTTTGATATGCCCGGAAGACCACACTCAAAGCAGTTGAAAGACCCAAGTAGTACCTCCGCCTCCTCATCCTCACATTGTTGAGTGCTTTGGTGGTAGCGTGAAGAGATGAGCACAAGATCTTCTTGTGAGCATCTCAAACTGTTCATCCAAAAAAAAGCTAATGCGAGACAAGGAGGCGAAGATGGTAATCCGGAAGGCGTCTTTGGGGTTAGCAACAAGTGCATGTGTAGAGGCTTTATCACTCTAGGTGATAAAGAATCCATCTCATAAGTTTTCAACCTAGAATACTGGATCATCCATGGTCAGCGTATCCAAATCAACAGTTTGATTGATTGCGGTAACAACCATCGCCATTCAGAGTCGAGATCTCAAAATCTTACTAGCATTCTCCTCTCTTGGATTGTTAACTCCAACACCACATAAATTGCACAAAATTTTCTCAAATCGAGAGTAAAGATCATCAATTGATTCACGGTCTCATAACAAAATCGAAAAAGTCCTTTTGGTAAATATTTTTGCGACTTTCTTAATCTTAGTTGAACCTTCATGATAGTCACATAATGTCTTCCAAACTGAATGTGCGAACATAAATGAGAAACTCGATCAAATTCTTTTTCAGAGATTCCTTGAAAAATCAAGTTTTTAGCTTTAGCATTTAAATCAACGTCGCTTTATTATCATTAGTGACTATATCAGAACATCATATCGAGAGAGACTTTGCCGTAAACATCATTACCTTGAGCTTCATTATAGGATTGCATGCGACTTTTCGATGAAAAAATTTGAATCATTAAGAATAGGAGGACGATTAACATACTTATCTGACGTCATACCTCAACCTCACTCTGATACCATTTGTAGGATTGGATGGCGTCAATCGAGAGGGTGAATGATTGCTTGAAGCTAAAATCTTATTTTTGAACTTTTTGAAACACTCCAATTAAAACTCAAATTGCTTGGAAATCGGTTTATGCGGTTGGGAGACCGATAAAGTAGTCTAAGCGACGATGAAACACTTAGGCGACGGTTTGAGCACTTAGGCGACGAGATGACACTTGGGCGGCGAGAGAACACTTGGCGACGGTTTGGGCACCATGTGACCGAGAGGACACTTGAGCGACCAGTAGGACACTTGGGCGAGCAGGTTGGGCACTTAGGCGACTAGTAGGTACTTGGGCGAGCAGGTTAGGCGACCACGTGAACAACCTGGGCGAGTAGACCGATATATGTTCACTAAAATAATAATTCCAGAAGATCCCACCGTTGGATTGATGTGAAACTTTAATTGTAGAAACTAGACTCAATTCAGAAGCTAATAAAAAAAGAATCAGGTCAATCGGATCTATGGATCTAAAGTTATGTTCTTCGCAAAATGACTGAATCTGGGCGACCACGCGAGCAGTCGGGCGAGCAGGACATCAATCTGGGCAAACAGTAATTTCCAAAGATCTAACCATTGGATTGATGTGAAATTTTAACTGTATAAAATAGACTCATTGCTGAAGTGAACAAAAAAAGAATCAGGTCAATCGGATCTACAGATCTAAAGTTATGACATTCGCAAGATGACTAAAATAATTAGCGATCTAACAGCTGGGCGACCAGGTTAGCAATCTGGGCGACCAAAATTACTGAAGATCTAACAATTGGATTGATGTGAAATTTTAACTGTAGAAACTAGATTCAATTATGAATCAAACCAAATAAGAATCAATCCGATCGGATATACGGATCAAAAGATATTACCTTCGCAAGATGATATCTTTGCAAAGAACCGAACTCCGTGATGAACTTCGTGACTACTGTGATGAACAAAACTTCAAGCGATCGATCAACTATGTCGAAGCCAAGAGCAAATCACAGCCGCAAGAAGTAGCTCTCTAGAAGATTGATTTTTATTTCATTATCTAAAGTACTCCAACACAAGAGTACAAACCCTAAAATCTTGCTCACCAATAAACAGGAGACACCTCTCCTTATTTATACAGAGCAATCCTAACGACATAGAATACAACTCCACTTTTGTCGCCAGTATTCCACAGACAGGCCGGAATCGGCAGTAGGGTTTGGTTAGGAAGGAGGCGTCTTGGTGGCTAATCCTAGCAAGGAAACCCTAGAGACTCATGGCATTGACGTTGGTGCATACGAACTATGGTGACCCAAAGAATTTTTTACCTAGGTTCAGGCCCCCTTCGCTTGGGTAATAGCCTTACTTCCTGCTGGATTGCTTTCAAAGAGTGTCTTTCACTGGTGCCGTGCAAAGCTTGGGGATTACAAGTTCTTCCTTAGGCTCTACTGCTATACTGGGGTTCTCTATTTTCAACCTCGTCGACCCTCTTCCCCATGCACCCGAGGGCCCTTATATAGGCCAAAGCTAGCAGGGAGCAGTAAAGAGGGTCATCATCTTGATCCTTACGCATTCATCGCCTTCTGTCTTTGTCCGTTCCTCGGCCTCATTAAATGCCGACGCATGGCCCGTCCGGTCGCCCTCGATTTGACCCTTTCTTGTGAGGTTGGTGAGGCGTCGAGAGGATAAATTTGTAGCAGAAACCCTGCGTGGACAGTCGACACCACCATCCTATGGCCCGAAGCAGACGACAGAGAAGGAGCTTCGAGGTGAAGCCACCCATTGCACCTTTTGCCTTTTGTTGTGGCGAAAGCGTCTGCGGCGCGCCACTGCTCGCCGGGCGCCACGTGGGCCCTTCGCCGGGCGAAGCAGGCATCGCGCCACCGCCGCCGGGCGCCACGTACGCTTCGCCGGGCGAAAGCAGAACATCCGCGCCACCGCCGCCGGGCGCCACGCGTGCCGCCACGGGCGAAAGCAGGCATCGCGCCACCGCCGGGCGCCACGTAATTGCCACGGCGAAAGCGAACATCTGCGCCACCGCCGCCGGGCGCCACGTACGCTCGCCGGGCGAAAGGAACATCCGCGCCACCGCCGCCGGGCGCCACGTGGACTAGGTATGTTGACCGCTGATTGATTTGCTTTTGTGTGGCGGAGAGGGTACCCAGTACAGATCTGTGTGAGAGCCGGGCCATACTCGAACAGCGCCAAAGCCTCTTTTAGAACCTTCATTAAATCTTGAGTCGTTCTGGGTGGGGCCACCACTCATGAGGATCTGACCGCCTCGATTCCTCCGCCAGATCTGCGGGTTTTTCTCGGACCCGAGGCGACGCGACGATCTTGTCCTTCACGAACCGTCGGTAGGGCGCATATATAGATACATCCAGTATCAAGCGGTTCCATATACGCTTTCTTGCGCCCTTCCATTTTCGCTCCTTCGTCTTCTTCGTCCAAAGCCTTCGTCTTCTTGGCCTCCATGGCGCACCCCATCTCGCTTCGACCGCGGATACTCTCGCGGAAAGAAGATGGTCATCCTAGCGGGAGGGCACCTTCCGCTTCGGGCGGGGCCACGCCACATACGGTGCCTTTCGAGCGAGATCATTATACATACTTGGCAGCGATGGTGGTCGGTCCCGCCTTTCTCGATTTTTTCCTCACCGTACTCCATTTCTATGGGATCCACCATCTTCACCTTGCCCCCAACTCCATCATTTTTCTTTCCATCTTCGCATACCTCTGTGAGATGTTCATAGGGGTAGCGCCGAACCTTCCTCTCTTCCGCTACTTTTTCCTCTGCCGCGCTTCCAACGACAACGAGGTGGTGGGGAGTTGTCACTTCCGTCTCGAGATGGGATGGCTTCCACTACATCGCCTTCGACCTAAATCCAGCTGGAAGGCATGGCGCAACGATCGGTCAGTCGTCAACAACAACAATGGTCGACGCTTAGGAGTGCCGCCCGGCGCGGAGGAACTCGAGAGCGGAGTTCGCCGGTCGAGAGACGGCGGAACTCCTCGCCATGGCGACGCATCAGCGGATGCGGGGGCCGGATTAACTGGGCGATGGTGGCACAGGATTTCGTATCCGGAGAATCGACCCTTACGCGCCGCCGCCACCGCTTAGCATGGCAATACTCGGCGGCAGCGGACGCAGCGCGCCGTGGCGGCGTAAGTCTCCATTCTTTCTTCGGTCTTTTCCTGCGCACATGTTCTTTTACGTGGCTCTCTACCAACCGAGCACCATTTTTTTGTCGCCGCGGTAGCGAAACATGCGAGATATAGTCATCGGCGGTGGCTTTCCGCAGCGATGCCGCTATCCGTTGGCGCTCTTCTCCCCGGCGCCGGCTCGGCCTTCGCCGTCTCATTTACTCGGACCGCTGGAATAAGTCGGCGGTCCCGCTATCGGACTCCATAGGGCGCAGTGGTGCCGCCCCGCTGACGCCGGTGATCGAGGACACGACCCTACGATGGCCAGGCGCGAGCAGCGATCGATTGCCGGATGCTACGGGCTCGGACCCCAAGAGTGCAGGCCCCGGAACAAACCTCTCCGCGCCCGACCTGCTGCGGCGGCGTCTTCACAAGGGGCGACGATGTAGACCGCCCCAGCTACGATTCGTCACCGTCGCCGCCTCATGGCGCCAAGACCGCGCCATCTCCTCCGGCCGCGAGACCTCAGCCGTCGTTCACCATGGTGGTCTGCCGCCCGACGGCGGGCTCGCTTGAGAGTACCGCCAAGGGCGACCCCTCGAGGCACGCCGATGGCGCCCAGCACCCGGCGCGGCCGCGGGTGCGTGGAGGCCAACCCCGAGGCCGGCGCCTCCGGGCTCCAACCCTCCCGAGCCGCTACTCCCCCCGCCACGCGCCACGTCGAAATCTTCACCCGACTCGGCGACCTTCAGGACGCATTCGGCAATACCCTCGTTGAAGCCGCCAGGCATGGGGCCGAGACCACCCGAACCTTGGCGTCGGTGAAGGGGCTCGCTGTGAAGTGACGAGGTGGACGCGGCGAGGCGGCTGCACGAGAGAGACCGACAGCCGCCATGCGACACAGGCGGAGAGGGCGGAGGAACGAGCGAGAGGGCCAAGACGGCCTGAAGACTTTGGTGGAGTCCTTCGCTTTGGCGTAACTTGTCCGTCATGCTTAAGAAGGCGTTCAGCGCACCAAGAGGTGCTCGAACCCTTGGGGTGGCGCTGAACACGCCATCGAGGACTCAGGCCTGCGATTCGCCCACGCAACCAACCGGTAGTAGAGGCACTCTCGCCTGCCGTAGCCGCCGCCGCTTCGCGCGCAGAGAAGGGCGTGAGGTTGCCATCATGACCGCGACCCACATCCTTGCGTTCGCGCCACCGCGACGCCGCCGACCCATGGCGGTGGTGACCGCCGACATTGAAGGGGCGGTGCTCGGCGAGGCCTTGGTGCTTGCGCAACCGCCGAACACATGGTCAAGACTCTGCAAGTAGATCACCGGTCATGGGCGTTCCACCCGGTGGAAGGCGGGGCGAGCGAACTTGGCGGCGGCGGTGATGGCCGGACCGTCTTCTTTGCTTTTTTGTTTTATCTTTACTTGATCTTCGTCTGCTCTGCACGCACCAGCGAACTCTGAATATTCCTTAGTTGAAATTACCTGCATGCTTTACTTATTCTGTATGATCAGCTTCCCAGAATTAAATCGCCAGGCGGCCAATCTCGTAATTCAACGGAAATGCTTAGGTTAGGGTGGCGTTCTTGCGCTTCGCCAGTGATCAAACGTGTTCGCTGTAAACACAAGTAAGAATCACACAAGCCATACGGGACTCAGGTAGAAAACGGTCCCGAGCCCGGTAAGAGATGCTAGGCGTAGCTTGGTCTCAGCGTTTGGTTTTTGCGCGGGATTGTCACTTGGTTCAAACTCTTCTGGAACTCGGACCCTGATGACCGCTTGAAAGGGCGCTGCGGCGTAGCGTGGCAAGGCAACAAGCTTCCGGAAGCGCGTTTAGACTAGCGGCACTCGACGGTGACAACCAGCAATGCTTTAGAGAGCCAACCCGAGGCGTACGAGCCGTGTTTGAGCACCGCGTCTAATTTGCACCGGTACCGCTTGGCGCTTTAACGCTAACACTCTTAGCGCACCTTCTTCAGTCGCGAGGGGCCGCTAATTTTTGGCACTTGTGACAATTACGCGTAACTTGACCCATCTTAGCGTATGCACGTAAGGAAATGGTCAAAAATGTGGCAAAGATCACTTATCTTGCTTTTCATATCACTGGGCGATCAGCCCCCAAGGGTCTGGGCGACCACGGAGATACTCGGCGGCGGCCCCAAGCACCAGGCGACCACGAAGAAGCCTGGGGCGACCACGAAGGAGCTTAGGGCGACCAGCCCCGAGCTCTTAGGCGACCACGAGAAGCTTCGAGAGCCTGACTACCAGAATGAGTAGGCATCGCAAGAAAAAACCGAATGATATAGGTTCAAGACGGAGTGAGTCCAGTCCCTTTTGATTTCTAAGTCCTCGCGATCTTCTAGAGATCGATCCATGGCGTCGTGTATCAAAGCGGCGGGTTCCCGAGAGGGTACTAGACTAACGATGCTCGCGGTGACAACCGGCGGTGCTTGAGGAGCCAACCCGAGGCGTCTGGGCGCTTTTTGAGCACCGTATCTAGCCCGCCCCCTGGTCGCCGTCCTTGGGACACGAGCACCAGGTGACTCTTATAGATCACCAAGGAATTAGCAAACATAGGGAACCGGGATCATTCATGCAAAGATAAACTTGCCACTAGGGGCACAAAATGAGACAAACAATGATAAATTGAAAACCTTTAGGCAACAACTTCACTAAGCGCCTGGGCCACCAACTTGACCAAGGGAGGCCCTTACCTCATGGTGATCGGGGCAAGCGGCGAGGTACTTACAATTCCTTCAAGGATAGAATTTCATAGCGACTCTATGTTATAGGAGTTCGCCAGTTCCTCGCCGTCCTCGATGGTAACGGACCGCCGGGCCGAGATATCTGAACCACCTTGAAGGGCCCTCCCATCGGGAGACAGTTTGTTCAACCCGGCATGCGTCTGGACTCTCATAAGACCGGGTCGCCCTCTTGCGATGCCCTCTCAGAGACCGGGTGGCGTGGTACCGCTGAGGCTTTCTTTGGTAGTGGCGGGAAGAGCGGCACGATCCGCACCTCTTCCGGAAGGTGGACATCTTCTCACGGAGACCCTCTTGGTCTCTTCGTTGAACTGTCGAGACGGAGAACCGAGCGGCACTCGAGGGGAGGGCGGCTTCCGCCCGTACACACGGGAAGAAGGCGTCTCGCCGGTGGCGGCTAGGTGTGGTGCGGCGACCACGGCCTGGCCGGAGTTCCTCAACCCATCAGGCGCCCGCTTGTGGAGTCGATCAAATGCCCTTGTCTTGAGGCCCTTGACACCGGTAGCGTTGCACGCTCACTTTGCCGTTGCTCATGGGATGGGGCCAGAGGCAAAACAAACCTTGGTGCCCATTTCTTCGAGAACTCCAAAAAGCGGCTGATGTAAACTGAGTCCCATTGTCGGTGATGATGCGATTAGCAACTCCAAAGCGGGTGAAAATCCCGCGCATGAACTAATGGCGGCCGTGATGGCCCGCACTGCCTCGGCTTCAACCCACTTTGTGAATTTGTCGATGGCGACGAAGAGGTGGGTGAAACCCCGTGGTTCAAGTGAACGGACCGGGATATCCGCCCCAGACGCGAACGGCCAAAAGAGTGGGATGGTTTGCAGAGCTTGGGCTGGTCGGTGGGTTTACTGGCGAAGAACTCGACAAGCCTCGACGCCCTCACCACCGCAAGCATCACGGAGGCGATGAGGCCAATAAAATCCTTGGCGAAACACCTTACCGACTAGTGTTCGGCCGGACATATGGCTCCCGCACACGCCCCCATGGATATCAGAGAGCAATTTGCTCCCCTCCTCCCGAGTGATGCACTTCAGTAGAATTCCGTTTCTGCTCTGGCGATATAGGTCCCCCCTACCAGAGTATAGCACTTGGCCTTACGTGCAATTTTCTCAGCTGAGGCATCATCGTCGGGGATCACTTGGTCACGCAGGAAGGCTAGGATAGGGTCCATCCACCGATCCTCCTGCCCAAGGACGGCGATCACTCGGTGCTCGCCTGGGTACTCATTGGCAGCGCTTTTCCCTGGTGCGCCTCGGCGGCTGCCGTCTTCCTCCCGGACTGGGGAGGCGGCACACCGCTTTCCTCCTCGAGCCGGAGGCCGTGGCGATGGTGCCGCCTTCCCTACGAGCCGGGGGCGCGGCGACTTTGCCGTCGTTCCCACTGACCGGGGCCGCGGCAATGACACCATCTCCCCACCGAATCGTGGTTGTGATGGGCCGGTTGCGATAGTCTTTCTTCGAAGACCCCAACCGGAACAGAAGCTCTTGAGGACGCAAGCTGTGAAAGCCCGTCCGCCATATGGTTATCGCGTCGAGGGATATGGATATACCCCAACCCTTCAAAATGACGCTCCATTCTCCGGACCTCGCCAAATGCGCCGCCATGGTGGAGTGAACACGAAACTCCTTCCGCTTGATTAATGACCAGCAGGAGTCGCCTTTGACTTGAGACGCCGGATCCCTAGCGCCAAGCGTCGCAATCCAGCTAGCGTGCCTTCAGCTCGGCCATGTTGTTTGTGGCCTTGAAATCAAGGCGACCACATCTGGGAGGATGTCCCCGTCCGAGAGACCAAGACAACCCCACCCGCGCCTTCGGCTGAAGGAGCCATCGAAGAATAAGGTCCAGGGAGAGGGCGCGGGGGTTTCCTCAGCAATTTCCGAAGTGGCGGGGGTCCACTCAGCAACGAACTCCGCCAGCTTTTGACTTTTGATGGTGGTGCGGGGTACAAACTTGAGGTTGAATTCCCCCAGCTCCACCGCCCATTTCGCAATTCGGCCCTCAGCTTCTCGGTTATGGAGGATCTCGCGTAGAGGGTAGGTTGTGACCACGGCGATTTCCGCCTTGGAAATAATGCCGAACTTCTGGGCGCCACGGGACCGCATACAACATCTTTTGAGCTGCGGGTACGGGTTTCGCCTCGTGCGACACCTTCTCGATGTAGTACACCGCCTTTGGGCGCCTTCTCTCTCGCAATCAAGACCAAGCGCCACCACCTCGGGGTCGCGGCAATGTACAAAACAATAGCTCACCGGTCGGGAAAAAAGACGGGAGAGGAAAGGTACCGCTTCAACTCTTCAAATGCCTTCAGGCTTCTTGATCCACTCGAAGTGGTTCGTCTTCTTCAGCAGACTTAAACAGGGCAAGCTTTTTCTCCCAACCGCAATGAACCGCCTCAGGAGGCTAGACGACCACCAAGCAATCGAACTTGCTTAAGTCGTCTTGGCGGCTTCATGTGTTCGATGGTCGATATCTTGTCGTGGTTGGCCGATGCCGACTTGACACGAAAAACCCAACTTCTTGCCGAGGGCACACCGAACACGCATTTTTCCGGGTTGAGCTTCAAACAATTCCTCCGGAGGTTAGCAAAGGTTTCCTCCAGGTCTTGGATCAATTCGTCGCTCTTCTTAATTTTCACAACCAGGTCATCAACATAAACTTCAGATTACGCCTAGTTTGAGGCTAAGGTGATATGCATAGCATTTGGTAAGTTGAACCGCATTCTTTAAGCCAAAAGCCATTCTTACATAACAATATACACCCGTAGGGTTACAATGATCTTCTCTTCGTCTCCAAGTGCCATCTCGATCTGGTGATATCCGGAGCGCGATCCAGAAGCATAGCAACCGCACCCTACCGTGGAGTCAACGATGAGGTCGACACGCGGCAGGGGGTAAGGATCCTTCGGGCAGGCCTTATTGAGGTCGGTGAAGTCGACACACATGCGCCATTTCCCGTTGGACTTCTTGACAAGCACAGGGTTGGCAAGCCACTCGGGATGAGAGACCTCCCTAACAATCCTCGCTCAGCAGCTTTTCTACCTCCTCTCGAATGGCATCCTGTCGCTCGGGCGCCTGTCTCCGGACCTTCTGCCGGACGGGACGCCTCGGGGCGCCGCCAATCGGTGCTCAATCACCTCCACAGGGACCCACCATATCGGACGGTTGCAGGCGAACACGTCGGAATTAGGCCGGAGGAAGGTGACGAGCGTCTTCCTATTTGGCGCCGAGGTTGGCGCCAATCTCGACGACCTTCGGGGTTCTCCTCACTCAGGCGATCGCTTTAACCTCACCGTGAGCCAGCGAGGCACGGTCCGGCCTGAGGGCTCCCAGGAAGTGGCGTCTGGCGCCCGCCGTGGTGGTGCCGCCAGTCTTCTTGCGCCTTTGAAACAGCGCAAAGCCTCGGCTTTGTCCACCCTGATCACAATGGGGCCAGCGGGCCCCGGCATCTTCACCACCATGTACGCGTAGTGGGTGGCCGCCATGAACTGGGCCAACGCCGGTCGGTCGAGCAAGGCATTGTAGGGAGGTCAAGTCGGCGACCTCGAAATCCACCACTGCTCGATGCAGTAGTTGTCTCTCCCCAAAGGTAGCAGGGGCGTGACAGCCTAGGGAAGCATACCACTCGAGCTACCCCAAGAAGGGCGGAGCCGGGATCAGATCCGATCGGGATCTCGAGCGCCGACGCCGAGGAGGACGGGAGGTTGATAGAACTCCTCCGTCCACCAACACGCGCTTAGCCGCACATTTGAACGATGGGCGACACCACGGACGGAGGTATCCCAAGCGTGGCGCCCCGGGATGGTCACCGATCGAAGGTGGCGCTTGTTTCGGACCACTTGACATCCAGGCGACCCGAGCTTGACGCGGCGGCGCGAGACCTCTCGCCGCTTAGCGGCGTGGGAGGGAAGGTGGAGGATCCACCGTGGATATAGGCCACCGCGTGATCGGCCTGCTGGAAGGCCAGCGGGGCCGGGTCTTCATCTTGATCGTCGCCAGGTCGGCGCCTTGAGCCCGTTTTCCACCATCTTGTCCACGACCCGGCGGTACCGTCCGGTCGTGGGTGTTGGTCTTGATGGATAAGGCAAGACGGCTCGCCCTCCTTTTGCTCATGGCGGTCGTCCTTGCATCCGCGGCGATCATCGCGTCGGTCCGACGGCCCTCGCCGATCACGGCGATCATCCCGCGGTCACGGCGGGCGCTTCTTCGGCGCAGGATCTTCCTCATCATCGCGCTCGTCGCGCTCGGCGCCAAGACGCCTGGTCTCCCGCCTCGCGCTTCGCGCCTTCTTTGAGCGGCGGAACCCTTCGAGGTCCCGGCCTCATCCTTGCCATAGCCACCCTTGGGGCGGCGCCGCCCCTAACCTGCGGCCGCGCACACTTATGTGCGAGGGAGAACAGTTCGGAGGTGGAGCTGATGGTGCGGGTGGCCATCTTCTCCTTCATCTTCTGATCGCGTCGCCCCTCTGCGCGCGACGACCGATGCGCCGGAGATGTGGGGGATTGTATTGCGGCAGTGGCAGAACCGCCGAATGAAGTCGCGAAGCGACTCCCCCTTCTCTTGCTCCAAAGCGTGAAGGTCGTCCTCCACGCCGGGCTGCGCAAAGGAGCCCTAGAAGTTGGCGACGAAGAGGTCGCACAACTTTCCCCACGAGTGTATCGACCCTCGGGGGAGATTCAGCAGCCAAGAGCGGGCGGAGCCTGTCAAGGCTGTTGGAAGGTAGTTGGCCATGACCTTTTCAGATCCGCCAGCTGCCCGCACCATCGTTATGTAGATTTGGAGGAACTCCTCTGGGTTGGTGGTGCCGTTATATTTCTCTATGGCCGCCGGGCGGAACCTGTCCGGCCATGTCACTTGGCGCAGCACCGCTGGAAAAAACTGCACCGACGCCAGAGGGAGCCGAGCGCTCGTCGGAGGTCCGGTCGGGGATCGCGCATGGGGCCGCGAGGCCGGCTCTTCAAGGAGTGAGGAGTGGACCTCCTCTCAGTCTCTGGGCGAGGGCCACGAGGGGACTCTCCGTCGGCCGCCACACGCTTGTCGGGCGGCGCTCTGGTCCGGTGGCGCGGCGGCGACCACGGGGTCGTCGCCAGCGCTGCCGGCGCTCTCGTCGGTGAGCGGAGGTCCCCACGGTTCCTCGAGCAGGGACCGGATGGCGCGCGCCTTTCTTGACCCCCCCCCGCCAGGCCCTTCTCGTTGGGACGGTGGAAGCTGAGAGCGCCTGCATGCGCCTTAAGCGGCAAAATGCCTTCGATACTGACCGGCGGGAGCCCTACCCGAGTTGGGCGCATCCACGAGGCAGCAATGCTCGCAGACCACGGAGTGGCGGGAGTCCCGCGAGCTCCACCGGCGGTGGTCGAGAAGAGCACGCGGCGTGCAAGTTCTGGCGGGGTGGCGCCTCCATGGCCACTGCGACGCGACGGCTGCTCCACCGCCTCTAAGAAAGCGTGGCGCGCCTGCTGGGCGGGTACGACGGCTCCTCGACCGGCGCGATGGCCGGGAGGCGCCTTGATCGCCGCTCGCTTCTGCGACATTCCGATGCTGAGAACCCGCCATCCCTTGCTGCACGGGCTTGCTTCTCAATCGCGAACGCCGAAGTCCGCCGGGGAGTTAGCCGGAAAGACCAGCCACTAGCCCCCTACCTGGCGCGCCCCTGTCGGCGTATTCCACCTGACAGGCCCGGAATCGACAGGCCGGGTTTGGTTCGGAAGGAGGGCGTCTTCGCAGCTGGCTAATCCTAGCAAGGGGAAACCCTAGAGACTCCCGCGCGGCGAACGTTGGTGCTTACGAACTATGGTGACCCAAAGAATTTTTTACCCAGGTTCAGGCCCCCTTCGCTTGGGTAATAGCCTTACTTCCTACTGGATTGCTTTCAAAGAGTGTCTTTCACTGGTGCCGTGCAAAGCTTGGGGATTACAAGTTCTTCCTTAGGCTCTACTGCTATACCGGGGTTCTCTATTTTCAACCTCTCGTCGACCCTCTTCCCCATGCACCCGAGGGCCCTTATATAGGCCAAAGCTAGCGGAGCAGTAAAGAGGGTCATCATCTTGATCTTACGCATTCATCGCCTTCTGTCTTTGTCCGTTCCTCCGGCCTCATTAAATGCCGACGCATGGCTTCGTCCCGTCCGCCCATGATTTGACCCTTTCTTGTGAGTTGGTGAGAGGCGTCGAGGATGGGCCGGTAGCGTAAACCCTTGCGGCGGACAGGTCGACACCACCGTCCTATGGCCCGAAGCAGCACGACAGAGAATGAGCCTTGAGGTGAAGCCACCCGCTCCACCTTTTGCCTGCGGCGCGGCCTTGTTGCGGCGAGCGTCCGCACGCCGGGCGCCACGTGGAATTGCCGCTCGTGGCGTGGCATGCACGCCACTGCCGCCGAAGCGCCGCGTGGCTACCCGCCGGGCGGCGGCATCGCGCCCACCTGCCGCCGGGCGCCACGTGGCTGCCGCCGGCGAAAGCAGGCATCGCGCCCACTCGCCGCCGGGCGCCACGTGGGCTGCCCGCCCGGGCGGCAGGCATCCGCGCCACCGCCGCGGGCGCCACGTGGGCTGCCGCCGGCGAAGCAGGCATCTGCGCCACCGCCGCCGGGCGCCCGTGGCCGCCGCCCGAAAGCAGATCCGCGCCACCTTTCGCGGGCGCCACGTGGACTAGGTATGTTGACCGCTTGATTGACTGCTTTTGTGCGGCGGAGAGGGTACCCCTGCGCAGAGTACGCTGACAACTTTCAACATGGAAAGAGTTCGTATCTATCTCTACTTGGCCCAACATGGCCAAAACCAAAACCTTGCACGCATGAACAGCCCACCTGTTGCGCATACGTGACTAACCAGCCTTCATGTGCATGTTCTCTAGCCTGAACGTCCCGCATGACATCCTCGACCACCAAGACCTCGATTCCTCTCTGAATCTAGTCTCGAACCTCAGTTCCTCCATGAATCTAGTTCCGGTCCCGTCATCGACCACGTTCGCCCTCGAGCAACACCTGCACATGAATAAACAAAGAAACCGTGCACGAGCACAAGTCCACGACTTGACTCAAAGTCAATCCATGCAACCACTCACACGAGTGCATTGCATCAAGCAGAATCCATCATGCTATCACCAGCATAATAATCATCTCAACATAGCACATGCACAAGCACCACACATGCTATAATCAAAGTCACTTTACAATGCCAATTTCACCATTCAACCAATTTTTCATCATATGATCTCACAATTAGATGCTTGGCGGAGCGCGGCGGTGGCGTCGACAGGAGCTGGTCGCGTGGGGAAGAGCTAGTTATGGAGGTCCCAGAGACACGGACGCGATCCTTGAGCACATCAAGTCGCGAGAAAGGAGAGGAGGGGACGGATAACGCCGGCTCCCGGCAGAACGAGATTGTGAGGGCCGGGATCTGATATCACTGCGATGGATTACGGACAAACCCAACCAAACACAATACAACGACATCCGATAGCGCCGGGAACTATTATGGGCTAAAAAACATATAACCAAACAGCATCTTATCTTCACACTGTATAAATTTTAGAGCAAAATGTTCTCCATTGTGAGACCCCGTTCTGATGAACAGTAACCTCCATGTGATTACTGTGCTATTCCCTAGATCAGTAGCTAGCACTCACATGTTTACAACAATTGGAAATCATAACCATACAATATAATAATTAAGCGGAAACGATTATACAAATAAATATTACAACTCAGAGAAATAGCAGCAAAAGAAGCAATAACCCGTAGTTTGCCCAACCAATCCCGCAGGCAACTGACCAGGCATAAACTCCAGATAGAAATACCGCGGCAAAAGGATCCCGCAACCTGCGATGAACAACTTCGAAGCTTCGCATACTAAACCACCTACAATATAATTAGGCAAGGGTGAGTATTTTACATACTCAGCAAGACTTGAGCAAAACCTACAATACATGCAGGCCATTTCAAGGAGACTACTACAGTTAATTTGCATAAAGCGAATTTCATTTGTAAATCAAGTTATTTGCAAACGGAATTTGTAAAAGCATTTGATTGATAGCAAATAAGTAAAGCATAGATAACACTCACCGTCCTCCATGACGTGAGCGACGAATCAATCATTGCCATCGCATGGCATATATCTAGTTCTTTGCCAACACATGGCACAACAGCTGATACCAATACTTGCCAACACATGGTATAGTATTGGGTCATTTGTGGGGGTAAGCTAACTTGTAAAATAAACCCTTTTTGAAAATATCAAAGCTAACATTGGAATGACTTCACCAAGTGCTCATGACCGCGAGCGCGGCTAATCGATTAGATTTAAACTCTGCAGAGGTGTACAACTTTACCCACAAGGAATGATCAACTTTTGCCCGACACACTTCCTTAGGTGTGACGTCAAGAAGACCATACATAGTCATTACATTACCTAGACATGGCTTTGACCAGCCGGACGTTAACCCCGCCAGAGAACTAGAAACACACACCCAAGCCGTGGATCCACTTTCACACACCCAACACAATGTTTCTAAACACGGCAGGGCGTACACCGTTGCATGGGTGGAAACCCTTCCAAGCAGACTAAACGGGAATGCTTGTGCTAGCTCCCGCCTACCAATGAACAAAGCCATGTCTAATTAACATAACAAGCTATGGCTAACCCATCCTCACCCTTGTGGTTGCACGGAAATCTCGGATCAATAGCGTCCCATTGCTCGGTCCTTAATACGACACGGGCGACACTTCACCCTACACTACGTGCAATTCCACTCGCACATCCGGCTATTGCCAATAATCGCCCGCATCAAAGTATAGTTTCATTTTGGGTTTTTAATCAAAGTACCCGCAACCAACAGCGACATTCTCAATGTTTTCAGGAAACAAATACTGGTTTGATCATGTACATTGCTGACTCTAAAGCATGGCTAAGCAGGTTAAATATGTTCGCATATACCCAAAATGACATTAGCAATGTCTATCCTCAATCTATGGTTATCACGGTTCACATGTTCATAATCATCAAAGGAGATTCACGAGACAACAGGTATAACTACCAATCCACAAAATAGCAATTTACATAAAGTAAACGCATGCATAAAACAATTTGATGCACAAAAGGAATATAAAATACTGGGCTCAATATGGTCAAAGGATGCTTGCCTTGCTTAATTATTGCTTACGGTGAAGACGAGGATGGCGGCCGACGACGACGACGGAGAATAGGGACGTCGGGTTCTACACGTCGATTAACGGAAATAAAGCAAATAAAAGACTTCAATAAGAGCAAAAGAAATAGATAGCAAGAACAAATAAACTCTTTAGAAGAAACAGGGATTGCTCTTTATGAATTTATTAATCTTAGTTTACGAATTCAAGATGCTAAAATTGGTTAAGATTAAATAGAATAAATCATTAGTTGCAAGTTCATTGATTTACTATTTATGATATGAGTTTCTGCCAATTCTTATTACTTACGTATTTTGCTCTATTAGGATTCAGATTCAAAGCAAGACGGAATAGGAATATTTTCTTAGATTACAGTAGATTATATCTTGAAGATCATTTCTAAGCTGTTCTTCACATTATTCGGATTTAGATGAGTTGCTTAGCGAGTTAATGAAAAGGCTTCAATAATCATGTTGGACTATGAAGGATTAGTTCTTTATCTTTAATTGATTTTGCTTAGAATTAGCTTTACGCAAGTTAGATTCTTGATTTAGGCTCTTTGGATACATATTCGTGATATTTGAGAAGGTTCTGGTGATAAAAATATCTTAATTACAGATTTCTACATTCTTTCCTAAAGTTTATTCATTCGTATTAAGGTCTAAAGTAATGTGATTACTTAAGGTCATTAAGCTATTAAGATTAATATGTAAACCTTAGCAAAATGAGATTATCTTTTTATAATGGGGTAGTCTACACCTTGAAGAACACTACTAAACTAGTTCCATAAGTTTTAGGATTTTGGGCGAGACTATAATCTTATCGCTAAAATGGTTCATGCTATACTTAAAGACTATACTATTCAAAATCGGCAAAAAAGGGGGAAATGACATATTAACGATTAAGGGTTTTAAGCTACTTAGATTTGTATGTAAAACATGATGAAATATGGTGATTTCTTCGTGATACGATGATTTATACTTTGTATAACAATTCTAAGCTAATTTCGTAAATTTTAGGCTTTGGCTGATACATTATATTCATTGCTTAAAATGCTAATATAGTATCAAGGTTTACACTACAAGAAATCGGATTGAACATGTGTAGTGAACAATTATTACTTAAGGTATTTGCGACGATAAGTTTTATATGCGAAGAAGATGATAAATGAAATGTTTTCACATACTATGATGGTATAAATACCATAGAATGCTGATGAGCTATTATTTTACTATTTTGCATTTAGACACAATATTGTATTCATTGTTGAAAAGGCTTAAGTGGCATCATATAGTTTACACTATTCGGAATCGGCAGGAAGGTGAAACAAAAGGTTAACACTTAAGGGTTTTAGGCTGACAAGATTAATATGCAAACTTTAACAAAATAACATTATTTTTATAGAATATGATAGTATAAACTTTGTAGAGTGTTTCTAAACTAGTTTTACTGTTTTTGGTATTTAAACGAGTTATTCTATCTATCGCTGAAATAGCCTAAATGATCATACTTGAATCCTTAAATCGGCCAAGTTTCAAACTTGATTTCCAACTACGCTATACATGATTCTTGATTCATTTTTCAGGTATTAGCAGAATACCATCCTAGAAATATTATAAAGTTGGTTTGGCATTATTTTAACTTTAATTGCAATAGATTATCTATTTACTTATTGTTATAATTAACATTTCCTTTCATTAAAAGAATGAAATTTCAACCTTATCTTAAATATTTCCACATACACAGATCCTTACTGTTTTTAAGAACTTATTGTAAATTACATTATCATTTTGTGAGCCATTACACTGTTACTTTTACTAATGACCATATTAAGGTTATTAGCGACTATAAAGCAAATAATTTAAAATGAGTTCAACATTTAAATATTTATATATATTTGAGTTTATTATGATCCCAGAGACACATAAAAATTTATTTAACGATCTTAGCATTTATATTTTTCATATGTACAACAATGCTCATAATAGTGAGTTCATATCGTCTTAAATTTAAGTAATTGTTCGTAATATAAAAATTCAATATTTTTGTATATTTGAATTAATATTGATCTTATCATCATATTAATATTTGTTTCACCATTTGATTGCTTATTATACATAAATTCTCATTTAAAATCATATTAGCATTATAACCATAGTTTAATATAATAATTATTCTCAGGTCATAAATTAAATATTTTTACATATTTATATTCTTTATGATTTTAGATGAATAATGAAATTTATCTCATTGAATTTTGATTCATATTGCACAAGATATACAAGAATGAATTCATTTCGGGATTGAAAATGCCCAGAAATTGGAAATACGTTTTACCAATATAGAAAACGTCTTCCTCTTCTGCTCTTCTTCCATCTGCGCCTACTGTTTCTTCGGTCCCACTGCGCAGAGACAGAAACAGGGGACGGCTTGGGGCTTCACTAGCGACAGTTCTCCCAGAAGTCTCCCCGTGGCGAGGACACCAAAGCATCGGCTCGGCAAGGGAACTTCTGGGAGAGTCTTGATTCGGCGGAAGAGACAATGAGGCGGCCCGCCGAGCTCAATGGCGGCAACAATGGTGGCTCGGTGAAGAAGATGACCAGGGCGATCCCGGCTTGAATCGGCAGCCTTGTGAGCAGCAGGGGACACTGGGGAGTCCATTTCTGTGGTTGCTTCACTGGAAGAGTTACCGGGATAGGCTGCCACCGATGACCGGACATGGGGAAGAAGGGGCGCACGGGAGCAGCAAATTTTCGTATGGAGGAGACCAGATTTTCTTGAGGGTTTTTTATGCTGGTGGTTCGATGATGCTCTGGCTCAACCTGATTCGGGAATGGTTGGCTTTATGGCTTGGATTTCGCTTCGCGGCTTAGAGCACAGAGGCTTGGCAATGGCGGAATTTGGGGCGAGCTCATGCGCCTGGCTTGAGGAGAAGGAAGGGGAACTGAGGGGGAGTGAGAAGGGGGTCCTTGCGGTCACTGGGGCATGGGTTATAGCCAAGGATTGCAGCGCATTGAGTGGGATTCGTGGTAGCAATCGCTGGCTTCATGCGCAGAGTTTCGAAGACTTCGCCTCAGTGGAACGAACGGCTTCGGGAGAGTTCTTCAGTGGAGCAAACGGCAAAAGAAGAAGATGGTCTGGCAACAGGGACCATTGTCAGTGACTGTCAGCTTCTCCATGTGCCAACGGAACGGGATAGCAACGATTGGCCCACACGTCGGCGACTCCGATTAAATTTCGTTTCGAATTTTAATTTTTGATTGAGATCAATCGAAGTCTAGTATTTTTCAAATTTTGTTTTTCAAAAGGATTTGACTTCAGAATTCTTCTATAAATTTTTCAATTCAAAATATGGTTCCAATATTTTATGTAAATTCTGACAATACATTGTTTTGATTTAAATGTTGTTTTTCTATTTTATCTCTTCATTATTCTATGCATAAAATTTCAATTGCTGGCAAAAATGATTTAATTGAATGATCAGGTTTCTCATGGCAATTTTCTAAGTTTTTACTTTTTATCTTTTTGCCTTTTTCTCTTTTTCATTCTTTAATTCCATTTGTTGGATTTTCATACAATATAAAACTCCAAGGAAATTCAATTAAAAACCAATGATGCCAAGAAACTCAGAAATAAATATTTCCAAACTTATAATATTTATTTTTATATTACTTTACTTTTCAGGATGTTACATCCATATAAATTATAATAATTCTGACAAGACGTTATGCACAGTTTTCAGATTTCTAGTTTTGATTTATCAGACAATCTAAATATTTTGTAAACTTTTTGAAACTTTGTTTTTCTAATTTATTTGAGCTAAGAATTCTTATGTAAAATTTTCAACACAAAATATTGCTCCAGGAATTTATAAAAATTCGACATTCAAAGTACTAGTTTTCAATTCTCTCTGTTATTGAATTTTAAATATTCTAAAATAATGTATTAATTTCTGTAATTTTTACTATGTATTAATTTATGGTTTCAGAAGATAATATAAAATTTTCAGATTGAAATGATGACATAATATTTCCATTTAATTCTGACATTTTTACTATTGCTAGTCAAGGTTCATTAAATGGCATTTAATTCACCCATAAATGCTTGATATGACATCTTAAAATTTATAAATGAGTCACTGGGGTTTTCATAAATTTATATAAAATTTTTACTTATTTTATTGTTGTAATCTTTTTGCTCCTCTCTTTATCCATTATTTCAATTTATATTAAATGGATTTCTTAAGAACCAAAATTCAAGAAAATTTATGGTTAAATGAAATTTCAAATTGGATTTTATTTTCAATTTATTTTAATATTTTGATTGATCTGTAAATTCTATTTTGCAGCTCATCCTTTGACTAAGGTTGATTTCAACATGTTGAGATGAAGGATAAGATTTTTAATTTATTCTCTAAATTTTAACTGAAAATTTTATTCAATTTCATTTTCTAAATTTTTATATTCTTATTTTATTATTTAAAATTTTCAGGATGTTACAGATATTCATTCTGATCATGAATCGTTGAAACATATTATAAGTCAAGCTAAACTAAACCGCAGACATTCTCGTTGGGTTGAATTCATTGGATTTTTCCTTATGTCATAAAACACAAGAAAGAGAATGAAAATATGATTGCTAATGCTTTGTCTAGATGGTATACTTTGTTTTCATAACTTGATTGTAGAATTTTGGGCTTAGAGACAATTAAAGATTTATATGCTTCTAATGATGAATTAGAAAATGTCATATCCAATCGTAAAGATGACAAATGCTAGAATGAATTTTTTTTAAATGAACGGTTCTTGTTTAGGGCTAATAAGCTTTGCATTCCAACGAGCTCTATTCATCTTTTGTTGCTAAAGGAGGCGCATGGAGAACTCATGGGACATTTTGGCATCAAGAAGACAAAGGACATCCCTACTGAGCATTTTTATTAGCCAAAGATGAGGTGCGATGTCGAGCACTATGTTGCTCACTGTACTACATGCCAAAAAGCTAAGTCTCGATTAAATCCACATGGTTTATATATGCATCTTTCTGTTCCTAATGTGTTTTGGGAGGATATTTCTATGTAGTTCATATTTTTCTTATTGAGAATGGATTGCTACCTAAGTTATATGATGTTATTCTACTCAGGAACCATGGTGAAGGGAGCAGCACTACCACCATAACAAATCCAGTCTGATCATGCTTCAATTCCATCCTAATTCCGAATCAGCCTGAAGTACCAATTTAAAACAATCATAACTTTCACATACTAAGTCCGTTGGAGGTGTGCGAGTACTTGATTGAAAGCTTACGATGAGACTTTTCCAATGGATTGGCCTCAAGTTCAAATTTGTTGTCTATATATCACAATCGTCAAAGAAAGTTGCTGTATCATTTTTACCAATTGGGCTTCAACCTATGTAATAGGAAGGCCCAGGAGGAATCCATATCCGTGTCCATCTCCTGGTTACACCCCCTTTACATGTTTATTCAAATCAGTTGAGCTCCCTCATGAGACTTGGGGTTTGTTTAGTCGTAGTTTTCCTTAGTGAAATTATTTGATATTATCTTGTTCGGCTAGATCAATAACAATACCGTGCTTTGAAACCCTGCATCAATACTTCAATTATATTTGCAATTTCAGATTGCTTTTGCTTTGTTCTTACTTGTTCTTCGATTGCTTACAAGAATCGATCTTTGTGATTAGGTCAATCAGGCTTTGGTAAGGTTGATAACAATTCAAAGTTTGTTTCAGAAATTGATTGGTGTCGATCGTGTTTTAGTCGGTAACTTGGATTGTGAGGATCATCTCCACTAATCGAGAGTTGTCTATCTCATCGAAAAATCGGACCTTCATTTGCCTCATCAAGGAGGAGGAAGAAGAGGAGGAAGGGGAGGAGAAGGAGGTGGAGGAAGAACAAGTCGTCGTTAACATTGCAGGTGTAATTTTTGCTTTTGTCAATTTTTACTTTAGTTGTATAGAGTGGTACTATTACATGGTTATGTAGGTATTTTAAGTTTTGTAATAGTATTTAAAATATGTAGAATGGATCAGATTGGACATGAAAAATTATGAAAAGTATGTGCAATAATATATAGTTTAGAAATTAAATTTATGAATGTTTGCATTACTCGTTACATGTCGTGTAGAGTAGACATGATGGAGTTATGTTGCGTACGTAGTAACAATTTGATGAAATGCTTGACATCAGTGGCGGATTTAAAGGCGGGGGTTAGGTGGGCTGGAGCCCCACCCTTGGCCCAGCCACCGAAGGCCCCCCCCCCCAGCTGGGCCGGCCCAATTGTGCAAGACGACAAAGTAATCTGGGCGATCTTCGACTCTTGGTCTTCTTTGTCGTTGCCGATCCAATTCTCGCCGAGTCGCCAACTAGTGCTGTGCACCGACTGCACGTCTTCCCAGCTCCCATCCATCTCGCGTCTTGCGGTCTCGCCTTGCACGGTCGCTGCAGTCGCCGACGCCGGCGACCGGCGTCAAGCACGCCACAGGCGGCGGCAGACGGCCTACAGGCTCCAGGCAAGGACGCTAGTCGCTAGAACTTGTGTCTTTTGTCTTGTATCTTAATTAGTTGTATCTTGTATGCATGAATTTTCTAGTCGGCAACGGCAAGCATGAAGCACATGCACATCAGCGCATGCATGAATTATCTAGTCGGCAAGCATGAAGATGATCTGCACATGAATTTTCTAGTCGGCCACTAGGCAAGCACATGCACTAAATTTTCTAGTCGGTCTGGACTCTTGTCTGGAGAGATTGGAGACCTTTTAGTCACGCATGAAATTTTTTTTTGTGATCGCTGTAGATGTTAAATTTGTGATTCTTTGCTAATTTGTATCATGCCATGCAGTAGATGTTAAATTAATTGAATTTGTTTTTATTGAGCAGAATAGACTACAATGAAGAGATATTTTAAATTAATTGAAAGGGATTTCTCAGCAATGAAGATTATCAAGACAGATTTATGTAATAAAATAAGTGATGACTGGTTAAATGATCTCATGGTGTGCTACATTGAGCGAGACATATTTTCAAAGATAGATATGGAAGATATATTACAACGTTTTGAGAACATGAAAACCCGTAAATATCAACTATCAACTCTTCAGAAGTAATGATTGGTACGTTTTTTTCCTTTATATTGTTACACACTTATATTATATGTGACTGTTAAACAAATGTTTGCAAACTTTGAATACTCTATAGAGAAGGGGTTCCATACATGGGTACACAAAGGGTGGAATTGGACCATTTTTCAAATGTGGTGGCTAGCCACGTGCAGGGGGTGTCTATAGGGTACGGTAACGAGATGATTGTACCACCTGTTCTGGTTGGACCGTGAGTTGTATGTTCTAAAGCTGTACATAGTATGCTGTTGAAAACGGGACTACATATTCTGGGAGTTAGTGAAACCGAAGAGATCGAATCGTGGTGCTCTCTTATAAGATTAACGAATGAGAAAAGTTGGATATTAGTGTTAGTTCGTTCAAGTATTTCACAAAGTCCATTCGGCCATTGGGTGCATGCAATGGGCGGCTAGCTGCTGGGTGCTTGTGGTCAACCAGAAATTTAAATGTGTTGCCAGCTTGTCAGTCTTCCATTCGTACATCAACAGGTTTGCACATGTTACAGCACGACAATATGCGTTATATTGGTGTCGTTTCTGCCGGGGCAAACAGTGCAACGTCCTCTGAAGTGAGCAGTTGCTTGCACGCAATGAAAACGCGGTCGATATAGCAAGCAGTAGAAGAAAAGTTGCAGCAGTATGCATGTCCGAACAAGGAACCTCGTGAGCGAACAGGATCGGTTCGAGGAGCGGACATGCTCACATGCGGTGACCGGAGTACGGCTGCAAGATGGCATGGCCTGGGCTGGGCCCGGGGACGGGGGTTCCTCTTATTTCTCCGTCGAAGGCGTTCGAGACTACGAGCCATCGATCAAACAAGAACAACATTTCAAATTGGCAAGTGTCCTGTTTTTTTTTAAAAAAAGAGAGAAATTTGTTGTTATCGTGTACTCTTCGTCTAATACATAGGAATTTCACATAAATTTTACGAAAATTTTACACTAAACATTCCAATTTCAGTAAAAATAAAGGAAAATTTTGGCATCCAAAAAAAGGACGTACTAGCTGCCCCATGTGGATTGAACAGCTTGAAAGAAGAGGGATGTACTGTATGTTTGTGCCTGCGCATCCCTGCCTAACACGCCAGGCGCAGACTATGGGTTGTTTGAAAGCAATGTATTTCATAGTTTTTATGTAATATCATGGTTTCTAAGAATATCATGGTATTTTATATCATAAAATATTTGGTTACCATGCCAAAAACTCTGTATTAAAAATTACGGTTTGGTAGATACTATGGTACTTTTAGAGTATTTGAAACTTCACTCCAACCCAAAGTTTTCATGGTTTTAGCTAGCTTCTTGTCTATTTCCACTCATACCATGGTTTGTGATGTTGCATCCAAACAGTTGGTAGTTCCAAGAAATACTATGGCTTCAAAGAGGTTTGGTAAAACCATAGTATTCATGACAAAACAATTGCAAACTATAGTATATCAAAAGCATAGTTTTGAAAAATTATGCTTCCAAACAGGACCTATGTGTATATACTTCATTACCGTACTATGAAAAGAGATGCAACCAAATTTACTTCGGCTGCGTACGCTAGCACGTACTTGCCCGTAACAGGTTTGAATCATTCTATCGAATATCTAAATGTGACATATAGGTATGTACCGAAAATTCAAAGATTATACCATATATGCTTAGTCAAACATCTAGAAACTTCGGATATCGTGGGCTCAATTATATGGGATAAGATATACGCAGAGGGAGTATCTTCATATAAGGAAAGACTCAAGAAAGGACTCGATCATTTTCCTGTTACGAAAAAACTAACTCGAGTACGTCTGATATTCAGAGAAGTTTGGATACACTGCGAAGATCATGTAACGATAGACTCCTCATCAGCTACGATCTGGTATCCCAAACCGACTACAACTCAATCTGAGGTAAGGCTACCTCGACTATATAAGGCCGGGGTAAGCATCCCTAAGAGGACAAACAATTCTCAAACTAGAAGTAATTCCTAGGAGGGGAAGCAATTCTTAGACTATGAGCCATCCAGAGCTAGACAAGCGAGAAGATCTTTTGAGCAGGCATCCAAGAGCCGACAAACTGCATTTCTCCAACCCTTAGCTATAGTTTAGTCACCCCTTAAAATCAAGGGAGATTTAGATATTTGCCACTCTTCAATTTCAAACTTCGACGCCATGTACAAATCATGCCACTGGAGTGTCATTTTTTATACATGGCGTCGAATTTTCATGTTGAAGGGTGGCAAATATCTAATTAATTCTAAAATGAATCTTCATTATAATTAAAGCTAAGGTCCTGCTTTATACTCTGTTCATTGACTCCATATGTCATCTCCATACAAGAGTAGAATGTTACTCCATCCGGGGGCCTGAACCTGTTTATATTGTACGCCTCCGATTTCGTGTTTGACTTTGCTAATCCGAAGGTACCCGAAACTATAAGTTTATTATCGATTTTTAAACTTTGATAGTTGGTGTGCCGTATAGGGGCCTTCAGCTGTTTTTGTAGATTAGACATGTCTTCTATACGTGTTCATAATAGAGTCTTCGATGTTGACTCTTGTAGTGACTTCAGCTTGATCACCTTTATCGACCAAGCTCCAACAGTCGGATCTGAGATCGCCTTCAGAACCATGCTTTATCGATGGGGCCGGGTAGAGATCTTGGACACATCAGCTTCACCGAGTCCCGCTTGTGGGACCCATGCCGAGAGGTGTACTTCATAGACTTCAACTCTATGGAGCTCAGCGTCCTCAAGTACGTCGAACAGAGAGTGACATCAACAACGATGGCCTTAGCAGCCAGAACAGAAGTCAGAGTAGTAGCCAAATAGATCGATGCGTGTTCATGGCCGAAGCCAACAATGGTGCTAAAAAAGGATCTAAAGGCAGAAACCACAAGTGATCAGGGACACCAAATCCCCCCGTGTACGCCTCAAGATCCTGCAGCGGTGACAACTACAGCGCAGGTGGCCGCAAACGCTGTTGCTTCCAACACTACAGATCATTGACGAGATCTAGCAGTCGTGGCCACAACCGGGATCGTGGCCAATCTGTTAAAACAACTCGATCTCGACAATCCAATGACTACCCACTCGCGGGCGCCGGATTTTCAGGGATAGCAAATTCTTCAGTAACGCAACCACAATGGCGGTCCGGCCATGTCCTAGGAGCAGCGTCCCATCTGAGCCATAACAGCGACATCTTCAGTACCCCTAAGGCAAATGTCCAGTGCACTCATATGTTACTGAAATCTCTTCCGCCACTGGATCTGGGCAACCCGATGACTCCAATGTTTGACTAGATGAAAACGCTACTCGATCTAACGCAAGCTCAGACCACTCAAGCAGCTAACTCGAGGTTCGGACGCCTCAGCCAACAGGGTGACAGGAGCCAGCTGCTTGGACCATCTCACGATAGTCATCGAGTAGCGAGATTGGTGGTAGTTAGTTCTAGCCATCGTGCCTCTAGGACAGCTTGTTCCAACCTCCACTAGAGACACCCTAGAGATCTTCGAAGCCGTATTCCTCATGATCGACGGGATTTGTGTGACGTCCTTCACGATCGAAGGGAAAAACGTGACTATGAAGGCCGCGAGCAACGAGAAAACGAGTCCTCACCTTCGAAGGGCCAATCTCCCTCACGCCGGACTCGACGAGGCAAATCTCCGCCCTCAAGGGGCTGCTCGCTGGCACGGCGTAGGTTATCTCCTCGACAAGAAGTATGACAATGTCTGCGACAGGCGACCCTTGAAGACGTCGATGAGGGGTGCAAAGCGTTCACTCCCGAGCTATACGTAGTCAGATGGCCGGACAAGTTTAAGCCAGGCCCTATCGAGAAATACTCGGGCAAAATCAACCCCGTTAAATGGCTGCAGATCTACACTACAGTCATGAGGGTTGCCGGAGTAAACGAGAAGGTGATGATCAACTACCTGCTTACCACCCTGGATGGTGCAGCGAGATCTTGGTTACTCAACCTCCCACCTTAATCGATATCATCGTGGGTGGAGTTGCGGGTCCAATTCATTGCCAATTTATAGGGTATGTATGAACACCCTAGAATGCGCAGCGACTTGCATCGAGTGATACAGAAGCTAGGAGAATCATTGCGCGGCTTCATCAAATGCTTTAGCGACAAGCACAACTTGATACCTGACATCTCAGATGAAGCGGTCATAGTGGCCTTCGAGAACAGTGTCAAGGATAGAGAGTTGAAGGGAAAGCTTGCTACTTGAAAGATCAGAACCACTAAGGAACTCTTTAAGTTGGCAGACAAATATGCCATATACGCTGAGACCCGAGACCATCTCGATAACCCCAAACCTGACAGCGACAAACCTGAGTCATCCAAGCAAGGGGCGAAGAGGAACAAAAAACACGGGGAGAAACGCTAAAGTGACTCCAATATAGCTGCGGTTGAAAGGGGCAAGGCGCGCAATATCGGTGACTGTAGCATCCTGAAAATTTTAAATAATAAAATGAAAATATAAAAATTTGGAAAATGAAATTGAATAAAATTTTTAGTTAAAATTTAGAGAATGAATTAAAATCTTATCCTTCATCTCAACATGTTGAAATCAACCTTAATCAAAGGATGAGCTACAAAATAAAATTTGAAAATCAATCAAAATATGAATGTAAGTTGAAAATAAAATTTACATTGAAATTTCATTTAATTATAAATTATCTTGAATTTTGGTTCTTAAGAAATCCTTTTTAGTATAAACTCAAATAATGGATAAAGAGAAGAATAAAATGATATGACAATAAAATAAATAAAAATTTTATTTAATCTCAGGAAACCTCCAGTGACTCATTTGAAAAATTTAAAATGTCATATCAAGCATTTATGGGCAAATTAAAAGCTATTTAATGTATCTTGACTAGCAATAGTAAAAATGTTAGAATTAAATGAAAATATTCTGTCATCATTCGATCTAAAAATTTTATATTATCTTCTTCATCAATAAATTCATCTACAGTAAAATTTACGAAATTAATAAATTAATTTGTGATATTTAAAAATTCAAAAATAGAGAGATTAGTAAACTAGTAATCTGATTGTCAGAATTTTAGTAAATTAAATACAAAGTATTTAAATATTTAAATTTTAATAAAGGATAATAATATCAAGAGGAACTCTTATAAAAATTTTAAAAAGTTTTAATAAGATTTAATCTCTCTGATAAATCCAAAACAGAAAATAGAAATATGTGCATAGTTCCTTGTCAGAATTATTATAATTTCAATGGATAATATTTTCCTCTGAAATTTAAACAGTATGAAGCTAAGTCCCTGTCCATCATGCAATAAATTCCTCAATAAATTGGCATCATGATTCCTAACTGATTCAATGAACCCATGCCAGCTCTGGTTCCTGAAATTGCTTGAGGTCACCTCGCCACTCACTGCCAAACGGTCACCTCGCCACTCACTGCCAAACGGTCACCTCGCCACTCACTGCCAAATGGACCTAGGTCTCTTGCGACCCCACCAGTCGGTCGCAGCGCCCAGCGTCTTCTTCCTCTGGCTGCCAAAGCCCCCGAGCAATTCCTTCACGCGCTCCTGTGGCTAGCGTCACTCCTCTGCCATGAGCGCCGCCCGGCCAGTGATTCTCCGCCACGACAACTCCACGCGGCCACCTCCTCCGTGTTTCCCGGGCGCCATCATGCCTCCCCATGTGCAGCATAGCTCTCCTCACCGAGTCGCCCAGCCAAGACCGAGCTCAACCGGCCAAGGCCTATATGTGTCCTCGCCATCTATAAATAGCACCCCGAGACCACCTTTGCTTGCGTTTCACTTCCCTTCTCTGTATCCTTCGTTTTCCCTAGACGAGATGCCCAGAATTTGCCCCAATTCCGCCATGACTAAAGGACTAGAGCTCAGCCCAAATGCAAAATCGAGCCAAATCACTCATCCATTTCCAAATTCCTTTAAGCCTTAGCATCAGCAAGGTACAAGAGCTAAAAGCCCTCAAGAAAATTCAGTAACCCTCATGTGAAATGTCACCGCCACTGTGAGCCTTCTTCTCCAACTCTGGTCATTTGACGGCAGAGCTCCTCGGCCACCCTCTGCTCAAAATAAACCCACAAATGGAACCCATGTGACTCCTTGATGCTCAATCCGCTACCCATTCAAGCCGAACTGCCTTCGTCTTCGTCTTGGCGAGTCGCCATTTCCGTTGCCGCCTCTCCTCTGTGGCAGCTCGCCTCAGTCCGCCGCCAGCCGTGGAACCATTCTCCTCTGTTCCCATGGGTGAGCCTCAGTCCCCTGGTGCTCATCTCACTGACGGCCGGACCTCCACGGAGCTGCTTCGCCGCCAACAGCCGTGGAACCATTCTCCTCTGTTCTCGGGTCTATGGCAAGCAGGCCCCCACTGTCAGCCAGAGTAAGCCTCCTCCTGTTCAAGCCTTTCAAGGCGCGTTCCAGTATTGAAAGCATATTTTTCATTTTCTCTGGAATTTCCTAAAACCGAATCAATTCAATCTTGAATATCTTCTGCATTTTTAATCCAAATGAAATGAAACAAAATTATAAAATCATCTGAAATTAAATACTTCCAGAATATACAAAATTATTTTGAAAAAGATTTCTGGATAAATTTGAAATTCAAATTTAAAGAAAAAGGGATAAATATATGCTATGTATAAGATTTTTGTAAATAAACTCGTAATTACCTAAAACCAATTTTAATAGAATCCTTATGCTTCTAGGAACTCAAAAATATAAAAATATTTAAATTTCAACTTTATTTGTATCATTTCCTAATAAAGGATAATTGCAATACCATAAATATTCAAAAAGCAGTAATTGGTACAAAAGAAATATAAAATGAACAAGGCTGAATTCTATATGACAGTATGTTAGTAGATTATTTGAATATGCCAAAATATTTAAGAAATAAATTTGACTTGAATTGTTTTATAAATAAGAAGAAGACTTATAGATATGCATGTATTGAATAAACTAGCAATAATATACATTTGTATATATTCATATAATTCAAAATGGATTATGAACTCTGGTCCACTTTACAGCAACAAAAGATTTCATATAACTTCATAAGTTAAATATTAGATTAGGCAAAGCTATCTTATTATATTCGATGAAGATAAACCCATAACAATAGGCAAAATAAACTAAATAAAATTTAACTTATAAAAGCCTTTAAATCCTCTTATGTTTGTAAACTATCACGGCCTTAATCAAAATAATACGAAACTAGTTCTAAAACACTTCTAAGGTCATTCCCTAAGTATGACAGAAAAATGAGTAAGTGATCATGTAAATGTAGTCGGAAACTTCTATGAAATCCAAATTCCGATAACGTCCATTATATGATCATTTAAGCCTTTTCGGCAACATGTAGAATATCTCGTCTAAATATCAATTTGGGAAAGATCAGTGTAGAAACAATATTTGGTATATGGACTATCATAATCTAGAAAAAAATAGTAGTTACAACTTACTTATCAATGAGATCCAGCTAATTCAAAACCCTTAAGTGTTAATCATGCGCTTCACCATTCTCGCAGATTCCGTATAACGTAAGTTTTGTCATACCACATAAGCCCTTTTAATGATGAATATAATGTATTGTCCAAATCCTAAAATTTATAAAATTGAAATAGAAATACTCTCCAAAGTATAGACTACCATAATATGAAGAAATAATCTTATTCCGTTATGCTTTGAATATTAATCCTGTTAGCATAATAACCTAAAGTACTATGATTACCGAACTTGATAACATGAGTTAACGAACTCAGAAACGACGAAAAAATCCAAAATTAAGATATTTGTATCACCAGAACCTTATTATTAAAAAGTATGAATATATAACTAGTAACCTATCATGATAGGTCTAGTATATTCAAACTAATTCTTATACAATGTTAATTAAGAGATGAATACCATTCACATATATATACAACAAATCGATTGATGCTTAATTTTATTAATCTAAATAATTTTTGCATCTTGAATTCATAAAATAAAATTAATAAATTCATAAAGAGCAATCCCTGTTCTTTGTAAAGAGTCTTTATTTGCTTTTCTATCTATTTTCTTTTTGCCCTTATTAAAGTTTATTATTTGATATATTTCCGTCGAACGACGTGTAGAACCCGATGTAACTAACTCCGTCACTGTCAACGCCGGCTACGACCACGATTTCGTTGTAAACGACAAATAAGCAAGCCAAGCACCCCTTTGAACATATTGATCCCAGTATTTATTTTCCTTTTATTTATCAAATGGTTTCATGCATGCGTTTATTTTTCAGAATTAAGCTACGCCAGGTAATGGTAGAATATACCCGTTATCTCATGGACTTCCTTGATAAGTATGAACATGTGAACCTTAATAACCATAGGATGGGGTTAGACAATAAATAATGTCAACATGGGTTTAAGCGATTACATATTATCCATGCTTAGCCATGCTTTAGAATCAATGTTGGATATGATCAGATCAAAAATTGTTTATTAAGAACTTGAAAATGTTGGTTGCGACATGGTGTCGGACATGGGTATTTTGAATAAAAACTCCAAATAAAACTATGATTTTGATACAGGCAATTATTGGAAATAGCCGGATGTACAATGGGGATTGTACGTAGTGTAGGGTGAAGTATTGCCCGTGTCAGATTAAGGACCAAGCTATAGGTTGCTTATAAGCCAAGAAATCCGTGCAACCACAAGTGCTGGTATGGGACAGTCGTAACCTATTAAGTTGCTTAAATCTGGCTTTGCACAATGGTAGGCGGGAGATAGTAGAAGCACTCCGATCAGGGTTTGCTTGTGAGGGGCTTCCACACTGCAGTTTGGGTAAATGCATGTCGGTACAACGGTGTACGCCTTGTTATGAGAAGAAACCTTTAGACGAGGAGGTCTACTACTCATATCTCCATTTCAAAAGACGATGTAGGTCTGCCGTTTATGTTTCTTCTTCATAGCAAGGATTAACGTCACTGGGCTGGTGCAAAGTTAGGTTTAGGTAATGTAACGGTTATGCTATGATCGCTCTGCGGCACACCTAAGGAAGTGTGCTAATAGCTTGCACAAAGAGTTGATCATTTCTTGTGGGTAAAGCTGTACACCTTTGCAGAGTGTAAATCTAATTAATTAGCCACGCCTACGGTCAAAAGCACTTAGTAACGTCATCACATAGCTAGTTGTTGTATTATTTACAAAATGGGATGATTTTCACTTGTTATGCTTTGTTTTGGCAAAGATTGTGGTTATGCCTTGGGTGGCTGGAAATTGGTTATCTCGACACTCACGTCATGGAGGACTGTGAGTTGCTACTTGTGCTTTATTGTTACTTTTATATCAATCAAACATGCTTCTACAAATTCCGTTTCACAATTGCAACTTGTCTTAAAAATCAAATATTGCTTTATGCAAATTAACCGTAGAAACCTCTTTTGACATGACTTGCATTTATGCATTTACAAATACCACCTTAAGTCTTGCTGAGTACGAAAGTACTTAACCTTGCTTATTATGAGGTTTTTGGTGGATAAGACCACGAACCTCCGAAGAATATATTTCCGTCGCAGGATACGGGAATTTCAAGATGAGCGATCTTTCTAGGGATTAGCACCTTGTCAGTTGCCTGAGGGTTGGATGGGTACACTACAAGATTTGCTTTTCCTGTACTATAAATTTCTACTCTAAGTGTAAAATACATTGTAATAATAGCTTCCGCATTAAAAATATGATGTATGGTTGTGGTTTCAATTGTTGTAAATGTGTGTACTAGATACTGATACAGGGACTAGTACGGAATGCACATGAGATTCTCATTTTAGCATTCTATGCTAAAATGAGGGTCGCTACAGTGACAACAAAGGCCAAAGCCGTAGAGGGAATAAATTTTGCCCAGTCCATCATACAGACAAACACGACTTCCATGAGTGCTAGGTGATCAGTAAGAAGGTCTAAGAGAATCTCAAGACCGCCCTCGCCGAGCGTGGAATCGAGCAGGCTAAAGAGAAGCCTGAGGACGATGAGCTCGAATACCGTGTGGATGACCACAAGTTGGCACATATTTTTGGGGGATCTGCCACGTACGGAGTCCAAAAGAGAGTACAAGGAAGCTAAAAAAGAGGTCAACCTGGCCACATTAGCTCTCCTTAGATTTCTCAAGTGGTTGGAAGTGCCGATCACCTTTGACCAATCAGATCACCTAGCCGCGGTTCCACATCCGGGACGATACCCCGTGGTGCTTGAGCCTACCATCGTCATTGTTAAGGTCGCTCAAATCTTGGTCGATGAAGGTAGTTTGCTAAACCTAATCTTCACAAAAACGCTGGAGAATATGGAGATCCCTTGGACAGAAATAAAGGCCGGAGCTGAGCCGTTCCATGGTATAACTCTGCGATCATCATCAATACCACTTGGCCAGATCGAGCTGCCGGTCATGTTTGACATGCCAGACAATTTTCACACCGAAAAGATCCTCTTCGATGTGGCGGATTTTGAGACCACCTATAATGTGATCCTAGGCCGCCTAATGCTAGCAAAATTCATGGCAGTGGTGCACTACGCGTACCAGACCGTCAAGATGCCGGTGACAAAAGGAGTCCTTACAATTAAGGGAGACCAGCACTCGCGGTTAGGTGTGACAAGCAGAGCCTAGAGATGGCCGAACATCTCTGCGGATTGGCAGCTAGTGCCGAGAGTGAGGGAATTAAGCGTCAAAAATCCAAGAGTAGCGATCAAGCTCTCGTGTCCAATAGTGCCGCCAAGAACCCGGTCGACGATGGCAAGAAGGACAAGAAGACCAATGGAGGTGTCAAAACGGTGCCTTTAGACTCGTTGGAGCCTTCCAAGACGGTCAAGGTAGGTGTCAACCTTAACTCCAAATAAGGACTCAAGCTCGTCACCTTTCTTCGGGCAAACCGTGATGTGTTTGCACGGCAACCGTCCGACATGCCGGGGGTCCCTAAGGAGGTGATCGAGCATCGATTGGCTGTGGAACCAAGCGCCAAACCTGTGGTGCAGAAGCAGTGCAGATTCGCGAAAGATTGAAAGCAGGCCATACAAGAGTAGGTTGGCAAACCCCTAAAGCCTGGCTTCTTTTCTTCTCAACAAAACCTACCCTAAGGATCCTTTTTTCTCTCCTCCGTATTAACCAAATAGTGGACTCCACTGCGGACTGTGAACTACTAAGTTTTCTAGATGCCTAATTGTGGTATCACCAAATTAGCATGTCTGCAGAGGATGAAGAGAAAACTGCTTTTACTACTCCTTTCGGTGTATTCTGTTATATTAAGATGCCATTTAGTTTAAAATGTGCTGGTGCTACGTATCAACGATGCATTCAAAGTTGCCTGAGGTCCCAAATCGGGCGCAATGTAGAAGCATATGTCGATGATATCGTGGTTAAATAAAAAACCAAGAGCACCTTAATCAGTGACCTCGAGGAAACATTTGACAATCTCAAGAAGTATCGAATGATGCTTAACCTTGAGAAGTGCACGTTTGGTGTTTCGTCAGACAAGCTTTTCAGTTTCCTAGTGTCCAGTCAAAGCCAACCCGCGCATAATTGAGGCTATCCACCAGATGCGTCCTCCGTGGACGCTGAAAGAAGTGCAAAAACTCATGGGCTGCGTCGTAGCTCTTAGTCAATTCATATCTCGGATGGGCGAGCGAGGGCTACCCTTTTTCAAACTACTCAAGAAGCAGGACACTTTTGAGTGGACCGAGGGGGACAGAAAAAGCTTTTTGAGATTTCAAAAGGTATTTATCGTCTCTGTTAATTTTGATTTTACCTAATGAAAAAGATGAGCTCTTTTTGTATATTGTAGCTACCCCTTAAGTAGTAAGTACAGTCCTGGTGGTCGAGCGGGATTGCCTCGAGAAAAAGGCCAAAGTCTACGTGAGCGAGGTCTTGCACGACGCTAGGCTGCGATACCCTCAAGTATAGAAGATGCTGTACGCCATCCTGTTGACTTCCCAGAAGCTGCGGCACTACTTCCAAGCGTACAAAATTATGGCCATGATGACGTATCCACTCAAAGAGGTAACATGCAACCGAGAGGCGACAGAGCGAATTGCACAGTGGGCGGTCAAACTCAATGAGTTCAAGGTCGAGTTTGCGTCGCAGAACAACGTCAGGTTCGGGGTCTTAGCAGACTTCATCGCGGAATGGACGCATGTCGAGAAAAAGGAGCATAAGACGGTCGATAACCACTAGACTATGTTCTTCGATGGATTGATCACGCTTCAGGGTTCGGGATCTGGCATCATGCTCAAATCTCCGACAGGTGAAGAGCTTAAATATGTCATCTAACTCGATTTTTAAGCTTCAAACAATGTTGCAGAATACGAGGGACTGGTCAACGGGCTCTGAATAGCTGCGTCACTTGGGATCAGACGACTACTCGTGAAAGAGGACTCACAGCTAGTCATAAACCAAGTGCAGAAGGAGTACCGGTGCTCGGATGACATCATAGCTGTATGCCTAAACGAGATTCGCAAGCTAGAGCACAAGTTCGAAGGGCTTGAGGTAAGACATATCCGGCGAAGTGATAACTCTGCCGCCGACGAACTTGCCAAGCTCGCTTTGTGCTGTTCACCCGCGCCTGCAGGAGTCTTCGTTGAGAAAATTCTTAAACCACCTGTCTCTCCTGTACGGGAGACATAAGCTGCCTAACTCGACCAACAGCCTGGTTGAGTCAGCGAGACGGAATCCGTAGATACGGAAGCTGCACTACTCGAACGTGAGCTGACTTGTAGCGTGTAGCTTCGTCTGATACGCAGGAATTTTGCATAAATTTTATGAAAATTTTACAAGAAATATTTGTATTTCAGTAAGAATCAAAGAAAATTTTCGCATCCAAGAAAGGGACGTACTGGCTGCCCTATGGATTGAACAGCTTGACGTACTGGCCGCCCTATTGTTTATTTGTACCTAAGCATCCCTGCCAAACACGGCAGGGGCAGATTATGTGTATATACTTCATTACCGTACTACGAAGAGAGACGTAACCAAGTTTACTTCTGCTGCGTGCGCTAGCACGTACTTGCATGGCCATAGCAGGTTTGAAGCCTTCAAACCTGACACAGTGTAGCACCCCTCTCGCTCTCCCCCAGTGTATATACTCCCCACCAAACTGTCACCGCACTTCCCATCTTAGCTCAACGACTAGGGACACCCCCGCACACACCAGACGACAGCGCAACACCGAGCAACACAACATGCGTTCAACTCGCCACCTCCACCTCGCCGTATCGGCCCTCCTCCTCGCCGCCGCCCTCCTACCCTCGGCCGTCCCGGTGGCCAGAGCCCAGGAAGAAACCGGTAAGCTCGCTCGCTACCTCAAACTAATTAATGCATGCTACGACTCCAGTACTCCACCATGCATGCGCATGCACGTAGATCTGTAAGCTCGCTCGCTCCCTCAACCTAATTAATGCATGCTACGATTCCACCATGCATGCATGTCCATTAATTGCTTTGACTCTTTAGTTGGTTTGTTGCAGAGCATGAGGAGGAGTTCAGCTACGTACCTGGCGCGCCGAACGGGCCGGAGAACTGGGGCGAGATCAAGGAGGAGTGGGCGGTTTGCGGCAGGGGCCAGATGCAGTCGCCCATCGATCTCTCCGACCCGAGCGTCTCGCTGATGCCCCAACTCGGCTACCTCAACTACTCCTACCGCCCCACCGAGGCCTCCATCGTCAACCGCGGCCACGACATCATGGTAGGATAGGATCCTTAATTCGACCGATAGTAATTTATTCTAGCAAGGAGCATTTTTACATTGGCCTGCCTCTCTTATCCCTTTCTTGATTACAAGTAGGGAGAATTGATAGATAGTGAAGAATTCCTAATCAATAAATGATTGATTGATTAACCGTGTGCAGGTTCGGTTCGAGGGCGACGCCGGGAGCCTTTCAATCAACGGCACGGCGTACTACCTCAAGCAGCTCCACTGGCACTCGCCCACCGAGCACAGCGTTAACGGCCGAAGGTGAGTGTTAAGTTGCGATTAATATTCCGGAACCACCTGGAATCGGAGGTGAGATGGAAAGATTCACATCAGATAAGTTGGTGTAACATCACTAGATAATGTATATATGCAACAATTATAATTAACATGTACAACAAAATACCCTCAATTGCAATAAAGTGTACGACGAAGTGTAACAAAAAATCCATTGGATTGCAACACAAAACACAACACTCAGACGTTCTTCCATACAACAATTGAGATCGCTCCATGAAACATTCTAATTAATTTGGATTGTGCAACTGTGTGCAATGATTGTTGCAACTGTGTGCAATGATTGCTGCAACGTGGAGAAAAATAAAAAAAATCCACTCTCCACAAAAACACTACCTACATCCAAAAATAACGACGACAATATTTAGATGAGCATGATGCAACATTTTAAATTGTGAATTGCAACATCTTGAGAATCTGTAATAAAAAATAATTCTCATGTCTTAAAACATCTATAGTAACAAAAAAAAACTTGTAGATGCAAAGAACAATTTACTCATTGGTTTTTGACCACGATAGTGGCAAAGGAGGCTAGCCTAATACCTCGTCACCAATAAGCCCGGATCTAGTGAAAACGAGGCCAACCTATATGCCTTGCCATTACCTTGATGTCTTGGTGCACGGTCTGGGGATTGCAGTGCTCGTGGATGTGGAGCACGCTGCGGCTCGCGCCGCGCGCGCCATCCAGCTGAGCCGTGCCGGAGGCGGCGTCCGGCGGCCGCTCGTGCAACCAGTCGTGGAGGGGCTGCCGTACGTTCGTCATGTACGGGTCGAGCAGCACCCGGAGCCTCTCCACGGATGCAGAAGCCCTGGAGCGGGACGTGGTTCTCGGGGCGCAGGTGGCGGGAATCACCTCAGTCCAGAACTCCCGCTCCACTAGACTTGGCACATGTCGCTGTTAAGCTTCTTTACTGCGGTGTTTGGAGAAACGGAGAAACTGGATGGGAGGATAGATCAGGAAATGAAGGGATCAACTAGGAGGCGTCTCTATAACTCGTGTGATTTTATGAGGAGCGAGAGGCATCAATGTGTGTTTCGTGGCCTTCCCATGGGCTGTGGACTTTAGTTACTAACGTCCGATTGATCGGAATCTTGTTACCGGCGATTCTGTTAAGGGTATGTTTAGAACAGCTGTTTTTTTAGTTTTAAACAAAAACTCTCCTAAATAGTATGACTATAAAGCAGCTGAAAAATTAAGTCACAACAGAAATACTCCTAAAAGCTGCAGCTGCTGAGGAGGAGCTTTTCAGCTGTGGCTTCGTTTAACCATCTCCCACCTTGGTCGCTCTGCCTTCTAGACCTCCACCACCCTATCTCATCGCCTCCACAGCCGCTAGCTATAGTTGCTTTACAACCCAGCAAATAAAAAGTAACTTTTCAGCCCAACTACAGCTCTCCAAATTAGGGGTGTAAACGGGTCGGATTCAGGCGGGTAGTAGGTTATCCCATACCCTACCCTATTATTTTTTCTCCGGGTATGGGTACGGGCACGGGTAGTAAAAATCGGGTAGGGTACGGGTAACGGGTAGCATTTTCTACGGACGGGTAGAAATCGGGTTCCGGGTAGTGTGCGGACGGGTATAATCTGCATAACGGTACTTCATCGGGTAGTACACGAAATACCTAGAATCAAAATATGCAATGAAAACAATCCAACTATCACACTAGTACATCACATAATACAATAGATAATGCCATATAGTCTAACAAACATACATGATCTCAAATTTTTATGAGAGATTACTAATTTCTTCAGTATCATTATATAGATAATGCCGTATAGTCAGAATTTTATAAATTTTCTTGAGTGTGATCATGATCTCAAATTTTTATGAGAGATTAATAATTTCTTCAGCATCATTATATAAAATTTTAAAAATTTTATAACATAGTTTGGATAATTTTTCATTTCGTTCAAATTTGTCGATAAGCCTTTTAACAGACAGTAGTACTGTTCGAATTTTAAAACTTCATAACATTTGATCATCATCTAAAAAGTTTATGACAATATTATAGATATGTCAGGACCATCCACAAAAATTTCAAAATTTTATAACCTCGTTTGTTCTAATTTTCATTCGGTTCAAACTTGCTACCATCGTTTTATCGGGATAGTAGCAATGTTTGAATTTTTAAAAATTCTTCAAATTTGATAATCACCTGAAAATTTAATGAGAACATCTATGATGTGTTAGGAACCTTCAAAAAAAATTTCAAAATTGTTTGACATCGTTTGATCTATTTTTTGATCAGTGCAATTTCGTCGAAATTTCAGGAATTAGTAGTACCCGCCGGGTACCCGAATTGTGAAAATTATCCGGGTACCCGTACCCGACCCGTACCCACCGGGTATTGCCCATCCCGTACCCTACCCGTACCCGCATCTAACCTACCCGGGTACTACCCGTACCCGTACCCGTACCCGGCGGGTAGTGTAAAATAGTTTTCCATTAGGGTAATTTTGCCTCCGGATACGGGTACAGGTCGGGTATTACCCGACCCATTTACACCCCTACTCCAAATATACCCTAATATTCACGGCGGCCTCTCTTAATGGCCCAGTACGCTTAACGTAGACATGGACACACCTTTAATGCTAATTAGCAAGGCCCAGTACGCTTAACGTAGACATGGACACACCTTTAATGCTAATTAGCAAGTCGTAGTAGTACTACTACTCGTCCTAATTGCTCCGAGATGCGTGCGTGTCTGCAGGTACGACATGGAGCTGCACATGGTCCACGAAAGCGCCAAGAACAAGGCTGCCGTGATCGGCCTCCTCTACCAAATTGGCAGCAGGCACGACGCTTTCCTGCACAAGGTTTGTCCGTTTCTTTGATCAAGCTAAGCTAAGCTAAGCATGCGTGCCATGGCATGGCATAGCACCTTGCTTTGCTTTACTTAATTTAAGAGAGGTGCTTTTATGTTTTTTTTAAGTTATATAAATATTAAAGTATAAATAAAGGATAGATGATGATTACTTATCTTTTCGTTTATTTTAAGATTTATACAACTTGTATTGAGAGGGAAAGTATTAAAGCACGGCTCTTAATTTAATCCCTTGCAAGCTGCAACGTCGCCACCAGCTGCTACTCGTTTTAGTTGGTCAATTAACAATTTGATGCATCGTGCACGTACGCGTGGTTCCTCTTGCAGCTGGAGCCGTTCATCAAGATGATAGCAGGCTCGAAGGACAGGGAGGAGAAGGTCGGCGTGGTTGATCCCAGGGTAGCGATTGGCAGGGCCTGCGTGTACTACCGATACATGGGCTCCCTCACCACGCCGCCGTGCACGGAGGGGGTCATCTGGACGATCGTCAAGAGCGTACGTAGTACACCTGTCCCGACATTTCGCCTCATCTCAAGCATCTTCTCTTTTTGGTCTTTGTTTATTTATGGTGATTAGAATTTTGATCACGACACGACCAACTGTGCAAAGAAGTCGTTGTTATATTCTTCGGTGAGGTGTCTCTTGTCGGTTATCAGCTAGGGTCGGTGAGGGAATTTTTTGCTGAGATTTTTATGGGTTTTGCAGGTTCGCACCGTGTCGAGGTACCAGCTGAAGCTCCTCAGGGAGGCCGTCCACGACGTAAGTTTTTTTCGACGTGTCAATTCCATTAATTAATTTCGATGTTCACGTCATGTCGTTCAACCATGAACGCGACCGCCCCCAGAGTCTTCAGGCTTGTCTTCTTGTCTGACTAACAATAGACCGGGGCCGGGTAGGAATGTCGAGATAGAGCTGTAGAGTTGCCGACATCTAGAAGGCACTTGGAAACTTAAGCACCTGACTAATTCTAAAGCAATATGAAAACAGCTTTTCGGTTGGTTTCAACTTTGGGCTCATTCCCTCCGTGTTGTTCTGCAGGGCATGGAGAACAACGCAAGACCCATTCAGGAGGTGAACGACAGAGACATCGGCATTTTCCTTCCTAAACCCCGTGAACATTATTATGGTCGATTTTCCGCTTAGCAGATGTGGAGGGACAGTTCAGAATAAAGTTGCACCGTGTATTAGCATATTGTACGTGCGTATATGGTTTTTGTGAGAGGAAGTGTTGGAGAATTAGAGATAAATAAGAGTTCAAGTCATGTATGACTTGAAATCGTGTCAGGGATAGAATGCTAGTAAGAGTCAAATTTGAGATAGAGTTCGGTTGCAAGTTGGTTTTAATCCTTATGCTATAAATAAAGGGTGTAGAGGTCTTATGGAGGAACACAATATTACCAAAAATTTCTACACCTTGAGAGGTATCAAAATATATATTGAGGTAATACTGAGATGCACCAAAGTTTAAAAGGTGGAGGTAACAAGAGGTACAAGAATTTAAAGGTAATTTGGTAGTACCTTCTAAGGATGGTAAAACTCTCATTTTTGTAATTCTTTCCATTTCTATGTCTTTTGATACGATAAATAAAACACTACTACTCCATGTCCATGCTGATGTGTGGATCGATTTGGTTATTGTTCAGTACTTGAGAACTCAAGTATGACCATCCAACTGGCACACTGTCTTCTTAGAAATAAAGATTTTGAAAGAACAGGTAGGAGCTGTGCCAGATGCATTAAGATAGGGTGAAAATACAGATCAGTTCACAGAGGAAATCGAAGAAATAGGAAACGAAGCAACCCAAAAGGAAAGAAAGGAAAATACATCCCCGGTAGCAAACGGGGATCCGGCCTAGAAACACCTAAAAAACTACTCGCTGCAAAGCACTAGGTCACCCCGAAAGCCACTTGGCGGTTGCGGATGTCCTGAGTAACGGCATCGGCCACCTGTTGCACCGTGCGGTAGGAATTATTGAAAATCCTATTGTTCCTCTCTTTCCAAATGTTTCAGATGCTATATGCGACTGCCCCATCAAATTCCCTCCGTCTCTATCGAGGAAGCAACCGCCAAACCAAGTCGCATTGTCATGTTGTCTCTATCGAGGAAGCTTGCAAAACCTCAGATCGCCGCCGACTGTCTTTAAACGGACAAAGCAAAGTCGCGGTTGATGTTTGTTGCACCACGAGAGCGACGTGGTGGAGTCGCCCCCGCCGCGAGCCTGCCGACGGCTATCTTGCATTTAATAGCCACGCAAAAAAACTTCCGCGAGGCTCGCCAAATCATCTCAGATGTGTGATCGGACGTGGATTCGATGAATTGTGCCCTATAAGCGAACTCGCGAGTATTCCCTGATGGCGACCATTTCACCGATGCTATCTCGACATTTGGTCAGAGGCTGCACTGCCAGAAGCGTGATTGCGTGAACCATAGCGAAAAGAACTCCTGGAGCCGCGTTGCGTTTGTGATCCGACGCAGAGGCCGGATCCAAACACCGTGCGATAACAACTCTTTTACCGTCCCTATCCTCTTCCTGATTAATCTGTAACACGACGGAGCTATATCCGCAGGTGATCGCCCTGAAGCCATTTAGATTCCCAAAAGTTGGCCGTTTCATCTTCCCCTATTGATATGGTGGTACCTGCGTTGAACAAAGCACGGTCTGAGGTATCGCAAGGTAACGTGGAACCTGCCCAAGGTTTGTGTTGCCCTTTCGAAACGAACCAGAGCCACCGTATCCGGAGAGCCCGTCCGAATCTGTCAATGTATTTTATGCCCAATCCTCCTAAACTTTTTGGCCGACAAACATTTTTCCAATTGACCAAACAGTGTCCCCCATTACAATCCTGGTCGCCTTTCCACAGAAAACTACGACGAAGCTTGTCCAAACTCTTAGTGACCCATGTGCCAAATGGAAAAACTGTTAGGTGGTAGACCGTGAGGGATGTGAGAACCGAGTTGATTAGAATCAACCAGCCTGCCCTGGACAACAATCTCCCTTTCCAACGTGCTAGGCGACTTCGTGCCTTGTCGATGAGGGGTTGCAGATCCGACCTTTTTAGCTTCATTGGGCGAAGAGGAAGCCCCATATATTTGCACGGGAATGAACTCAACGTGGCTGGGAAATCCTGCAAAATTGTTATCATGTCGATTGCCTCGCACCTGATTGGGTAGAACTCACTTTTTTGAATATTCGTATGAAGACGTGTGGCTCCTCCAAAGAATATAAGGATCTCATGGATTGCTTTGAGCTCCTCGCTGATTGGTCTCATAAAGATTGCCACGTAAGATATGGTGAAGATTTGATTACTGTTGACTAGTGAGAACTCAAATAAGACCATCCGGCTAGTGTTGTCTTAACAATAAAGAAATAGTTCTCTCCATTAATCTATATCAACCCTAGTTAGAGCTCGAAAAAATGTTATGCTTGATTATTCCTAATTGCCCTCTGTCCCCATATCTTTCGGTGTTAAGTTTTGTTCGGGTCAGGTCAAGTACACTAAGGGTGTGTTTGGCAGAGCTCTCAGCTTCAGCTTCTCCATGAGAAGCTGAGAAACTCTACCAAACAAGAAAAAATCAACCAGCTTCACATAAGAATCCGAGGAAGTAATTCATGTTTTTTGACTTGCAGTCTGGGAGCTAAAAAAACTTGCTTCTCACCTGATTCACAACCTGATTCTCTGGTGGAAGTGATTCATATATGAACTATTTCTCAAACAAGAATCACTTCCACCAGAGAATCGATTCCATAAAGAATCAGGAGCTGGAGTTGAAGAATCAGAATCTTGAGTTCTACCAAACAGACCCTAATACAACCGGATACTCCACAAATCAAGGACAGGGATGAATAGGACAACCTCACCAATTGCTGTCCCTGATCTGATAAGCTGATAACGATGTGAGATCAGACCTGTGAGCTATGGACCAGCTTAAATCAATTTTAGTTTCGTGAAAAAACTACAAAAAGGCATCCCATGTAGTGCTGGGCCTTTTCAGATCAGCAGTTGCCTTTCCGGTCTATGGATGAACAGGAAAGGAACACATGCTCCTGAATTTTTTCATAGCAGTTGAAGAATTGTGCTTCTGAAAGCAGCAAGTGTGAATTACCATTTTGGAGAAAACATGAGTTCCTGCAGATTCTCGCGGCTGGTGAGGGGTTGAAAGTTTAGGATGCTTAAAGACCTGCCTAAGTTAATCAGTGACGCTCACTGACCTTACTCGTAGTGCGTCAAATTTTTTGTTGCAACTCCAGCCAAAGCTGAAGCGCTACTCTCATATTACTGCACCCTTCTAAATCTAATACTACCCCAACCTTCAGAAAAAAAATGTGACTGTCATATTTTTATTGAATGTGAGTACGGCGTCAAATTACTCGTCTACACAGGCATTCAGAAATCCTTATGAATCCAAAAGTAAAAAAAGTTCAGTGGAACCGGTTGGATCAGCGGAAGGGCATGTGAAAATGAGTGTAAAATGGCGGAAAGCAATGTAAAATCGGCATTTTCTCCGCATTTTCGTTTCCTTCTGTGATAGACCGTGTTGCGTTCGACCATTACAAGGCTTCGGTGGTGCCCGGTTATAGCTTGCTATATTTGACTGGTACTACTGTCCTGTAGAGACAGGGGATGAGGAGAGTGATGGCATCAGGATTGAGATCAGGAACGCACAAGTGTAAAACTGTCGAGGAGACAGAACTGAACATCGGAGATGGCATCACGATTGAGGTGGTCAGGAACGCACAAGTCCAAGTAAAACTGTCGAGGAGACCGAACTTGTCGGGGATTGGGTAAATTATTATAAAGATCATCATGTCCCGACAGCCCTTCTTTAGCCGATCATGCTCCCCTTTGATATCGTCCTAAAGGAGGATCCTCGGACGGACCAGCTACTGGCTCCGTGCCGACCATGTTCGCATGCCCATCCGTGAGCATGCAGCTTAGCTCCCCGAGCATGGTTGCTCGGGCTGGCGGCAAAAGTCGGCCCCAACCAAGGATGAAACCCGAGCATACCCCATAGGTCATGCTCGGGCTGTAAATGCGACGTGGCGGCAGTTGCGTTAGCCGTTACGCCACGACTCGGGCCCATCACATCCACGACGCCGCGTGGCAAAAATCAAGGTACAGTCGCTGCCATGTGCGGACACGTAAGGGCGTGACATTCGGATGCGGTCGATTTGAACGCCTATAAATACCTCCTCAGAACACGCCAAGAAAGACACACATGCACGCGCGGAGGAGGAGCCAACACAAAAAAGGCACATATGAGCGTAGTAATAGCAACACTCTTTTGTAACTAGGCATAGGGCGAGCTAAACCCTGCCAGACCCTTGAAAGCATCAAGATAATAAGTAAAGTAGCATTGGACGTAGGGTTGTTATCTCGATCTTAAGAGGCCTGAATCAGTATAAAACCCCCTTGCTCGTTGCCCTTTTTGTTAGCTCGACCTCCTCCCACGGCATTCTTCGGACGCTAGCCCTTCACGAAAAAAGGAGCCTGGTTGATCCTCCAATCAACAAGTAAGCTCAGTGAATGACCCGTTTCTCAAACGCCGATAGAACTAAACAGTGAAACAGCGGACTAGAAACGTTGGCATGGTGTGAAATGCCTTTGTTTTAGGCTGCATGACATTCCTGGTATGTAATTGATGCATTGTCCAAACCCAAAGCCTGTCCACATAAGAGATGCAGAGTGATGGCGGATGGTGTCAATTCTGTGGAATTGTCCAGAGTCCATGCTGAGAAAAGTTACAGGCGCGGAGTTGCAACATTCAACTGGCTATATGTAAGCCCTATCCTTCCCTACTAGCATTCCTCCAGCCTCCATGAGGATCGTACTCCCTCCGTTCATTTTTATAAAACGTATTTTAACTTTACACAAGAATTAATGTTGCGTTAAAATTGAAAAATGTATGAGAGAAAATGAGTTAGATAGCCCTACTTAATTGTCTTGAAAGATGAAAGATATACTTTGTGTGAGTGGTAATAAATAAATACATATGATTGAGAGAGAATAAATAGGGATATAGAAGGAAAGGCCTTATTAAATCTACACGCAAGTCTTATATTTATGAACAAAACCATTCAAAAAATAAGCCTTATAAAAATGAACAGAGGGAGTACTTTTTATTCAACTCATCGATTAAAGATTTTGACTTCCCTTAAACCCTACCTGAAATACAGGGATTTTGCTAAAATTTAACAAGAAAAATATTAATTTCTTGTTCTTGGTAATTAAAAGAAATTACCAAACAAACTCTAAAAGAATAATGGGGAAGCTGATATGGGGGAAGGATAAAGCTTGTCTAACCTAGAGGTTACTGGATGGGATCAACCATCACTGAATATTGCTCCACAAATTTCGCAAAGATCGAGGTTCAGCTTTGAGTGGGTCTTTTCTCTTCCAAAAGAACCACCCAACACATTGCATATCATCCCCTTATTTCTTCCTGGAAAACTAAGCAATCCTTATGCAAATGGAAATAACTTCTCCTTGGAACTCCAAATTGCACATCCTTTACTACTTTAAAAACTAGAGTATAAAAGTTTTCGATTTTCCCCACCATACACAGCACATTGATGCATATTTTGCCTTGAAGTTAACGGATCAGAAATTACATAAATAAAAGCCAATAGGCATGCATGAAAAACCCTAACACGACTAGTTTGGAGTTCGTATGAATCTTTTCTAAGCTGTGGTTGTTTTAGCTATAGCGAAAGGGATACAATTTAAGGCTCCATATAAAACACAGGAATTTTCAATTCCTGCACGAACTGAACCTGTGTTCCACACGAGGGCCTAACCTGGGGAAGGTGGAAGTGGTAACCAACCCAGTGGAACCACAATGATGGATCAGTTTCTCAATTGTCACCATAAGAGGGTATACAGAATTGCAGAGCATTCTTGGTTGTTCAGACGTAGTTGATGCATGCAATGATGTAGCAAATGCAAAATATGATCAATCAAACTAATGTCAATGATGTCATCCTAAGCTGTTGTCAATGGTTCCTATTCCTACTCAAGATTATCAAAATTCATAAAGACTAGTCCATCGACATTTCTAGAAATGTTTCGCCTTTGGAAGTGGATGATTGGCTTTAAACCATTGAGAGGAAGTTACTCGTTGCTCAATGTGAAGGTAATGAGAAGATTCTTTATGCTTCTCACCAACTGAAAAGATTTGATGCTGAATGGCGGAAGAAATATTGTGCTATCCATGAAGCCCCACAAAATATACCTTGGAGTGAGCTTGTAGCTGATTTTTGTTATCATTTTATTCCACCAGATGACAGTATGATTGTAGCGAATTTAGAGAATCCTGCTACTTCTGCACCCTGCACCATAGTTAGACATTCTTTAAAGTGTTGTCAACCAAACAAATCAGAAAATTGTGCGTACATTCGATGTGGAGAAATAGGATATACCGTTGATGAGTATGTGATCACTTGTTCCAGCTACGAAGGCAATCATTTCCTAGGAGATTGTCCCATGAGTAATATCATATGCTACCTTTGTGAAGGTTGAGATTATTGCTCAGCTCAATATCTCTTAGATCTGTTAGTTACACCGTAACTCGGTGCCAGCAAGAGAATTTTCAAGCCGTTGTTATTTAAGAATAGTAAGCCCAAAGAGGCACAACGAAGGATACGTAGGTGCTACAATTGTCGTGAGAAAGGCCACTATGCTAATCAATGCCCATAGGAAGGTCGAGCATTTCCCATGGCCATTCCGGAAGTCACCCCAGTCAAGTGCATAACAACAAGAGTGAGCATTGAATTTGCCAAAGCAGTTTGCCAAATATTTTGTTGAAGAAGAGACATTTGAATAAGGATGCTACCGAGGTAGTTTAGAACAATGATTCTACCTTATGCAATGTCATGTCTCTAATTGTAAAAGAAAGTGATTAGTTGAGAAATCTTTGTAAGTATTCCCTTGTTTAAGGAAAGGAAAACGAGGAATGGTCAATACTTTACCATGCAAAATTTTGAAACAAAAGCATTAATAATAAATGAATGATTATATGTTTCTCTAAGTATTCACCCTGTGTAGATGGTTTACCTGATAATGATACGTGCATAATGATGATCAGTTAATGGTATTCAGTGTGAAAGATGTGCCTATTGTTAGAGTACTAGATGTTTTTCCTAAGGATATGCCCTGTATGCCACCAGATCGAGATATGGAGTTTATGATTGAGTTAGTGCCTATTACAGCCCCTATAGTGAAACGACTTTATCGGATGTATACCGGTGAGTTGGTGGAAATGAAGAAGCAGATAGAAGAGTTGCTAGAAAAAGGATTTGTGAGACCAAGTTTGTCACCTTGGGGAGCGCTCCTTGTTTGTTAGATAGAAGGATGGAAATTTGAGTTGTGCTTGAGAAGTTTTGAAAGTGACAGCTATATGCCAAGTTTGGCCAGTGTGATTTTTGGAAAATGGAAGTTGAATTCCTTGGCCATGTTATGGTTGCTAAAATAGTTTCTTTTGATCCAAGCAAAGTGGAAGTAGTGTTGCATTGGGAATAACCAAAGTCGGTTACCCAGATTCGTAGTTTTCTAGGAATGGCAAGGTATTACCGTTGATTTATTGAGAGATTTTTGATAATTGCTAGGCCATTTACAAGATTATTGAAAAAGGAAAAGAAATTTGCACAGATGCTAGAGTGTGAGAAAAGTTTTCAGGAATTAATGAAGCGTCTAACGACAGCATCAATGTTATATTTGTTGGATGTTCAGAATAGTTTTGATATCTATTGTGATGCTTCCAGACAAGGACTTGGTTGTGTGTTGATGTAGAAAGACAAAGTCGTTGTGTCAAGGCAGTTAAGGTTGCATGAGGAGAATTATCTTACGATGATTTGGAGTCAGCTACCTAGTGCATGTTTTGAACTTGTAGTATCATTATCTCATCAGGAATAGATGTGAGATATATACGGAACACAAGAGTTTAAAGTATATCTTTACCCAATCAAATCTCAACATGAGACAAAAAAGATGGTTGGAGTTAACAAAGGATTATAATGTAGGAATCCACTACTATCCTGCTAAAGCCAATGTGGTAACTGATGCTTTAAGTCGTAAGAGCCATAGTGCTAATATGCTTGTTTAGGAGAATTAGTCTGAGTTATGCAAAGAATTTCAGAAGTTGAAACTAGAAGTTTCTTCAAAAGTATTCTTAGATACCTTGGAAGTAAAACCAACTTTAGGGGAACAGATCGGAGAAGGTCAAAAAGACGATGAAAAGATCAAAAGAATAAAGTCTAAGATGGATGAAGGCTTAGCCGGGAATTATGTTTTGGATGGTCAAGGTACTCTATGCTTTAAGAGTCAAATTTACATGCTTAACAAAAGGATCTTAAGTAGTTGATTCTTGAAAATGCCCATAGTTCAATGTATTCGATTTATCTAGGAAGTGTTGTGATGTATTAGGATCTTAAGGAAAAGTTTGTTGACCAACATAAAGTGTGAAATTGCTAAATATATTGTTTTGTGTGATGTGTGCCAGAGAGTGAAGGCAATGCATCAGAGTCCAGCTGGTATTGTTATAGCCATTAAAGATTCGAGAGTGGAATTGGAAGGCAAACTAGTAATAAAATCCATATCGCTATGGGTTTGCTTAGAACCCAAACTGGTTATGATTCTTTATGGGTCATTGTGGATCGTTTGACTAAAGTTTTGCATTTCATATTGGTTAAGACAACTTATTCCAGAGATCGCTTAGTGGGGTTATATATATGTTGAGATTGTGTGTTTGCATGGTGTGCTCAAGAAGATAGTGTCAGATAGAGGTACCCACCTCGAGATTTTGGAATAAGCTGCATGAAGCAATGGAAACTTATTTTAATTTTAGTACAACATATCATCTGTAGACGGATGGTCAGACTGAAAGAGTCAATTAGATTTTAGAGGATAAGTTGAAAGCTTATGCTTTAGCTTACACAACTTCATGGGATAAATGGTTGTTGTATGCTAAGTTTAGTTATAATAACAGTTATTATGCCAGTTTGCAGATGTCACCATTTGAAGCTTTATATGGTTGATCCTGTTATACTCCGTTGAATTGAATTGAGACTGGAGATTGTCTTGTCTTTGGAATTGATATTCTTAAAGAAGCTGAAGAGCATATTGCTATGATCAGAGAAAGGTTAGAAGTAGCTTAGTTGAGTCAGAAGACTTATGTTGATAATCGTTGGCGAGAGTTGAGCTTTAAGCTAGAAGATTTTGTATAACTTAGAGTTACCCCTCTTAAAGGTGTTAAAAAGTTTCACGCTAAAGAAAAGCTTGCGTCAAGATATGTTAGTACGTACAAAATTTTGAGCCATCGAGGAGAGGTTGCCTATTAGTTCGAGTTGTTGCAGTCATTTGTAGGTGTGCATGATATGTTTCATCTCTCTCAGAGTGCCAATAGAACAAATATTGTTGGAGGCAATCGAGTTATAGGAAGATCTGACCTACAAAGAGCAACCAGTTAAGATTTTGCATATGGTTGATCACAAGACCAGAAGTAAATCAGTTCATTTCTACTGAGTTCAGTGGAGCAATCATTCTGAAAGCGAAGCTACCTAATAGCGTTAGGAAGATGTCAAGTCAGAGTTTTCTAAGGAAGTGTGATACTGCGTGGCATTGTGAGACAATCATATCTTGTGGGTAAAGTGCATAGTCTCTGCAGAGTGTAAATATATTTGGATAGCCGTGTCTGCGGTAATAGACAATGCTTAGGAATTACAGTCAAGGATTAGATTTTGCAAAATGAAACTTAGAAAGGAAGGTCTTGTGCCATTGGAAAGTTCGGAATATGATTTAGGGTTGTGAGCTAGATTACTCTTAAAAATACTAAAAATTACTTGTTACTATTATTTGTTTTACTGTCATTTTAATCTATTTATTGTATTCATTTGTAAATGCTACTTTACTATAAAATATCTATATCAGTTATTCATTGGAATAAGCCTTGCATATAGTTATGATAGAATTGTATTCTATGTACAACTTGTTGAGTGCTTTAAATACTCACCCTTGCTACAACAAAATCATCAGTTGAGGAGGAGTCTACGCCAACTTTGGAGGAGATGAACGTTTAGGGTGTGAGTCTTGTCAGTTGCCTATGATATACTAATGTGTTTTTCTTCGTTTTCTTTTCTTTGTAGTTTCTTTTAATATTCATAGTGTAGCTCCGCGAGGCAAAGTCATGTAAGGTCGACCATAAGGTTAATCAAGGTTTATATTTAATATATAAAGTCTTTTATTATGTTTCCACTCTGTATGATTGTGATATTCATCTATGTTGAGCCTATGTGCACTAGTATGATCCTGGACTAATGTGATATGCACAGAGGATCCGGATTTGCATATTTGGGTCCTGACAGTACTCCTTAGCAATTTCCAAAATAAAAATCATTGCCTCACCAAATGTTGCTTTGCATGTTGAGATGCAACACAATTATTTCAAATAGGGGTATTGACACGTGCATGCTTGACTTGAAACTATTGCAACATATCATTATGAGCAGGATAGAGTTCCTGTGTAGTCACAACAATGGCTACAACTTAAGTAATCACCAGATGTTAGCGCCGTTGAACCAACGCAACCAATAGTACAGATAACCAAACAGCGCTCAGCTACAGTACATTGCTACAATATTGGGTTGTTACGTCGCTTTCCAAATAGTACCACAGAAGATCTAAGTCAACGTTTTTTGATCCAATGGTCATCTACAACTGCTAAAGTTGCAGTTGTCACACAACTACATTTTATCACTTTTCCTACGAGTAGTGTGACTGGTAATTGTAAGTTCTAATGTCAGAACTTAGGAAAAAACACTTTCAAAATCCTTTGTGTATCCTATATTATTCTAGAAAAAGCTAGTACACACAGTAAAGTTGATATCACAACATATCCAAGGCACTTTATTAATAATCAGAGTTTTTACATTATGATTAGCACACAAGCCAAATAAATACATTGCAGAAGCAAAAAAAAAACTGTAGTAGAACCCAATGGAATTGCCACACAATTGACTAGGGAGCGGCCTAGATATTTTGGTCCTCACCATTGAAGTAAAGCTCCTCTTCTAAAAATAACAGAATATGAAAGGTGAGTACTAGAAGAACTACACAAGTTACACGACAAATGCATTTTAATGTAAAGATGACAAAGGAAAGCTGTATTATTAATTTTTGTATAAAGTGGCAAGTTTCCAAGTATTCTAAGTAATTTCCAAATGCATAATTTTAAGGAAATTTACTTTTTAAACATCTTTCAACTCAGAAATCACTCTTGGAGCTAACTAATTTTTCCCTCCATCAGAAATCTTTTCTTTCTAAAATCATTTTTGAAATTTCAAAGCCTAATCCATGAGGAAGGTTTGCTCGGCATCCCCATGACCGCGGGCTTAGCTATTCGAGTAGTTTTACACTCTGCAAATATTATAAAACTTTACCCTCAAGACATGATCATCTCTTTTTCTAAAATACACACTTCCTTCAGTGTGCAGTAGAGAAAATTATGATAAGACCCTTATAAAGATCCATCCATGTAGTCATGTCTACTAAGATTTCATCGTTGAAAAGGATCACCCTAATAAGAATCCCCCTCTTATGCTGAGTGGTGGCCACATGCTCATGCCACTTTCAATCTAATGGCATGACTGTCCATGGTATATTTCAATACGGATAGCTAGGTCTGTCCCATACCAGACTTGTAAAAGTACAGTTAGGCTTCGCAATCACTTCTCATAGACCTATCCTTAATTGAATAGGCGAGCTTATCACCAACCCAACAACCACCAATCAACCATTCTTGCCCAATCTAAACCACATTTTCACTTTTCTTTGTACAAAATCATTCTCATAATATTCAATGGCACACCAATCCCAAGGAATAGTTTTTATCACAACGCATTTTTACTTGGCATAAATTCCCAAAAGGTCCTAATTTCAGTTCTATGCATGTCTAAGCAAATTTATAAATATTTTGATATTCATCATATAACATAGAGTTACAATGGCATGAGGTATTCAAATTTCAAATGTGGTTTATAAACAATTTGGTCAAAACTATTCATTTTAAACTGGGATTGAAATATACTTGCTAACATTATGCAGGTAATAATTTAAATTCAAAATATACTTTAAAATCTAGGTCCAATATGATATAAAGGTATAACTTGCCTTGGTTATAGGGTATATGCTCAGATTCATCAGTAGTCACAAACTCCTCTAACTCTCTGTAATCTATACATGGTAAGAAGAACAATTCAAATAAAATACAAATAAAACCAAATAAAATTCAAAATTGACATAAATAGGTAATTAATATTTTAGACAAATTTAGAAAGAAAAATAGAGCTGGTCAGAGTTCAAACGGTGGAGAATGGTATTTTGGAATATTAAATTCGAAAGAAAATAAGAAAGAGTATATTGTTTGATATTTTTTGGATTTAGAATTATTTTTTATGAAGAAAAATCCCTATTTATTCTACAAGCATGACACCATCGAGCTATTTTCTTTTCTGATGAATTATTTTTGTTTGGGAAAATATTTTGTGTTAATGGCAAGTGGGGTCGGCCCATGGACTTGGTCCATGGCTCGCTGCTAGTGCACTGTGCACCCGGTGCTCAGCACAGAGGCTCGGTCGGCGCAAGTGCAATGGTGCAGTGGCAGGTCTTTGATTCACCGGTGCTGGGCATAGGCATGGCGGCAGTGGCGGGGCCAGATGGCGACAGCTGGCTGAGAAAATGGAAGGCCACAGTGCGGCTTGGAACAGAGGTGATGGCGCCGAGGCCTGTCGGGGGTGCTTGGGTGACACTAGGGTGCACACGAGGACGGCTCCGACTAGAGGAAGTCCATGGCGCTATTGTCGAGGATGGAGAGGCTCTGTACCGGCGGTAATCCAATGAAGAACATGCATGGCCGGACATTGGGGAAAAGCAAAATCCGGTGAGAAGAGGGGATGAATTCCAAAATTGATTGAGGGGAAGAATATAGGAGTCTCAGACGCACCTTTTGAAGTGATCAATTTTGAGGAAGAAAGCTCTAGGATGAAGATGGGCGTCGAGAGCGTGGCTGCCGGCATCAGGATGGAACCTGGTCTTTGGCGCGTTCCGAGCGAATGAGTTGATGGAAGAACTCGAGAATGGCCAAAATGGAATAGGGAACAGTTGCAAAGCTGATACTTGCCTTTTATAGGCTCAAAGGACACCAAAGCGATGGCAATGATGATGGGGTGGTCGGCGGCCGATTGTGCAAATGTGGCATTATTGCACAATTTAGTCAATGAAATGGACAATGAGTGTAGTGAGAGGATTAGTGGGAAGATTAATGCTTTGATTGCACTTGAATGAAGAAAAAAATGGGCGATAAAAACAGCGCTTGGAGCTCCGACTGTAGCAGAAATGGCGGATATGAGCATCTCTGCATGTACATGCAACTGGAGGAAGGGAAGGGAACCAGTAGGGTAGGTCAACGCTAGTCGCCTAGGGTTGTCTTGGGCCACACGAGGAAGAGGGAGGTGGAATTGGTGGCTTGGGCCAAGCCAGGGAGTTGGGTGGTTAGCTGGGCCGACAAGTGGAGAGGGACCGAGGGGAAAGACAAGTGGTTTTTGGCCTAGAAGAAAAAAATTGAGATTTTAAATTCATTTTTTGATTTAAATAATACCAAAAATATATATATATTTCTTTATAGAAAATATCAAATGGAGTCCAAAATTCTAAAAACATTCTCAAAAATACTTTAGAACACTTTTAACTTGGGAAATTATTTACAACAAGATTTTAGTTTTTCTCAAATAAATTATTTATTTAAATCTAAAAATAGCAAAAATCATTAATTAAATGCTGAAAATTCAGAAAAAAAATTCATAACAACTGAATTAAATGTTCAATTAAAGAATTTGCAAAATTTTAGGATGTTACATCTAAGGCTATCATCAACCAGATTAATTGTATGATTTTTCATAAGCAACATGGATTGATGTTCAAAATGGTGATCATATACTTTTAAACTAAGACCCTAAATTTACAATTGGGGATAGAAAAATTCTAAGCATGATTTTGGTTTTTTTTTCTTGACCGAACAAATTTTCACAGTATCTTAAAAACTACTCATAAGAAAAAAATTGAAATGTGAACTTAAATAATGTCACCAATAAACATAGAACTACTCCATAGTAGTCAGCAGCTCAGCTCTACAAAGGATTTAGTATTAGAAATATGCGCAATATTTTTATTCCAGATTTTATTTTGAGGCAAATATAACAAAAGATTATAGGTGCATAAAACAGTAGTTAACACATTGTACTTCAGAATATGCTCAAGTATTATAAATTAACATAGTCAATCAATTACATGAATGACTTACAATTGGGCTTGATGAAGAATAGAAAGCAGCGTAGTTGCGGTCGTAAAAGTAGTCGATGTCGAGGAAGAAGCAAAGCGGTCGCGCTAATGCACTGCCCAGAAACCTTATTGCCGCCTCGTGCAGCTGATCTCTGTGACAGCGGCTCGGAGATACTGCTTACCCTTGTTCACAGTGCACGCCTAGGAGGAAGGCCGGCAAGGTTCAGCCGCTCAACTCAAATAGTACAACAATCCAGAGAGGAGGAGGAAGAATAGAGGAGGAATTCGGTGTCTAGCTTGGACGCCTACAGTGGATTATACACATGATCATTATTAACTAATAATATTATGTTAGTTGAATACGGTAGTTACTCACAAGTAACTGACTGCATTATGTCAATTAACTCACTGAAAACTGACGGCATTATGACACTTGAAACCAAATTAAAATAGATGTTTAAATCACATTTAAACAGAATTAATAGAGAGATAAGTGCAAGATTCAGCAAAATAAAAGTTAAATTCAAAGTGCCAGGAAACACCCTACGACGCGGTGTGGCCGCTCGTCGCATGACACAAGTCATGCAAATTTTCACACGAAAATACACGAATGCGTGCGCGTTTGTGTTTAGCTAATTTCCACCCTGTACCATCTTCATGCTATGTGTCATATTATTCAAGAAGTGAGAAGAACTCCACTTTATAAATTATATTTCCTTCACTTGGCTAGGCAATATTGTACTAAACCATACATGCTTTGGAGTTAAAGGAAATATGTCTCCCATAGACTAATTTCTAACAATTAGCATTAGCCACTGTCTCTTAATATTCGTAAAAATTAAAGCCGGTGGATGTAACTACGCTCAACTCGACCTAGCTAGATGCTCAAAGACTGCAATGAGGTTGCAACTTGCAAATTGGCAAATTGTTATCCCTCTTCAGACTCGTCTGTTCACAGTACCATCAGCTCGGCCACATCTGAAACTACTGTAAAATTGGCAAACCAATGTTAAAACACCAGATTCATATTATTCCATCGTAGGCTGTATTCCTCCTCGAGTGAAGAGGCCGGATTGTTTTCCTTTATCTAAAAAAAAATTTATACAATCAAACATACCCTCGGATTAAGAAACGACCAAACAATTCCAGCTAAGTAATCTGTGCTCAAAGCAAGCGTGCTGGTTTTGCATCAATTAATCTATCCACCTGGGACAATCTTCTGAGCTTTGCTGCCACGTTTGCTTACAACAGCTTGGCGTCCATCTTTTATGGGATGGTTGGTGGCTTTCATGAGTGGATTTACTTTTGTCTTTATCCTTTTTCCTTGATCTATGTTTATCAATTGTTATGTTTGTGAAAACATAGTTAATAAAAAAAATTAGTAGAAGTAACTATCAATACCAACCGTAAGGATCGACTTAGTACTCAGAAATCTTTGGTTGGTGGCGTTCAATTTGACAAATATAGCTCCCACGAAACAGTAGTACTCGATAGAAAGTTAACCGTAGTAAGTCTTAAAGACACAGCTGTGAAAAGCTTGACCTCAAATTGTGAAAGTACATAGAGAATGGCATTCGGTCACCAAGGAGAGGTGGTCTATTTTTCCTAGCATGCCAAGTGCTCAAGCCGTACACCGAGTGCTTCTTTCTCAGTTTTGAAGTTAATTTGAACATGCCTCATTTGACGTTAGGAAATGGTGTAACACCAGTCAAAACGAAAGAAATGAAGCAAGAATACTGGTGTGAAATTGAAGGTAGAAAGAAAAGGAAGTCCAAGATAAAGAACGTGGAATTAACTATGGAATAAATTTCTAAATAGCATTAACAAATAGTAACATTCTTAACTAAGAATCGATGTAAAATCATGAAAGATTAAATTCGGCAATTCTACATTTGTACAAACGTTCACCAAACGTACGGTTCTAACAAGGTTTGCCGATTGCTACCGTGAATGGCTGTGTGAATATGATCCATTCATTACGGTCTTTGATAGTTTGTCACTGTCGCTAACAGATTTTTTTAAGGTAATCGCTAACTGATTTGAGATCATTTTGTAATGGAACGTGTGTGATGCAAAATGTCAGCTTAGATGTACGAAAACAATCTTGAAAATGAATACAAACAGGACGCCACTAATTTTAGCCGTTTTCTCGATCGGACAAAAGAAATTGGTCAGACGTAACATTAGTTGCAACATAGCACTTCATTTATAAACATATAAACACCCAAAAAAATGCCATAGGCAACTGATGCCAGCTCTCTCCTCCTTATCAATTCAATTGCCCATCCGCAGGTAGCGACCGATCCTCTCTCTTTCCTCGTCAGAAGATGATTCACTCATGTGTCCTCACCATTTCGTGGCAAGACGCCTGGTACGTACATGTGGCCAAAGTAATATATATTCTTATGCAGAACAGAAGCTTCCACTGTGCATGCAATGGCGGCTAGCTGCCGGCTGCATGCGGTCAACCAGAAATGTGTTGTCAGCTTGTCAGTGTCCTATGCGTACATCCACGCGCTCGCACATGTTACAGCGACGACCACATGCGTTATATTGGGTCGACATTTTTGCCGGCGTAAACACCGCAACGTCCTCTGAAGGGAGCAATTGCTTGCGCGCAATGAAAACACGGTCGATGTAGCAAGAAGCAGAAGGGAAGTTGCAGCAGTGTGCATGTCTGAACAAGGAACCTCGTGAGAAGGCAGGATCATTTCAGGGAGCGGACGCACGCGGTGACCGGAGTAGCGCTGCAAGATGGCATGGCCGGAGCACGGGGACGGGCCGGGCTCCGATCCTCTCTTTTTCTCCGTCGACCGAGTCCGAGGCTTCGAGTCTTCGATCGAACAAGAACAACATTTCAAATTGACAAGCGTCCTGTTTCCAAAATTAAGAAGAAAAAAGAAATTTGTTGTAGCGTGTAGGCTTCGTCTGATACGTAGGAATTTCGCATAAATTTTATGAAAATTTTACATGAAATATTTGTATTTCAGTAAGAATCAAAAAAAAAATCGCATCCAAGAAAGGACGTACGTACTGGCTGCCCTATGGATTGAACAGCTTGAAAGAAGAGGGATGTATTGTATATTTGTACCTAAGCATCCCTGCCAAACACGGCAGGCGCAGATTAACCGTACTACGAAAAGAGACGGAACAAAATTTACTTCTGTTGCGTACACAAGCACGTACGCATATAGCAGGTTTGAAGCCTTCCAACCTGACAGTGTAGCACCCCTCTTCCCCAGTGTATATATACTCCCCACCAACCTGTCATCGCTCGTCCCATCTTAGCTCAACGACCAAGGACACCCACACACACACCAGACGACAACGCGCAACACCGAGCAACACAACATGCGTTCCACTCGCCACCTCCACCTCGCCGTATCGGCCCTCCTCCTCGCCGCCGTCCTCCTACCCTCGGCCGTCCCGGTGGCCAGAGCCCAGGAAGAAACCGGTAAGCTCGCTCGCTACCTCAAACTAATTAATGCATCCTACGACTCCAGTACTCCACTATGCATGCGCATGCACGTCTGTAAGCTCGCTCGCTCCTTCAAACTAATTAATGCATGCTACGATTCCACCATGCATGCATGTCCATTGATTTGACTGAAAGATTCTTTGGTTGGTTTGTTGCAGAGCATGAGGAGGAGTTCAGCTACGTGCCCGGCGCGGAGAACGGGCCGGAGCACTGGGGCGAGATCAAGAAGGAGTGGGCGGATTGCGGCAGGGGCCAGATGCAGTCGCCCATCGATCTCTCCGACCAGCGCGTCTCGCTGACGCGCCAACTCGGCTACCTCAACCACTCCTACCGCCCCGCCGAGGCCTCCATCGTCAACCGCGGCCACGACATCATGGTAGGATAGGATCCTTAATTCGACCGATAGTAATTTATTCTAGCAAGGAGCATTTTTACATTGGCCTGTCTCTCTGATCCCTCTCTCTTGATTACAAGTAGGGAGAATTGATAGATAGTGAAGAATTCCTAATCAATAAATGACTGATTGATTAACCGTGTGCAGGTTAGGTTCGATGGCGACGCCGGGAGCCTTTCAATCAACGGCACGGCGTACTACCTCAAGCAGCTCCACTGGCACTCGCCCACCGAGCACAGCGTTAACGGCCGAAGGTGAGGGTTAACCAGCGATTAATATTCACGGCCTCTCTTAATGGCCCCGTGCGCTTAGCGTTGACATGGACACAGCTTAAATGCTAATTAGCAAGTCGTAGTAGTAGTACTACTCGTCCTAATCGCTCCGAGATGCGTGCGTGCTTGCAGGTACGATATGGAGCTGCACATGGTCCACGAGAGCGCCGAGAACAAGGCTGCCGTGATCGGCGTCCTCTACCAAATTGGCAGCCACAACGCTTTCCTGCACAAGGTTTGCCCGTTTCTTTGATCAAGCTAAGCTAAGCGACATGGCATGGCATGCACCTTACTTTGCTTACTTAATTTAATCCCTTGCAAGCTGCAACGTCGCCACCAGCTGCTACTCGTTTTAGTTGGTCAATTAACAATTTGATGCATCGTGCACGCGTGGTTGCAGCTGGAGCCGTTCATCAAGATGATAGCAGACAAGAAGGACAGGGAGGAGAAGGTCGGCCTGGTTGATCCCAGGGGAGCGAGGGGCTGGGCCAGCGTGTACTACCGCTACATGGGCTCCCTCACCACGCCGCCGTGCAAAGAGGGGGTCATCTGGACGATCGTCAAGAGGGTATGTAGGGCGCCTCTCCTGACATTTCACCCCATCTCAAGAATCTTTTCGTTTTGGTCTTTGTTTTACTAGGTGATTAGAATTTTGATCACGACACGACCATCTGTGCACAGAAGCCGTCGTTGTATTCTTCGGGGGAGGTGTACCTTGTCGATTGTTTGGGTTGAAGGACTTTTTTGCTGAGATTTTCAAGTGGTTTTGCAGGTTCGCACCGTGTCGAGGTACCAGCTGGAGCTCCTCAGGGAGGCCGTCCATGACGTAAGTTTTTTGGCGATTTTCTCCCGTTTCTCCACCCTTTTTCAAGAAAGCATGTGTGCGATTTCGACGTGCCAATTCCATTTCGTGGTTCATCTCATGTCGTTCAACCACGAACGCGACCGCCACCCTCTAGTCTTCATGGCTTGTGTTCTTGTCTTGACTAATAGCCGGGGATAGGAACAGGGTTTGAAATTTCATTTTGAGTTCACATCGCAGAGGTGGCCGAAATCTTAAATTATGGTAAAAACTCATAATTTCGGATGAAATATGGTCAAAATTCAAGAACCAAATTTGAAACATAGAATTTTTTAAACAAAATTTCTGAAATTTCAGCTGAAATTATCGAAATCTCAGCAAAATTCAACTGAGTGAAAAATAGTTGAAACCTTCTCAAACAATTTTGAATATTTTTTTAGATTGTTTTGACACATCACTAATGTTCCTATAAAAATTTTAGATGATGGTTAAATTTGAGGAATTTTTAAAAATTCTGACAGTACTACTGTCCTAATAAAAGGCTAACCGGCAAATTTCAACTAAATAAAACATGATTCAAACCACATTAGAAAATTTTTCAATTGGAATTTTCAAAAATTATGACAGTGGTATTGTCCTAATAAAGCCTTATAGTGCTACATGCATTGTTTATATACATTTGATTGAGCAACCAAAATAAGTCTACAATTTTTAAAATTTTATAGAAGGGTTTTGAGGCAACTCTTAAGCTATTATAAAAATTTTAGTTCATGATCACACTCGAGCGAATATCTAAATTCTAACATTGTTACAGTCTCAGTTATGTTCATTCTATTTTTGATTTTTTAAAGTAACAAATGAATTTAAATTCTTTTGAAATTTTTATGCATAATGCTGGACTGCTAAATATAGTACCATAAATTTCTAAGAGTATGATCAAGCTTGTACAATTTTATAAAAACCTAATAGTGTTTCTTTTAAAATTATAAAACATTTCAAAATTTTGGTTTAAATTTCAACAAATTTGCATGGAAGATGACATTATTAAAAGGGTTAATGAGCCAAATCCGGTCCTCAATGTTAAAATCCAGTCAAAATACCCAATATTTCACCGAAATTTACCAAAACCTCGCTTAAATTTCTGAAAATGCTGTAGCAATATGAATTTTTTTTATCCGACCAGGATTTTGATCTCATCCCGCCAGAAATCCGAAATCTCAGATGAAATTTCTAAAAATTTCGCCGGGATTTCTAACTATGGGTAGGAATGTCGAGGTAGAGTGAGGGAGACCTGTAGAGTTGCAAACATCTTCATGGAAACTAGGCACATGGTTAATTCTAAAGCAATATGAAAGCAGCTTTTGGGTTGGTTTCAACTAGGGCTAATTCACTCCGTGTTGCTCTGCAGGACATGGAGAAGAACGCTAGACCCCTCCAGGAGGTGAACAACAGAGACATCGGCATTTTCCGGCCTAATCCCCATAAACATTATTAGGGTCAATTTCCCGCTTAGCGCGTGGAGGGACAGTTTAGAATAAAGTTACACCGAGTACTATCAGCTTCATACTTCAGCCGGAATGATAGCATATTGTACATGCGTATACGGTTTTTTGTAATTCTTTCCATTTCTATGTCTTGTATACGATAAATAAAACACTACTAATTCATGTCCATGCTGATGTGTGGATCGATTCGATTATTGTTGAGTACTTGAGAACTCAAGTGTATGACCATCCAACTGGCACTGCCTTCTTAAAATCAAAGAAATGGTGAGGATTTGATTGGTGTTGACTAGTAATAAGTCAAATACGACCATACGGCTGGTGTTGTCTTCTTAACAATCACTAAATTGTTCTCTCCATTAATCTATCGCGACCCTAGTTAGAGCTCGAAAAAAGGTTATGTTTGATTATCCTAATTAACCCCATATCTTTTGCTATTAAGTTGTATTCGGGTCTAGGTAAAGTCAAGGTTACAAGTTTCATTTTTGGACCACATTTCAAGGCGGCCAAAATTCGAAATATCAGCGAGATTTTGAAATTTCGACTCAAATCCAGCAAAAATTCAAATCCGGTATTTTGGTGGCTGGCAAAACCGAAATTTTGGTTGAAATGATAGAAATTTTGGTCCGTTTCAACCTTTGTGAAATGGTCTCCCGAGGCTAAAAAAATTGAGAAACACAAAAAAAAAATCATGCAAGCATTTATCTACATTTTTATCTATTTGAAAGCAAAATACTAAGTATTTGCACATAAAATACTCTTCCAAACCAAATTGGTAGGTCAAGGAACCATTTTGGCTTATCTATATTTTCTATCTGTTTGAAAGCAAAATAGTAAGTATTTGCACATAAAATACTCTTCCAAACCAAATCGGTAGGTCAAGGAACCATTTTGGCCAACTACTGCCATTTTCATTACCTTCCAATGAAAGTTAGGGTTTATGGTCAGGTTCAAGTTAGGACTTACAGTTAGGGTTATATAATTTGTATATGTATTTTTCTTTTGTAAAATCTTCACATTTATTATTCAAAACAGGCATTACAATTCATCGTAAAAAATTTGGTACTAAATTCGGTCCTACAAATATAAAAATGGATCAAATTTTTTATCATCTCAATCAAAAAACTAGAAATCTTGCTGAAAAATCCCAAAATCCTAAAAATTTCAACATATCCAATCCATAAAAAAAAATCGTAGTTAACATATTTGCATAATTTAAATTAGGGTTTAGGGTTAGAGTTACACAATTTGTATATGTATATTTTTTTGCAAAATTTTCACATGTATACATAAGAAAAGGTATTACAATTCTTCACAAAAAATTTGGTGCTAAATCCGATCCTACAAACAAGAAAACCAGTTAAATTTGTGATCATCTAGGTTAAAAAACCCAAAATCTCATCGAAATACACTGATATCACGCTGAAAAATCCCGAAATCCCAAAAATTTTGACATATCCAATCCAACCAACAAATTGTATTAACATGTTTGTGTAATTTAAGTTAGGGTTTATATTTAGATTCAAGTAGGGATGAAAACGGAATAGAAATAGTCGGTAAATGGTTATTCTGTTTCTATTTCTACATTTTTTTTACCGTAACTGAAACAAAATCGAAAACCCTAGAAACAGATTTGGAAAAGAGCGGAGCGAATAAAGAATTGAAAACAAAAAATTCCATCCAAGTATGTTCCAAGTTGTAACACCCTAAAAATTTGCAAATTATTTAATTAAAAATTAAATTTGGATTTTATGAAATTTTAACATTTAATTGATGTTTTTGCTATTTTTAGATTTAAATAAATAATTTACTTGAAAAAACAAAACCAAAATCTTGCTAAAATTTTTTCCTAATTTCAAAATATTATAAAATATTTTTGAAAATTTTTGTAGAATTGTTGAACTCTATTTGATATTTTCTGTAAAGCAATATATATTTCTAGTATTATTTAAATAAGAAAGCAGAATTTTTGGTTTCATTTATATGGAATTATGTTTCTGTTTTCGTTAGAACTGGCTCTCTTATTTTCATTTTCGTCTCTTGCAAAAAAAAATCCTATTTTCATTTTTGTACCGATATTTTTTGTTTCTGAAAAAAGGTTTCTATTTCTGTTTTTCTTAGGAACGGTCGGATATTCCGTTTCCGTTCAAGTTAGGGTTACTTGATTTGTATATCTTTTTTTGCAAAATTTTACATGTATTTCTCAGAAAAAACATTACAATTTTTCACAAAAAAATAGTGCTAAAGCTGGTCCTACAAACATGAAACCTGATCAAATTTGTAATCATCTCGGTTAAAAAAACCCAAAATCTCACTGAGATATATTGAAATTTTTTCGAAAATCCTAAAAGTATCATAGCAAGTTAAAAAAAATTAATTTTTTTTATTCCGCCGAGATTTAAAATTTCAATCCTGACCAAAAGCCGCGGAAATTTTTGAAATCACGACGAGATTTAAACCTGGGTAAAGTACAGGAATGAATAGGACAACCTCAGCCGTTGCTGTCCCTGATCTGATAAGCTGATAACAACGTGAGACTCAGACTTCGGGTCAAAACAAAAAACGAGTGAGATCAGAACCATGGACCAGCTTAAGGGTCTATTTAGGGTTTAAAACTAGTTTAATTTTTTTTAAAACTTGTGAGCTCCTCTAAATAGTTTAGCTCTTAAGTGGTTTTTATATAAGCTCAAAGCTACATATAACTAACAAAAATAAAAAACTGAAAGCTGATCAAAACTTGTTTTTGCAATTTATTACTAAAAAAATTAGTTATTTACCAAACAACCTTTTATAAAAAGCTACCGTTGATTTTTTAAGTTTAGAAAAGAAAAAACAACGTTTCTGAAAAACTAAATCAACTTCAGTTTCGTGAAAAACTACAAAAAGGGCATCCAATGTAGTGCTTGTCCTTTTCAGAAAAGCAGTGGCCTTTCCGGTCTGTGGATGAACAGCAAAGGAACACATGGTCATGACTCATGACTTGTGAACTTTTTCATAGCAGTTGAAGAATAGTGCTTTTGAAAGCAGCAAGTGTGATGAATCACCATTTCGGAGAAAGCGTAGTTCCTGCAAATTCTTGCGGCTGGTAAGGGGTTTAAAATTTGAGCTCTTTTACATTACACTAAATTTAATATAAGCATTCATTCTTTTCAATCTAATGAATCATATTAATAGTATTTATTTATACTTCCTCTAATAATAAATAGTAGAAATATTCCTAACAAATTAATGGTTAGATCTGATTTTTACTACCCACTATATACTACTAATATAATACACCGTAAAATTTTTCTAAAATTTAGGGTGCTTAAAGACAGGGGCGGATCTATAGGGTATGCTGGGTGGGCCACGGCATACCCTGTAGATTCTGCCCAATACAGTCCATAATACCGTCATTATCTTATACAGTCAGCTTGTAAAGGCCAACTTTAGATCCGTAAATCCGATTGAGCTGATTCTTATTGGGTTAGTTTCGAAATTGAATCTAATTTATACAGTTAAAATTTCATATCAATCCAACGGTTGGATCTTCGGAAATTACTATTTTAGTTAACATGTGTCAGTCTGTTTTTCTGAAACCGAAGCAGTTTTTTTATAATTTATTTAGGGGTGATTTGAGAATCAATAAAAATTTGTTTTAGCTTCCGCGCAATCATTCATCCCTCTCTGATTGCTATATTAGTGTATATCGATTCTACATGTGATTTAAGTGTAAGACTGTTAGTTGATTTATAGAGTAGAGATAAATATAATTGATACTTTGTTAGAGATTAGAGAGTTGCTTGTTGATGTATTGCTTTTTTTGTTTGTGGAGTTGTTGAATTATGAAGAGGAACGGAGACATTGTATCTCTTTTCCGAAAACATCATCACTTTTCCGGAAATATTGTAAAACGAGAAGCAAAGAAGGCTACTGCTGCTTCATCTCTTTTCCGGAAACATTACATTTCTTTTCCGGAAACGTTTATTGAGTGAGATATTTTTTCCAAATTGATGAAAATGATATAATCAAGAGTTTCATGGCTATTAGAAGGCGGAGGCCAGACAAGAAAGACAAGAAGTAATATTGTATTCTTTGAACTATTGTAGGTGCGTAAGCTTCTTTTATGCATATTTTATACTTAAAATGTTCGAACTATTTATATTGTAATTTATACTTATATTATCATATTTCTAGTTATTTTATACTCGTATACCGAATTTCTCGACAATATTTGTACTTGTTTACCAAATTGTTCATTGGATTTTACCGAATTGTATATTATAGTATTAGCTTGGTATACTCTAACTTGAAATCTTAGATCCGCTACTGCTTAAAGACCAGCCTAATCAGTGACGCTCACTGACCTTACTCGTAGGGCGTCAAATTTTTGTTGCAACTCCAGCCAAAGCTGAAGTGCTACCCTCGTAGTACTGCACCCTTCTAAATATAATACTACCGCAACCTTCAGAAAGAAAAATGTGACAAAGTCATATTTTTATTGAATGTGAGTACGGCGTCAAATTACTCGTCTACACAGGCATTCAGAAGCCTTTATGAATTGAAAAGTAAAAAAAAGTTCAGTGGAACCGGTTGGATCATCGGAAGAACATGTGAAAATGAGTGTACAATGGGGGGAGGCAACGTAAAATCGGCAACTTCGCACTTTGGTTTCCGTCTGCGTTCGACCATTAGTCGGCTTTGGTGGTGCCAACTGCTAAGCAATTGGACTGATACAACTGTCATGTAGACAGTGGCGTAGCCTCCCCGCGGCCGCTAGGAGTGGGTTCCGGTTACGCTGGAGCTCCCTTCCAACCGCTAAACTTTAAGCACTATTTCATTATATGTGCTTAATTTTTAGTATAGCTACAGCGAATGTATACATACTCAGACGTAGCTTGAGAAAGAATAAGTTTTGCTAGGTGGATATGCTACTTTATGTACCATGTAGTTTAGTGGACTACTGTTTATTGGAGGACTAATTTGGCAATTGGTGATTTCACCTACTGCTTGTGCAAGTAGACTCAAACTAGACGAACGCAAGGTCCATAGAGTGAGAGAGAGGGTGCGGCCCAACATCTCTCCTTCGCGAGGATATGAGAGCCCACCTGTCAAGGGTGCTTACGCGCGTCGCGGAGAGTGAATGCCAGGGAACTAGCGAGGGCGCGAGCGTGCGGCGACAGGTAACCCACCGCAGCGATAGTGAATAGGCAGGAAAGGCAGAGCAGTGTGAGTCAACAAATTCTTGACTGGCTAAATGGACCGACCAAAATAGGAAATAGGCAATGTGAGTTTCTCTTTAGATTTATAATTTTTTGTCAATTATAACTGCGTAAATGAGTTGAATATAGACAATAGTCGATTTATTTGAATGATTGTTATTAACTTGTTCATAGATTTACAAAAATTTGACAAGCAAATGTTGTACAAATTTTTTTTTGATAATAAAGTATTATTAGTAACTCTCGAACCAACAAGAATACAACACAAACTATTTAATTTGTTTATCTTAATTTAAACAAGTTGTTTAAGCCCACTCTCTTTTTTTTCTAAGGCCTCACCACCAGGGTTTACAAAACCGATTTGAATGCGAATTTCGTCCCCCCCGCGGTACCGGTTTTCGCGAAAAACCGCGCGAAAACCGTGAAAAACCGAACGGTTTGAATTTTCAAATAAATTTGAATTTAGGTCAAACTCACGCGAGAAAACCGCGGTTTTTGGCGAAAAACCGCTCGGTTTTAGCGGTAAACCGCTCGGTTTTTGCGGTGAACCACGCAAACCGAAACCGCGGTTTTTGGCGAAAAACCGAGCGGTTTCGGCGAAAAACCACGAAAATGAGAGGAGAAACTGCAAAAAACCGAGAAAATAGGGGAAAATCACCAAAAATAGGGAAAAATTCAAAAAAATGTGGTAAAATTTAAAAAAAATACTGGGAAGGCTATATTTTAGTAAAAATATAATAAATATATAAATAAGGTATGTGAAGACATGAAAAAATTCTAGAATGATCTCTCCTAAATTTGGAAAAAATTCGACATGATCTTTGCTATATTTTAGACATTTGGAAGTTATAAATTAGACATTTCACAATAATATGTCAATAAATAATCTTCCATTGCAACCATTTTTTACCTTTATACCTAGCTTCAATTACATGAACTACTCATTCAACATAAACACAAAACTCACAAGTTACAACCCTAAACTACTCATAGTCTCATACAACTAAATCAAAGAATACTCATACATGAACTACTCATACAATTAGCGGTTATGCTCTCATAGTCTCATACAAGTACAAGTGTACAACTACTCATACAATTAACGGAACTACTCATACAACTAAATCAATCGGATACTCATACAACTACTCATACATATGCTCTTACTGTATTTTATACCTAGCTTCAATTAGCAACACAAAACTCACAACCGTAAACACAAGAACATACCAATGCCTAGTTTATTTGGTTTCGCTTAATTCTCTACTTTGGTTTTCATACAATAATTCCTTAAAGTTAACTAGTTTCCAAAATGATTTTGAATTTTTCCTTGAGAGCAATTGAAGTCTATTATTTTTGAAATTTTGTTTTTCAAATTGATTTGATCTAAGAATGCTTCTGCAAAATTTTCAAGTCAAAATATGGTTCCATTATTTTATAAAAATTCTGACATTGCAATTTCCCTATTTTCAGAGTTTCTGTTTTTAAATTTGAAAAAGTATTAAATGACATTATTAATTTATAATATTTTTACCAAAGGTAGATATTGCATTGAGGTTTTCATGATAATTTTTACAGCTCCAGATAAGTCTCATAAATATTTTATAAATTCTGACAATGCATTGTTTTGATTTAAAAGTTGGCTTTTCATTTTATCTCTTCATTTATTTATGCATAAATTTTCATTTTCTAGCTAAAAGGGTTTACTTACATGACCAGGGTTCTCATGGCAATTTTCTAAATTTTTACTTTTTACATTTTTGCTTTTTTCTCTTTTTCATTCTTTATTTCCATTTGTTGAATTTTTCATACAAAGCATAAATCCAAAGAAATCCAAATAAAACCAATAATACCAAGAAAACTCAGAGATAATTATATTCAAATTCAAAATATACATTTTACTTTATTAAAATTTTGGGATGTTCTGAAAGCCCACAGCCGATTTTCTTTTTCTTTTTGCTTTTTCTATATTGAAGACTTTGAATGTATTAAAAAGTTGTATACATTCGTTTTTCAAAAAAATTACACCAGAGCTCATCAAACAATTAATACTAATTTTAGGAATTTTTTGGATAAATTTTTCTAAATTTTTTGAATTTTTTGAATTTGGATTTGAATTCCGGTGAGAAACCGTTCGGTTTCTATTGCCGAGCCGCGGCGAGAGGAGCGGTTTTCGCGCGAGAAACCGCGAGAACGTGAACCCTGCTCACCACTGCCCGTAGAGAGAGGGAATGAGAGTGATGGGATCAGGATTGAAGCCAGGAATGCACAAGTCTAAGGTAAAACTATCGACGAGACAGAACTGAACATCGGAGAGGCATCACGATTGAGGTGGCAAGGAACGCACAAAAGTCCAAGTAAACCTGTCGAGGAGACTGAACTAAACATCGGAGCAGCGGGCTAGACACGTTTGCATGCAGGGGCGAATCCAAGGGGTGGGCTCCATCAGGCCCGAGCCCACCCTCCACTGTTCCCGAACCCCCCACCCCCACCCCCCCCCCCCCCCACACGACAAGGCCCATCCGTGATCTGTGGTCTCACTCACTGGTACCAATTATCCCCATTCCCTAATCAGGCAATCCTCAATCTGATTGCAACCAAAAATCTCCAATCCCCTCCCCGATTCAATTAGCACAAGAGAGCACCTGAGATTTAAGGAGCTGGCGGGCGGCGGCCGACAACGGCGTAGCCACAGGGCGCAACGTGAAGAGAAGCTGGAGTGGTGACTCCGTCGCTGGCCGCTGGGCGCCGGGCTGCCGGCCGCTGGCGCTAGGGAGAGCCGTTGCCTGCGCATGGAGCCGGGAGGTGGAGGGAGTCGCCCGCTTGCTCAGCGCCTCAGCCAATCTGGTCTGGAGTCTGGATTGGCGCCGCGCCAGTGATTCACACCTCCACGCGACCACGCCTCCAGCAGGACCAGCACGGCAGCACTAGCAACCTGCACCGCTAATTGGATTTGGGGGTAATTAGGGGATTGAGGCGGCGAGGCTTGAGGGCTGATTCCAGTGGCCTCGGTTCATCGGTTGAAGCCTGGAGGTATATTACTTGTTAGTCACTTAGTCTATTAGCTAGATGAATGAATAGATATATCATAGATGGTCATGTCGGCTGAATGTATATGTATTAGTTGTTAGTCTGTTAGTCTGAATAAGGAATAGAGCCATAGAGGTCATGGTCTTGCAATGCATTGCACATTTGCACTCCTGCCGAAATGCTAAAAGTTAATGGTCTTAATTTCTAGTATCCCTACAGGCTGCAAATGGAGAAACGAACTTTGCACAATTATTTCACAAGTAATTCAAGTAGTACTCCCCCAACCGACAAGAGCACAACTCAACCAAAGAGGCTTCGACTAGAATTGAATACGAATGAAATTATTGCCGATCCGGCGCTTCGCATGCCAATAGAAGATTATGCCAATGAAATTAGAGATCAAGTGAGAAGATATTTAGAAGCATTGATGATGCTAGAATCATAAGACGTTTTCAAGACATGAAAACTCGTAGAATGAATTTGCCTCGTGATTCAAGCTAGCATATTAGTGGTATATTTCTTTCATTTTGATTGTTCATAATCATTTATAAATTACTATTGTATCATTAATTTTGCAAATTTTGATATTCAGATCGCTTCGGATTGGATGCATATTCACATATTCCTGAGACACCTTTTAGTTCGTGAGGTATTTTTATTGTTTATTTTTGCTTTTTTTATGCTTGTCCTTTCTTTATGAATGAATTTTAATTGTACATTACTATAATTGCTATGTTTCAATTTAGTTTATTTCTACAAGGCTTTGAGCCCACCCTCTATTTCAATTCTGGCTTCGCCACTGTTTGCATGGTCTGAAATGCCTTTGTTGTAGGCTGCATGACATTCCTGGTATGTAATTGATCTATTGCCCAAACTAAAAGCCTGACCAAATAAGTGAAAGAAGGATTTTGGAATAAGCCACACTTTGAGCTGTCTGTTACGTACGTATATATCATATATACAGGATTACACAGATATCAATCCAGTCGCGATACTAACCATATTAGGCGGATGTACATGCTATACATATCCTTCCAAGTATGGTTAGTCGGGATTACAGGATACGGCAATTATGTTGCTTAACACTCCCCTGCAGTTATAATGGGAGAAATTTGGACGTTGAGACTATCTCGAAAATCCAAAAATAACGATGACTGCAGGCCCTTGGTGAAGATGTCAGCGAATTGACGTGACGAAGGAACGTGCAGAACGTGCACTTGCCCCAGACCAACATGATCACAAACGAAATGCAAGTCAATCTCAATATGCTTTGTATGCTGGTGCTAAATGGGGTTCGTTGACATATGGATAGCATTGACATTGTCGCATAATACCACAGAGACCGTGGGGAGTGATCGTTGAAGCTCCTACAAAAGTTGCTGAACCCAAGTAGTCTCGGCAACAACATTTGCCACAACGCGGTATTCTGCCTCGGCACTGGAGTGAGACACAGTGTGTTGTCTTTTCGAACACTAGGACACAGGGTTGTCGTCGTAAAATACACAGTAACCAGAAGTAGAGTGACGCATGTCTGAGCAGCCTGCCCAGTCAGCTCGGTGTAGGCGACGAGAGTGATCGATGGCGAAGGACTAAGCTGCAAGTCGTGACGAAGAGTACCTTGGACATACCTCAAGACGCGTTTGAGGAGCAGGAGATGTTCACGCGGATCGTGCATATGAAGACATACTTGCTGCACGGCGTAGGCGATGTTGGGACAAGTGAAGGTAAGGTATTGTAGTGCTCCGACAAGGCTGTAATAAGCCGTCGGGTCAGCCATTGGATGGCCAGCGTCGACAACCAGCTTGGGAGATGTGTCCACTGGGGCGGGCGAAGGCCGACATGTTGACATGCCTACCTTCTCAAGAAGCTTGCCGGCATACTTAGACTGTGAGAGGAACAGTCCTAAATGCATGTGCGTGACTAAGATACCCAAGAAGTAGTGGAGATCACCCATGTGTGTCATGGCAAACTCGGAGCTGAGGGAGGTGGTGATCTACTGGAGTAGCCGAGGTGACAAAGCAGTCAAGGCAATGTCATCGACGTAAAGGAGCAAAAACGCAGTACCCATTGTGCTATGTAGAACAAAGAGCAATGTATCGGACCTTGAACATGTGAAGCCAATTGTCGCAAGTAGCAAAACCATGGTACCATGCGTGAGGATCTTGCTTGAGATTGTAGAGAGAGAGAGAGATTCAAGCGACACACATGGACATAGTGAGGTCGTTAAGGATCAATGAAGCTAGTTGGTTGACGACAGAACATGACCTCATATAAGGTACCATGCAAGAAAACATTTTTGACATCGATCTGATGAATTTGCCACGCCCGCTCATCTAGTATATAGCATATATACAGGATTACATAGGATATCGATCCAGCAGATACTAACTATATTAGGCGGATGTACATGCTATACATATCCTTCTAAGTATGGTTAGCCGGGATTATAGGATACGGCAATTCTGTTGCCTAACAATAAGAGATGCCGAGTGATGGTGGATGGTGTCAATTCTGTGGAATTGTCCAGAGTCCATGCTGAGAAAAGCTATAGGCGCCGAGTTTCAACTTTCAACTGGCCATACGTAAGGCCTGTCATTCCCTACTCGCATCCCTCCAGTCTACATGAGGATTGTACTTTTTATTCAACTCATCAATTAAAGATTTTGACCTTAAACCCTACCTGAAATACAGCGATTTTGCTGAAAAATTTCACAAGAAAAAGATTAATTTCTTAGGAAGAATAAGAGAGGTGCTTCTATGCTTTTCTTTTCTAAAATTACACAAATATTAAAGTACAAATGAAAGGTAGATGATTACTTATCCATTTGCTTATTTCAAGATTTATATAACTTATATTGAGAGGAAGAGTATTGAAGCGCTGCTCAATAAGATGTGGAAGCTGATATGGGAAAAGGATAAAGCTTGTCTAACCTGGAGATTACTGGATGGGATCAACCAACACTGAATATCGCTCCACAAATTTCACAAAGATCGGGGTTCAGCTTTGAGTGGTTCATATCTCTCCCAAAAGAACCACCCAACACATTGCATATCATCCCCTTATTTCTTCCTGGCAAACTAAGGGCCTACTTGGTACATCTCCAAATTCTCATTTTTCAGCTTTTACTCCTAATTCTCTGATAATGTACTCCTCTGACAATTTGATGCTTAGGAAAGTGTTTGGCAAACAGGTTGGCTTCAAAAACCATGAGCGCTAGGAGTTGAGACAAATAGACCTTTCTATCCCTAGTTATAATACTTCAATTGTATTTATGTATTATTTCTTTGTATTTGTACACAAAAATTTCAGTTTTTATTTTGCTAAAGAAAATCAAGATGGTTCATGCTGCTTTTTGCTAACTTTTGCTGTTATTTTCCCAGTGTTGCTGCATCCAAGGCTAGGACAACCAAGAACAAGAAGAGTAAAGAGGCTGCATCTATTTGATATTATAATTGTTCTCTCGGGTACCATATGCTTTTGCTGTGGTCTGATGTTGCTCAACATTTACATGAATAAGATGGGAGAAATAAATGCACAATGAATAATAACTCACAAGATTATCAACATACACTTGTAACGCATGCACTCAAGCAATCTTATGCATATATGATCACATTTTCATCAGAAAACAAATGTTGTCAATTAGAGTTCTATTTATCTTTGTCCAAGGAAGACATCTCAAGACTTCTGCAAGTTTGCAAGTCTCACACTCATTAGCCATCACTGAAATATCAACGTGAACACACGAAACTTATGTACATGAACTATGGCACTATACACTAATAAGTTGACTCAGTGAGTTCCATGCAGCTCAACCAGATAGAGATCTCACTGGGCTCTCTTCTCGTCCAGAAGGTCTCTAGCACTATCATTGCCGTGACCACTGAGTGAGAACCTCGATAGCCATGATTAGTTCCAGCTAAACCTTAAACTGCAAAACAGAAAATAGCGCATTATAAGTTGAATCAACAATATATTTTCTTTATAACAATAGAACTTATGGCAAAAACATTTCTAAAATACATCGAGACCACCTCAATGCTTTTTTCAAACCACTATGGACATGGCAGTTATGGCAAATGCATTTCTTTTCTTGCTGCAAGATGCATCATCCCATACATAATTTTGTCAAAAAGCAATGCTAGTATTTTACACTGAAATTTATGCAGGTTAATTTTGCATTCAACAATTCAATAAGGAAGGAATCACTTGAACGATAATTTTAGGGAAAATATGCACAATGTTCTGAAGCAGAGAAGGGAGAACTTGCCGGACACAAAAACAAGTGAGTTCTATTTAATTTTGTGTTGAACTCAATATATTTAGATCTGACGTCTCCTAGATTAGTGAGAGGAAACCTGAAATTAAATGGAATTCCACATGCACATATAGAATAAACCTATCCAAATTAATCGGATATGAAGCAAATATTATTGTCTACTAATCACAACTCGGATCTGAACATAACCAAATTGATGGAGAAGTACCTCAGCGAAGGAAGACGGTGCAGAGCAAATCTGGTGGTGTACCCTTACGCCTTTGATCTCGTGGAAGCTACTGTCCGGGTCGGCGAGCATGTCCGGATCATTCAAGGAGGTCGTCCAGGTCGATGCCAGCCACGCTACAGTGCGGCGGTGACGACGTGGCTGCATCTGGCCACCATCTAAAACAGATCCTGCGTTTGTTTTGGGGTTTAGCGGTAGCAAATCTGTGGTGTGAGTAGACGAGATGGAGAAGTACCTCAGCTAAGGGAGACAGTGCAGAGCAATCGGAGGGAGGTAGGCTGAGGCGGCGGGGACGGCGTCTGTTGAGGCATCGAGGGAAGCATCGGATGGACGATGGCACCAGCAAGAGACGGCGGCGCCGGGGGTGTCCCGGAGGAGGCGAAGGGCGGCGCTGGGGGGAGGCCGCTCCAAAGGCTCGAACCCTAATCGCCTCTGAGTCTGTTGTGCGTACAGGCAGGGGCGGACGCACATAGGGCTAAGCGGGGGCCTTGCCCCCAGTCAATTTCTTATGGTACTAACATGTTTAATGCTATTTAGAAGTAGGGCTCCACTGAATCAAATGTTTGGGCCCCCAGTCACCTATTCTTTTATGAGGAAATCAACTAATTTTACTTCTATGTGAGTATATATATAGTCATATTTAAAAAGCATAAATATTTTTGACTATCTATGTATGGATTCTCATATAAGGTGCCCCCACTCATATTTTATCCTGAGTCCGCCCCTGCGTACAGGTGGGGGTGGAGTGGACGAACGAGGACGGGGAGTGAAGGGCTCGGGGTGGAGAGAGATTAGGGGCGATGGCATTTGCGGATAATTTCCAGAGATGCCCGACGGCCCGAGGTCCAGCACTGTTGAATAGGTCGTGTTGGCACGGTCTGGCCATGCTTGGCCAGCACTCCAGCAAGGCCCATTTACAGTTGAGCCGGTATAGCATGGGTCCAGCATAATCCGTTTATTTTTTTAAAAAAAAACTTTTATAGCTAATTTTAACCGTTTGAGGCTTTAAAAATTATAAAAATTCTAAAAAATCCTAAATTTTTTCCTATAAATAGGGTACCAGCCACCCTCATTTTCCCACCAGCAAACTTACATCTCTTCTCTTCATTCTCTTGTGAAAATTCTCTTGCTCTCAGTGATAATTTGGCAAAATTAAAAATAGTTTTGCCAAAAATCAAAAAATCTAAAATTCAACTTTTGGCTTCTTAAGAAATCAAGGTAAGAATTATGATTTATTTTTTCATTGTTTTTATTATTTTAAATGATATTAAAGTACTAATAGCGTATTTATTTCTTACACTTTTCTTTATGGAGCACCAGGATTTTGCGTCCTTCCCACTTCTAATTTCGGGATTTCACCCATGGAGCTTCTTGCATCCTACCAAGCTGAAGAAGCTGCAGTACCTATACGATCCTCAGGCTCTACAAAGTGCTACTGTGTCAGCAAGCACCAAGGCAAAAAGATCAAGACGCAATACATCGGGAGCCTAAAAAAAATTTGAGCAGATTTTCGAGACATTAGAAGACGTTCAGAGCATGTATGCTATTTGTAAATATTGTAAGAACAAATTAACTGCGAAATCTTTAGGTAGAACGGGGCACTTCAAGAGACATATTGAAAGCTGTAAAAGAAAAGTAATGGTTGGCTTTGAAACATTCACAACTGCAATGCAATCCCGAAGGTACGGTACGTCATTGGGACTACAATCACAAGGTAGCTCATGAACCTCTTTGCCATTTAATCGCTTCTCAAGATCGTCCTTCAAAATTTGGGGAGTCACCAGTATTTGAAAACTATATTAGGATTGTTCATAATCTTAGGTTTTCTGTAGTTTCTAGACATACAATAACTAAAGATTTGATTAAATACTATAATAATTGTCGTAATAAGCTAAAAGTGCAATTTAATACTTGTATTATTTCTGTGTCTTTGACATCAAACATATGGAGTTGTAGGGCTAAAGAGGATTGCTTTAATTAGTTGCTCATTATGGAAACAACGATTGGCAACTAGCGAAGAGAATTATAGGAATAAAATTAATTGATGTAGCAAATACTGATGAAATAATTGTTGATTGTATTGTAAATGTTGTGGAAGATTTTAGCCTTATAAATAAAATTTTTGCAATAACATTAGATAATACTTCAGTAAACACTTCTACAATGACCATTCTTACTTCGCTTTTTAATTCGTACATCGAATCTTTCTTATTACATCAACATTATGCTTGCCATATTATTAATCTTATAGTTAAATCTAGTTTGAATAGGTTAAACCAGTACCTTGAATCTTTTCGCATTGCAATATTTTTCTTAGATAATTCTAATCAACGAGTAGCAGCATATAAGACTTATTATATTGCAATGGAGATACGTCCACATAAGTTTGGTCTAGATATGCCTGTTAGATAGAACTCTACTTATTTGATGCTTAAGTAACTCATACCTTATAGAAACACATTTTCTATTTTTATTCACACACATTATCATGGCTAGGGTGGTCAACTGCTATTCACAAAGCAACATTGGTATGTTACTGAATACTTGCTGTCATTTTTGGAACTTTTTTATGATTCCATTGTTACTTTATCGAATTTATTACTCAACCTCTCTTTTAATTGTGCATCATATTTTAGAAATTGCTACCACTTAAGGAACCACAAAAATGATAATATTTTGCGTGTATATGTTTATGCTATGAAAACTAAATTTTTAAAATATTGGCAAGAAATTCCAATGTTATATGTGTGTTTGCATTTATCTTAGATCCTAGAGCTAAAATTTGAGGATTTGGTAATGTTCTCTCACTTCTAAGTGATGCGGTGGGTACTGATTATTCTATTTATTTTTAAATATCCGTGCTAACTTATCTAAAGTTTATACTAAGTACGATCAGAAGTTTGCTAGAGTACGCATGCAACGACCTCCATCAGTACCCACAATAGGTAAGAAGAAAACTGTGTGGGGAAAGATATGAGGTGCAGATGGCTCTACCTCAAGGAGTTCGACTACAACAACATCAAGTGCAGACACAACAAGAGGTGGGGAGCTAGCTGCCTATCTCAACAGTGACACTGTCAACTACCAAGAGCAGCAAGAGGAAGACTTCAGCATTTTATAGTGGTGGCACGAGCACAAGGTAACATATGCAGTGCTTTCCATATTAGAATAGAATATGTTAACAATTCATATTTCCATAGTTTCTTCAAAGTCTACATTTAGTCTATTCGAAAGAATAATTGATGAGAGAAAAACAAATTTGACAAGTGAGATGGCGGAAATACTTCTCACTGTGAAAAATTGGGAACAAGCTAATCACCGAGCTCAACACACTACAGAAAATGTTGAGCTAGTAGAGATGTTTGAAAATCTTTATCTAGATAATTAGGAAGAATAATTGTAATCTTCATTTTTTTTCCAATATCACAGAGCTATAGGTTGTACACTTTTTTCTTTGCTAAGATTTCTCGTGTTGAGTTTTTACTTGGGAAAGTTTTTAATAAGGCAACCAAATATCAATAAAGCTCATTATTTAATTCCAAGTATTTGTATCATTTTAGAATTTATTTTATATTTTTAGTTTTTTTAATTTACATATATTTTTAAAAGTTTTTCTAAATCCTATGAGTTTTCTAATTATTCTAACTTATCCCATTTTTTCTCATTTTAAAAATTTTTAGTTTTTTTTCATACTTTTTTTATTTTCTAACTTTTTTAACATTTTGTTTCAATTTTTCTCATTTGTTGAATTTTTTTGGCACCAACGGGCTGACCCGACCCATTTTGGACCATCTGCCCACGAACACGTGCTGGCACGGCATTGGCCTGTGAGGCCACCTTGGCGTGTGGGTTAGCACCCCTAGCATGTGAGCTGACATGGCATAGCGTGTTTATTAGCAGGGTCTAAACTGGTCGTGCCGCCCAATAAACGGGTCGAGCCGTGCCAAGCTGCCCATTTGCACACCACTAATAATTACCTTTAACTTCAAAGGGTATTTTATTTTGGATGTGCTGGCTTCCTATAAGAATCTACCTAAAGTTGCTTCTCGTTGCTAGTTCATTTTTGACTTTGCTCCTCGTGAGAATCAGAATCCTATAGTTTTAAGAAGATGAGTGTTTTGGCCTAGCTCCACTAGATCCGAATGAGAAGCTAGAAGTAGGAGCTATACCAAACAGGACCTAAGTAATACTTATGCAAATGGAAATAACTTGCTCCTTCGAACTCCAAATTGTGCATCCTTTACTACTTTAAAAACTAGAGTTTGAAAGTTTTCGATTTTCCCCACCACACACAGCAGATTGACGCAGATTTTGCCTCAAAGTTAACGGATAGAAAATTGCATAGAAAAGCCAATAGAGATGCATGAAAACTCCTAACACGACTAGTTTGGAGTAGGGTTCAAAAAATCAATGATTATCACCTAATAATCATGATATCACCCTTATCACAGTGGCACAATATCAAAAACCAAGAGGAAAACCGATAAATTTGAAATTCAAATTCAAAAAATTCATGAAATTTGCAAAAATTTATCCAAAATATCCTTAAAATTAGTATTAATATGTTTTTAGCATCTAGGATGAAATTTATTTGAAAACATGGAATTTTGACATATTTTTGAGCCAAAACCGAATGTAGAAAAAGAAAAATGTAAAAAGAAAAGAAAAATTGTTGTAGGCTTCACTATGGGCTACTAGGCCCATTAGCCCTGTCTAGCCCAACAAAGAACCCGAGCCATTTTTAAGCAGGATACCCTGGTTCTGACACAATTATTGCACAGCAGTAATTCATCTCCATGCTCCCCCATAGCTTGCATCCACTCCGGGCAGATTCGGCCACTGTCGACACATAAATCGCCACCCGAAGCTCAAAAACTAACGATTTGGAGGCAAAAATCAACACGACTGTCGAGGTTTGTTACTGACAATAATTAAAAGGGGGCTAAGCGCTGGATCCAAACTCGATGGTAGCACAAGACACGAGAATTATACAGGTTCGGGCTCTTACGGAGGAGATAATACCCTAGTCCTGTGCTCTGGAATTATATGTGGCTAGCTTATAGCTGATGATGTTATATCTTGATGTCTCCCCGCCCTTCCCTTTATATAGCAGAGGAGGGCGGTTACAAGAAGAAGTCCCACTCGGATACGAGGTGGAGATCATGCCTTATATATCTCTTTCCTTATCCGTTATACATGATATCGGTTAGGAATACAATTGTATCCTCCCTAAGCAGGGTTGGTTTCCATCTTCGGGGTTTCCTTGTTGCGCATGATACCGCCTCTGAGCAATACCCATCTTCATGTAGTCGGCTTGGCCCATCCCCTCTTGGGTGGTCCTCTCGGCCCGCCATGCAGATACCCGGGGTCCATATACTCCACAACGACTATAGTAATTATTGCCAGGGTTGGTATGCGCGACGATTTTGTACAAAAATCAAGTGATTTTCAAAGGAAATCGGGTGATTTTAGGTATGAATTGTCGATTTTCACTATTATGTGCATTGCTACAATCTGAATATTGTGATTATTGTTTTTGTTGTTGATTTGGTTGTATGATTGCAACTTACATAATATATCAGTACATTTTGGGTTAGGGTTAGTGTCTTTGACGGTTAGGGTTAGTGTCGTTCACGAGGTTATTGTGCATTTCAATTAAGTAGTACCTATATATGTGTGCTTGATGTTGCATTTACTTGCATGCTTGCAACAATTTGCAATAGAAATTTTTTTTGTGTATTATGATTACTTGCTCAAACTGGTTCAGCAACTTCATTTGGTAGTTGAAAATTTTAGTGCGATGTATTGAACCATACCACAAGCTTTAACTGTAGCTCATGACTTCTCATTGTTCTACATTGGCAGATGGCAAAGCAGAGCGACGTTGTGTGGGAAATAGGAAGCACGAAGCAGTGACGATGAGGGAGCAAGCAAAAAAGGAAAACTCCCTCGAAAAGAAAGAGGAAGCTTCCTGCTTAGGAGAAACATTACATAGGGAGTGATGACTCGACTGATAGCACTCCCGGGGCCCATCAGAGCCCACAGTACTAAGAGTCCAATGACAGTAGCTCCAAGATGGACAGTGATGGCGGTGAGTCCGAAGACGATGCCTCCATCCCTCTCACATCTCGCTCAAAAGAACAGCATCCCATAAAATTTACAAGAGAGTCTCAGTACACTCATGCCATATAGGACAGATGATGACTACTGCACGCAAGAAAAGGCAGGATTCACATAGCCATGATGCACATCAGGATAGCTCCAACTCGTTCAGAGTCACCAAGATGCATGGTAGTTATGGCTATGGCTCATATGACCACTACGACTATGCCATCCCAGAAGCTCATGCACAACCTCCCACCCAATGGGTATATGAGTGGCAAGATCCTAAATTTTATGCTATGTTATACCAATAGTGGTAAACGACTAACCTGCGGGTGGGGCAAAGTTGGCATGAATATAAGACGGAGTTGCTAGCTATACGAGAATTGGTAATAATATCCACAGAGGAGTACAACAAGGCCAACCAAGTGTACAGCCAATAATACTACCCATATCCCTAAAGGTAATGTTTCATTTCATTGCAACTCGATTTTTTACTAACATAGCGTTCATGTAGGTCTAACATGGCTTATGTGCGATAATGGAAGGTCAACGAAATTATGCCAAGTGTGAACATCCATTTTCAGTGAGATATGTTGATTTCAAATGTCATATGTCGTGGTACTAAAATAAATGTTATTCAAATGTGGACTTGTTGGATTCGTTTGTCAGTACTATTGAATTGAAATGTTATTGGTTCACATATTATTGCTAAATGCCTGCTTTACAACTTGACATTGTCTAAAATATAACAAAAGTCATGCCAAAATTTTTCCATATTTTTTCACATAATTCCGTAGTTATGCTATTATTGCAAAATGTGTGCTTTATAACTTGACATTATCTTAAAATATAGGAAATGTTATGCCAAAAATTTTTCCTATTTTCCCATATTTTTTCACACATTTATAAGATTTCCTTGATTTTTGGTCCTTTACCAGTTTTCACAATTTTTCCATAAATTTATGTTTTTTTCCAATTTTCTTACATTTTTCATAATATCCCTTTGGTCTGCCAATTTTCGCAACAAATCGGTCGATTATTTCGATTCCCAGCAGATTTCAAATTGGTTTGAAATTCAAATTCATTTGGTTTTTACCGATTTTGAGCAATTTTCGATGATTTTTGGCACTGACCTGGTTTCGATTTTCCACCTCAAATCAGTATTCTTAACCCTGGTTTGGAGTTCCTATGAATGCTTTCTAAGCTATGGTTGTTTGTCATAGCAAAATGTACACAATTTATGGCTCCAAATAAAACATGAGAATTTTCAATTCCTACCAGAATTGAACCTGCGTTCCACACTAGAGGATGGGAAAAAAATAATGAAGGGAAGGTTTTAGCACTTTAGCTGGGCTTCCCTGTTGGGCACTTAAATGGGTTGGAGGGTTAAAGCATGGACTTAAATGGTATCAAGGAGCTAACGGGGGCAAATAGCTTGGTGTAGGGCTTGTGTCGCCTTGTTGTTGAAGAGCAGAGAGCATGGGCACAGCTCGAGACATGAGCAGAGCTCAGGAGCATGGGCAGAGCTTGAGGCCATGTGGTCAGAGCTGAGGAAGATCGAGGTGGTGCACATCGAACTTGGAGCCAATGGGATCTAGCGGACTCGACCTCAGAGACGGTGACGGCCCAAGAAGCAAAGTAGGGGCAGTGGGATTCGGTGGGCTCTTAGCATGGGATGATGCAGCTAGGGCACCAGCGAGAGCAGATCTGGCGGCGATGGTCCTCTAGACGAGCTGCAGTAGTGATCTAGAGAGAGGACGATGGCAGCAGCTCGAGTAGGCAGGGAGAGGGAGGTGACAACGGTCAGGCGATGATAGTAGCCTAGGTACAGAGAGAGGGTCATGTTCTCTCATGCTTCTCACTCGCCATTCCCTCTCTGCAACGGTTTACCCCTCCCTCGGGTCCCCGCCGATGGTATGCCATATCCCCGTTTTATCCCCATTCCATTGCCCCCTTCTCCACCTCCACACTTGGCCACCGTGTTCAGTGCAGGAGCTCATATGCTTCATGCGCCCCCATGGCCTCCAGCGCTAGCGAAGAAGCAGCCACAGCCTGCGCAACCCCCCTTGGCGTACCTTGGGTGTGTGCGTGGTAACATAATAGTCCAAGATATCCTAATGTATATGAGTTGTCCCCAAGCATTCTTTCTTTCCTTTTAAGGATTGACATTCCCTAGTTCTGTCATGTTTTTTAATGGTTTGAGCAATCTTAAGTTTTTAGTTCAATCCCATCTATGCTACATGTTGCTAGGTGTTTAGAGAAGTTCAAAACCAGTACAATTTTCACACAAATGAACATGCTTGCCATGAAACACGGAGCAATAAACCTTGTGCATGGCTTCCTAGATTTTGATGGCCCCAACTTCGTCAAGGGAGCTGCAATAGCAGCAATCAGGGATGCGAAGAATCAATACACAAGACGATGTGTTGTACTCAACCTCAACACTTCTGAAAGATCATGTGGAGATCTATCCAGGTTTGTGATGAGTTATTAATAGTGTTTGAGCATGTGGTGCTCAAGGTTGAGTTTGTTTTGAACTCTATTTTGAATTTAAAGTAATTTGAAATGCTGTCAGGTCAAGAGCGGCACTACGAGCCATGTAGGAGCAGTAGTGCCAGCCAGGTGACACTACCGACTTAGGTTGATGGTAGTGTCGGCCCTGTGGAGCTACCAGCCATGGAAGTAGTAATCTTTTTACAAAGAGGTGTTTTCTCTGGGGTTAGACATAGGCGACACTACCGGCCATCTGGAAGCAGTAGTACCAGGGTTGCGGTACTACCGGCTTCCACTGGTGGTATTTATTTTTTAGAGAGAGTTCTTTTCAGAGACTCTCAGTGGGAGCAGTAATACCTGCCAACCAGGAGTAGTAGTACCGGGGGTGCGGCACTACCGGCCCTGGGTGGCGGTAGTGCCGACTTCACAACGAATTTGTGCTTAATGGTTTGCATTATGTGGTGATTAATGCATATATTATGAACGGTGCTATGTGATGGTTTGCTTATCTATGTTGGTTACAAGACTCCGAAGGCTAGGTCATGGTGAGGAGAAGGCAACGCCGGGACTAGACTAGGAGAGCTGAGGTCCAGAATGGTCAAGGGACGCTGAAAGATGACTTGAGGACGAGAAGTGGTTGCAAGCTAGGAAAACAAGGAACTGAAGCATAGTGTACTGGTGATGGACAAGGCTGGCAATAGCATGGACCGGGACTAGGCTCAGGGAGAAGCTGAGGTTCAGAACGGCAAGAAAACCTATGACACCATGGTGAAGTGGTCAAGGACACGTGGCACGCCAAGTGACTTAGGCCCATTTGCAAATGAGGACAGTTCGAAAGAGTTCAGATGAGTAAGGGGCTTGGTAGCAAGTCATTCGGTCCACGTGAAAAGCAGTGAAGCATAGGCAATGCTTCTAGGAGAAGGAAGACCGGTCATTGGGGCAAATTATTACTTTCTCCAATACTGATGCCTGAGGCTATTTGGAAAACTGTCACGATGGCCTAAGTGGTTTAGGTCACACTAAAGTGGAGTTGGACGCAAAATCGGGTTTGTGGGGCAGATTTTGCGTTAATGTAACGATCGCTTTGAGAAGCGTGCTTGTATAAGTGAAAAAACCCGTTAAGAATTTTGAGTTTCCGGTTAGCCCATGCAAATGTAGATGATATCCACTTGTAGTGTCCAGGTTTAACGTTAAGGTTGCCTCCACTGTATAAGAAGATGTATACGGCCCTGTTTGGTAAAGCTCCAGATCCTAGCTCCACCTCAAATCTGGAGCTTGTAGGCTAAAATAAAGTGAATTAAGTTTATATGTTTAGTCTAAAATGCAAATAAGATGATCCCACCTAAACACTCTTAATGTACCCACATCTCCAGCTCCATAAATTTCTGGAGCTAGGAATACCTTGCTCGACCAACTCCACAGATTTTGGTGGAGCTGAGCTATACCAAACACCCCGTAGTGGGAGGAGATACTTGAGACCTTAGACTTAATCACTAGAGAGGTTTAGGTTTCGCACAAGATTTTGGTATTTTGTGTGGGTGTGTGAGTGCTTCTTGGGAGATTTGCCCTTAAGTGAGAGGTTTTGTAATCATCCATCTTGTTCAGAAATAAAGATCAAATTTATGGTCAAGTTTTTGCCTCAAGTTTTGACCTTCTTTTTGCTTGGCTCTAGATCTTTTTTGTGTTTTTGTTTCTTACTTGATCTCATGCTGCCAAGGATATATGATTGATAGATGTATCCTCTGTAGATCTTCTTCTCAATCATCTAGGCAAGTTTCTTCTTGATCATCCAAGTTTCTCTAAGAAATCTATTTTTGAGTTGAGAAAGAATTTCTTGAGATAGATCTCGATCCTGTTGGTTTAAGAGATCTTTTTTGTGTGTTTTTGCTTGATGTGATACGTGGGAGACCATGTAAGGTCATCTTAACCATTAAATCTCTACGAGCAAGCACAGGGTGAAGATTTGGATTTTGATCTAGTTTTTGTGTACTCTTTGTTAATCTTAAAAAAGGTCAGAACTTTAATGTCAATCTTTGCAATTGAAGGTTGGAATAAATTTCTGACATACATAGGAAGGTGTCTATAAAGTTTCATAAGGTTTGGATCAGTCGATCAAAGGTTATATGAATTTTTGATCTTGAACTCGTGTTGATTTTATTGTTCATACCCTGCTATTGTTCATCCGGCACTACTGCTACAATAACGCAGTAGTACCGGGGTTACTGTTGATCCTGGCACTACCGGCCCTATAGCATGGTAGTGCTATCCCATAGCTGATTTTTCAGGAATCTTCTTCCGCCCTTCTAAGATCTTAGGAGGGTTTGGTTAGTTTCTTTAGGGAAAATTTATTTGCGATCATTCACCCCTCTCTGATCGCCATTTTTGGTTCTTCATCTGCTATTGGCGAGAGGTTAAAGATAGACAGTGAGCTGGAATTAGACCTTGAGAAGGGAGTGACTGTTACATCAGGGTGCTCTGGAGCAATAGCTGCAAGGCTGCAACTATCTTGGGCCTGATCAATCCTGGTGACGAGGTTATTTTGTTAGCTCCATTATACAATCCATTTGAGGCCACGCTGTTGATGGCAGGTGCTAATGTCAAATGTGTTATCTCCATCCTTTAGATTTTGCATTACTTATTGAAGAGCTCAAGGCTGCAATCTCCAAAAACACCAAATCTATTATGATAAATATGACGCACAACACTACTGGAAAAATGTTGACAAGGGAGGAACTTGAGTTCATTACAAACCTCTGCAAGGAAAACAATGTGCTGGTCGTCACAGATGAGGTTTACGACAAGTTAGAGTTTGATGCTGATTGTATATCAATGGCTTCTCTTTGGGGCATGTATGAGAGGACAGTGACTATGCACTCGTTGGGGAAGAAGACATTCTCCTTGACAAGATGAAGGATTGGCTGGGCAATAGCACCACCACATCTCACATAGGGTGTAAGGCAGGCACACTCATTCCTCTCATTTGCAGCTTGTACACCAATGCAGTGGGTTGTAGCAACAGCTCAGGAGCACCAAATAGCTACTATGAGGAACTGTAGAGAGGCTATAGTGCAAGGAAGGCAATATTGGTTGATGGCCTTCAGGCTGCAGGATTCATTGTTTATGTGTCGAGTGGAACAACTTTTTATTGAAAGACCATGTGAAGGTCTACTCATGTTAGTGATGAGTATTTAACTGTATTTGAGTTAGGAATATGATTTATTTTTAGCAATTAGATAATTATTGTATATCATTTTGGACATTACTATGTGATGGGTTTCCTTATTTTTTATGGTTGCAGGATGACGGTGCTAGGTCATGGTGATAAGAAGGATGACCGGGACTAAGCGAGGTGCGCTGGAGGTCTAGACAGTTGGGGATCGCCAGAGGATGATCGGTGACGGAGTCGCTATGAGTCTAGAAGACAAGGGAATGACTGAGATGCTAACTTGGTGTTGTTCGAATCAAGGAGAGTCGTTGGATTGTGGTTTAGAGGATAGAGTAGCGGTCAAGTTAGATTGAGTGAATCTCAACCCTTGATGTGGTTTCTTGAGGACCAAGTAGAACTCATCTAAGGGTGGAGGATGACTCAAGAGTGGTATAAATAGAGGTGTAGGGGTAGCTCCCCCCTCTTGAAGGTTTTGTATGCCCCTTTGAGCTTTGCCCACCTTGTTGTGAGGCTTTGTAAACCTTCATCCAAAGAAATAAAATTTTACTTACTTTTCTAAATTTAATTTTAGTATTTACATTATGTCTTCAATTCAACATTTAAATTTCGCATTTTAAATTCCGCAATATAATTCTTGCAAGTTGGATTTGCCTCCCCTCCTTCTACTTGCTTGCGCTTCTTGTGTCAAGAATGTATGATTGATGGATAAATCTTCTTTAGATCATATCCTCATCATCTAGGCAATCCTTTGCAAGAACTTGATCTCTTTGCTTAATCCTTGAGAAATTTTTATAGATTGCATTTGAGGTTTTTGTTTTTTGTACTCTTACTTGCTGTGACAAGTAGAAGAATATCCAAGATTATTTTGATCATCACAACCCCACGAGCAAGTTCAAGACTAAGATTTTCTCTGTTTTGCTCCTTTGCGTTTGAATGTTTTAAGTGAGGTTTAGGTTGGATCCATTGAGTGGGGAAAAAATTAATTGTAGTCATTCACCCCTCTTTGATTGCCACGTCGGTCCTTCAATTGGTATCAGAGCACGATTTTGCTCTTTTATAGATCTTAACCAGTCTTAAGAGCCATGGCGATGGATAAATATTCTATCAAGCCTTCGATTTTTTCTGGAGTTGAATTTCTTTTTTGGGAATCGAGAATTGAGTCATAAATCACTGCCTAGGGCTTCCTAATTTTGTAGAAGGTAAAGTTTCCGTATGAGGTTCCTGTCGATGAGAACGCCACGGCCGACAATATGGCTGATGTTGAGGTGAATGCTAAGGTAAGAAAAATCCTCATACATTGCCTTAGCCGTAGTGACTACGATAGGATCTCTCACCTATGATCTGCTAACTAGATATGGGTGACCCTCAGTGCTTACTATAACAAAGTTGAACAGCTTGCTAGTGAGACTCTTGATGAGTATTTTGGTCGTTTCACAAAGATCTTGAGTGATCTCCATGTAGTTGGTTGCACATACTCTGACTTAGAGAATGCTCGACACTTCTTGACTGCACTTGATCTTTGGGTTTAGGAGATGAAGGTGACCACCATCAAGAACACCATAGATTTATGGACTCGACACTTGACAAGTTTTATTTCCAACTCAAGACTCATGAGATCGACGTCGTTTCTCATAAGACGAAGTCACAGTCGATGGCCTTACTCACCGATTCTATTGGATCCTGTTCTAAGACTTAGTTGGTTTCTCCCTTTCTACTCTTTGTGAGCTAAGTGATGAACAGTTGAAATTTTTTTTATAAAGTGAGCTTACTCTTTTAGCTCATAAAGTTTCCCATGCTTACAAGGGGGTGAGGGAGAGGAAGAGAGGTGGCACAATCACATGTTTCAAATGTGGTGGCCCCAACCACATTCAAGCGAACTACCCCAAGCTAGAAAAAGGCAAGAATGACTCTAACAGTCCAAAAAAGAACGACTATACCGATAAGAACAGGAACAAGAAGTCTCCAGTTTGCGACCCAAAGCGTGAGAAGAAGTACCACAACTGCTCGAAGAATAAGAAGCTCTTCCATCGCATCCTCGCTACACTCGATGACATTAGCCTCTGCAACATGAAGACCTGGAGTGATGAGGGTGAGGATGATCCGCAAAAGAAGAACAAAGGCGACAACGACTTCACCAGGATGTATTTCATGGTGGATGCCAACGGCATTAACAACTCTGAGCTCTACAGTGACTCGGATGAGGTACCCTCCTATGACCAGCTCATTAAAGCTGTCTGTAAGTTAGAAAAATTTCATGCTAGAGCTAGAGTTAGGTGTATAGAGTTAGAGAAGGAAGGAAATACCTTGACTCGGGAGTTAGCTTCACTTAGATCTTGTTCCTCCCAAGATTCTGATGATTGTACTCTTTATGATACTTTGCCTGTGGAGTTTGAGAGCCTAAGGACTATACATGATAGTTTGCTTTCTGAGCTTGAAGATCTTAGGTTGAAAAATGCTAGCACTAGTTCTATTGACACTATTCCTGTAGATGCTAATTTTTTTATGCTCATACTAGCACATCTTATGAAAATTTCCCTAAATTGCTATTTGAAATTGATGACATGAGCACTCACCTTAGGAAGCTATCTACTAGAAATAATGAACTTGAATTGCATGCTTCTAAAGATACAATAAGCTCATGTGAGGGCTGTAGACAACTAAAACTTGACAATGAATTATTAAATATTAAGTATGCTGAACTTACTAAGAATTTACTAGCTATGTCACAAGAAAGTTGCTTGCGATGTGCTGAGATTGAGGAAGACTTAGATAAAATCTAAGTCGAACTTAGGAAGAAGTTAGAGGCCCAGACCCTTATGATTAGAAATGCCCCTTGCATTTCTTATGAGACCCTCAAGATTGAGACAGTCGTACTTAGGGAGAAAAATGCACGTGCTGATAGTTCTTTCTTGTTTAGTTCTTCATCTTCTTCCCCTAGTTCTTCTTGTGCCTCTCTTCCAAGAGTGTGAGTACCTCATGAGTACTCTTGAGAAGTTTATAGGTTGTAAGAAGAAACTCAATCTCATCATAGACTAATCTAAGATTAGCCGATTTAGTCAAGATCTAGGATTTGACTACTTGAAACACGTTAGGGCTCATCCTCCCACTATTGTGCATAGCTCCAAGAGTGAAAAGATCGTGGTAGCTCCCAGGATGAGTACCACTGTGTTTAGATCTGCTAGGGTTATCCATGGGATCTCTGACCAGAAGGTTGTTTCTCTTGTTGCTTCTGCCCCTAGTAAGGCGAAGTATACATACACCTTCTATTAGAAGGATAGGCATCTAGAAAAATTCTATTTCAGGTGTGCCAAGATCACAAGGCACGAGCGTGTTCATATCCTTAGGGGTATTCAGGGTCATCTCCAGACTCTGAGTGCTCCTAAGGTGGACATTGCTGCTAGATAGGATAGAGTATCGCCTGTTTTTGGGCAGCGTTCAGGATTTGGATTTCATATTGTTCATTCAAGTTTACATCTTGGATCTTCTCTTGGTCAGTCTCTTCACCATCCTTTTGATATTACTTGTGTTTCTCCTCAAGACAGATATCTACGGTATGAGTGTTTCCCGGTAGGAGATTTGGGTAGCCTCACTGGGATGGTCCTGCCTTTGCACGATGGCGGGCCAACCCAATTCTAGCTCTCAAATTTTCTGCGAGTGCTACTACTAGTCTTGTGAGGGTGGAGCGTCATAGAGATGCTAGGGTTCAGTCTTTTTTCTTCTGTGGTAGGCACTTCGAGGCATCGTGTGGTTCAGTATTGGGTTTCTAGATCTTTTCTTTGTCCTAATACCGAGTCATCTCTCTCTTTGTGTTGACCAGGTTCATAGGATGGGAAGGGAGAGGTATGGATCGTTGACTCCTGTTATTCTCGTCATATGACTAGAGAGTCTCGTTAGTTCTCTTCCCTAGTCTGAACCCCTGGTGATGAGTTGATCACTTTTAGGGATGCTTCATCAAGTAGAGTCATTGCAAAAGGTACCGTCTGTATTAATAATAATTTCATTCTTAAAGACGTTGCCTTATTGAGTAAGATGCAATACAATTTGCTTTCTGTCTATCATCTTATCGATGACTCTTTCAAGGTAAGTTTTAAGAGTAGTGCCTATAGAATCCTTAATTCATCAGAAGGGTTAATTTGCGGGATTTCTAGATTTAGAAGAGTCTTTGATGCTGATTTTTGTACTTTTTCTAGAGACTCTTTTCATTGTTTGATTACTTCATAGTCCCGTGATCCCTCCTTCTGACATAGGAGACTTAGTCACATTGGCTTCGATCATTTAATTTGAGTTAGCAACCATGATCTCATTCGTGGTTTGCCCATACTCAAGATGGTCAAAGACTTAGTTTGCTTTCCTTACTGACATGGTGAGATGGTTGTTACTTCTCATCCTCCAGTCACTGTTGTGATGATTGATTCTCCAAGACAGCTTTTACATATGGACACTGCTGGTCCTACTAGAGTGTAGTCAGTAGGTGGGAAGTGGTATGTTCTTGTCATTGTCGATTATTTTTTGAGGTATCCTTGGGTGTTTTTTATGACCTCGAAATATGAGTCTTTTATCTATTTCAGGAGTTTGGTTCATAGGTTATCTGTTAAGCTCCCTGATGCCTTACGAGCTATACGTAGTGACAATGTCACAGAGTTCAAGAACTTCTACTTTGAGAGCTTTTGTGAGGAGTTAGGCTTAGAATATCAGTTTTTCTCTCCATATGTCCTTTAGCAAAATGATGTAATGGAAAGGAAAAAAAATAGGACTTTCATCAAGATGGCTAGGATGATGTTAGATGAGTACAGCACTTCTAGGAAGTTTTGGGCAGAGGTTATAGCTACTATTTGTCATATGTCTAATTGGGTATTCTTGAGAGCATATTTGCACGCACTTCTTATGAGGTGAGGTATGGACGAAATCCCAGTGTTTCTCATTTTCATGTGTTTAGTTGGAAGTGTTTCGTTTTGAAGTCTGGGAACCTAGATAAGTTTGAGTCTCGTTCTTTTGAGGGCATTTTTTAAGTTACTCGACTTCTTCTTGTAGCTATAGAGTCTAGGGCTGTGAGACGAATAGGATCATAGCGACCTATGATATGACCTTTGATGATGCTAGTCCAGAAGATAGACCCGACATATCAGGCTCTTCTTCCCTCTCTGAGATCGAGGATGAGAATGATGGAGATTATGATGATTCACCTGATTTAGTTCCCTTTACACTTGAGGTGCCTTCTATTTCTATCTCTATACCTCAGATAAATCAGTCCTTACCTTCAGACTCTCCTGCAGCAAGTGGTTCTGATGCTGCCTCTTCTGTTCGTGAGGTAGAAACCACTTTTGCTTCTGAACCACTCTGCCATATTCAGATGTGTCATCCACCTGATCAGATCATTGGTGATCTATTTGAGCGAGTTACATGCTCAAAATCAGGTTTGTCCAGCTTCTGCCTCCACTCAGCCTTTGTTGCCTCTTTTGAGCTAAAAGATATTTTTTATGTATTATCCGATGAGTCTTGGATTAATGCTATACATGAGAAAGTTGAGAACTTTGAGAGGAACAAGGTATGACAGCTTGTAGAGCTTCCATCTAGCCATAATATCATCGGGACTAAGTGGGTGTTCAAGAACAAGTAAAGAGGATGGGGTTATCATTAGGAACAAGGCTAGGCTAGTTGCACAGGGCTTCACTCAGGGTGAGGGTCTTGCCTTTCAGGAGATCTTTGCCCCTATAGCTAGACTAAAAGCTATTAGGATCCTGCTTACATTTTCGGCATCCAAGAGCTTTAAGATTTATCAAATGGATGTCAAGAGTGCATACCATAATGGATATATTGAGAAAGAGGTGTATGTTAGACATCCTCTAGAATTCGAGAACCCCAAATACCCAAACCATGTCTTCAAGCTTTTTAAAGCTTTGTATGGACTAAAGCAGGCTCCTAGAGCTTGGTATGAGAGGAAGTCTTATATTCTTAGTCATAGTTTTAAGATGTGTAAAATAGGTAAGACACTATTCATCAGACATCAGGATTCTCATTTTGGTTCTTTGCACTCTCTTGTGTCTTAGTTTTCAGATATGATGAGCACCGAGTTCAAGATGAGCATGATAGGCAAGTTGAGCTACTTCCTCGTCTTCCATATCAAGCAGACTCGGGAGAGCATTTTCTAGCATCAAGATAAGTACACTCGAGACCTCCTGAGACGCTTCGATATGTCTGATGGGAAGCCAGTAATGACTCCTATGACCACCACTGCTGTCCTTGAGCCTGATGAGGATGGTGAGACAGTTGATCAGAAAGAGTTCAAGAGCATGATCGGCTCCCTCTTTGAAAGATCAAGATAGCAATCAGAGGAGGGTGAATAATCCCAAATAAAAATTTCCTCCACTTAAGAATAATTCAAACAAGTTCTCAAAGAAAAACACCCAAAGAAGGCAAATGAAATGAACAAATTGTTCTGGATGGCCGGTGCTATCACAGAAGCAAGAACAGACTGAACACAAACCAACCCAAAAGCAATTTGGAAAATCTTTTGATTGGTTAGATAAAAACTCATGAAACTTAGTAGATTTGATCCTAAGGATGTCAGAAACTCATTCCAATCTTCAATCACAAGGATTGATGTCAAAATTCTGACCTTTTTAACTTTGAAGAAAGAACCCACCAAGTTGGAGCAAAACTCAAGAACTTGATCTAAGACTTGCTCATGGGTTTTTGATGATCAAGATGATCTTGGATAGCCTCTCACATGTCCCAGCAAGCTAGAACACAAGTCAAAATACTCCACAAACATGATTTTGAAGAATGATTCACTTTAAGAGCACAACATCGGTTTCTTGCAAGAAAAATGCATGGATTACCTAGATGACTGGGATATGATCTAAAAAAATTCATCCATTAATCAACATTCTCGGGACAAGAAGCAAAAGCATGTAGAAGGAGATGAGGCAATAATTGCGTAAACGTAAATTGCAAGAATGTAAGTGCGGAATTTAAATGTTAAATTTAAGACATAAAGTAAATGCGTAATATAAATTCAAACATAGGAGAAAATAATTTGTATTTCTGAAAGATAGGTTTACAAAACCTTACACTAAAGTGGGCAAATCTCAAAGGAGCACAAAACTTCTAAAACCTTCAAGAGGAGAAAGGCTAACCCTACCCCTCTATTTATACTACTCTTGAGCCACCCCCACCCTTGGATGAGTTCCTTCTACCCTAAGGACCGCCATCAAGGGTTAGGATTGACTCATTCACTTGTACATGGGCTAACCTGAAACCCACACACATATCAGGTTTTTGTACGCTTTTCCAAGCATACTAATTAGACCTGCTACTCTATCATCTTAACTTTGATCCAACAGCCCTCCTTGATCCAAGCAGCTCCTAGCTATCATCTCATCCATTCCTTATCTTCTAGGTTTGCACTGACTTCGTCTCCGATCATCTTCGGTGATCCTCGATCGTCTGGACCTCTGAAGCACCTCGCTTAGTCCCTATCATCCTTCGCCTCACCATGATCTAGCACCGTTGTACCTTAACCATCAAAAATAAGGAAAACACATCATATAGCATTACCCAAAATGATATGCAATAAACCTCACACAAATTCAAAATGCATATCCCAAGGACATTTGAGTAACTCTACTCAGATTCAAGTCGATAAGTCGATGAGTTGACATCGAGTAACTTAAGGCTAACTCGAGGACTCGAGACAGACTGATAGTAGGGTGCTCGACCTGGCAAAACCCGTACTCAATACCTAGTGATTTCCAATCTACTTGAAACATTCGATCACAAGCCAGCGGGGCATTACTCAACCAAGCCAGAACTGGGCAGTAATTGACCAAACGCTTGAATGAACCCTCCGCTCGACCCGACAACGTTCCTACTCAATACTTAGTGATTCCCAATCTACTCGAATTATTCAACCACAAGCCAGCGAGACATTACTCAACCAAGACAGAACTTGGCTGTCTCAACTCAAATTGCTTCAGATTGAAAATTCGATTTAAATCAAACTCAAACCAGAGCATAATAAGCTCAAATTTAGTCAAATACTCATCACCAATATGGGTGAACCTCCACATGGTCTTTCACTCTTGTACCTCACTGTCTTGAGTCCAGACATACATTTTACTATGTGTCTGTGCACACGATTTCAAGCTTCACCTCGCACCTCTCACCACCAAGCGGTGAAGCGCATCTTCAGATACCTCCTAGCTACTATTGACTATGGTATTTGGTACTCTTCCTCTTCTTGTCTATCCCTTAAAGCCCTTTTTGATGCAGACTTTGTTGGCTGTAGGATAGATAGGAAGAGCAATTCTGGCACTTACCAATTCATTGGCACTTCTCTTGTTTCTTGGTCATCTAGAAAGCAGTTCAGAGTTACACAGTCCACCTTTGAGGCCGAGTCGTTGTAGCCACTAGTTATTGTAGTTAGGTGCTTTGGATGAGATCAACCTTATGAAATTATAGGTTAGACATAGATAATATTTCACTTTTCTATGATAACACTTCTGCTATTTGCATTGCCAAAAACCCAGTGTAGCACTCCAGGACCAAGCATATAGACATTAGATATCACTTCCTTAGAGATCAAGTGGAGAAGGGTGATATTGTGCTTCAATTTATGGAGAGTAACCACCATATTACCAATATCTTTATCGAGCCTTTGGATAGCTCTAGGTTTGTAGTCTTGAGAGGAGAACTTAGAGTTGTGTGCCCTTACAACACATCTTGAGGGAGAGCTACTTTGTATACTATGTACCCCCTCCGTTCCAAAATATAGGGCGTATTAGAATTCAAAAAAATCTTTTGAAGTAAACTTTGACCATTAATTTTTGTTATAATATATTATGAATTGTAATGAAACCAACAATAATTGAAAGATAAGTGAAATATGAATCAATTGATACATCTTTTGTAAGTTAAATATGCACATAATTTGACTAATTCTTGGTCAAAATTTATGTAATTTGACTTTTCTAAATTCTAATATGCCTTATATTTTGGAACGGATGGAGTATTATATATATTTTTCTTCTAGTATTTCCTTTCTTTTGCATTTTCTGGGTAATATTGGGCTTATTTTTTGAATTCACTTCACTTAGACTTCTGGCATGCTTTGCATGGACCTCTCATATTATGCTATAATTTCCTATCATGCACAATTAGCTGTCCTCTTTTCTCTCTAGGTTGTGTTCCCTCACTGTCTTATAGGTCTAGCAGGTGTTGGAACCTCTGGGTAGACAGAGATTGTGTGCACTCCCTAGCTTGGTTTAAGAGTCAGCTTTCCTATGTTAGTTATATGGGAAAGATGAGAGTGAGTCTAGTTATAGTATTTCTCTTCTATCTTTTCTATACTCTATAGCCACCTAGTTTACAGTTCTCGCCTTCTTCTCCTCATTCTGCGTTTCTAGTTTCAGTGTTGAGTTCATTTAGACTTTCTTTTAGCTTAATTCTGTTAATAACTCAACTTGAACTAGATTTATGCTTAAAATTGATTCACTTGTTGAGGAGTGTGAGGAGATGTTTCATGCATTGCATATAGAATTTATTTATGTTTTAATGAGCTTTGTCTGTTATGCAAATGACTATCATTCATGCAATGCACCTTGCTACTTTTCTAAAGATCATTGCTAACTTAGATATGTCCAAGTTCATTTTGCTTCATCATGGTAAGCTTGCTAAAAAAATAAAATTGTTCTTTAATGAAAACTTGATGAAACTTGTAGCTTTTACTTGCTATGTTTCCTCACTAGATGTATATGCCATATTTTGTAAAATTTTGGATTTCTACAAGAGTCTCTATAGCAACTTGGGTGAAAATAGATTGATCCTTTCTAGAGTTCTTCACATGCTCATGAATCGAAGTACTAAAATGAAAAGAAAATTTGACTTTTGTGTGCAAATTTATCTCAGCACTTTACATTCACAAGACTGCTTTCCATTACACTTTGAATGAACTTGGAATGTATCATGTATGACCAAGACCATTTTCTTAAGAGTTCTTCTTGAGATGATCGACTATGACTTAAGTCAATTACACTTAAAAAATGCAAATAAAAAATAAACACATAAGTGGGTAAAGAATGCAAATAATGTCAAATATTTGCACCCCACTATATGCTTTGAAATCTTAAAGCAAAAATTTGCATTAAAAATGATTGAGCACGAAGAACCTTTTATGCACATCTAGCTTTTCCAAAGTGTTGAATAGGTTGAACTCTAAATTTTCCATTTGATCAATTAAATGGCTTTCTAGTTTAAAAACTATGCTAAGTATTGCACTTGTTAAATCATGCAAAAATAACATAGTCTTATTTGTACTTACTAGCAAAATTGACATTTGCACTTGGACATATCTTAGTTTAGCATAATCTGAACTTAAATAGCTTGATGTCATACTTTCTCTCTTTGGTCACTTGTATAATCTTTAAAACTCTTTTAGGATGCATTTCACGCGTACATATGCAAAGAGAAAGAAAATGCCATCTTAATACTTATATTGCCAAAAGGGGGAGAAATTGTAGAAAATGCATCATTAAAAGATAAAAATATGAATGCATCTTGATTCTTATGATCATTGTAAAAACTTGCTAATTCTTAGGGCTATAAGCATATTTGAGCCTTTGTGAGTTTTTATTGGATTTCTAGAGCTTTTTTGGAAAACATACTCTCTTTGTTTGGTTTTGCTTTAAAATCCTTCTTGCCAATTTGGTCACGATCTCATTTTCTCTTTCTTGGACCAAATTTGGCTTTACAATCAAATTGCTTTCTTCTATCTTTTTCTACCTTAAAGTTATGCCTTTTGGATGATTTGTCAATATACTTATCAAGGGAGAGATTGAAAAACCAAGTGGAGGTCTACCCATATTACTGATGAATATTTGATTGTATTTGAGTTAGGAATCTAATTTATTTTTAACAATTGGATAATTATTGCATATCATTTTGGACATTACTATGTGATGAGTTTCCTTGTTTTTTATGGTTGCAGGACGACGGTACTAGGTCATGATGATGCAGAGAATGACCAGGATTATGCGAGGTGCACCAGAGGTCCAGACGATCGGGGATCACCCGAGGATGACTGAAAATAGAGTCGCTGCGAACCTAGAAGACAAGAGAACAGTTGAGATGCTAACTTGGAGCTGCTTGGATCAAGGAGAACCGTTGAATTACAGTTTAGATGACAGAGTAGCAATCAAGTTAGCATGAGTGAATCTCAACCCTTGATGAGGTTTATTGAGGGCCAAGTAGAACTCATTCAAAGGTGGAGAATGACTTAAGAGTAGTATAAATAGAGGGATAGGGATAGTTCTCCCCTCTTGAAGGTTTTGTGTGCTCCTTTAAGTTTTACTCACTTTGTTGTGAGGCTTTATAAATCTTTGTCCAAAGAAATATAATTTCACTCACTTACTTTTTTAAATTTAATTTCAGCATTTACATTACGTCTTAAATTCAGTATTTAAATTTCGTATTTTAAATTTTACAATTTAATTTCTTGCAATTTACATTCTCGTAAATTGAATTTGCCTACCCTCTTTCTACTTGCTTGTGCTTCTTGTGCTAAGGGTATATGGTTGATAGATGAATCTTATTGAGATTATATCCTTATCATCTAGGCAATTCTTTGCAAGAACTCGATCTCTTTGCTTAATCCTTGAGAATTTTTTTGGATCGCGTTTGAGGTTTTTGTTTCTTGTGTTCTTATTTGCTGTGACAAGTGGAAGAATATCCAAGATCATCTCGATCACCACAACCTCACAAGTAAGTTCAAGATCAAGATTTTATCTGTTTTACTCCTTTGCGTTAAGTGTTTCAAACGAGATTTTTGTTGGATCCATTAAATGGAGGAAAATTTTAATTACGATCATTCAAGCCCTTCTGATTGCCACGTCTGTCCTTCGTTTGTGAGGGTTGATCAGACGCCATCTGGTTTCGACAGCGATGTCGTTTTCTGGGATCATTTGATTTGCGAACTCGGAGTTACTGCGATGCCGCTTACCGTGTTTTATCTGAACCCTGAGGACGGGAAGAATTCGGCGCGGTTTGCCGTCTGCAAGGATGACAATACAATAAGGGCTGTCGTTAAAAGGATGAAGACCAAGCTAAAGAAGAAAAGACGAATCATTTCGTTTGCCTGTTGAATACTGTATTTGATACGAACCATCTGTTGAATAATGTTTCTGATATGAACCAAACTTTCTGGCAATGAATTCCCTCCCAATGTCACAGAGTTTACTTTTGCACCGGCAGATATTAAACCTACAGTCAGTAGTTACTCGAGAATTCTACTGTCGAAAGCTTTTTATGAACTTCAGTCGGTTCTACCGATTTGCCGGTCAAATTAAAACTCCAGAAAATCATTGAAGTTGACGGTTGCTTCTGCTTTCATCATCCATCTCCAGGACTGAAACCAGTGCACCACTGAAGAAAGTTGCAAGAGACACGGGATTGTGATCCGCGGGTCCAATGTGAATCGTCATGGGCTTGGAATGGACGGATGGCCTCCGCCCGTCAGATACATACATAACGCCTTTATAAAGAGAACCAGCCAGACACAACGTGCACTCTCGCACATGGTTAGAAATTTTGCGACTATTGGAGTCTATTCCACCTAAACCATGAGGTGACACGAGAGAAAAAGGCTTTCTTTTTTGGACGTAAGGGAGAAAAGTTTCTGTAAAGGTTGCATTTTCAATCCTCGCTGCCAAAGGAAACTACGAAGAAGGCGATTATCTGCGATCAGCTATTAGAATAGCTTTTAAAGAGAAAAGAATACTAAAACTTCGAGTCTTAGGGGAAAAAAATAGTAACATAATTTGTTTTCCAACAATCTGTCCATGAGCTTTCACCATGACCCGTTCGTAAGCAGATACATTACCCATTATAACAACTAGTTGCTATCCTATTTGGGGCAGCGCTGCAACAAGAAAAAGGAAATGCCCATCATGTCCATTAGCAGCCTGGTTCAACAGCGACGGCTTTGAATAATGCAATCAGAGGGGGACAGGGACTAGCAAGCCGATAAAGAACTAGTCCACAATAGCAGTGGCCGGACATAGCTTCTCGTTCAAGAGAACAATATGAAATGGAGAGTTCAGAGAAGCGACGTATCAGCTAAAGCCGCATGCCATGACGCGCGATGACTGGTTCGCTTTGCTCCTAGTGCTTATCCCCTTTGACACGTCGCACCCCCAGGGCTTGCTGTTGTCTCCTTTGATATGTCACTGTGATAGAACATCAACATAGAGAACTATCTTACATTAGCACACCACTTAAGATATCTAGTAGGTTGTCAAAGTACAAAACTTTCCGAATAGATTAACCAAAGTACTCGTCAAGCCCAATATGGGTATAGCTTATGTGCGAGCAGTCATTGTATCTACTGTTAATAGAGTTTGTTGGAATGGGGGTAAAAGGTGATAAGTTGGGACGCCTGGAGTAGTTCTTTTCATGCAGCATATGGCGCTTGAATTAGACAATCAGCGACATCTCAGTGCGGCTATCCTTTTTTCAGGAAGCGGAACTGCAGAACAGAAGCTTGCCATGCTCACAAGCTACAATGGCAGGCCAGGTTGAGCTTGGGGAAAATGCAGAAACATCCATTCCATATTTCCATTCCTGAAATCGAAGGAAGAGAAGTCTTATTTAGCGGCATTTACACGTGAGAGAATATATGGTCACAGTCTCGACAACACAAGAAATTTTGGCATTGAATGTATCCATACAATTTGACTGCCTGACAAGCTGAAGTTTTAAAGAATACAGATCAGCTTAATCGGGACATTAGCTTCGTTACAAGAACCTTTTTAGCAGGTCTTATCCACAATGGAAACACAAGCAGCTATCAGGAGAACCATTTCCATTCTGTTTCATTCATGGTACAGACTCCCTCTTATACAACCAACTCACACTTACATCTATGGCCCACTACTCAGCGTTGTCAACATCTTCAGCACTTCCTTGCTCAACTTGTATTCCTTCACTGGAGACGCCTTTCTTCTTTCCGCCTGCTTCAGTCTTCTTGCGCTGCTTCTTCCCTTCCTGGACAGCCCGCTTGACAAACCTAGATCAACTCCAGTGTGTCTGTACTTCAGGTGACAATCAAGCTGTTCAATTCTGCAAGAACCTTCAGAGGTGCGATCCTGAATTCTGATGCTGGGCATTTCGCAGTTCAAACCATTATCTGCATTTTGTTACCCAAATTGCCATGTTAGCGTAAATACAAAAGGAACCTCGACAAGAACAAGCAGCCAAATGAACAAACGAAATTATTAATTCTGACCTATCACTATCAGGATACGGCCGAAACAGGTGGCTTCTCACGTAATACAATAGGGTGATTGGTTTCAGTATTCATACTAGTATTATTCAGCCCTGCGCTCGTATTCCTGACGCAACGAAATTTATAGCGGTGACTGGACCCAGCGTACCGCAAAGCATTTGCTAGCTTAACATTTGCAGAATTCATTTATTCATGTCCCTAGCGCAAGAACTTGCAGCAGAATGTGGACCCAAAGATATAAATTGCAATGAGATCTTGAAAATGGCGAAAAAGATGCAGGGGATGGATCACTAGATCAGAGGCGCAGTAAGATATAGCAGCAAGGGGTCCTACATAGCAACTTCAAGTTGCTACAAGTTGCAACGCCAGAAGAAATTAGTCACCCATGTGCATCCTCCCAGTAAAATTGCAAATGGTGAATCACAGCACATGGCGTCACCGGCTCAAACCGGCAAGATTTCAATTCTAAGCGTTGATACGAGGAAGAAAACGCAGGTACATGTACAATGCACATACACACCTTCAAGGCGCAGGAGAAGTAGGGACTTGTATCAAGAGAAGCCATTGAAAGACCATCACCCCCTCCATTCATACACATGGACCTATCTACAATTTTACAGCCTGCGTGGAGGAAGAGGACCACCAGTTGCCACCGAAACCTAGCACAATTCGAACCTCTTCCCGAAAACAAGCAGCAGCTCAGCCCTTTGGTGGCTGCCGTTCATACTGACCTCTCCGACACGGAGCAAGCGGTTGTGCTGCCCTGGTCACGAACCTCAGCAATTAGTTATTGCCCTTCTACACTACTCTAATGTACAATTACAAAGGGAAGGTCCCAATTGTTGGACGCATTTCACACATCGGTATCGCAGAATTTGCCGTCTATTCTGTTCTGCACTGCCTTGATCGCTGCGACCCGAGCAGCTGTGGCTGCCCTGTTCGCAGCCATGACCGCCCTGTTCACCTGCTCATCTACTCTTGGGAGGTGAAAGGCGCTATCTGCAGCCCTTTGAGCAGCCTAATTGAACAATGCAGCAATTATAATTCCTGAAGCAAATAAGCATGTCAATGTGTACAGGTGAATCGGTGTATTACCAGAACGGCACGATGAACAGCCGAATCGGCCAGAGGCAAGGGACACTTGAGAGTCCCAGAATCCCACTCCCCGGACCGCTTATCGCCATTTCGAAACGTATACATCCCAAATCCCTGCTTCTTTCCTTCGTGCCAAGAGCCCTCGTAACAGTGGCCATTGGCGAAGCTGTACACACCGAAACCATGGATCTTGTCTGCAAAGTACTCCCCGGCGTATCGATCACCATTCCTGCAACAGATTTTATCAAGAGCTAGAATTAGCAACTAGACAATTGGCATTTTTGCAAGAATGCAATGGCGTGTTGTTGGGCACCCAAAGATGTGATTTTTGCAATGAAATGGTGTTTACCTGAAATGGTAGCAACCAATGCCGTGCTTGACGCCGCCCTTGAACTCCCCGGCGTAGGAGCTGCCGTCGGAGCAGGTCTGTGCGCCCAGGCCGTGGCTCTGGCCTCCGGCCCACTCACCGGCGTAGCAGTCGCCGCTGTAGAAGCGGTAGACGCCGTGGCCGTGGCGGAGGCCCTGCCTGTACTGGCCGCGGTAGCGGCTGCCGCGCGCCCAGCTCTCGACGCCGTAACCGTCGTACTTGCCGTCCACCCAGTCGCCCTCGTACTTGCCCTTCCCGAAGAAGTTGTAGACGCCGCTGCCGCTGCAGCGCCCCCTGTGGAACTCCCCCTCGTAGCAGTCGCCGTTACTGTAGGACTCCACGCCCTCCCGCACCACGCGCCCGTCCGCCTTCACCTTCCCCTTCCTCTGCTGCTCGTCCTCGCCCTCGCCGATGAACCACTGGACAGAGGCGGGGAACGCCGGCGAACGCCGCCGGAGGCGGCGCAGGCGCGCGACGGCGGTCGCGGCGGCGAGAGCGGCCCCCGCGGCGGCGGCCAGGAGGACGAGGTGGTGCCCGTCCTGCCGTAGGAGGAGCACGGCGAGCGCGAGGAGCGGGAGGGCGACGACGAGGAGCAGCACGGACTGGGCCGGGCCGGGCCGGAGGCGGTGGTGGAGGTGGGCCGGACGGAGCAGTGCCCTGGGCTTGGCCTGCGCCTTCTTGTCGTCGGGCTCCGGGTCGTCAAGCGCCGCCGCCTGGAAGGACGCGCTGCGCACGGTCGGCGACCGGAGCAGCGACGACGGCGTCCGCGTCAGCTTACCCGCCCCGCCACCGCCGTGGGCCCCGTGCCCGTCCATTCCCCGCCGTCTCGCCTCGCCTGGCGAGCTTCCCCTCTTGCCCCGCACGCTTTGCTTCTTGTCAAGTTTCCACCGGCTCGTCAGATCGAAGCAGACGGAGTGGTTGAGAAGTGGAGGAAGGAGAGGGGAAGGGAAGGGGATAGAGATGCGTCTCTTATAACTACCGGGCGGCGGTGACCAGCTTCCTTCGCGGGCTCTCCTCGCTGGCGACGCAAACCGGCGCGGCGAGTCACTGGACCCGGTGACTCCGCCCGGCCCGGTATGCGGGAACCGATCTCACTTACGCGTGGGTCCCAGTGGAAGGCTTTGCGGGTTCGGGGGTTGGGTTGGTGAAGGGAGGTTCGTCTGATCCGGATGCGGGGTTGGATGATTGGAGGGGCGGGGAGGTGGATCCGGTAGAGGGTTGGGTGAGGCGGGGCCCACCATGCTTTCGGATCTGGCCTAGGCCGGCGTAATGGTGTAGTACATCCAAGCATTGGGCACGTACCGAGGCTGTCTCGGTCGGTCGGCGCCAGCTGCATCGATGCACGGCATTGGGTCGCGTCAGGTTTGGGCGTGCACGCCGGGTTTTGGAGCCCGTCTTAGGCCAACTCCAACAGAGAAACGAGGGATCAGTGTCCCCAAACAAACTCCAACAGCTTCCTATTGCATTCCCTACCTCGACGGATAGAAGAGAGAATCTACCTTAAGATCAACTCCAACAGAGTTTCTGTACACTTTTCTTACCCAAAAAAAATGAGGAATCAGTGTAGCATAATGTCGCGAATCAAACTCCTAAAGCTTCCTATCACATTCAAGCAGGGATAGCCGATCCGCCTCCCTTCCTCATTCCATTCCCCATCAAGGATCCGATCCGCCAAGGGGCCAGCGCCCTAGAGGAGGCAAGACGCCGCTCCGCCAGTCAATCCCACACCGTCGAGGGGGCGAGGGGCCGCGCCATTGAGGAGGCGAGCCAGTGCTCTGCCGCTCAGTCCCACATCATCTAAGAGTCCAGCCGCTGTTGTCCCACAAGTGAAGAGGCCCAAACGTCCCCGGCTTCGTCCTCAACTCGGTCTGCCTCACCGTTGTCCTCTTTGACCTCAAGCACCGCAGGATTGAGCGGATCCGTAAGATATGAACCCAAATTACTCTTTATCATCTGAGGTGGGGAAGAGGGATATGAACAACAGCATCTTAGGCGGTCACCTAGGGGACTAGTGCTAATTGTGTGATGCTTTTCTTGGCCGTTTTTGGCAATGTGTGCACATGAGTGACGAACCGAAAGAAACACAAATAAAATTTGTAGAGGGTATTTGGGCCGCATCAGTAATGCTTGATTGAACTGGTTGAAAGAAAAAGGCACTACACTGAAAAGTGCTACTTGTGTGATCTATGTAGTCTAGTCTACGGTTGTGTAACTTGTGTTTGCTTGAATGGATTGTTGAATCATGTTCAAATAAAAATTCATTTTCAAGACATGGTCAAATGTAATAGCGTCACAAGCAGTAAAAGAACTTGAATTGAAGGCTTTCTTTTTGCCTCAGAAATAACTTGAATTCAAGGCTTTCAATAAGTTGCAACTGGTTTGGAGCTGTAGATTTTTCAAGAAGCCTATCAAGTTCCTCAAGATATCAGCAACAACCTTTGTCTATTTTAATGAAATAAGGTTGGTTGTCGCCACAGCAAGTGACGAGGGATGTGCTAACTTCCGGTTTGTCATATTAGCATAGGTTTCCATAACTTCTAGAGTATGTCCTTATAGCTGAAAATAGATAGAGAAGTTAATAGAAAAAAGCTTCTGAATACATACGACAGAGTTCGACAAGCAAAATCACTTCAGCTTCTGAATACTACAAAAGCTTCTCTTTAGCTTGTGAATACTTCTTATTTTCTATCGAGGAGCAAAATCACTTGGGCTTGGCATTAAGCAATGGGATTATATAGCTTTCGGTTTGATTTTGAAAATGGTGCATACTGCTTGCCATATTATAGCTAATAGTTTGTTCATTGCGTATTTATAATGCATGTGGATAGACAAGGATCCAGAGAAACTCAGTAAGGCTTGGTCTGGACAATAAAAGAAACAGAGTGCATTACATCTGACCTTAAAAATTGCAAATGACAACTTTAGTCCTAACACATATTCATGTGACAATGAACTCAACAGTTTTGTGATTGACATCGAAATTGTAGCTCACAACCTTGAACAGGTTGCCATAAATCAAATGAATTGTTGCAAAGAGATAGAGTAGAGTCTGAACAAGATAAACTTTAAGAGGGTATGACCCTAATTTATATCTTCCTTGCGACTACCAGAGCGATGATGAGGGTAAACATGACTTTTGACAGTATTGCGAAGATGACGATATTGACTTTGATAGTGATGATTCAAGGTTGTTATAATCATGTATCGCAATTGTTAAGACTTTAAAATTTTATGTATTAGTGTTGTACCTTCAATGTTCTAATAGTGAAATTGTATTATGTATCGTAAGTGTTAAGCTTATTGCAATATTCTAATGTTGATGGATGGTATTTGTTAACTTGAGAAATTTTGCTGTGGACAGAAGAGAAATTATGGATAGCTTCTATATTAACCTGTTGAATGAGGGAGGGGATGCATTTAATTGGGATGGTTCTGAACTTCTACACAGGAAAGCCCAATTGGTTCGCAACCGTCCCGGAGTATATGGATAGTCCCCAAATTGGAGCAAACAACAAAAGATCAAAAAATTTCTCTATAAAGGAAGACAATTTGTTGGTGTCCATATGGCTTAATGTTGGTATCGATACAGTGTAAGGGAACCAATAATCTCGTGCCACTTATTGGAGAAAAATATATGACTACTTCTATAAGAACAAGACTTTCACCTCAAATCGTTCATAGACTTCGCTTACACATCATTGGTCTATTATTCAAGAAGCGGTTAACAAGTTTTGTGGATGTCATGATCCGATTGAGAGTCAAAATCAAAGCGAGATAACTGAGCAGGACAAGGTTGATCCATGATCTGTATCTCTTTCTTTTTTTGCAATAGATGGTTTACTCTTATGGTTGTTTGTGTAGTTGTACAGATTATGCAAGCTAAAACTGTGTACCATGAGAAAGAAGGCCGATCATTTGTATTCTTGCATTGCTGGAATGTATTGCAACATCATCCTAAGTAGTGTGCTTGTTTATCTCAGAAGAAGAAAAAGACATCAAGTAGTGCAAGTCTGAAATCTTTCAGTCCTATTAGCTCTAATGCAATTCATGTTGATGAGGATTTTCATAGTGCTGAAAATGATGACTTAACAAGACCAATTGGACATAAGGCGCCAACAGTAAATTGTTATATGGAGGCATTAGAAAATTTGAGAAAGAAAAGAAAGAAACTTAAGATTATGAAACAGAGGAAAAAAGATGAGCGATGTGAATGACTATATGCACAAGAACAAGTGAGGATTGCACAAAAGAAAGAGAGGCTTAAATTAATGAAAAATAAACTTGAATTCAAAAAAATGGTCGAGGAGGAGAGAATTATGGGGATTAATTTAACTCGTTGTACTGAGCCACACAAATAGTACTATATGAGCTTGCAGAGTGACATAATAACAAGAAAATGTAATATATCTGGTTGAGTATTGCCTATGTTGCATGAACTATAATTTATTCTGAAGTTATGTTGTATGAACTTATGTTGTATCATGTTGTGAACTTAAGTTCTATAGCTATCACAAATTTCTTTATTTAAAGATTCCCATTATGATACATATAATTGAAACATCACTGAATTGCACCCCTCCATACAGTTGCTATAAGTGCCCCACTAGATCGTCTTGAAACTGGTGGTGAGTTTGTCAGTTCCGAATGGAATGATGAGTTTGAATAAACTGAAGAGTTCAAGTGTATGTTCCTGTGACACCAAAACTCTTTCTCCCATTCCTTCGTAATTGTTGTCAAGTGGTCCTCCGTCCCACTCATCTTCAACTATCATGTTATGCATGATGATATATTCTGTCATCATAACTCTTAGTGTTTGTTGATCCCAGAAACGTACTGATCCCTGAACAATTGCAAAACAAAATTGCAGAATTCCAAAGGCTTGTTCCACATACTTCCCAGCTGCCTCTTGAGCTTGGGTGAAATATTTCTTCTTATTCCCTTGGGGAGCTAGTATTATCTTTATAAATGTTGCCCATGCAGGATATATCCCATCTGCAAGATAGTACCCTATTGTGTAATTGTGACCGTTGATAATAAATTCATTTCTAGAGCTTGTCCTTCTGCTAGCTTTGCAAAGAGAGAAGAACGGTGAAAAACATTAATATCATTGTGAGATCCCAGGAAACCAAAAAAGGCATGCCAAATCCATAAATCCGGTGAAGCAACAGCTTCTAGAATTATTGTTGGCTTGTGTACATGCCCAGTATACAACCCTTGCCATGCTTTCGAGCAATTTTTTCACCTCCAATGTATGCAATCTATGCTTCCTAGCATTATAGGAAAATCTCTTTCTTCACTGATTGCAAGTAATCTAGCAGTATCCTTGTCATTTAGAGATCTCAAATACTCATCTTCAAAGAGGACAATAATAACTCGTACAAACCTTTTAAGACTCTTGTGAAGTATACACACCACGAGTATCTGCAAGGCAGGCCTGCGAGGCCCAACTAAACAAAGCCGGGCCGAGCCGGCTGCAGGGAACCAGAAGCTACCAGGGTTGCGCCAGACGTGCGAAACAAGGAAGCCTTAAAGATAGCAACCGATCCAGATTAGGTAGGATACAATCGTAATCTAAACCGTTGCTAAACGGATAGGTACAGGAGATATAATCCTCACCTTGTATCCGATCAGGACTCTTTTTTGTAGCCGCCCTCCTCTGCTATATAAAGGGGGGACGGGGAAACCTCAATAGACAATCTCATCAGCGAATAAGCTAGACACATATAATCCCAGAGCACAGGACTAAGGTATTATCTCCTCCGCGAGAGCCCAAACCTGTATAATTCTTGCGTCTTGTGCTACCATCGAGTTTGGATCCGACGCCTAGCCCCATTTTCATTATTGCCGACAACAAACGTCGACAGTTGGCGCGCCAGGTAAGGGCAGCGTTAAGATCAATCTCATCAAGCTCGATAGCAATTCCCAGCGGGGTCATGGCCACCTTCGCTCCCACCCAAGCATTTCATTTCGGAAGCCTGGACTTCGTCGCCGATAATCTTGGCAAGCTTATCATTTCGGATTTGGACCAGATCCAATCTGGAAGGGATTCTGCCGCTCTGCTAGCTAGGCAGCCACTCGGATCAGGGGCAGGCGTGGCCATCTGTCCCCGGACAGTAAGCCAGAAGTCCGTTCTCTGGTCTGGGCGAGAACCAGTCAAAGACGAGCCCCGAGTGGTGAGGGCGCCAGAAAACCACTCGGATCTAAAGATCAGCCCAATCTGTCTTATTGTTTTTCTGACTCAGAGAGCAAGGCAGGAGGTTCTCAAAGCTTTCATAGCATCTTCGTGATCGAAGGCCCACGGACGGAGTCCCAGCAACAGAAAGATGTTGCGGACGCCGCAGAGGTAGAGCGCCTTCGTCGTGAAGCACAGCAAAACTGCGCGAAGTCTCTCCAGGCCAGGGGCCGCAATGTTAATGAAGACATCTTGCAGACGAAGATGGGGAACCAATCGATTTTCCATACTCCTCAGCAACATATCATTGCATCGAAGACACTTCTTGACACATTGGGACCGAGCACCAATGCTCGGTCCCGACAGCCCAGCTGCTCCGATCGTGGCCCAAGTTAAGGCCATGGTGACGGCAAAGAATTGAACATCACCAGAAGAAGAAAGGAGAAGGAATACTCGCGTTCACAGAGCCACTTTCCGCGAAAGCGGCGATATCGCCGCAATCGGTCTGACGCTACGATCGACGTGAGCTTCGTCGGGGTGAAGACGCCCGACAAACCATCAGTCGAGACCTTCGCTTGGACCTCAACGCCAGGCGATGTGAGCGCGAGGATGAAGAACGCCGCCGGTACAAAGATGACTACGAACGTTTCGGCATCCACCACGACGGCCGGGACGACCGCAAAAACCTGCACCGCCGCGATAAGGGCAATAGCGAGGATCGCTGAGTCAGGTCACCTTCTCGACGCTCCCCACACCGACATAGCGATGGGCCTATCGAAGGGATCCATGCCTTCACTCCCCGGCTTCGCCGAGTGGGTTGGCCTGAAGGTTTCAATCCCAAAGGCATTACCAAATTCGATAGAGAAAGAGATCCAGAAGCTTGGTTGCAAGTTTATTCCCTTGCAATCATGGCAGCCGGGGGCGATCACAACGTAATGGCCAATTATCTGCCGGTCACGCTTACAACTTCGACTCAAGCCTGGCTCACAAGACTTCCAGCGAATTCTATAGATTCCTAGGGAGATCTTTGCGAGCAGTTCATCACCAACTTCCAGGGCACTTACGAAAGGCCTAGGACTTAGTGGGACTTGTACCAGCTTCATCAGAGGAAGAGCGAGACTCTCTAGGAATTTATCCGGCGCTTCATGCAGAAGAAGAATACGATTCGGGATATCTCGAGGCTGCGGTCATTGCGGCATTCCAGAAGGGCGTCAACGATCCTGACTTGATTAAGAAGATGTCCCGAAAGCCGCTGACTACGGTAAGAGAAATGTTTGAATTGGCAGACTGTTACGCAATAGCCTCAGATGCCTTAGCCGAGCGTCAAGATGATCGTCCACGGCATAAGGACAAGAAGGATCACGCCGAGTCCTCCAGGTAGCGGGATAAGAAGTGAAAGCCCCAAGAACTGGTGGCGGTGGCTGAGCGAGGCCAACCTCATGTGCCACAGATGGACGATTATGACACGGTAATGGATGCAACTTGCCCTTTCCATCCCAAGGGAAAATATGCTGCGAAGGATTGCTTCACCCTGCGAAGGTTTGCAAAGGAGAGCAACAAGCGGCCGGTCAAGGGTGAAGCAAAGGACGAAGCAAAGAAAAAGCAAGATCCCCCTGAAGATGACGAGGGGGCCTACCAGAAGACGGAGTGTGAGCTAAATTACATATTCGGGGGTTCGACCACTTATGAGTCCAAGCGGAAGCAAAAGCTTACCGCTCGGGACATCAATGCGGTCATGCCGACAACTCCCCAATACCTCAGATGGTCCGAAGTCCCGATTACCTTTGACTGCTCGGATCATCCAGATCACAACCCATATCCAGGTAGATATCCTCTTGTGTTTGGACCCTGTGATTCGCAGCGTTAAACTCAAGAGGGTGCTAGTTGATGGAGGAAGCAGACTCAACGTCCTCTTCTCCAAAACTTTCGACGACATAAAGATTCCCCGCTCGGAGCTAAAGCGACGCTCATCGCCATTTCATGGGGTAATCTTCGGGACCTCTTCGGTTCCACTCGGACAGATCACTTTGCCGGTCACATTCAGGACCAGAGAAAACTACTAGACGGAATATCTTAACTTTGAGGTGGCTAATTTCGAGACGGCATACCATGCCATCTTGGGAAGGCCAGGCCTAGCCAGGTTCATGGTCGTGCCCCATTACACTTACCTCGTACTGAAGATGCCCGGGCCAAAGGGAATTATCTCGATCCGCGACGACGTCAGACAGCCTTTCGCGTGCAACAGAGAGCTGCGAGATGGCTGAAATGCAAGAAATGGCAGCCGACAGGCGGCCACAAATCGACAAGGTGAGGGAGAAGTCCCAGCAAAGAAGCAAGCCAAGACAAGCATGAAGCCTGACGAGGAGACTAAGAAGGCAATCCTTGACCCATCCAACTCGGCTTAGACAGCTCTGATTGGGGTAGGACTCAGCCCCAAATAGGAAGACGCGCTCGTCACCTTTCTTCGGGCCAACCGGGATATTTTTGCGTGGAAACCTTCCGACATGCCCGGTGTCCCTAGGGAGGTGATCGAGCATTCTCTCAATGTTGACGAGAAGGCGAAGCCCATCAAGCAACGGCTCCGACGGTTCACTCAGGATCGCCGAGAGGCCATTAGGGAAGAAATCACTAAGCTTTTAGCCGCAGGCTTTATAAAAGAAGTGTATCATCCCGACTGGTTAGCGAACCCAGTTCTTGTTCGCAAAAAGAATAAAAGCTAGCGCATGTGTGTTGATTATATTGATCTTAACAAAGCATGCCCGAAAGATCCGTTTGGGCTGCCTCGAATCAACCAGGTGGTAGATTCAACTGCAGGCTGTGAGCTCTTAAGTTTCTTGGATGCCTACTCGAGGTATCACCAGATCAGGCTGAAAGAAGACTGTATCAAGACCTCGTTCATCACTCCGTTCGGAGCATTTTGCTATGTCATAATGCCGTTCGGTCTGAAAAACGCTGGTGCAACCTATCAGCGCGCAATACAGCGGTGTTTTCACACTCAAATCGGATGCAACGTGGAAGCATATGTGGATGATGTCGTCGTTAAATCTCGTGCGAAGGAGGACCTCATATCCGACTTGGTCGAGACATTTGAAAGCCTAAGGGCCTACAAGATGAAGCTCAACCCCGAAAAGTGCGTCTTTGGAGTCCCCTCAGGAAAACTACTCGGATTCATTGTGTCGCAGCGGGGAATCGAAGCAAACCCGGAGAAGATCAATGCTATCCTGAAGATGAACCCACCGACTTGCCAGAAAGACGTCCAAAAACTCACGGGCTGCATGGTGGCACTCAGCAGGTTCATTTCCCGCCTGGGCTCGTGGAGGATGCCTTTTTTCAAACTTCTGAAGAAGCAGGGCAATTTTTAATGGACTGCTGAGGCACAGCAAGCTTTTGAGGACCTCAAGACATTCTTGTCCTCCCCGCCGGTACTGGTCTCACCGATGCCCGAAGAATCCCTTTTGCTTTACATTGCTGCAACGACTCATGTAGTCAGCGCCGCAATCGTCGTAGAACAGGAGGAAGTAGGGCACCTCCAAAAGGTCTAGCGGCCAGTTTACTTCATCAGTGAGTATTAGGAGAATCCAAGGCACGGTATCCGCAGGTACAGAAACTGTTGTATGCCATATTGCTTACCTCTCGCAAACTTAAACATTACTTTCAAGAACATTCAATTTCGGTGGTTATCGCTTTTCCGATTGGGGATATACTCTACAACTGGGAGGCCACCGGGAGAATTGCAAAATGGGCGATTGAGCTCGGAGATTTTGAAATCTCCTTCAGGCCACGAACAGCAGTAAAGTCTCAAGTACTTGCCGACTTCACCGCTGAGTGGGTGGAATTGTAGACCCCCACGACTTTTGAAGAGCTTGAATATTGGACAATGTATTTTGATGGTTCCCTCATGCTCAATGGCGCGGGGGCCGGCGTGGTGCCCATCTCTCCGACAAGCGAACGCCTGAAGTATGTCCTTCAGCTTCATTTCCCGGCATCAAACAACGCCGCCGAGTACGAGGCGCTCATCTACGGACTCCGTATCATGATATCCCTCGGTGTCCAACGGCTGACAATCCGCGAAGACTCCATGTTAGTAATCAACCAAGTGCAGAAAGATTAGTCGTGCGTTGAAAATAGCATGGCTGCATATTGTCAGGAAGTGCGAAAGCTCGAAGACAAGTTCGACAAGCTGGAGCTCATCCACATACTCCGCCATGACAATGAAGCAGCAGACGAGCTCGCAAGGCTAGGCTCTAGTCGGGCAACAGCACCGGCTGGAGTATTTGTCGAAGAGCTCCACAAGCCTTCAATAAACCGACAGCAGAGTCAGACAAATCAGAGAAAAGACCAATCGAGGAGGAAGTTTTAGTCATCAACCCTGACTGGACAACTCCATTCCTAAACTATCTGTTAAAGGATGAGCTTTTCAAGACCGCAGACAGCAGTAACGCTGCGACGCCGATGCAAAAGCTACGCAGAAGTCGGTGAAGAACTCTTCGAAGAGTGCTTCCGAGTCCCGAGGCGCGCAGATATCGGAGCAAGAAGGGAAGAACATCCTCAGAGAAATCCACTTGGGAATTTGCGGGCATCACGCAGCATCAAGCACCTTGGTGGGCAAAGCTTACCGGCAAGACTTCTTCTGGCCGACCGCTGTATCAGACACAGAGGATATTGTTCGTACCTGCGAAGGTTGTTAGTTCTTCGCTCATCAAATACATGTGCCGGTATAGGAGTTGCAAACCATTCCGATCATCTAGCCATTTGCAGTCAGGGGGCTCGACATGGTCGGTCCTTTGAAGAAGGCTCATGGTGGTTTCACCCATCTCTTTGTCGTCATTGATAAATTTACCAAGTGGATTGAGGCAAAGCCTGTCACCACAATCACGGCAGCCAAGGCCAAGAAATTCTTCCAAGAAATCGTGGTAAGATTCGGTGTACCAAACAGGATCATCATGGATAATGGAACTCAATTCCGCGGTGAAGAATTTCAAGACTGGTGCGACGAGCTCGGCATCAAGATTTGTTTCGCTTCCGTGGCTCATGCAAAGAGCAATGGCCAAGTGGAGCGAGCAAACTGCATGGTGCTACAAGAGCTAAAAGTAAGGATCTTTGATCGTCTCAAGCCTTACGCTACACGTTGGGTAAAAGAATTGCCTTCGGTGCTCTGGGGGCTGAGAACTACTCCCAGCAGGGCTACCGGGCAGTCACCTTTTTTCCTAGTATACGGCTCAGAGGCGGTCTTACCTACCGAGTTGACGTTCGGATCCCCAAGGGTTCAGGGCTACAAGGAGGCTGAGTCGGAGGAAAATCAGATAGAAGACCTCGACCGACTGGAAGAAGCCAGGGAAATTGCAGCGATCCAGTCGGCCAAATACCTCCAAGACCTGCGCCGCTACCATGGTCGGAACGTTCGAGGCTGTGCTTTCTCCAAAGGAGATCTGGTCCTAATGAAGAATAAAAAAAGCGAGCACAAGCTCTCCCCATGCTGGGAAGGCCCCTACATTGTCGACGAGGTGACATGCCCGGGGGCTTTCAGACTCAAGTGGGAAGATGGCATGGTCATCAGCACTCATGGAACATAGAGCAGCTACGTCGCTTTTACCCTTAAATCTTGTACATTAGTTATGGTATTCATGAATAAAATTTTCTTCTTGACTTGCTACTCAATTGATGCTCAATTAAGCAGTAACTCGGGGGCTACACCTAATAGTGTTGCGCATGCGCAACCCTTTTATGAGTTATTTTTTACCTTTTTTCCCTGTTGATTGCGAATGAGCTCGAGTGCATTAAAATCCAAATCGTGAAACTCTGACCCCACGAACGACGAACTCCAGCCTCCCAAAAGCGCGTGCCTAGGAAAAGTGGCCATGAGCCGACTCTCGATGCCCGGGGGCTAGAATAGTCGGGTAGAGTGCTTAAATAAAAAAGGAAAGAAACCACTCGGGCAAACTCCAAATCAATAGGGAAGAAAGATTAAAACGATGATAAGATTTCATTAAATATATTTAGGTTTGGACACATCAATGCATTACATGAGAAATTCGCAGGAACCTAAAACCTAAGCGCGGCGCTGGCCCTATTGCCTCGATAAGAGCGTCCCTCGCCTCGACAAGCTTCGAGATGGCTTCGATCAGCTCGTCGACGGCAACAACGTCGCGGGCCAAAGCCTCTTCCTCTGTGAGCTCGGCTAGAGCGAGATCATAATCGGCCCAAAGTTCGGCGAGGAAGGCTTCCTCCTCATCAAGCGCCGGAGGAGCCCCATCTCCAAAATCAAAGATTGGCCCTTCCGCCGGGGGGAGGGAGATGGTGAAGCCTCATCGCCAGACGAAGAAGATTGAGATGAAAAAGCCATTGAAGGTTCAAGGAAGAACGTCCAAAGTTGCTGAGAAGGGCGTAGAGACGGGTGATCGCTCAAGTAGCGGTGACACTCTTATATACCCAAAGCATGGAAACCGAATGGTCTTGAGTAAATGCTAGCGTAGGAAGCCGAAGCGACTCTGAAAGATGCGCCGGCTCCAGAACTCGAAGTGACCAAGAAGACGTATGGACGCGGGACACAAAACCAGACGCGGCACATGCAAGCATTAAATCAAAAAAGACTCGCAGGACACAATGAAGCAATTAAAAGCAAAACACGGCTCGAGTGGCCAAGCGTTTTTACCAAGGCTCAAAAAGAGTGATTACAGATCAAGTCTCAGAACATGATATTTACATGTGACCTAACTCCAGGTTTTCGACTAAAGCGGTGGAGGTACCCCTAACCTCGTCAAGCAGAGCAAGGGCTTGATCATCATCGACCGTGCAAGCAAAGCCCTCCTTGATAGCTTCGAGCTCCACCCGCGGATATAAGGACTTCACGATGGCCAGAGCTTGACTGGCGCTCGTGATCGCCGTCTCCTACAGGTGTGCTACCAGCTTCTTGGGCCCCTCCGCCAGCCGCTGGATGGTGACGTCAGATCATCGGGTTTCGTGGCTGGCCCACTCGTCGAGGCTCGGGATTCGCAGAAGACTCGAAGCCTTCCTCGAGCTTGTCGACTCAAGGCTTCAAAGGATTTGATCTTTTCATCAAGGGCGTGGTACTGAGCTTGCGACTTGGCTCGGTACTCTGCAAAACCAGTCGGATTAGCTCAAAGAGGCTAGAAAGCACAGCAGGATCAAAGGACGAGTCGGGAGCAAACCTTCCAGCTCTACTTCCATCTTGTCTGACTTGGTCCAGGCATCCTTCTCGAATTTCTCCAGCTCCTTGACCCGCTTCTCGGCGGTCTCGAGCTTTCCCTGAAGATCTGTAATGATGGAGACCGAAGCCGAGACAGGAAGAATGAGTTAAAGGACAAAAGACTAAAAAGGTAGTTTAAGGCAGTCGGATAAAACGATTACCGCTAAGGGAGCTCGTCAAGTTCAGCTTTTCTGCCTTGAAAGCCAGAACCTAGGCCCGGAGCCTTTCCAGCTCCTCTCAATTTTTGACCCAAGCTCTGCCGAGTTCCTCCTGTAACTTGACACGGACCCGCTGGATCTCGACCTCATAGTCCTTCCTCATCTTGGCCTTCGGGAGTATCTCCCGGAGAAGGGCGTTCCTTTTCTTGGCGCGCTCGCTCAGACGCTGAAGGCGACAAAATGAATGACAAAGCTACACTATGCACCAAAGACAGAAAGGAGAAGATATTTTTGGGCGAAGGAATTAGCAACTGCGTCGGATTGGGATTGCAAGAGATGCTAACCCTAGCGACGGAGATCGTAGGACAAGTGCCGAAAGTGAGAAGATGAAGGGGCAAATGAGAACAATGCGCAGAAAACCGCTTCGCTCGCATCGGGTCTCATATTTATAGGGAGTGATGCTAACTTTCGCCTTGAGCAGGAAAACGCTTCGCCTTCCGCATGTCCTGAGGTTGCCCTAGGGTACGCCTCAAGATGGGCCGGTGGCCATGTGCAGTGATCACTATACACAGGCACAACTGGGCCGAATCTAATTTGGGATATGGTACGTCCCATGATGGGCCAAGGGCCAATAACCGCACCAGATGAAATTTGGGTACCTTCCAAACTAAAGTATCCTCTTATGATATGCCTCATGTCAGGACGCGTACTGGTCGCCGTTCCAAATAGAATCAGATATCATAAGACGGTTCGAAAAAGATATTCCAGAGGTATGCCTCATGATGGGCTATTAGCCGTATGCTGCAAAAAGTAGGTACGGATACTGCTTGGATAATTCATGGTATGCCTCATGACAGGCCAAAAGCTGTGCGTCCTGGCCCACAGGTACCACTCGGCTAAAAGCCAACCTGAGCGGAGGAAAACTCCAAGGCGAGTGGCATGCCGGCTCAATAAGTTGGGCTAGGAACCACTCAGAATGCTTACACGTGGAGCTCTATCGAATCCTTCACGACCTCCTTGCCTACAACAAAGCACTCGGCTGGATAGAAAACCAGTCAGGAAATCCTGTCAATAAGAAGGCAATCCGATCGCAAAACTCTCGGGGACTACTGTGGAGTATACACACCATGGGTATCTGCAAGGCAGGCCTGCGAGGCCCAACTAAACAAAGTGGCCGGGCCTACCATAGGAACCGTGGTTACCAGGTTGCGCCAGACGTATAAACAAGGAAGCCTTAAAGATAGCAACCAATCCGGATTAGTAGGATACAATCGTAATCTAAACCGTTGCTAAACGGATAGGTACAGGAGATATAATCCCCACCTTGTATCCGACCGGGACTCTTTTTTGTAGCCGCCCTCCTCTGCTATATAAAGGGGGACGGGAAACCTCAATGCATAATCTCATCAAATAATAAGCTAGACACATATAATCCTAGAGCACAGGACTAGGGTATTATCTCCTCCGCGAGAGCTCGAACCTGTATAATTCTTACGTCTTGTTCTACCATCGAGTTTGGATCCGACGCCTAGCCCCGTTTTCATTATTGCCAACAACAAACGTCGACAACTCTCTATGGCAGTACTTTCTGCAATCTGTAGACAATTATCAATAGCATCTGCTGGTACTCCATAAGTTATCATCCGAAATACCACAATTATCTTCTGTAAGAAAGATAACCCGACAATTCTAGCATAATTCCTTTTTTTGAATAACATAATCATCATCAGCTTCTACAGCATGCAATATGCGAATAAATAGAGAACGGCTCATTCTAAACCTACGTCGAAAAGAAGAATGAGTCATAAACAAGACGATCGACGAAAAGTACAAAGAAATACCGAAAGAAGGTTGAGCCATAGACCGGAGGATCAGCAAAACAGTCTCGATATAGCCTGGCATGCCCTTCCTCTCTATTGTGATTTACGTATTGATGGCCAAAAACAGAAACCTCATGGCGTCAAGCATTGACACATTCATCTTGCTCATGTGCTAGGTATACTACTATAAGAAGAAATTCATCGTCGTCACTCGATGATGAGTCTTCTAAGAGAAAATGCTTAACTAAGTTGCATCGACTCGTTAAGATATGCTAGAAAGTGAGCATTCAGAAATGGTTATGGTTTGGAACTGCAAATAGCTATGTATATATAGCCCCAAAAAACATAGCCGTTACAATATAGCCTACCGTTACAACATAGCCGTTACAATATAGCCGTTAGAATAAATTTCAATTTTTAAATTCTCGCATTAAAAAATAACCATTCAAATTTTTTCGGTAAAAAATAACCGTTGCTCATATGATAGTTATGAAGTATCATTAGAATATAGGAGGGAGAAAATAGAGAGTGGGATTTGGGGAATGCTGTTGAAGAGGGAAGAAATATAGAGAAGGAATCTTTTTAGAGAATTCTATATATGGGGATATATGGATCCAGATTTAGGGAACGTTGTTGGAGATGGTCTTAGGTGTTGGACTTTGCATGACCCATACAGATGCATCATCAATAGAATAAACTAGAAAAAATAAACACTGTTTATGAAATTTATTGGAGATAGACTCGCAACTCAGAGACATATTAAGGATAAAATTTAAGCTAGAGTTAAATTAGGGATAGAGTGGAGTCAAAGATAAATTTGAAATAAGAGTTCGATTTTAATATGGTTGTGATTAACTCTATAAATGAAAGGTGTGGGGATACGAAAGAACACACACGATTATTTCCCAACTTCCTATTTGGTATCAGAGTAAAACCCTAATTCATACCTTTGTACTAGCTATCATTGTAATCAGTCGATCCGTCGATCGCCACTATCCCATTGAGCGTGGTCAGCCAAGGTTCACACGGGAGCGGGCAGTGGCTAGCCGAGTTTTGTGGGGATGTAGCCGGGTCGTTGTCATGTGCCGTTGCTCAGGAGCCCCAGGTTGCGGCGTCACTCGTATGTGGGCACCACCACGCGAGCACATCCCAGGCTACTCTCGCCATGTCCCTCCTCGTGCCGCCAACATGGTCTTGGCCTTCTACACCCACCTTGGCCCCATCGCTCGATCTCGATGGGGAGGTCAATCCAACGTGACTACTCCAGAATGTGGTGCAAGAAGCTCTCCTCGTCTGTGCATGGTACTCGGTTTTGGTCGCAAGAAGAAAAGTAGGAGGAGAAGAGGTGCGGGTGCTAGGAGTTGTCAGTGGGGAGAGGAAAAGAAAGGATAAGGAAGAGAGAGAAGAGATAAGGGAGAAAGAGGAGTAGGGCCAGTGTTGAAAAAAAAAGAGGCCGGCCAAAGAAAAAAGAGGAGAAAATGAAAGAAAAAGAAAAAGGAAGCAAAGTGAAACCGGGTTAAAAAAATGAGAAAAAGGAAAAAGAGAGATTTATTTGTTTGGCTATATGTACACATTTGTTTACGAGAAGTATGGGTACTATGTGTTGTGGTTTGTGTTGACATCGATGCTTGAAGGGTTGCCTTGATCGTCGAAAGATGTGTGACATAATTTAGCGAGCATAGTTTGGCAATTAGGATGTGTTGATCGAGAATGAAGAGAGGTTATTGCTAGGTGATTGTTGGATCTGGTGTCGTTGCTAGAGTTGCGAGATTTGGTGTTACTTGAGCAGATCGAAAGAAGGATGTGCATGCATGATATGTTACTACATGTAGGCAGAGAGATAGGAAAAAAGTAGCGTGGGTGCTGCATTGTTGCTGCAATTTGTGCTTGGAGAGATTGATCTGACCTAAAGAGAGAGGTTGTTGCTTGAAAGAAATTGGATTTGGAGTGAATAACTTGCTTCCTCTATTGTGCTAGTTTCATGTGGATTGGTATGGAACAGAGGACAAGAAGGGGAGGAAGGAAGTCAATGATGTATCGGTATATTGATGTTTGCAAGTGACTAGAGGAAGGAAGACCGGAAAGAGGTGGCTGCTTAAGTGATGTGCTAGCGAGGCAAAGATGGAGTTGGTGTGCAGGTGTTGGTGTGCACGAAGACAGTGAAAGAGTGATGCTACATATGGAAAAACAGAAGACAATGTTGGGGATTTTTTGTGTTTGGTGTGGCTTTCTATTGTTGTTGTGTTTGTTGCTGAGGAGGTGATGGTTGAGGAGGCATTGGTCCTTATACATGCTTATGCAGTAAAGGAAGAGGTAATTGCGCATTGATGGTAAAAGTGGATAATAAGATAATGTTCTATTGAAAGGAGAGACTAAAGGAAAAGGTGATGTTTACTGTTGTTGGATGGTTGAAAGATATGTTGGAAAGAGAGGAGTTTTGAGTTGTTGTTGTCTACTGCTAGGAAAAAAAGAAAGAAGTTTGGAGAATGGGAGAAGTTTGGGGAAGAAAGAAGTCAATTTGGTGTTGTTTGGGTTTGGATTGTGAAGCTAGTTGTTTTGCTCTCATTTGCTTGGAGGAAGGGAAGAGCATGTAGTAAGAAGATGTGTGAAAGTTTTGGGTTGATTGCTGTTTGTTGTGAGGCTGCGTGTGCTCTGCAGAGGGAGAAAGATTGGAAAGTATTTTTTGGCTGATATTGACGGCGGAGGTTTCAACGCATGGTAGAGAGGCCCTGAAACAGGTGGAGAATATTGCCCAGGAGATGGCTTTGGTGGTGTTGACGTTGGAGTTGGTAGTGAAGGTGCTCGTTAGAGTTGATGTTAGTATTGGTACTAGATAGGCTTGTGGAGTGATGGACATAACAAGCAATACAAAGGTGGATCATGACTAAGCTCGAAGGAGCTGAGGTCAAGAATGGTCAGGGAAGTCAGGTGTGGTCAATTGGTCATTGTGCATGGTAAGACATGTGGTGCACCAAGTGACTTGGGTCCGTTTGCATGCGAGGATAATTCGATTGGGTCTGAACACATGAGAGGCTTGGCGGTAAGACATTAGGGCCATATGAAAGATGATGAAGTATAGACGATGCTTCAAGCCTCGATGGTGAGCTCGACATATGATGAGTTCGATGATGAGGGGTAGGAGTTGGTGGTAGCTCCGATGGAGATTATGGCAAGCCCATAGGTGATTTTGAGCATGTGATGATGATGTTATTGGTAGCATGTGTAGAAACTTGTGCTAGCTCCAGTGGAGGCTATGGCTACGTTTAGTGTTGATGGAGATTATTGAGGTGCTGGTGTTGGGGCAAGAGGAAATTTTGGTAGATATGTGCGAAGATCGATAATATAGAAGGTGAAAGCCGAGATGGTTGGGGACATGTTGGGATGATGGAGGCCGGATTAGCTAGGGCTAAAGGTGGAGACAATGGAGACTAAGGCAAAGACAAAATAGTTGGGGCATATTGGCAGAGATGGTGGAGGCAAGGTTGCCAGGGGATAGAGGAGGATATAGTTGGAGACTAAAGCTTAAAGCGTATGGGTAAGTAGAGATGTAGGAGACCAAGAACTTGATGCTGTTTGACGTATTGTTGAGGTGATGATCATTATGGTTATTACGATCAATGGTGGCGCAAGTGAAGGTGTTTGGATGTTGCGTCTGTGTGACGGTGCTTACTATGGTCGATGGTGGTGCAGGTGAAGGCGCTTGGAGGTTGCGTCCATGTGACGGTGTTGGACACTGAGTTGGTGGTGAAAACAGCAAGGATGGTGATTTTGGAGGTGGTGTCGATCATGGTATCAGAGGTAGCTTTGGACGTCAAAGGTGGACATCATGGTAGTGGTATTTGTGAAACGACTCAGACTATTATTCATGCACAGGAGATCGTTAGCATAAGTCAGTAACATGCATAATTGAATTAATCAACAAAAGATTAATCACAAACTTTATTCATTTCAAATATTGTACAATGGCATCATTTACATTACACAAGGATATTCAATTACATCCAAAAATAAAGATTAGAAGAATGTTTAAATTTCCTAAACTCTAAGCTTCATGTGATTTGCTGTTTTAATCCCTGAAAGATGTCAGTCATGCATGTATATAGAACCAAGATGCAATAAATTAAAATGGCAAAAGACTAAAAAGGAAGAATTGCCATCAGACCCTGTATGTGAGGGTATCGTTCATCGAGATACCATACCGTCCGGGGCCAGTCGGCACCTCTCGCTACATAGAGTTCATCATCCGGCAATTTAAAAACCTGTATTTGTCAGGTAGCTATAGCATGGCTTAAATAGTGCCAAAACATCCCATGGTGAAAAGATAAGAGCAGCATAGTACAAACGTGAAAAGCCTCAGTAAAAAGGAGAGGGTAAAACCTCCCCCAGGCAACTCATTCTCAGGCCACTGAAGTCACAACCTTAGTGAAAAGGGCATCTAGCCAAACACTACCCCCACTCCAGCCATTTCCCAACCAAGCCAACCAAACCATCCATTCCAAGCACAAACACAGGCCAAGCTTCCAAGAATGAGCAAAGCTTCTAGGGGCAAACAACCACCAGAGCACACACATAAGGAAGAAAGCCAGGAGAACTTTCCACATCGACATTTCCCCTAAGTAGCCAAACCACCAGGAGCAAGCTCCCAGGAGACCAAGGCCCCAAGAGCAACGCCACCACTAGGAAAAACAAAACTACCAGGAACAAGAAGGAGCAAGGGCAAGACCACCACATTCACATCCCAGCTCCAGCACCACTTGCATTTCTTCTCTTTTCCCACATCGCAGGTAACCCCATATCTTTTTGGCCTAGCACAGGCATAGGAGCAACACTAACAAAACAATATAGAGATTGAAGGCATTAGAAACTAATAGTCTCAACAGAGACTATAGAGGATGCGTTGGGTGTGCCAGGGAATCGCTACACTCCCTGGCGTATGGGAGGTCCTCCAATGTTGTCACAACACCGCTAGATCCACGACCATCCCAATAATCATCATTGACCCAAAATATGTATACTCATCTTCTTCATACACATCACAAAACACATATGCAAAATTACAATAAAGTTTAATGAAAGGAAAAAAGAGGGAAAAGCCTATTACCCAAACCCTAGTCTCATCTAGAGATCTGGAAGAGAAGGACGAGGGGGCTTCAGCCATGGAGAAGGGTAAGGGGAGGCTTAGGGAAGAGAGGCAATGGCCCAGGCTCGGTCGACGTGGGGCAACAGCATCAAGGCGCAAGCTTGGGGAGGTGTGGAGGTGCGTAGTAGGCCCAGAAGGAGGCAGAGGCAGCTCAAGCGGTGGCAGCCCAAGTCGGATTCGGCCGTGTGGCTAGCAGGACGCTGGTCGGGTAGGGGCGGCTGGAGCACAACCCAGGGCAGAGGAGGGGTCACACAGGCAAGGGTCGACACATGGCCCAGGGAGACGAGGGCAGCACTGGGGCACAGCCTGGCAGGGGAGGCCGAATAGGTGGCTACTAGTGGCTGGCGACCGGCACTAGAGGGGAGAAGCACCGGGTGGGGAGAACAAAAGAAGGAAGAGGGAAAAGGGGGAAGAAATAGGGAAAAAGAAAGAGAGGAGGATGATGATAATGCAGGCGGTTGGGGGAAGAAAAAATAAAGAGAAAAGAAAGGAAAGGAAAGGAAAGAAAGAAAAGAAAACGACAGAAGAAAAAAGAAAAAAGAAGAAAAAGAAAGAAGAGAAAAGAAATATGGAAAATTTCTATCTAAAATCAGTGCATCATCCAAATTGATTTTACTTGATTAAAAATCTGATAAACTAAACCATCTCAGCTATAGATTATACAAATAAAAGATATTAAACTAAAATATTCCAAAATTTTAAAAGGGGCATTATGCGTATATTAAATTATAACATTTTAAGAACGTGTTGGATGCTGTAAAACATGCAAAAATCTAATAATCACCTATGATATGGTATTTTATAATTTTAAAAATTAATTCAAATCCAACTAGTGATCTCCAGCAACAACTGGCTGAGGACGATGTATTTACCAAAATCCAGGCAAGTTTCCCTTGATCATATTTGAGAAATTGTCGTTAAATGATTTCAGATATATATGATATCATCAATACATGGGAAAAATATCTTTTAAAACAAAACCTCAAATCAGAAGCGGTTGGAATGATAGTTATGATGATGAACTGCTACGACAATGGTTGTTTATGGATATGTTGAATGAAAGATTATTGTTGAGGCATTGTTTGATTTGCTGATATGTGAAATAGCTCATCAAACGAAAGGATTCGGTAATGTATTTATATGTATGGTGGGTAGAAAGCGCCGATGAGAAGGATTGTTATGCCAGTGGGGTCCTCTACTTAGGCTACAATATAAGATCAAACAACTGTACTCGGGCAATAAGCCGTAATTATAGTACTAACTATAGTGTATGAAATCAGTCAAGAAAAGTTGTCCTATGAAGGTATTATAATCTCCATATTGGGTAAGAGTAGATAACTAGGAAGTGTGAAGCTGGGAAATGCCGGAAAGACCCAGTGAGGGACTTAAAATCAGCTGCGGTTGATTTAGGCACTATATTTAAAACGTGGGGTGGAGTATCTCCCATGTCAAGTAGGAGTACAACTGGTATACTGCGAGTGGGTGGGGAACGTTGGTGAAGGACACCACAACTTGTCGGTATGCCAGAGTTGGAGATCTAATATTTGATTAGTGATAAACATTCTGGGACCTCACGGGAGAGGGTCACTATAGGTAAAATGGTACAAACCTGCACAAGGTCAAATCATGAATGCATGCCTGTCTCCTGGATTGAAGGCTATGGAAGCTAAGTCTGTCTCATATATGAGTGTTAGTAAATATTTTCATAATTAAAATACACAACCCTTAAAGAAAACTCAAAACCTAATTTCTGTAAAAATGGATTTTGAGGGGATGTGAACATTGGATGGATATGAGAGGAATTCATCTATTGCATTTGCTATTAATGCTTGCTGAGTTCTTCTATACTCACTCTTGCTAAATGCCCCTTTGTTTAGAGAATGGCTCCAGTGGTCAAGTGTCTGGTTGGGACATGGGTCCTAATAGGCTCGCCTGCAAGGCATGGGGTGAGGGGTACCCTCAAGGTTAGAACTACAAGGAGGGCTAGATGGTTAGGTAGACTACATCGACTTCGTTAGTCCTTGAAGTAATGAGTATTTTTATATTATATTTTTGTTGTACTTAGATTGTATGTATTATTAATATATTGGACTTGTAGCCCTGCATAATAATGGGTTGTAATAAGTTTCCATTTCAATCTCTAACAATTATTCTGTTGTAACACTTTGAATATGGTGTATTAACTGATAAAATGTCGGGTACGCTCGATATTTTGATTTGTTAATATGCTAAAATTCGTGTAATTATCTCAGAGTAATAGCAGTACTACTGTCGTTACTCTGGACTAGTTATGCGGGTCGCCACAATTTGTCATCATGTTGGCGATTTGGTAAAAGTAGTTACCATGAGAGGGGGTTTCATATTATGTAACAAGATATCTATGTTTGTATCTTATGCCCATCTTAAGGGTAGTATAGGAGGTAGAGTCTGAGTAGTGTGAGACTCAGAGTCATATCAGGGATAAGATTTAAGTTAGTGCCAAATTAGGAATAGAGTGGAGTTAGAGAAAAATATGAAATAAGAGTTCAGTTGAATACTGTTGTGATTAATGCTATAAATAAAGAGTATAAAGATCTGATAGGACCCGCACCTATACACATGATTATTCCTCAAATTTCTACAAATTTTGACCTGCCAGTGATTTGCATACTTAAGTGTTTGTAGGCACAGAAATTATTGCTGTTCACATTTGAATCACAGGCCAATCTACAGATAAGGCGATATAATATTATACCTTATGCCGGAGGTTTTAGAGACTATTGAGGCCACAAGGTACTTTTTTTTGCGAAAAGACCCTCTAGAAAATACAAAATCATGAACAGGTCCTTCCACCGGTTATTTTGCAAAAAGAACCTCAAAATTCTAAAATTGTGAACAGGTCCTTTCATCGGCTATTTTGCAAAAAAGACTCCATAATTCCATAAATTTGATCTGGACGCTGATTCTTTTGACCCGAAAGATCTATAGTTTTGAGAAAAATGAAATTGCATTTTTACAGAAAAAATTCGAGTCAAATTTTTTCGCCGGGCACGGCATCGCATGCCTCTCTATCTAGTAGACTCCATGCTTGGATTCTTCGGCCATTATGCACATACATGTACTCATTTCTACCTTGAGTTTTACGAAGAAAAATGGGCTAATTGATGATTTATTTTGTAAGAAAGCAAGAGACTATGAGTTCAATTTTTATACTTGAATGCTTTATTAAAATTTTCCAATACTTAAGTTCAAATACCCTATTCGACAAGTTTCAATTAAATCATCCTTTGGTTGGTTTCTTGAACCGGCCTACAATCATAGTGCTCTAATACAGATAGTACTTGATTCCATAATGAAAGTGGAACCTTGTCAAAGTCCAAAACTTCTGGCCTTTTCCCTTGGGACACAACTTTTAAGGTCTGTTTGAGGGAGTTATTGATTTTTTGAAAAGCTATTATTTGGTTTTCTAAGCTAAAAACCGACTGTAGCTTTCTATAAAAGACCATCTTATAAATAGCTAATTTCTCTCAGCAATAAGCTTTAAAAGCATATCCAGCCTAGCTTTTAGATTAAAAACTGAGCTGTTTTGGAGGCTTACTGGCTTTTTAAAATCTAAAGCTGGTTTTAAGTCCTCTAAACAGGGCCTTAGTTGGACTTGCTAAGGCATCTCTGTTCTTGGTCGATAATCTGTTCTGGATGAAGTTTGTGCTTGGCATGGATCGTGGGCCAATGGCCTAACTTTAAAGGATGTAGGTATTAGCTTTTAATATCTTTTGATAATATTTTAATGTAAATTTTTGTACTTCTCATTGATAATAAAAAGGAGGTGTTTTTATACTTTTTTTTAAACAGTTGTACAAATATTAAAACATAAATAAATAGTAGATAGTAATTACTTACCTTTTTATTTGCTTTAAAATTTATATAATTTATACTGAAGGAAAAGTACTGCTCTAATAAAAATTCTCTTAGGATGGAGAAGGAAGCACCTCACACGGAGCATCTCCAGCCAGGGAAATGGCCGCGGCCATGTTGCACCAATGTGGTTCACCGCTCGTCAAACGTTACACAGTAAAGTCTCCTTCCGAAGTGTTTGCCTGCTGAAAAGATAGAAAGAAAATCGTAGATCGAGTGATCAAGTACACATAGACAGGTAGTCCACCAATGGTCCACGGCGTAGGCTCGAATCTTCTGCATTCCACTCGTTTAGGCTAGGCCACAGCCCACAACAACAAAGGACGAAAAGGAGGTGAAAGCACAGAAACCTTCTGTACAGATCCCTGCAAGCCAAATTCAGAGAAGCCCTCTTCCGTGTGCCATGTTCACTTCTCCGGCCAGTCGCCCTCCATTGGTGACGTGATTGACAAACCAAGAGAATAAGCCGGCTCGTGAGTCGTCAGGGGATGAAATAGGACGGAAACAACAGCAGATCGTTTGCCTGTTGCAAGTTGCAACCATCTCGCCGTTTCATATATCGCTTTTCTGGGACTCTTAATTTTTTAATTAGCTTTCTTTCCAGTTTAATTATAGAAATAGTTTTATTTATGACCCTAGAAGCATCGCTAGGTATACATGTTATCTACTAAGCTCCTCTAGCTCGGTAGCTCCTTTCAAGCTCCGAGAACATAGCAGGAGACACGTATCATCTATAGATGCTTCTGTGGTCAGAGATTTGACTATTTTATAATTATGTTTGATAAAAAAAAACTAGATTTAAAAAATGATTAGAAGCTAGAAATGCGGTGACATCGCCGTTTCCACCTTCTGCCAGGGCCCGGATCTACCCAAGGCTCAGGTGTGGACAAGTCACGATTGCAATCATCGTTCCATGGAACAATATTGTGTTCCTGGAAAGAAGCTGCCAAGCAGGTATGCTAGTCAATCAGATTTTTTTTTTCCAACTTCGTATACCTGTATTAGCAGAATGGCTGTACGGCGAAACGAGTACCATGGGTCCGTTTGGATTATAGCTGGAATCATTTTGATTTTGACGTTCAAGAGGATAATCCTCCAGCTTTTGATTGCTCAACAAACAATATATTTTTTAAGTGAGAAATTATGTAGAAAACTGAAATGAAGGAGTCTTAGCTCAACAAACAATATATTTTTTTAAACAGAAATTATGTAAAAACTGAAATGAAGGGAGTCTTAGGCGGCTCGTGGGCCGTGGGGGGATGAAATAGGAGGGAAACAACAGCTTGTTGATGATCTGGACTCAGTCTCCTATCGAATTTATTGAAAAAATATATATGTGTACAATTAAGTAAGGACCTTATTATTGTAGAAAATGTGTTAATTATAGCAAGAAGATTATAGTCATATTGTCTTTTTAAGACATGTAGGCACCCCTATTTATACCCAACTGAGTAATAATTAATTATACTATAGGTGTTTCTTGTCTTCACGCACGAGTCTTCATCAAGTCTTGAATCGTCTCGCTCTTTGGCCAACTGTTGTATCCTTGGGTAACCGTCATAAGTTGCTACATACACCAATTCCTTGGGCAACCGTCATAAGTTACTACATACACCAATAACTACTCTCACGTTAGTCACGTAGAAAACTGCTGTCTTTTGACCAACAAATTTATTTGATCGAAATGGTCGTCCTTTCATCTTACTTGGTCATCATTAACTTCTGATTAGTTTGCTACTAGAACATAACCATTATGTTAAGTACATCCCAATATGAGCCTACTTTTTAAAGAGATTTTGATCTAAAATATTCAGCTGGTCAATAATCCTCGTTATAGCTATTGCACGAGATAAGGAACTGAAATTTGGCCCCTTCGTTTCAACTTTCGCTAAAAAAGTAGATTGTTTACCGAACGAGAGGATTCTAGACAGTTTCTCACAATCAAGAATCGCTTTACATAGAATCATAATTCTATTTGAAACCGATCCTTGCTTATTCTCACCGGCCCGATCCAAAACCTAGAAGTCGAGTTTGCCCGACCCAATTCTCCCACAATCAAAAATAGTTTCTCTTATAATCCGTAATCCATAATACGTAAACCAAACGAATAGCGTTTGTTTGATTGGCTACCGACTTTTATCGTGTCACAAACCACGTTTCTTACTACTAAAAAACATCCCCACAACTTATGCAAAATGGTGGTAAGAAAAATGAGCGTAGAATGTGTGGCTAAGAAAATATAGCACGTTCTAAATACAGTAACGGATCAATGCTACAAAAAAAAAAAAGCTCGTGTGATTCTGAGGGTCACAAACCAAGCAAGCAAGCAAAGTCCAATATATCACCCCGAGGGCGCAGGGAAGGCAGGGAAGGGTGTGTTTGGTAGGACTCTATTTCTAGCTCCATCAGATCCGTGAAGTTGAAGCTGTGAGTATATTAAGAGTGTTTAGATGGATCATATTGTTTACATTTTAGACCAAAAATATAAACTTAATTCACTTAATTTCAACCTACAAGTTTCAGATCTCGGTGAATTGGGATCCTGAGTGCACCAAACAAAGCCCTAACTCATGGGAATTTCGAAAAATGTTAAATAAGAAGTTAGCAAGTGTATGAATGGACATGTTCTATAGCCGTACAATATTTGAAGAGTAAAATCAATAAATACTAATTTCCACGGATTTTTAATACATAACCCATTTTCATGGTACATTTGTCTACATCAGATAGGTAAATCTAAGCAGAATTCGCCTGCCCGGTCCGAACAGACGAGCCCAACAAAGATGATGCCCTTCTAGCCCCCAGCCTAAATCTATGTAAGCCACAACGTTTCCCCGTCAGCCCATCCAACAACCAATCTTATCTGCCTCAGATCAAGTGATAACTTTTCTAGCCCTATTACCTCTATTTTTTTTTCAAACTTAATCCCCCATGATAAATTGCAAATCTAGTCTCCTCTACTATGCTCCCGAGCTCCCCTATCATGAAAGCTAGCCTGCCACGCCCTAGGAGCGTGGGAGCGGTAGCTACTATCGAGCGCGGGAGAGCGTGCTGCCAGGGCAGCCAGGCACAAGAGCAGTGGGCTGCCGTGGTAGCCGGGCACGGGAAGCCGCCTCCTACGGTAAGGGAGCGTGGGAGCACAGTGGAGGAGACTAGATTTGCAATTAGTCTCAGGAGGGAGCTAGGTTTGGAAAAACCGAGATAAGGGGACGAAAAGTCATTACCTCCCCTTATCGACTCGGAAAAAATCGTGCTTCCTAATATGAGGGACATGTTTATCAAAAGTTCTCTTGTCATGACACATAGCGGTGTACTCTTCATTCTACTTTCCTCCTTCATCCCTTCCATTTAAACTTTAAATTTTTGTTACAAATTTTTCGTAAGTTTTTAAAAAGAATTATTTAACTATTGTCACAGATATACGCTAGGGTACCCTCTCCACCGCATAAAGTGCGGTCGCATGGGTGGCGAGCAACTGGCGAGGACGCCTGCCGCCCGCCGCCAAGGCAAGAAGGTGGGCGACGGTGGCCGGCCAAGGCTCCTTCCGCCAGCGCATCTGCAGGTCGAACGGCAGTTCGCCAGAGAGTGCATTTATCAAGAGTAAGGGTTTCGCAACAAGCCCATTCCTCCGACGCCTCACCTACTGTCACAAGGGGTCCCATCCCATGGACCTGCAAGGGCACGCGAGAGGCATTTAATGAGGCCGGAGGAACGGACAACACGAGAGAAAGCATTAAATGTATTTAGATCAAGATGATGACCCTCCTTGTACCTACCCTGTTAGCTTTGGCCTATATAAGGGCCCTCGGGTGCATGGGGAAGGGGATCGGATCCTAGATCACGACCAAGCAATACTAGAGAAAGCTAGCGGATGCGCTTGTAACTCGAGAACTCAGTCTTGGTTCGATACACCCCATAAGAAATTTAGCAGACGTAAGGTTATTACCCTTCTCACAAGGGGCCGAACACGGGTAAAAATCACTTGTTCTTCCTAGTTCAGAGGCGCCAAACCTCCGCGGAGTCCTCTAGGTTTCGCCCCTCGATTAGCTACCACGAAGACGCCTCCACCAACAAAACCCGGCCTCAGAGATCACGGCCTGTCTCGTGGAATACGCCGACAACTATTTTTCAAAATTTGAATCAAAACTTTTGAAACAAAGTTTTGAACTGAATTTCTTGAACTAAAAGTTTTTGAACCAACAATATTCTATTAGAAAGATTTCTAAGCAGAAAGTTGTTGAAATTTTATATTCGAAAATTTCCTACTTGAAATTTTCTAAATTGAAATTTCTTGAGTTAAGTTTTCCTAGTTGATAGTTCTTGACTTGAATTTTCTCAAGTTGAAAATTTTACAACCGCAAGTTTATCGAGTTGAAAGTTCCTGTATTGAAAATTTTAAGTTGAAAATTTTGTGATTTAAAATTTTTCTAGCGATTCGATTTTTCCCAAGTTGAAAATTTCTTTTTCTAAGTTGAAAATTTTGCCTTGTTAATTTTTTTGAGTTGACATTTTTTATTTCTTTTTTAGTTGAAATTTCATGTTTAAAATTTATATTTGATTTTTTTTGTGTTAGAGAGGAAAAAGAGGTGGGGAAGTGACTATGGAAGAAAAAAGTGGGAAGGATGGAAGTGGAGAGAGAAGATGACGATTGTCAGCCCTAGATGAGTGCCCTTAAATATTTTAGCCCGAGGAAACCTCAAACTAGCTATACCTATTTTTTAAAGTTTGATCTTGGTCAAGCAAAAATGTAAATCTAGCTAGGGGTTGGTATTTTGTAACATCTCAAAATTTGAGTTTTAGAATGTTTGAATTTGCAAATGAACTATTTGCATTTTTCTTAAATTAATTAAAGCTTAATTTGAATTTTCTATTAATAGAAGGATTTAATTTAACTAAACTATTCATCAAACAAAAGATTTTCAATCGTAGTTGGGTTCATTGTGCTTCAAAGAATTTTTTGTATTTTTTTAATTTATTTACTATTTATTTGAATTTCTTTGCTTTTATTTGAATTTTTTTGGAATTTTCTTAATTAGGAAAAGCTTTTTATCTCCCAAATTCTTTTTGGGCTGAATTTTCTCATCCTGCTTCATCCGGCCCACTCATGTTCTCTTCGTGGCTCACCACCGCTTCCACCCTACCACCTTCGTGTCGCTCGGTCTGCATTCTCGCCTAGCCACCATGCCGCCGCTTGAAACCCTAGCCGAGTCCATGTCGGCGCCATTTTCGAAGTCCGTGCCACGCACGCCTATCCAGACTATTTAAGTCGTCGTTCTGCCCTATCTGAGGTTCACCGTCACGCGCCGCTTCTTTTGGTCCATCCCTTGCTGCTTGAGCCGCCACCATCACTGAGTTCTTGCTCGCTGGAGTAGCGCCGTCGTCCGAGCTCTTCTTCCCCATCGTCTAGCCGCTCCGGTCCATCTCCACCGCTGCCGCCGCTTGCACGTCCGTGTTGAATTTAGTGGTTTGATAATTGTATTGGATGGTGTCAGGTGATATCTTACCATGCTGTTCATATTGTCTACTATTGATTTACCAGTTATTTGTTACCTTTTTCATAAACATGCTTTCAATCTATTTACTGTATTTCAATTCGAGTTATTGCTTTCTGCAAATGAACTATATGACTATTCTTTGTCAAATCTTGCATGAATATTATATCATTTCCCTACGGCCTGCTGAGTACTTTTTGTACTCACAGCTTTATACCTTTGTTGATCAGTTGCTAAGGAAGGATCAAGAAATAATGAGTATCATGAGGAGGAATACTATGAAGACTACGTGGATGAGGAAGGCGTTCCCCAGACGATTGCTTCTGGAATGCCGAATGGCCCAAGTTGTTTCTTTTCCGCTGCAATAGTTTATTGGTTTCTTAAGCCCATAAGGCATAGTTGTATGAATCTTGATCATAAGGTCATTTGTTTTAAATAATAATAAATTGCTTCTTCTTAGTTAATTCGTTGTATGAAATGATATTTCATCTGTGTTACCACTGTGCACTAACGTGATCTGTACTAGTACATTATATACTGAGAGGGTTTCGGATTTGCAAAATCGGGTCTCAACACATTCGGTTAATCTGGTTTGGTTTAAAAATAAATCGATTTTATAAATAGGTAACCGAATTTTTCAAACCAAAGTAGAAAAATCGAACCGAAATAACAAAAGAAATTTGGTTCGGTTTTTCGGTTACCCGACTTTCCCTAAAAGAACTATGGATCTGCACGGTCCCGGGCCCTAGAAGGACAGTGGAAATAAGCATGTTAGAGCAAGCCCAATCCACCCCTTAAACCTCCCCCTATCCTAAATTATAAGGAGAATTGGAAAAATGTGAGCTCCAACCCAACCCTTATAAGGAACCCCTATTCTAGGAGACCCCTTCTCATCCCTGCATCTAAGATCTTTCTCCTTCCCCTACTATTTTCTTTTAGCAATTTTTATTCGTTATTTCTATTTTTAGTAAATAATTCTACATGCAAGCATGCACTAATAAATCTCTACATATAATACTAGTTCACACGACTAGTTTATGGCACCATAAAAACACAACCATTCAAAATCATAATTTGCATTAATTTCTATTTTTGTAATAATCCTACATGCAAGAATGCATGAAAAATTTCTACCACTCGGTTGTATAATACTAGTTCACATGACTAGTTTATAGCACCTTTAAGAAAGCGCAACCATTTAAAACCATAATTTATCTTAAAATAATAATTCATAGGTGCAAAGTAATAATAATGTTTAGATAAATAATAGGGGTGAGTAATAGGGAGTGTGGGTTGGAGACAAATTTGATATAAGGTGCTCCTAATTTTTACACCACCCCTAAATGAGTGATTTAGGGAGAAAATATAGGGGTTTGGGTTGGAGTTGCTCTTACACTGGGTTCAGATAGGATGATGAGCCTATTGTGCAAATACATTGATTTTACGTCACAATTTACCAAGTAGCATACAAAATCGGCAATTCCCTAACACCAGAAATCATCACAGTAAGACCATCTTCAACCGTTTCCCAGCATTTCATTCCCTTCCTCACCTCTGAAGGGAATCCCTTCCCAGATTCCATTCCCTTTCTAGAAAAACACTCCAACAGCATTCTCTTCCCACATTAAAAATCCTTATTTCATCATCCTCTTCTAACTACCAAATTTTTAAACAAGCAACGTAGGATTTTTTTATTAATACATTTTTATTGAAATTGCAAAAATAAATCTCGGAATAAAGAAGATAAATTCACATTTGCCAGGTAAGCAAAAAAAATCACAGAGATTGGGGATGTTTTCAAAGTAACATAATGGCTGTAAGCAATTTTGCACAATAATAAATAAGCCCTAATTCAAGTAAACAAGTTCTAAAGCTCAACGTTGCTCAAATTTTCTTTTAGCATGTTACTCACATGTATCAATATGGCTAAGTACACTATTTTGGTCTCTGGATTTTCCGATAATGCCTTGTGTTAAGATTTTCAAATTTGAACGATAGGGTCCAGACCTCCTATAACCAGGTTTCCAAAATAGGGAATTGCATAAGAAGCCCAGAAGCAACCATCCTTGGCAACCATCATCAGAAGCTCCTCATAGCAGCAGCAGAAGACCAATCAAAGAAGACATCACCAAAAAGAGCTGAGCCTATGATGTTAAATGCAATGTGTTGGGAAAAAGATCTGCAGTCCAGAAAATCCTTGGGCATATCGACAATGATCATAAGCTGCAACAAGAAAAATAGCCATGATCTGTAAGGAAAGAACCACGGCGGGTAAGCAAGTTTGTCTTCTGGTGCGCCAAAGTTGCTCAGCGAAAACAACATTTGTAAGTGAAGGGCTGCAATAACCGGGGCAGATGTATTCATCAACAAAGTAGATGAGGTCACCTTGAAGGCTTGAACTCCGTCATAAAGACCGGCAGGAAAGAACAACATTTGTAAGTGAATTAATGAAAATTATTTTAAGCTAAAATATCAGCAACGTTCATAGTGCCATTTCCAGTAGGAAAAGGGGTCAGTCAAAATAGCTTAACCACCACATGGGGCAGCTGCATGCGCACTAAACCACAACAGGGATCCAAAAGACAAGTGAAAAATAAACAGAAAAGCTGGTTGGAGCAGGCACATTTTATTGTGAAAAACAGGAAAGTATGGTGAATTTGTAAAGATTGCTTCCACAAGAATGGAAAAAGAGTAGTGTACTTAGGGGTGGGGCACCACCGAGAAATAAAGAATCGGGTCAACAAGGGGCACCACCGAGGAAATAACCACCGAGGAAATAAGAATCGACATGAACATACGTTCAACAAGGTTGCATCTTTAAAAAATCAACAAAAGATCAGTATCGGGAGTTCATAAACAGATTAAGCATGTGAGCACAAGCACAAAAACACACATCAGTTAGTTATTTACTTACCTTTCAGCAAAATTTGCATAACATTGGTCAGTTTATTCAAGTGGGGCAAAACCAGTGATTATGTTAAGTCTACCATGCACATCTCACCATAATATTCCCAATTTCATAAGAGATAATTCCAGTGGTTAGATATGCCAATAGATAGCACAGCTGTGGGTTGGATTCAAACGGATTTGAATCAGTCTGGATAACTTACCTTGCAGATTAGCTCTCCTTGAAATCCACCAGCTACCAACAAATTGTCCTTGACCGCCAAGGTACTAACTTGAGTCTGAGAAAAACCCAGGCCTTCCTGAGGTCCTCGGCCTTATCCTCCAGCATCCCTCGGAGTCTCGAGATGACGTTTCGCAAGGTCTGCGCCTCCATCTAAAAAATCACAAGGACAAATGGAACTCCCTAATGTGGTATGACAGGAGCATTTACCAAAGTTGAGCATATAAACATGAGCATGCATTGAGATGAGTAGCTAAACCCAGAAAGACCACCCAACCATGAGTATGAATAGATGTACTAGATTGATATGTTCTACCTAATAGTATTGGACTACACACAAAATTCTAAACCTCTGAAAAACCAATCTGGCTACGGGGATGTATATGTGCTCATAAATCAGTTGTTCATACTGAAGCAATATCAATATCTGCTCAACAAAATTCGAACACAACAAACAAAACAAACTGATCACAAACCCCATATTACTAAAAAACAACATTTCGGACGAACCGCTTGCCTAGATCTTTGGAGCCATCAACCAGTAGTTGCAATGGGTACAGAGCCAAGACTATCCGTCTCAACAGACGATTTTTGTTTGGTTTCTTGTGTTCGAATTTTACACATGAACTACTATCAGTCATATGAAAACTACCCTACATGTGAAGCCATCCAATTTTGCCATCTTCAACAGCGGATTTCACCCAAATCCGCACCTCCCCATCTGTAGAACAAGCTGAATCGAAACCCTAATCGGTCGGATCCACGAAGAAATCACAAATACGGGATGAATCGAAACCCTAATCGGTCGGATCCACGAAGAAACCACAAATACGGGGATGAATCGAAACCCTAATCAGTCGGATCCACCATGAAACCACGAATACGGGGATGAATCGAAACCCTAATCAGTCGAATCCACCATGAAACCACGAATACGGGGGTGAATCGAAACCCTAAATTGCTCGGATCCACCATTAAACCACAAATACGGGGGTGGAACGGGATTACCTGCCGCGTCGATGCCGCTTGCCTCGTGGTCGTCACCGGTGGCAGTCGCCGCCACCCGTCGCCGACAACCTCTGCTCGCCGAGCGCCACCGCTTTGCCTCGACCCTTCGTCTCTGCCGCTCCACCACTCCCTGCCCGAGCGCCAGGCGAAGACAGAGCTTGCTCTCCGAGCCGCACGAAGCGAAGCGAAGGAATGGAGAGAGGATCTCGCGGCGTGGGATTCTCTCTCCTATCCCGCATGCTTTAAGGACGGGAGGGAAGGCGTTGGAGCGGTCTGCGGAGGGTTGTTTTCTTTGCTTTCCCGTGCTCACGGGAAAAGGACTCAGGAGGGGATGGCGTTGGAGATGGTCTAAAGGACCTTCTCCTCGATTGAAGTCGCATTTAGCCACAGAGAGCACGTGAAGTACTAGAGAGCAGAGAGAGTAGGTAGTTCCCATCTAGTGCGGCGAGTTGTAGGAGGAGGTTCGCCGATGGGCCGATGGCCATGATGTCGATGAGGCTTATGAGCAAGCTGCAGATCCAGAGCCCAAGCGCGGTCGAGAAAATGGTAAAATTTGTAATTTTGTGTGGATAAAAACTACATATAAAAAGTATGTAAAAAGGCCAATTTGGCCGAGATTTCGAAAAAACAAATGATATGTTGAATAATGCTAGCAACTGTTGTAGATCAATCACAAGGTACCAATCAAACAAATAGAACAATCACGAAGACACACAAAATATAGAAGTCAAACTCTTTTTTCTTTATTATTTTTTGATTTTTTGTGTAATAGGGTGCTATATTTATTAGGGGTGTTAATGGGTCAAAGCCTAGCATAAGCCTAATCCAAACCCAAAATTTTGTTTCTTTGATCTAATCCAATTCAAACCCAAAATTTTGTTTCTTTGGTCTAATCCAATTCAAGCCTGATTCAAACCCAAAATACTGAAGTGGTCGGAGCAAACGATCACCTTCAGTCGGGCCGACCACCCTGAATGCACCCTCAGCCTAGGGCCTCTCCCGATCGTGGTCGCACCCACGGTCCGGAATGTGCGGCTGGGGCGGGTGCTGATGGACGGAGGTAGCTCCCTCAACCTCCTGTCCGCGTCGGCATTCATGGCGCTGCAGATCCCGCGCCAGACTCAAGGCCGACCGCTGTTTGGGGTGGCCCCAGATGCGGGCTTGTTCCCCTTGGGTCAAGTTTGCCTCCCCGTCACTTTTGGGGAGAAGGATAACTACCGCACCGAGATGGTGGATTTCGAGGTCGCAGATTTCGACCTCCCATACAACGCCTTACTTGGTCGGCCGGCGCTGGTCAAGTTCATGGCGGCTACCCACTACGCTTACATGGTGGTGAAGATGCCGGGGCCCAGCGGCCCCATTGTTATCAACGTGGATAGGTCAAGCCTGCTTGGCGCCACAAGGTGCTTGGGATCCGCCGGTGCCACTTGCGCTCGGTCGCGCCGACGCCACTTCTGGAGCCCTCAGGCCGGACCAGAGCTTCACTTCGGCCCGCCGGTGAAGTAAAGGTGGTCGCCCTGAGTGGGGGCGAACCCCGAAAGACCGTCAACATTGGCGCCAACCTCAGCGCCAAATAGGAAGACGCGCTCGTCACCTTCCTCCAGTCAAACGCAGACGTGTTCGCCTGGCAACCGTCCGACATGACTGGGGTCCCCAGGGAGGTGATCGAGCACCGATTGGCAACGCTCCCAGGCGTGCGCCCGATCCGGCAGAAGGTCCGGAGGCAGGCGCCGGAGCGGCAGGATGCCATTCGAGAGGAGGTAGAGAAGCTGCTGAGCGCGGGAATAGTCAGGGAGGTCTCTCACCCTGAGTGGCTTGCCAACCCCGTGCTCGTCAAGAAATCCAACGGGAAGTGGCGCATGTGTGTCGATTTCACCGACCTCAACAAAGCCTGCCCGAAAGATCCTTATCCCCTGCCGTTCAACAAACAATATATTTTTTTAAACAGAAATTATGTAAAAACTGAAATGAAGGGAGTCTTAGGCGGCTCGTGGGCCGTGGGGGGATGAAATAGGAGGGAAACAACAGCTTGTTGATGATCTGGACTCAGTCTCCTATCGAATTTATTGAAAAAATATATATGTGTACAATTAAGTAAGGACCTTATTATTGTAGAAAATGTGTTAATTATAGCAAGAAGATTATAGTCATATTGTCTTTTTAAGACATGTAGGCACCCCTATTTATACCCAACTGAGTAATAATTAATTATACTATAGGTGTTTCTTGTCTTCACGCACGAGTCTTCATCAAGTCTTGAATCGTCTCGCTCTTTTGGCCAATGTTGTATCCTTGGGTAACCGTCATAAGTTGCTACATACACCAATTCCTTGGGCAACCGTCATAAGTTACTACATACACCAATAACTACTCTCACGTTAGTCACGTAGAAAACTGCTGTCTTTTGACCAACAAATTTATTTGATCGAAATGGTCGTCCTTTCATCTTACTTGGTCATCATTAACTTCTGATTAGTTTGCTACTAGAACATAACCATTATGTTAAGTACATCCCAATATGAGCCTACTTTTTAAAGAGATTTTGATCTAAAATATTCAGCTGGTCAATAATCCTCGTTATAGCTATTGCACGAGATAAGGAACTGAAATTTGGCCCCCTTCGTTTCAGCTTCTGCTTAAAAAAAAGTAGATTGTTTACCGAACGAGAGGATTCTAGACAGTTTCTCTCACAATCAGTAACTGCTCTTTACATAGAATCATAATTCGGCTGAAACCTGATCCTTGCTTATTCTCGCTGGCCTGATCCAAAACCTAGAAGTCGTAGTTTGCCTGACCCAATTCTCCCACAATCAAAAATAGTTTCTCTTATAATCCAGAATCCATAATACAGAAACTGAAACGAATAGCGTTTGTTTGATTGGCTACCGCACTTTTATCAGGTCACAAACCACGTTTCTTACGGCTAAAAAAAACATCCCCACAACTTATGCAAAATGGTGGTAAGAAAAATGAGCGTAGAATGTGTGGCTAAGAAAATATAGCACGTTCTAAATACAGTAACGGATCAATGCTACAAAAAAAAAAAGCTCGTGTGATTCTGAGGGTCACAAACCAAGCAAGCAAGCAAAGTCCAATATATCACCCCGAGGGCGCAGGGAAGGCAGGGAAGGGTGTGTTTGGTAGGACTCTATTTCTAGCTCCATCAGATCCGTGAAGTTGAAGCTGTGAGTATATTAAGAGTGTTTAGATGGATCATATTGTTTACATTTTAGACCAAAAATATAAACTTAATTCACTTAATTTCAACCTACAAGTTTCAGATCTCAGGTGAATCTGGGATCCGGAGCTGTACCAAACAGGCCCTAACTCATGGGAATTTCGAAAAATGTTAAATAAGAAGTTAGCAAGTGTATGAATGGACATGTTCTATAGCCGTACAATATTTGAAGAGTAAAATCAATAAATACTAATTTCCACGGATTTTTAATACATAACCCATTTTCATGGTACATTTGTCTACATCAGATAGGTAAATCTAAGCAGAATTCGCCTGCCCGGTCCGAACAGACGAGCCCAACAAAGATGATGCCCTTCTAGCCCCCAGCCTAAATCTATGTAAGCCACAACGTTTCCCCGTCAGCCCATCCAACAACCAATCTTATCTGCCTCAGATCAAGTGATAACTTTTCTAGCCCTATTACCTCTATTTTTTTTTCAAACTTAATCCCCCATGATAAATTGCAAATCTAGTCTCCTCTACTATGCTCCCGAGCTCCCCTATCATGAAAGCTAGCCTGCCACGCCCTAGGAGCGTGGGAGCGGTAGCTACTATCGAGCGCGGGAGAGCGTGCTGCCAGGGCAGCCAGGCACAAGAGCAGTCGTGGTAGCCGGGCACGGGAAGCCGCCTCCTACGGTAAGGGAGCGTGGGAGCACAGTGGAGGAGACTAGATTTGCAATTAGTCTCAGGAGGGAGCTAGGTTTGGAAAAACCGAGATAAGGGGACGAAAAGTCATTACCTCCCCTTATCGACTCGGAAAAAATCGTGCTTCCTAATATGAGGGACATGTTTATCAAAAGTTCTCTTGTCATGACACATAGCGGTGTACTCTTCATTCTACTTTCCTCCTTCATCCCCTTCCATTTAAACTTTAAATTTTTTGTTACAAATTTTTCGTAAGTTTTTTTAAAAAGAATTATTTAACTATTGTCAGCGTATTATACGCTAGGGTACCCTCTCCACCGCATAAAGTGCGGTCATGGTGGTGAGCGGTGGCGAGGACGCCTGCCGCCTCGCCCCGCCAAGGCAAGAAGGTGGGCGACGGTGGCCGCCTCAAGGCTCCTTCCGCCGTCGTCAGTGTCGAGCAGCAGTTCTGCCAGAGCAGACTTATCAAGAGTAAGGGTTTCGCAACAAGCCCATTCCTCCGACGCCTCACCTACTGTCACAAGGGGTCCCATCCCGGACGGGCAAGGGCACGCGAGGCATTTAATGAGGCCGGAGGAACGGACAACACGAGAGAAAGCATTAAATGTATTTAGATCAAGATGATGACCCTCCTTGTACCTACCCGCTAGCTTTGGCCTATATAAGGGCCCTCGGGTGCATGGGGAAGGGGATCGGATCCTAGATCGGTCGACCAAGCAATACTAGAGAAAGCTAGCGGATGCGCTTGTAACTCGAGAACTCTGTACTGGTTCGATACACCCCATAAGAAATTTAGCAGGACGTAAGGTTATTACCCTTCTCACAAGGGGGCCCGAACCTGGGTAAAAAATCACTTGTTCTTCCTAGTTCAGAGGCGCCAAACCTCCGCGCGGAGTCCTCTAGGGTTTTCGCCCCCTCGATTAGCCAGCCACGAAGACGCCCTCCTACCGAACAAAACCCGGTCTGTAGATCACGGGCCTGTCTGGTGGAATACGCCGACAACTATTTTTCAAAAAATTTGAATCAAAACTTTTTGAAACAAAGTTTTGAACTGAATTTCTTGAACTAAAAGTTTTTGAACCAACAATATTCTATTAGAAAGATTTCGAACAGAAAGTTGTTGAAATTTTATATTCTGAAAATTTCCTACTTGAAATTTTCTAAATTGAAATTTCTTGAGTTAAGTTTTCCTAGTTGATAGTTCTTGACTTGAATTTTCTCAAGTTGAAAATTTTACAACCGCAAGTTTATCGAGTTGAAAGTTCCTGTATTGAAAATTTTAAGTTGAAAATTTTGTGATTTAAAATTTTTCTAGCGATTCGATTTTTCCCAAGTTGAAAATTTCTTTTTCTAAGTTGAAAATTTTGCCTTGTTAATTTTTTTGAGTTGACATTTTTTATTTCTTTTTTAGTTGAAATTTCATGTTTAAAATTTATATTTGATTTTTTTTGTGTTAGAGAGGAAAAAGAGGTGGGGGAAGTGACTATGGAAGAAAAAAGTGGGAAGGATGGAAGTGGAGAGAGAAGATGACGCATTGCCGTCCTAGATGAGTGCCCTTAAATATTTTAGCCCGAGGGAAACCTCAAACTAGCTATACCTATTTTTTAAAGTTTGATCTTCGGTCAAGCAAAAATGTAAATCTAGCTAGGGGTTGGTATTTTGTAACATCTCAAAATTTGAGTTTTAGAATGTTTGAATTTGCAAATGAACTATTTGCATTTTTCTTAAATTAATTAAAGCTTAATTTGAATTTTCTATTAATAGAAGGATTTAATTTAACTAAACTATTCATCAAACAAAAGATTTTCAATCGTAGTTGGGTTCATTGTGCTTCAAAGAATTTTTTGTATTTTTTTAATTTATTTACTATTTATTTGAATTTCTTTGCTTTTATTTGAATTTTTTTGGAATTTTCTTAATTAGGAAAAGCTTTTTATCTCCCAAATTCTTTTTGGGCTGAATTTTCTCATCCTGCTTCATCCGGCCCACTCATGTTCTCTTCGTGGCTCACCAGCCTGCTCCACCCCGGCCCAGCTTCGTGTCGCTCGGTCTGTTCGGCCTAGCCAGCCATGCCGCCGCCGCTTGAAACCCTAGCCGAGTCCATGTCGGCGCCATTTTCGAAGTCCGTGCCACGCACGCCTATCCAGACTATTTAAGTCGTCGTTCTGCCCTATCTGAGGTTCACCGTCACGCGCCGCTTCTTTTGGTCCATCCCTTGCTGCTTGAGCCGCCACCATCACTGAGTTCTTGCTCGCTGGAGTAGCGCCGTCGTCCGAGCTCTTCTTCCCCATCGTCTAGCCGCTCCGGTCCATCTCCACCGCTGCCGCCGCTTGCACGTCCGTGTTGAATTTAGTGGTTTGATAATTGTATTGATGGTGTCGGTGATATCTTACCATGTTGTTCATATTGTCTACTATTGATTTACCAGTTATTTGTTACCTTTTTCATAAACATGCTTTCAATCTATTTATCAGATTTCAATTCGAGTTATTGCTTTTCGCAAATGAACTATATGACTATTCTTTGTCAAATCTTGCATGAATATTATATCATTTCCCTCTGACTTCGCCGAGTACTTTTTGTACTCACAGCTTTATACCTTTGTTGATCAGTTGCTAAGGAAGGATCAAGAAATAATGAGTATCATGAGGAGGAATACTATGAAGACTACGTGGATGAGGAAGGCGTTCCCCAGACGATTGCTTCTGGAATGCCGAATGGCCCAAGTTGTTTCTTTTCCGCTGCAATAGTTTATTGGTTTCTTAAGCCCATAAGGCATAGTTGTATGAATCTTGATCATAAGGTCATTTGTTTTAAATAATAATAAATTGCTTCTTCTTAGTTAATTCGTTGTATGAAATGATATTTCATCTGTGTTACCACTGTGTGCACTAACGTGATCCTGTACTAGTACATTATATACAGAGGGTTTCGGATTTGCAAAATCGGGTCTCAACACATTCGGTTAATCTGGTTTGGTTTAAAAATAAATCGATTTTATAAATAGGTAACCGAATTTTTCAAACCAAAGTAGAAAAATCGAACCGAAATAACAAAAGAAATTTGGTTCGGTTTTTCGGTTACCCGACTTTCCCTAAAAGAACTATGGATCTGCACGGTCCCGGGCCCTAGAAGGACAGTGGAAATAAGCATGTTAGAGCAAGCCCAATCCACCCCTTAAACCTCCCCCTATCCTAAATTATAAGGAGAATTGGAAAAATGTGAGCTCCAACCCAACCCTTATAAGGAACCCCTATTCTAGGAGACCCCTTCTCATCCCTGCATCTAAGATCTTTCTCCTTCCCCCTACTATTTTCTTTAGCAATTTTTTATTCGTTATTTCTATTTTTAGTAAATAATTCTACATGCAAGCATGCACGAATAAATCTCTACATATAATACTAGTTCACACGACTAGTTTATGGCACCATAAAAAACACAACCATTCAAAATCATAATTTGCATTAATTTCTATTTTTGTAAATAATCCTACATGCAAGAATGCATGAAAAATTTCTACCACTCGGTTGTATAATACTAGTTCACATGACTAGTTTATAGCACCTTTAAGAAAGCGCAACCATTTAAAACCATAATTTATCTTAAAATAATAATTCATAGGTGCAAAGTAATAATAATGTTTAGATAAATAATAGGGGTGAGTAATAGGGAGTGTGGGTTGGAGACAAATTTGATATAAGGTGCTCCTAATTTTTACACCACCCCTAAATGAGTGATTTAGGGAGAAAATATAGGGGTTTGGGTTGGAGTTGCTCTTACACTGGGTTCAGATAGGATGATGAGCCTATTGTGCAAATACATTGATTTTACGTCACAATTTACCAAGTAGCATACAAAATCGGCAATTCCCTAACACCAGAAATCATCACAGTAAGACCATCTTCAACCGTTTCCCAGCATTTCATTCCCTTCCTCACCTCTGAAGGGAATCCCTTCCCAGATTCCATTCCCTTTCTAGAAAAACACTCCAACAGCATTCTCTTCCCACATTAAAAATCCTTATTTCATCATCCTCTTCTAACTACCAAATTTTTAAACAAGCAACGTAGGATTTTTTTATTAATACATTTTTATTGAAATTGCAAAAATAAATCTCGGAATAAAGAAGATAAATTCACATTTGCCAGGTAAGCAAAAAAAATCACAGGAGATTGGGGATGTTTTCAAAGTAACATAATGGCCAGGTAAGCAATTTTGCACAATAATAAATAAGCCCTAATTCAAGTAAACAAGTTCTAAAGCTCAACGTTGCTCAAATTTTCTTTTAGCATGTTACTCACATGTATCAATATGGCTAAGTACACTATTTTGGTCTCTGGATTTTCTGATAATGCCTTGTGTTAAGATTTTCAAATTTAACGCATAGGGTCCAGACCTCCTATAACCGTGTTTCCAAAATAGGAATTGCATAAGAAGCCCGAAGCAACCATCCTTGGCAACCATCATCGAAGCTCCTCATAGCAGCAGAAGCAGAAGACCAATCAAAGAAGACATCACCAAAAAGAGCTGAGCCTATGATGTTAAATGCAATGTGTTGGGAAAAAGATCTGCAGTCCAGAAAATCCTTGGGCATATCGACAATGATCATAAGCTGCAACAAGAAAAATAGCCATGATCTGTAAGGAAAGAACCACGGCGGGTAAGCAAGTTTGTCTTCTGGTGCGCCAAAGTTGCTCAGCGAAAACAACATTTGTAAGTGAAGGGCTGCAATAACCGGGGCAGATGTATTCATCAACAAAGTAGATGAGGTCACCTTGAAGGCTTGAACTCCGTCATAAAGACCGGCAGGAAAGAACAACATTTGTAAGTGAATTAATGAAAATTATTTTAAGCTAAAATATCAGCAACGTTCATAGTGCCATTTCCAGTAGGAAAAGGGGTCAGTCAAAATAGCTTAACCACCACATGGGGCAATTTGCATGCGCACTAAACCACAACAGGGATCCAAAAGACAAGTGAAAAATAAACAGAAAAGCTGGTTGGAGCAGGCACATTTTATTGTGAAAAACAGGAAAGTATGGTGAATTTGTAAAGATTGCTTCCACAGTAATGGAAAAAGAGTAGTGTACTTACCTGAAGAAGGGGGTGGGGCACCACTGAGGAAATAACCAGAACTGACATGAACATACGTTCAACAAGGTTGCATCTTTAAAAAATCAACAAAAGATCAGTATCGGATTGCTTCCACAGTAATGGAAAAAGAGTAGTGTACTTACCTGAAGAAGGGGGTGGGGCACCACTGAGGAAATAACCAGAACTGACATGAACATACGTTCAACAAGGTTGCATCTTTAAAAAATCAACAAAAGATCAGTATCGGGAGTTCATAAACAGATTAAGCATGTGAGCACAAGCACAAAAACACACATCAGTTAGTTATTTACTTACCTTTCAGCAAAATTTGCATAACATTGGTCAGTTTATTCAAGTGGGGCAAAACCAGTGATTATGTTAAGTCTACCATGCACATCTCACCATAATATTCCCAATTTCATAAGAGATAATTCCAGTGGTTAGATATGCCAATAGATAGCACAATTTGTGGGTTGGATTCAAACGGATTTGAATCACCGATAACTTACCTTGCAGATTAGCTCTCCTTGAAATCCACCGACTACCAACAAATTGTCCTTGACCGCCAAGGTACTAACTTGAGTCCGAGAAAACCCAGCCTTCCCGAGGTCCTCGGCCTTATCCTCCAAAGATCCCTGAGTCTCGAGATGACGTTTGCAAGGTCTGCGCCTCCATCTAAAAAATCACAAGGACAAATGGAACTCCCTAATGTGGTATGACAGGAGCATTTACCAAAGTTGAGCATATAAACATGAGCATGCATTGAGATGAGTAGCTAAACCCAGAAAGACCACCCAACCATGAGTATGAATAGATGTACTAGATTGATATGTTCTACCTAATAGTATTGGACTACACACAAAATTCTAAACCTCTGAAAAACCAATCTGGCTACGGGGATGTATATGTGCTCATAAATCAGTTGTTCATCTTCAAGCAATATCAATATCCGCTCAACAAAATTCAACACAACAAACAAAACAAAGCGATCACAAACCCCATATTACTAAAAACAACATTTCGGACGAACCGCTTGCCTAGATCTTTGGAGCCATCAACCAGTAGTTGCAATGGGTACAGAGCCAAGACTATCCGTCTCAACAGACGATTTTTGTTTGGTTTCTTGTGTTCGAATTTTACACATGAACTACTATCAGTCATATGAAAACTACCCTACATGTGAAGCCATCCAATTTTGCCATCTTCAACAGCGGATTTCACCCAAATCCGCACCTCCCCATCTGTAGAACAAGCTGAATCGAAACCCTAATCGGTCGGATCCACGAAGAAATCACAAACACGGATGAATCGAAACCCTAATCGGTCGGATCCACGAAGAAACCACAAATCACGGGATGAATCGAAACCCTAATCAGTCGGATCCACCATGAAACCACGAATACGGGGATGAATCGAAACCCTAATCAGTCGAATCCACCATGAAACCACGAATACGGGGGTGAATCGAAACCCTAAATTGCTCGGATCCACCATTAAACCACAAACACGGGGGTGGAACGGATTACCCGCCGCGTCGATGCCGCTTGCCTCGTGGTAAATCACCGGTGGCGATCGCCGCCACCCGTCGCCGACAACCTCGCCTTTCGAAGCGCCACCGCTTGCCTCGACCTTCGTCTCGCGCTCCACCACTCCCTGCCCGAGCGGCCAGCGAAGAGCGATGTGCTCCTCCATTTGCGAGCGAAGCGAAGGGAATGGAGAGAGGATCTCGCGGGCGTGGGATTCTCTCTCCTATCCCGTGCGTTTTGCGGACGGGAGGGGAAGGCGTTGGAGCGGTCTGCGGAGGGTTGTTTTCTTTGCTTTCCCGTGCTCACGGGAAAAGGACTCGGGAGGGGATGGCGTTGGAGATGGTCTAAAGGACCTTCTCCTCGATTGAAGTCGCATTTAGCCACAGAGAGCACGTGAAGTACTAGAGAGCAGAGAGAGTAGGTAGTTCCCATCTAGTGCGGCGAGTTGTAGGGAGGAGGTCTGGCCGATGGGCCGATGGCCATGATGTCGATGAGGCTTATGAGCAAGCTGCAGATCCAGAGCCCAAGCGTGCGGTCGAGAAAATGGTAAAATTTGTAATTTTGTGTGGATAAAAACTACATATAAAAAGTATGTAAAAAGGCCAATTTGGCCGAGATTTCGAAAAAACAAATGATATGTTGAATAATGCTAGCAACTGTTGTAGATCAATCACAAGGTACCAATCAAACAAATAGAACAATCACGAAGACACACAAAATATAGAAGTCAAACTCTTTTTTCTTTATTATTTTTTGATTTTTTGTGTAATAGGGTGCTATATTTATTAGGGGTGTTAATGGGTCAAAGCCTAGCATAAGCCTAATCCAAACCCAAAATTTTGTTTCTTTGATCTAATCCAATTCAAACCCAAAATTTTGTTTCTTTGGTCTAATCCAATTCAAGCCTGATTCAAACCCAAACTTTGTTTCTAAATTCGTACGCACCCCGCGCCGCCGGTCACAGCTCGAAAAAGTGAACTGAAAACTCCCACCGTTTCGAAGTTCAAGCGTCCCCCCAAAAAGGCAAGAAATCCCTCCGAATCCGTCCAAACGATCGCCGAAATTTCGAAAACCAAAAGCTGCCCCCGAATCCCGATTCCCTCCAACCCACGCCGCGCGGCCTACCCCGATTCCCTCTTCTCCCCCGTCCCATCCCTCCCATCTCCCCCCTTTTAAATTTCGAACGCCCTTCCACGAATCTCGCACACACAGTCGCACAACAACCCTCCTTCTCCATCCCCGATTCCCCATCTCGTTCGCGTAGCCCGTCCCGTCCGCGTTTCGCCGAACGCATGGAGTGCGACGGCAACATGGACGCGCTCCCGGACGGCGTCGTGCAGCACATCCTGTCGCAGCTCAGCAGCGCCCGCGACGTCGTGGCCTGCGCCGGCGTCTCCCGCTGCTGGCGCGACTGCGTGCCCTTCCTCCCGGCGCTCTGCTTCCCGCGCAACGCCTTCGACGCGGTGGGCGGTGCCGACGACGCCATCGGCCGGATGGTCGAGACCGCCGTGCGGCTGGAGGAGCTGGTCATCTACTGCCCCTTCTCCACGGCCCAGCTGCCGCGTTGGCTCGCGATGCGCAGCGCCACTCTGCGCGTGCTCGAGCTCAGGGTGGACTCCGCTGCCGACAAGGCGGCGTCGCCTGGCGGGGGATCCGAGCACGTGGACTGCATCGGGGTCGTCGCGAACCTCCAGGAGCTGAGGCTGTGGGGGCTGACGATGACGCGCGCGCCAGCGTGGGGGCAGCTGGAGCGGCTCAGCGTGCTGGAGATCGTCGGCGCGGTACTGCGGGACGTCGCGGTGAGCGGCGCCGTCGCCGCGTGCCCCAACCTCACCGACCTCGCGCTGCTCGGTTGCGAGTGCTCCGGCGCCGTGACCATCGGCCTCGCCCTTCTCGAGCGGTGCCGCCTTGACTTCGTCGGCTCTGGCAACTGCTCGCTCGTGCTCGCCGCGCCCCGCGTCGAGTCCCTTGAGGTCCAGGGCTTCAGCTGGATCTCGCTGCAAGGCGGCAACCATCTCAAGCACCTCATCATTGCCAAGAACAGCGGTACGTCTCGGAAGCCCCTATCAGTGGCCATGCCAGACAGATTTGGTTCTTTCACATGGCCTAACGTTATTATTCGTGGAACGTTTCAGGGAGTGTGTATAATGTGCAGATGGGGAAGTTCCCGGAGCTGGAGCAGCTCTCGCTGCGCGGCGTCCAGTGGAGCTGGGGAGCCATCAGCTCGGTGCTGCAGTGCGCGAGCGAGGTGAAGCACCTGGTGATGAAGGTTGAGTTCTGCGGTGATTTCGATACTCTCCAGCCGTTTCCGGAGGTGGACCTCGTTGATTTCTTCAACAGACACCCGAAGCTTCGCAAGTTTGAGATCCATGGCGCCATGTTTGCTGCACTGTGCCATAAGAACAGCCTGAAAAATGTGCGTCATATCAAACTGCATGTCAGTTGTGACATTTCACTTGAGATTGGTATATGGCATGGCTAATGTTTCTCTGTCAATGCAGTTGGACTCAAGGTTCTCAATACCTTGCTTGGAGGAGGTCCTGATCACGGTTCGCTCACCGTTGAATGCTGAGCAGAAGCTGAACACCCTTGAGTCCCTCATCAGGTACGGTGCCAGGCTGCGGAGGATGGTCATTAGGATCTCGCAGATGAAGAATTGCCATGAGGCTGCTGATGAATTCTTCGAAGAGATTTGCAAGTTCACGTATATGAATTACAACAGAGTGCGGATAGAATAGAAGAGGCGGCTCTGCATTGCTCCATCCTTGAAGTGAAGTTGGTTTTTGGGCTTGCTTTGACTGTTGTGAGTTGCGACTGGACTGATGAAACTATTACTGGATGCTGTTTATTTAGCTTAATTTCACCTGAGAAGCTATGCTGTGTTGTTATTGTTAATCTGGCCTGGAATGTATCAGCAGTTCAGCACGCTTAGAGATAAATTTTGTTCTGTTTATGCTTTGCCTTTGAGCTCTGTATGTAAACATTTGATTTGTTGAGTTAGCAGAGCTTAGACGGATATGCCTAGAGTATGGATTGTTGGTTTTAGCCTTGGATCATGAAATACTAGCGCACTTTTTTTTTTGACGTTTCCACAATTTGATTTCTTTTCTTCTTTTTTTGTATTGTTTTCAAACTTATGGGATTCATGTCTTTTTATAATAGATAGGCCACCTAATCAACTTGCTAAACAAATCAACAACTAAACATGTAAAGTTTAAATAAGGAAATAAATTAACTGATTTGATTTAATTGTTAATTGTATCGTGATCTTTACTTGTTTTGCATGACATAGTAAATCAACAATTTTAGAAGTTAGGGTATATACAATGGTGTGATGTTAGCTGCATATATATCTTGTCACATAGCATTTTTACTGATATAGAAGAGAAAAGCAGGACAGAGTATAACTATCTTTTTATAAAAAGACGATTATATCTACTATTACTTTTAATATAAGTTAGTGACCGTTGCTCGTTCTCCACCTTTTTCTCCGATGTTTCCCTCTCATAGGCATTGCCCCCTCACACGCCCGCTGGCCTCGCAACCCCGTGCCGGTCGTACCCCCAAATCCAATCGTCCCCCCTGCAACCAGAGCTCCACTTCCCCACGCCTTTCAACTTCCTCCCTTGACTCCTCATCCGATCCTCCAGAACCTTCTCCTGCAACGCCACCAACTATAGCCTCGCTCCTCCCGCAGCCTGAATCTAGGGTTTCTTGTTGCAGGATCACTCCGCGGTGGCCGCTCGGATGCTGCCATGCGCATCGTCGTTACTGCGGAGGAGGGGGCTGTCTCTCCTGCGAGAGTGCGCCGAGGGTAGATGTGGTAGGGGGAAGGCGCTCGCCAATGCCAGGTACGTGGCCACGCTGGCTGGGCACGGGCTCGATCAGTGGGCTGATTCACCGCCGCGTGAGGAGGCGGACCGGTTGGGCGGGGGGTGGTGGTTGGGCACACAGGACAAGGTGCTTCCTCGGGTGCGGCAGCTGCGGACATGGAGGACACCGACCCCACCTGGAGCTTCATCAAGGACGTGAAGCGCATCATCATTAAGGTGATGTGCCGTCGCTGCTGTTTCACTCTATCGCTTTCTCTCTCTGATGATGCGAGCCGTCTTCTGTGAATGCCACAGCTGTTTCGTTTTTTTCTCTTGCGTGATCCTGGTTTGGGTAATCGGAGAAACGCGAGGCTAGAACGAAATGATTTCGATTTGATAACTTGCTATGTCGTCACATGGTTTGTGGTGAGGAAGGGCGAGAAAATGGCCAATAAAGGAATATTTTCTCCAACCAAGTGTTGTTCGTTTTGCGAACTGCAAACGATAATTTTTGGGAGGTGTGAGCGATTTTTGCACATTCCAGTAGTTTCAATTTGGTTGTTCATGATAGTGATCGGTGAAACACGAGACTAGAAAAAACTCACTGCAGATTTTCCAGTTTTAGTTCAGAATTACATTCTTGATTTTTTAGCACTTCTCACTAAATAGCTAAGAAGGAGATTAAAGCTAAATTGCCGATGATTGTTGCTCTGTTCGTTGGATTCATCTAATTACTATATCCTATGACAGGTCGACACCGCTGTTGTCACTAGAGAGAATGGCTGATTGGCTATGGGCAAGCTCGGGGCTTTGTGTGAACAGGTAAAATATCTCAGAAAAAAGTTGTCAGGTTCGGCCAATACTTCACCCGTCGTGGCCGCTCCTGACAAGCTGGGTCGGCTAGCTAGAGCCAATAAGTCAATAACTCTGTTTTGCATTACCTTCTAAAGTTTAGAGTTTGAGTTTGTATTAGTTACGGATTCGTATCCGAGTCTACTTAGAGTCATGTATTGGCTATATAAGAGCAACTACAGAGCAATAAAGAAAGTAAGCAGCAGATTTACCTGTTGCCTTCCCGTCTAAAGCCATCGTTCCTCTCTGCTCTTCTAGCGGCAACGGCTGGAGTCGCCGCCTCTGTCCTGCTGGCGCCGCGTAGCCGCCGGACGAGGTCGACGATCAGCAAGCCGGTGCACCGCTATTTCCTCCGCAGCTGCGCCCGTAACATCTTGGTATCAGAGCCAATCGCTGTGGACATCATGACCAACGGCGGTGGTGAACGTCCTGAAGACTTGACGATCAAAACGATGCTACAGGATGTCCTCAAGAAACTGGAAGATATATCCACGGTGCAAGATAGTCACTCGCACTCATCGCCACGATCAATACGCGATCGACCGGCATGATTCCTCAGACGCCAAATTTGATGATCTCATCACCACAAAGAACAGGGAAGGCGAGATGGACAACACCGCCAACAAAACTCCGGAGAGGTTACTTATGTCGCGCCACCCCTTCGAGATCCGAGCTCGTCGATAATCAACTTCAATGGCGGTAGCGCCGCAACGGCGGCGGCGGCTCGTGGCGGAGGCGGCGGACTGGTGGCGGCAGCTCGGTGGCTCAAGCACAGCGGTCATTTGGGGCGGCGGTCTGGAGGGGGCGGCGGCGGTCCAGAGGGGCGGCGGCGGTCTGGCGGGCGGCGGAGGCTCAAGCGGAGGCGGCGGAGGCTCAAGTGAGGCGGTGGACCTGCGGAGGGGCGGCCCCCAAAACACCATCGCTGGGAGTTTCCCATCTACGAGGGGGGTGTCGATCCTCTGCATTGGCTCAATACTTGCGCGCTCTTCTTCAAAGGCCAGTCCACGCCGGAAGCTGAGAAAGTTCGCACGGCGGCATATCACCTGAGGGGAGAGGCCCAACAGTGGTATGTACTTCAGGAAGACGAGTCCGGTGAACCGACATGGGAGCAATTCAAGGATGGTCTCAACTTACGTTTCGGGCCCCCGACCCGCCGTAATCACCTTTTGGAGATCAAACAGCTCTACCAATCAGGAACGGTGGCGCAATATCAAAAGGAATTTGAAACTCTTCTTCCACGTGCCAACTTGCGCCAAGATCAGAAGATTGACATGTTTGTGGCCGGCCTAAAGGAGAAGATCGCTATTGCTGTAGGACTTGATGCTCCCCAGACCCTGGCAATGGCAACGAGTTTGGCTCGAGCTCATGAGCGGCTTCTAGACCTCGGCGAGCCCCGGCCACCACCGAAAGCTACGTACAAACACAGTAACACCAAGACCGGCGCATCCTCGACTGCCAGTATGAGCGGATCGACACCTTCCACCGCTGCCACCAAGGAGGGTGAATCCGCATCACCAGGGGGACGTTTCATTCGACGACTGACACGAGCCCAGATGGAAGAGCGCCGTCTCAAGGGTCTCTGTTATAACTGCGACGACAAATATGTACCGCCACGCTCGCCACCAAATTGTTTTGCATGGAGGTAGTTGGGATCAGAGTACTCGGTGACATTGATCCTCCCGCCTGTCTATTTCCTCTTGGCCCTCATCGATTGAAGCAACTCGCACCATGAGGCTTCCGCTTCGTCTCTTGATCGCCAATTGGTAGCGCTAGTCGATTCAGATCTACCCATAATTTTATCATTTGAAGAAGTGGCGGCCAAAGAACGGCATCGCGAAGAGAGTCATCCCTAAGCCCTTTCGCGTTCTTTGTGGCCAATGGAGAACAACTTCGAGCGATGGCGTTTGTCGTCAGTGCCCATCTGATGGGACCAACCAGCTTTTTTCTTGGGTGTTTTGCTTTGCCCATACCAGCGTTGATCCGGTTCTCGGTATTCAATGGTCGTTGACCTTGGGCCCCATTACGTGGGACTTTCAAAGACCTCACTATGACATTTTGGCATGGCGATCATCAAGTCACGCTTCTGTGGCAACACTACTCGGCACAACGCCATGGCAGCCTGGAATACTGAACCAGCCAATCTTCTGGAGACACTATTGGATCAGTATAAGGCGGTGTTTGAGCAACCCACAGGACTGCCTCCTTCACGAGCATATGATCATCGCATTCATCTCGTTAATGGCACCAATGCAGTGGCAGTACGACCCTACCGTTATCCCCAACTACAGAAAGATGAATTGGAGACCCAATGCACTGAAATGCTTCGCCAGGGCATAATTAGGGTCAGCACATCAGCATTCTCATCACCGAGACTATTGGTCAAAAAGAAGGATAATACATGGCGTTTTGTGTGGATTACCGTGCTTTGAATGAGAAAACGATTAAAGATAAGTTCCCTATTCCAGTGGTAGAGGAACTATTGGATGAATTAAAGGGGGCTCGTTTCTTCACTAAGTTGGATCTCCGTTCCGGGTACCATCAGGTACGCATGCACCCCGATGATATACACAAGACAGCATTTCGCACACATCATGGACATTTCGAATTCTTGGTTCTACCCTTTGGCCTTTCCAATGCCCCGGCCACGTTTCAAGCATTGATGAATGACGTTCTTGGCCCGTTCCTCCGCCGTTTTGTGCTTGTCTTTTTTGATGATATTCTTATTTACAAAGACCTCTGGCGAGCATCTGTGCCATCTTCGCATGGTAATCGCAAGCACTAGTCCAAAGATAGTCTTGTTCTCAAACGCTCCAAATGCTCTTTTGGTACATCATCGGTGGAGTACCTTGGTCATGTTGTATCCGCGGAAGGAGTTGCTATGGATCAACAGAAGGTGGCGGCAGGAGCAGATTGGCCAACACCGACCTCAGTACGAGCAGTTCGAGCATTCCTTGGTTTGGCAGGATACTACCGGCGCTTCATAGTCAATTTCGGTGCAATAGTTGCTCCTTTAACACGGCTTTTACGAAAAAGAAGCTTTTGTGTCGGAGTGATGAGGCCACCATGCTCTTGAGCTCTCAAGCAAGCCCTTGTCTCGCGCCAGATCCTACAACTCCACGACTTTAACAAACTCATTCATCATAGAGTGTGATGCTTCGAACAGATTTGGAGTCGTTCTCCACCAAGGTGCAGACCCATTGCTTTCTCTGATCGCCCCATTGCGCACGACATATCAAGTCGGCGGCCTATGAACGCGAACCGATCGGATTGGTGCAAGCCGACGGCATTTGGCGACCTTACGCCAGGGTCGTTCCTTCATCGTCCGTCTCGATCATTATAGCCTCAAGTTCCTTTTGGATCGCCGATTATCCACAATACCTCAACATCAATGGGTGAGCAAGTGGTGGGTTTTGATTTCTTTGTGGAGTTTCGCCAGCCGTCTCAACACAAAGGGCCGACGCCTTATCACGCCGGACGATGAACTTGCTGATGCTTCTCTCCATGCACTGTCCATTCCGTCCCTGTCCATGTTCGATGAGCTTCGCCGTGTTCTACCATCCGAAGATGTATGGACCTCTACCCTCACCGACATCCAGGAAGGGCGCCTTAATACACCCTGGTCAGTTCGTGATGGACTCATCCTATACAGGGATCGCATATTTGTGCCAGCCACGTCTACTTTTGTACCAACCATTGTGGCCGGTTGTCATCAGGTTGGCCATGAGGGAGTACAAAAGACTCTTACTCGCGTTCGTTCAGATTTTCACATTCCGGGACTCCGTCAGATTATCCAGGACTTCATCCGCGAATGTGCCGTTTGCCAGCGCAACAAGACCGAACATCTCCATCCTGGAGGATTATTACAACCCCTCGAGGTACCACAAACGGTCTGGTCCGACATTGCTATGGATTTCATCGAAGGGTTACCTAAGTCCGGAGGAAAAACAGTCATTCTAACAGTTGTTGATCGTTTTTCAAAGGCGGCTCATTTTATTCCCTTGGCCCATCCTTACACAGCGGCATCTGTAAGTCGAGTGTTCTTCGACAATATTATGAAGCTTCATGGAATACCATCATCCATCGTAACTGATAGAGATGTGGTATTTACTAGTGTTTTCTGGCAAGAGCTATTTCATCTGGCAGAGTTCGTCTCAACATGAGTTCAAGATATCACCCTCAATCGGATGGTCAATCCGAGGTCACCAATAAAATCATCGCCATGTATCTGAGATGTTTCACGGGTGACCGCCAAAAGCAATGGATCCGTTGGCTTCCATGGGCCGAATATTGCTATAACACTTCTTATCAAACTTCGTTGAAGACGACACCTTTTCAGCGTGGTCTCACGGCCGTGATCCACCCTCCCTTCGCTCATATGTTAAAGGTGAGGCGCGTTCTCCTACCGTGGAAGCACAAATCTTTCGACGAGATGAATTCTTAATCGAGGTGCGGGATCGACTCCTTCAGCTCAAGCCGCCGCCGCTTTCTACAACCTCAACCATCGTGATGTCCACTTTGACCGAGATGATTGGGTTTGGCTCCGTATATCTCAACGCCCGCTGGCATCGCTATCCGTGTGTCACCGGTAAGCTCATTTCGTTTTACGGGCCATATCAGTCGCCGATCGCATTGGGGCGGTGGCGTATCGGCCGATCGCCGCCAGAACCCGCATTCACGATGTCTTTCATGTCAGTCTTCTCAAGAAGTTTCACGGGAACCCTCCACAAGCCATTCCGCCACTGCCTCCTCTGATGCATGGACGTGCGCTCCAAATTCCGGACCAAGCGTTGCGTGGCCGGTGGTGCGAGGTTCGACAAGTATTAATCCAATGGAAGGATCTGCCACCGTCACAAGCAACGTGGGAACATGTTCCTAAGTTTCAGCAATTGTATCCCAGCTTCCAACTCGCGGACGAGTTGTTTGCGGAGGAGGGGGGAGATGTCAGGTTCGGCCAATACTTCACCCGTCGTGGCCGCACCTGACAATTTGGGTCGGCTGGCTAGGGCCAATAAGTCAATAACTCTGTTTTGCATTACCTTCTAAGTTTAGAGTTTGAGTTTGTTACAAGTACGGATTCGTATCCGAGTCTACTTAGGGTCATGTATTGACTATATAAGAGCAACTACGAAGCAATAAAGAAAACAAGCAGCAGATTTACCTGTTGCCTTCCCGTCTAAAGCCATCGTTCCTCTCTGCTCTTCTAGCGGCAACGGCTGGAGTCGCCGCCTGTCTCTGGCCGGGCGCGCAGAGTGCCGCTGGACGAGGTCGACGATCAGCAAGCCGGTGCACCGCTATTTCCTCCGCAGCTGCGCCCGTAACAAAAGTGCTCTGACCAATGGAGCTTGTGGTTTGCAATACCGCTTAACAGGTACAATTCTTCAATCTTCAGTTGAAGCAACTGAATTTTCAGGGGTATGAGGTGATTCTGGTCACCTCGGGCGCTGTTGGCATCGGGAGGCAAAGGCTTCAATACCAGAAGCTTATCAATAGTAGGTTGCAAAGATTTCAACTCAAAACACTTTGTCGGTCGTCAATAGGTTTGGTGTAATGGCATTGCTTGCTGATAGTTCTCTCTTGCAGTTTCGCTGATATGCAAAACCCACAGATGGACTTGGATGGGAAGGCCCATGCTGCCGTCAGTCAAAGTGGCTTAATGGCGATCTATGATATATTATTTAGCCAAGTGCATTTGGCTAGCCTTGATGATTTGCATATTACGAGATGATTTTCTACTCAAATTGTTGATGCTAATATGTTTCTGACATTGAACTTGTTGATTTTATGTCAACTACACAATGAATCATGTCTTCTAATTCATTAAAGAACATAAAGAGTATTTTATTTTCTCTCAGGTGTCAGCTGTTTGAAGATTAAATCTTTAGCCTCCTCGCCACTCAGTGCAGGGCTTCTAAAGACTATCTCCTACCTCCATTACACCTAGGTTGAATTATCAGTCAAACTAAACAACTATCCAAGTAAATGTGGCCTTGAACTCTTACCTTTCTAATTATGCTCTACAAAATATTTACAATCAATTTTACTTACCAAGAGATCAAATTTCAGATAATATATATTTTGGTAAGAAGGTAACAGGTTACAGAACCAAAAAACAGTACTCAGATATGTAAGAACAACATGTACAGCATGTATATCAATGTTCAAAAGAAGGTAAATGACATACTGACAGCAGTACATTTGCTCAATAACAGTAAACAATACTATCTAGCAATAACAGGAAGTATAACTATCAATTCAAGGCCAAAGTTACCCCTACATTCACCTGAAAACTCTAAAAGAACACACTCATATTGAACTAAGTCGCGAATGAGGAGCTGCAGCTCATGGATTTGTTCCCTAATAGATCTGCTTTCGACCATTTGGTAATTCAGGTATTTTACCATGATAAATGATTCATTTCCATTGTCGCTCTCGGCATATTTCTCATTGAGCTCCATCTAAATCTTACGTGCCTCTGTGAAATTCACATGCACGTTGAACTGCCTATTTGATAGGATAGCTAAGATGCAGGCCAACGCAGAAGTGTTGGCCTTTTCCTGACTAGTCCTCTTCCCCGTTTGGTGAGATAATTCGGTCTCATCGGTAACATCTTCATTCGGAGGGGCGGGAATCTCTTTGCTGATAACCTAGAATAATCCAAGTTCAATCAACCAGAGCTTCGCCCTAGCCTACCAATGTTTAAAGCCAGCCTCATCAAATATGTCAGGCTTGGTTGCGTCAGAGGACACTGAAGACATTGAAGCTAATACTGGATTTCTGTATTGTTGAACATAATGCAATAATAAGAGCAAGATAATGATAATAATTCCAAATAACAAAATGATGAATATTACATAATTCAAAGATGGCAATATTGACATAATCAAAGAGATAAAATATATCATGAATTTTATGTCAACTACACAACGAATCATGTCTTCTAATTGATTAATGAACATAAAGAGTATTTTATTTGCTCTCAAGTGTCGAGCTGCTTGAAGATTAAATCTTCAGTCTACTCGCTACTCAGTGTAGGGCTGCTAGAGACTAGCTCCTACCTTCACTACACCTAGGCCGAATTATCACAATTGAACTAAACAATTATCCAAGTAAATTTGACTTTGAATTCTCACCTTCCTAATTATGCACTACAAAGCATTTATAATCAATTTTACTTTCATATAGATCAAGTTCCAGCAAAAGTTCAGTTCGGCCAACAAGTAAGCAAATAACAGAACAGTAGAGCTATGATCAGTACTGTAAAAGAAACATGGACAACATGTCTACCAATGATTAAAAGATGATTAGATACATACTCAAAACAACAAAACTTGCCCAATAACAGTAAACAAAACTATCTAGCAATAACAGGAAGTATTACTATCAATTCAAGGCCAAAGTTACTCCTACAGTTATTTAGTTCATCATTGACCCAATATGATCATCATCGAGCATCTAGAGGCCAAAAAAAAAAAAAGAGAGAGACAACAGTATGTAGAAATACTCACAAACGAACAAGTACTTAAAACTTGTTCAGATGGCAAGTCACGACAATACCTCGCTGTCCCAGAAATCCAACAGCTACCGTATGTGTCACAGTTTGGTTGGCTACAGAGATACAATGCCCTTCTCTACACAAGGGACATTCCAAGTGTAGAGTTGAGCCTTGAAAACAGCCGCACCAGACAAACCTCTAGATCAAGTCCTCCTAGGAGTTCAGCACTCAGGGCCAAAACTCCCTGCAATCATCGAGCAATCTCTTGGCACCACAAGCAAGAAACGAGCAGGCTGCTGGGATCACAGGAGACAACCCCAGAATCAGCTCTTTGACTCAATTTGTGCAATGACAAGGCACACCAGCCAAGGAACTCGACGCACCGACCAAGAAGATCACCGGCCAAGCACCAACCGAAAGTTGGAGGAAATCAAAAATGGAAATGAAGAGATTTTGTGAGTCACCTACCCCTCTGAGAGGAGGATGAGGCTCCTAGAAATAGAGGAAGAAGGAGCCCCATATCCCCTCAACACACACCAACCCATCTCCCCTCACCGGCCGCCTAGAAAATCGCCAAACCCAAGCGAAACCGGCGCCGCAGCCAGCCAAATCAGGGAAGACTGCCTTATCCCTTTCTCGGCCTCAATGGGCCGGCGGAATGGGCCGATGAAAGGGCACAAGGGCCGGGCTGAAACCCATCTCCAAAACACAGGTCACTTCAAAATTCACAACAATCAATGTAGCACAGATGTTGTGAACTATAGAAAATAACTTCTCATTGAGAATTCAGAACCGTACACAACGGAAAAACATGCGACTTCACAGCCCTCGCTCGTAACACAGGAATTTTTTCATGCTCAGGTAGGAAACGAACTTGTCCATTTGCAGTGTTTGTACGTGTGCAAATATAGAAATACAGAGGGGCGTATATGCAAAAGTTGCAACTGAAACTAAGGGCATGTTTGGTAGAGCTCCAGATCCCAGTTTCTCCTGAGATCTGAAACTTGTAGGCTAAAATAAAGTAAATTAAGTTTATATTTTGGCCTAAAATATAAACAAAATGATCCATCTAAATATTCTTAATGTACTCACACTCAGCTTCACAGATCTGTGGAGCTAGAGGCTCCAGCTCCACCAGATCCACGGATCGGTGGAGCCGAGCCGCACTCAAACAGCCCTAAATTACCGAATGAACCGAACCAAATTAACATATTATTTTGATTTTTTCGATTTAATTTTTATTTTGGTATAATTTGGTTTTCGATATCCAGTTCGGTTTTTCGCTTTTAAAAACCAAAATAACTAAATAATCAAATAGCCCAAGTACAATACCAATGTTACAATATTCTTCCTAAAGCCACTAAACAGTTCTCATGTTCTAACATATTTATGCATAAGTTTGGTATATTCATATGTTCTATTATATTTATACTGTAATGACTTATGAATATTGTGTAGGTTTATCCCCACTCTGTGTTACGATATGAGAATAACTAAATCTAATCTACCTAGTGTTTATTCATATTTTGATTAACTGAAAAACCGAATTAATCGAACCGAAATATTTCGATTAATCCGGTTTGGTTTTTCATTTTGGTCTGAGAAATTCGATAGACAATTTTCAAAAACTATATTATTTTAAAATCGAAAAAACTGAATACCCATCTCAAGAGTCGAACACATTTTTTTGCAAATCTGGCTTACTCGCGCATGCATTTGCAAGTTTAGCTCCTTTCCTTACCACGGAAGGCGTGAAAGGCAACATGTGTTTCTGTTGCACCAGGGTGCATGGAAGCTTATCGGTTGCCGCGGCAGTAAGAGTGACCGTGAGAGCAGTCGGCTAACCGCAGGAGCACACACTACACCACGATCGTATGAGCTGCTATGGCACTGGCAAGCTTCTACCATCGTCGGGTGTGGCAAGGAGTTTTTATGCTCCCTAGGCACGACAATAAAGAGAGAAGACTAAATTTATAAATACGTTCGTGAGAGAGTTAGATTTATATAAAAAAATAAGGTTTGCTGGGGCTAGATAAGCCATTAATTCCACACAACCTACATGAGGAAATGCATAACTACGGAGGGGTGTACGTGCAAATTAGAGAACGAGAGGTGACCTCCCACCAGGATACCTCCATACCCGACACGCAAAAACCAGCGGAAAGATAAACAAGACATCTAAAACCACCATTGTTTAGTTCAATTATTTGGTCGAGCTGTTGGGGTGCTTGCGGCGGAGGACATGGAGAACCTGGCGCTGGTGTGGGGGATCATCGGCCCGGGGGTCGCTGGCGCCGTATTCGGCGCGGGCTGGTGGTTCTGGGTCGACGCCGTCGTCTGCAGCGGCGTCCAGGTCTCCTTTCTCCACTACCTCCCCGGTAAGGTCCCCTCCTTAAGAATTGAGGCCTTCTGCCTTGGGGATTGTGGTTGGATTGGAACTGATGTAGTTGTTGGGTCGCGGAATCCCAGGGATCTTCGCGTCGCTGGCGGCGCTCATGTTCAACTGCGTGAACAAGGATGAGATCGGATATGACTACTACTCGCCTTACGGGGACGATTCCGAGTGGAGGTTAGGCTCTTCCTTGGATTGGGCTGCTGAATTAGGGCTCGTTAATTTTTTATTTGAACCCTGCATGACTGTCGAAACGATGAAGGCTGTAGGGTCTCTGCTGTTGCTGTTCTACTTGTTACATTAACAATGTGGCTAGAAGTTCAGTGTTTATATCTGGTAGGGCGAATTCTGCACAAACATATGTGTAGATTTGCTTGCATATGAGGTAGTGGATCTCTAATGTATGTGTTCTGTGTAACAAAGGCTTCTGCATTAGGACCTTAGTTCAAGCAAGTATTGAGAACTTTGAACCTAACTGTATTAAGAAATCAAAACTAGCCATGTTATATATCAATCTCAGATAGTCAGTTGCCTTGTTGCAACTTACAAGAAGTATTATAACATTTTTAGGTATTCTTTTGGATAATTTTATTTTGATTTGCAGCGAATCGTAGGAAAGACTACTGAATATACTGTCAAGCCTCAGTTATGCAGATGTAAAAAAAATTGTCTTGTAGAAATCAAATGTGTATGCTGAGTCTTGTTTGATCCCACCTAAGTCTCCTCGCCACTCAAATCAAACTGTTGAATGATTGGTCATGGTATTTAAGTTTATGTTTAATGGTATGATGGACCTGTAGAGATAATATATTTTGAGGATTTCAGGTCATTTTAGATGATTCAGTTTAAACCGCTCAATTTCATAAACTACTAGTTTTCGTTTCATCAGGCAATAATTATTTCATTTGAAGCCAAATCATTTGATTTTCTTGTGTGTGATTGTATCATTAGTTTCATAATTGCTAGTTCCAGACTTACATTTTCGCTTTCAATTACGGATTATTCTTTTGTATATTTCTTCTTATGTAGTTTTTAATCTTACGACTATTTAGCGTCAAATGCATATCAATTGGACTCTTGTTGGCTGAACATGATTATTTGATTGAACTATATTTGAGCTGTTTGCTTAATCTTCCTTTAGACTGACACATGCTATAAAGTAGTTTTTGCCCATATTTTTGGCACTTGTATAGGGTAAAGCTAAGAGTTCAGAATTTAACTGTTTATTTTTTTATTTTATTTTGCTTCTTTTAGATTTTCCTTTCACAACTCTTAATTTGGGTTGCCATTTTATCATGCAGTCTTGAATTCAAACCTTTTTTTCTGAGTGGCCAACAGAACTTTGGTAGGACATCGGATTTTATGTGTCCTTTTTTTTGCTAATACCCTTAGTATTATGCTCAGTCTCAGTCAAGGTCATAAAATTCTGGTATGAACCAAGGTTCCAGAAAAAAAGGATCTAAACCAGTAAACTGGTGGTCATATCCTGGCACATACTATGGGCTGGTTCAGATTGGGCTGTTGTTATTGATGATGATAATTATGATGCTCTTGTAAGTTGGAAATCGTTGGACTGTCAAAATGATAACTTTTTAGTGTTATAGGCTTATAGGCACATCGAGTCATGCAGGATATAGGCTGAGTTTGTTTAGGCTGGAGCTTAAGCTTATTTGGCTGGAGCTGGAAGAAGCTGCTGAAGCTGGAAGAAGCTGCTGGAGCTGGATGAGAATGGCAATTTTTCGTAAATAATAGTTAAGTTGTAAGGGTACCAGGGAAGTGGGATTTTTAGAAGCTCCAGCCACCCCGAGAAGCATCGTTTTCCTTGCTTCTCTCGCGTAGTGCAAATTGGGTTAGAAGCTTCTTCTCTCCGTCTGGCTGGAAAAATACTGTTTGTTTTAGCTTGTGGCTTATAGAGGTGTAGAAGCCAAATAAGCTCAAGCTCAAGCCTAAACAAACTGAGCCATAGAAAGTTAAAATGGAGAAAAAGCTGCTGAAATAAATGTTTTAGGAGGCAGCTACTGTCATCCTGGCTCTGGTATGTAATTTTAGGTAGGACTGTGCAAAGGCTTGTACTAGCTTAGCTGTGCTGCTATTCTACTTTGCATAAAGAAGGATAGTGCAGTTCAACTTTCCTCACAATGTCATTACATAATTCTTGCTGTCTCTAAGCTAATCAGTTTACATTACCACATCTTTCATATTGCTGCATGGTCAAAACACTGGAAATTTATTACACTTCAGCTTTATGTATATTTTTGAGGCTTTGAATATTTGCAGAGGATAACAAACAGAGGAAGATAGTACCAGGAGACTCTTTTGCTGAACTAGTTGAATGCCTACGCGTTGCTATGAATTAAGAAATCACATTTCCCCTGTAGTTGTGGGCATTGATACACGGTGTCACCTAGTCGCCGCATAGGTGTCCCGGCGGCCAGTGGGGGGGCGCCAGGGCCTAGCGCCTCGCCTAGTGTGCAGATGTCGCAGCGGCATGACTAGGCGTCACGGCGGCAGATTGGGATGGAGGCCGGGTAATAAGAGGAGTCAAGGGACGGGTAACCCAACCCTAGAGCATTGCATGGAGACTATAGAGGATGGGAGGCCGGGACCGCCGGGTAACCCTAGCTCCATTGCCAGGCTTGCCGCCCCCACCGACCGGTAATCACCCCCCCCCCCCCCCAAAAAAAACCCACACACACAAACACGATTAGATTTTATTCTTTTAGTTGCCGACTTGCCAAAGTGATTCCTAATTGAATCTCCTATCCGACTAGGATATCTGGATGAATTGAACATATTGCATTGATCAGATGGTTCAATAGGTCCCTCTCTTTGGGGAAGACATCTACATTAAAGTTGTCTCAATCCAAGCTCTGACTAGTATATTACTATATTTGGTCGTCCAGGCGCTCCGGAGGCGACTCGCCTTGCCTTGGCGCCGTGATAACCATGGTTGTGGGCCTTGTTTGCACCACACTACATCTAGTGGGGGCACCATGCCTCCTCTTGTGCTCAGCTTGCATCATGCTATTGGCTCCATCACCATACTAGGCCTACCTATGCTGCTTCCCATGTCGATCCTTTGTAGATGTACTCAGCCTGTTCCGTGCCCTTGGTTCTGTCATGACACCCAACTGAGCTCCACTGTGGCCCATTGCTGGTAACCCGGATGCTATTATAAGGGCTCAGTAATCATCGACAACTGAGTGCGATTAACATGGACCGGAATTAGCATTATCAAAATTGTTCAGGTACTATTTAAACTAACGAGACAAAGAAATAATCTGTCACATACATTGTTCTTTAATACACTAAGTATATATAGATACTATCTCCAATCAAGGCTTCGTGCCTTGCATCTTGTCCCCTCTAGCATCTGTATAATCCATGCCATTTCTCATACATTTTATTAAATTTTCCTATCATTTTTAGCAATTTATGGATAATATATGTACTATGTCAATCAAACCATTTTTTGCATTTATATTTTTTTTCACATGGAGATGTGACTATGGTTCCGATAGGAGATTTGCAGCACTTCAAAATTAGATGCTAGGGACACTTCACACACAAACACAAGCATGCATCGAGATGATCACGCTGAAGGAACGAAAGATTTAAGCCAACCAAGAAGTTACTCTCTATATCGATGAAGTGGAAATTTGCAAGATTCCATATCAGATCAAGAAATTTGAGTCGGCTTCTCCTTCTAGGGGTGAAAATGGGCCGGATATTTCCCGCCCGATCCAGAGCCAGATCCAGTCGGGATCGGATTTGGGATGTGGGATTTGACTATCCGACCGGATCTGGGATGGAATCCAGATACTTGAATCCATTTTTGGGATTGGATTCAAAGCAATCAATATCTGACAAATATGGGACGGGATCTAGATGTCCGGATTTTTTCTCTATTCGGATATCAGCAAGGCCCAGCTCATTCTGGGGTCATTACCAGCATTTTCGGGCTATAGTTCAAACAGCTTTTCTGCTGTAACCTCAGCCTGGCCCACATTGCATGAACCCTGCAGGAACCCGGTAATGACACCCCACATACAACTGTTTGGATCAAATGGTATCTCATTTATGAGATCATATGCTTCATCAAGGTTGCCAGCTCGCCCTAACAGAGTAACCATACATGCATAATGCTCCATCCTGGGGGAAATACCATGCTCTTGCTGCATTTCATTGAAGTAGCAACACCCTTCCCCTGTAAGACCAGCTTGGCTGCAGGCAGGCACCAAGGGGACAGGTGAAGGTAACTAGGTCAGGCTTCTCCTTTCACCTTTACATGAGCAAAAACAACCGCACAGCATTTGCAGCCTCCCCACGCATAGCGCAGCCTCCCCACGCATAGCACAGCCACCAATCTTGCATTGATTGATATATAACTTGTTATGATGGTCATGTACTCGTATGGTTTGATTTAACATATATTACTATATATATGTGTGCATGATCCATATATCTTTACCCGTTTCCGACCTGAATCTATCATATATCCGTCTTTTGTCCGTATCCCGAATAACCCGGATTTGTATCCGTATCCGGGGAAAAAACATGGGTTAGGATACAGAAAGGGCAATATCCGTCCATATCCAACCCGTTTTCACCCCTATCTCCTTCCCTTCCCCATACCTCTGTTCACCACCACCATGCCCCTCCTCCCACTCCGGTGCCAGGCCAAACCTCACTGGTGACCACCTACCTCACCTGTAGCTGCTCCACTCCTCTCCCTGCTGCCACAATTGCTCACCAGAGCTACACCTCTCTCCACCACACTGCCTAAGCACCCAAGTCACAGCACCACCACCACCTGCGCAACTGTCTTCCTCCTTGTCTCATCCCTTCATCATGAGCAACCTCAGGTGGACTTGACAGTGTTCCATGGCTGAGCTGTGGTGAGCTGGGTCCAGGGACTGGCGTTGGAGGTTACTGCAGTGCATCCCATGTGGCCTCAACATTCTCCAAGCGACTCCATCAAATCTGGTTGCTGAGGTGCCGCCGGTGACGGCCTCGAGCCACTGCCTCCATAGATCTTGTGCTGCTGCCACCTCCAGTGACATTATCACCACCGGGTAGGTAGGGCTTTGGGGATTTTGTGCTCCTCGCTGCCGCCTGGGAGGTAGATGTGAGGGGTAGGTGTGACATCTGGGAGTCTGCCGTCGACAGTGCTGTCGAGTGTGGTCGGGAGGAATCGAAAGGGAGGAGGATGCTGGATGCTGACCAGATTGGGAGTGGGGAAAGGGCATTTAGATCCGCATGGCTCTACTTGAACAGGTTGATACTGGATGACTGCAACAGTATACATTGTGGCTGGTCCCTTGGTGACGGCGGAGTCCTGCTCGTCGAAGGGGCTAGAGGAAGGAGTCATGGGCTCACTTCAGGAGTAAGGGGTCGTGGCGCAGTGGACTTCGTCAGTAAAACACTGTGAGAGGGGGAGGAGCGGTGGCAGCCTACGCTTGTGCGCCCTGCGGAACTGGGGATTAGGGCGGTGGAGGTCACTAAGGGGTTGGTCGGGTGCCGGCGGAGCGAGCCGGAGGGTGGGTATCTAATTTGAGTCACTGAAGCAGGTTGGGCCCATCTGTCGGAGAGATTAATTTGTAATGGGAAAACTCTAGTGTGATACTGCATGGAACTTTTCTTACTCATTATTCCTTAATATGCAGAGTGAAGCTTTGGCTCTTTGTGGCATATGTTGTTTCTTTCGTATGCCTGGCTGGAGCAGTTGGCTTGTTGGTGCAAGACGCTTTGACGGACAAGGGCCCGTCTGTGTGGACCGGTGTTGCGGGTGTTCTGCAATGTGTCCTTGTGTTGATAAGGTATTTTTGCATGTTCAGTCATTCTGGTGACTATTCTGATATCTGACTTTGATCATTCTCGCAGTGGTTTAATTTACTGGACTTGCCACAGTGAAGATTGATGATGAAAAGCATCAGAATGATCCGGCTTCGAGGTGACCTGGCGCTGTCCTCGACTGTATTCCTTTCATTCTGTGGCGTTTGGCATGTCTGTGCATTCCACATTCGCTTAATGAATATGCTGAACTTCTGCCTGTTTTGGGGGGAAAAAAGACGACCATATATCGAAATGAAAATCATGCTCTAATTTAAAGGGTATAGGAAGTAGGCAGATAGAATGTTTCCACTGCGCATAAGTGAGCTATTGATGGTGCCCTTACAGTTGCAGAAGCACCTCAAACCGCCAGCCAACGTCTTTCACGCCTTCAGATTCTCTGGAGCCTGGATATCTCAGGTTTCAGCGTGCATTGACCTATCAAATATCTGCGAGTAGCACAAAAGTTCCACTGATGGAGTACGACCTATAATTATTGATCCCTTTCTCTACAGAGTAGCAATATTGCTGTCCATATTAGGTAGCGTCCATGTAAGTACTACCCTTCAATGGAAACTAATACTGCTACAACCCTACCCCAGTTCAAAGTAGCGTCTTATTTATATTGAGCCACGCAGGCACAGCTCAGACCTGATCACAGTGCGTGGTTGCGTAGGGGAATTTCTGGTTCTGCACGTCGAAGATTATGTGCATATCTCTGCTGCAGGTAGTTGCCGATGAGGCGATGACAACCCTGCCATCCGTCTTTTCTATGGCCAGGCACATGTACCCTGCCGACGGCTCATAGTAGTAGTTATCCCGCAGCAGCACCATCGCCGCGCCGCCCTCGAAGTGGTACACCAGCGGTGGCGCGCGCACGGCGTCCATGGACACGCAGTACGGCAGCTGGAAGCAGAGGTCGGTGCGATTGACTTTCGGTGCCAACAGCTTAACGTCCTTCACCAAAGCCTTCTTCAGGGCCTCCATCGCCCTCACCGGGATGCAGCCGATCGTAAATGTGCCGCCGTTGTCGTCGGGTCCAATGGCGAAGCTCGATGTCGGGACATCGAGCCGCTTGGTCCCGACCGAGATGCCGACTAAGGGCAGGAGGTAGAAGTCGTTGTTGCTTGGGTTCCTCACAATGGAAGTGGTTTGGATCGGCCCCGTGGTCTTGTACTTGGACAGGGCAGCTGGTCTCGCGGTCGGCTAACGGAGTGAGGCGGTAGGAGAACCTCGGGATCTGCAGCTGCGATATCAAAGACAGGGTGTTTGGGCGAATTTTTTAAAATAATATTTAAAAAAGAAAAATCAGAGAAAATATATATTAAAATTAAAATTACAAAACTACCTCGCTGTCGCCGTTTGAAATGGCGACAGAGAGTCTGTGACCGTTTGAAATGGTGATAGACTCTGTCGCTATTTTAAATAGTGGTATACTTTTTGTCACCATTTGAAATAACGACAGAGATCTGTTGCCAAACCTCTGTGCCATTTTAAATGGTGACAGAGGAGTGCATATATTTTTTTAAATAAAATGCAAAAATTAGCCTCCCTACCTACGTATTTACGAAAATAGCCTCATGTTGCGGTATGTTGGTGTTGCAATCAGCTAATGCCTCGATAGGGCTGCGCGGCATGATTTTTAATTCTTTTTTTATTTTTTAATACCTTTTAAAAAAGAGTAGGGACCGAAATTTGCTGGTTAAATGATAGCAGGGAAAAATATGCGATGAAACATTTTTTTAATAACGCGAGTGTAAAATTTACATTTGAATTTTGTTTATAACGACCAATGAATGGCATGTAAAATGGTTTAGTGAGAAATGAGAAAGCTAGTGATGCCTACTTGCAAAATTAGCAAAACGATAAACATACAAAACACTTACCAATGAGTTGCGCGGAATGTATGCCGTATATTGGTCAATACAAATGATGGCTCTGGTGAATAATGGAAGTTTTAATGTATTTGGCTCGTTTTTCATTTTTAAATAGAAAATAGAAAATAACAAGTCAGAGATAAATTAGGAAGAAGATGACATAGCATGTTATACAAAACGGCTAGAGGAAACATACATACAAATATTAGGGTAGTATGTAGCATGACATAGAAATATTAGGATACATAGCCCGATATCATGGACATAACATGACATAGAAAATGATAAAAGAGACCTGACGTGACGATATGGACGAACCATGAACGAAAACTACTGCTAAGGTACATGCATGCCTTTTGGAAATGAAAAAGTCATACTTATTGTCGTAGACCCTATATGGAAGGATCCATATGTGCCTTCCCCTTTGATTGCGCGAGATGCAGAGCCTTAGCCTTCTTTCAATTAGGCCCGTACACATCGACCCAATAATAGTCTTCTGGGGCGATCTTCTACTCCTCACACTTGCGTCTGTCCCGCTCATTGACTATCTTCTTCATCTTTTTGCGATGTGCTTAAAGCTCCTCTTGTGCCTTCCAGAAGTATGCATCGTTGTCCTAGTAGCGCGGTCACTTTGATTTGTCTTTCGTGGTGAAAAAGACCAACCACGAGACTCAAGCTTTCAACGCTTGTATCGCTCAAGGGCAACTATGAAGTGCGTGATTGGGTCATACTCTAAGTACTCCCTATCGTGCTTATGGAATTCTATCTCGGGCCATCGATAGATCTCGCTATTCGGTTAGGGTCTTTGAAGAAAGGCTTACGCGACCGTTCGCGCATCCCGTACATGGAGGGGCAGCGGTGTGGTGTCTCGACCTCCGATTCGGGAGGAAAGCGGCATGGTTATCTCGGCCCCCAATGCCGGAGGGAGGACAACACATGACCTCGGCGCGCTTAGGGAGGGAGGACGTCGGCCGCATTGGGAGCGGTGCCGTGGGAAACGCTTGGCCAGGCGGAGTAGCCGGACGATCACCCCGTGATCGCCGCGACTTGGCCGAGAAGGGCGGTGGATAGATCAATCCTAGCCTTCTGCGGGACCAAATGATCCACAGCGATGATCGTCGGTAGAAAATTACGCAAGGCCAAGTGCTATACCTTGGTAGGTGGGGACCAGATCGTAGGAGTAGAAGCGAATTCTTGAAGTGCATCACTCGGGAAGAGGAGCAATTTACTCTCGATATCCATGGAAGCATGTGCGGGAGCCATATGTCGGTCGGATGACCCGTCTAAACAAAGCGTTCGCTAAGGTTTTATTGGCCTCATCGCCTCCGGGATACTGCGGTGGTGAGAGATCGCGAGCATGCGGTTTCATGCCAAGCAGACCCACCGACCAGCCCAGACACTGCAAACCATCCTACTCTCTTGGCCGTTCGCGGTCTAGGGGCTGGATATCCTGGGCCTATTCCCGCGGGCCACAGGGGGCTTCACCCATCTGTTCGTCGTCATCGACAAGTTTACCAAGTGGGTTGAAGCCGATGCAGTGCACGCCATCACGGCTTCCGCTGCTATCAAGTTCATGCACGGAATCTTTACCCGCTTTGGAGTCGCCAATCGCATCATCACGGACAACGGCACTCAATTCACCAGCATAGCATTCCTGGAGTTTTGTGATGAGATGGGCACCAAGGTATGCTTTGCTTCGGTGGCCCATCCGAGGAGCAACGCGCTGGTGTTGAGGGGCCTTAAGACTAGAGTATTTGATCGGCTCCATAAGCGGCGCGGTGGGCGAAGAACTCCCGGCGTGTTGTGGTCGCCGAACCACACCCATCAGGCGGCTGAGAAACACCTTTCTTCTGGTCTATGGGCGAAGCTGTCCTTCCATTCGAATTGTTGCTTTCGGCTACCGCAGCGTTTTGGCGTTGATGAGAGGAGGCAAGGAAGACCACCGCTGAAGAAGTCAACCTTCGAGGAGGCCTTGACCAGACGGCCTTGCGTCTTTGCTCGGTACCAATGAGTCTCGAGCGGTACCACGCCACCGGGTCCATGAGAGAACACCGGCGATGGGTGACTGGTCTTCGCGTGAGAATTTAGTCGCATGCCAATCGCAACAAACTGTCTCCCCTGTGGGAGGGTGGTCTCGATCTCGACTTCGGGCGATTCGGTTGGTCGCGAGGGCCGGTCAAGAATTGGCAAACTCGAACACGAAAATATTGCAAAAATTTTATCCCTAAGGCTGTAAGTACTTGGTAGTTCGCTCCGTCGGCTAAAAGGTGGGCTCTCCCTAGTGATCGGCTGATCCGATAGTCAATAAAGTTGTTTGCCTTAAAGGCTTTTGCTTTATCTTTTTGTCTTTCCTACTTGTGCCCGATGGGTAGCATTTGGCGTTAGTGTCATTAGTACCGATAGTTTGGCGGCTCCTTGTTGATATCTTGGTAACACCGGCGTTCATGTCGAGGCGAGGATCTGCAGGCGACCGAGGGAAGTCACGGCATGGTGGTTCAATGCGGCTAGCACACCTCTCAGGTTGTCACTGCGAACACCGTAGGCCCAAAACCACTCCTGGAAACTTGCTACCTTGACACGCAGCACCGCGGTCTGGTTCCGAAAAAAATCACAAGGGCTTGAGTTCCAAAAAGAAAGGGGCCATGACAACCCCGCGCGGGGACTTATGTTCTTTTAGTCTATTTCCCGTATGCCCCACGTAACGTCTATTTGTGTTTGCAGTGGCTGCGTGCAATCACAGATGAAGTGCCAAAGCACTGGCCTAATTTAAACGTTCGAGATTGCATCGTGGCAAGCTTGAAATTTGGCCGGCTTCGATGGTTGGATCAAGCAAATACGAGTGAATACAATCAAACAAACATGCGTAAAGTCAAAAGGTGCTAATTTCATTGTGATTATTAAGATAGTTTTTGCATGCGAAAGGCAAAACAAGAAAAAGAAGAAATGAAGGAAACAAAAGGCGGCACTGGCGACTACTCGTTGTTAACAACTTGGATATGCCCGCGGTATCCTCGGCTTCCTCCTCCAACGGTGTGGCGTCGCTTGTAAAGTCTATCATGTGCATCAACCCGACCACCTACTCACGCCTCGCGCCCGCTTGCTGCGCAGCCCTCGTCTCCCTCAATACAAGCCACGACGACCGCCGGATTGAAGGCGTCGCGGTCAGCGCGATGAGCCAAGCTACGAATGTCGCGGCAATCGCGACTTCTTGCCCTTCTCGCGAGCGAAGGCCAAAGGCGAGCAAGCAACCGAGGGCCTTGGCGACCCAAGTAACTCCATGGGCGTACTGCAGGGCCGAAGGCTCGAGCGACTCACGAAGGTCCACCCCCAGCGGCTCCAAACACCTCGCCATGCGCCGATAAGCTGGCCGGAGCATGACGACGAGGTTGTGTAGCGTGCGACGCAGCTCCTCCACCGCCTGCTTCTACGCCGCCTAGGCCTCCTACGCCCGGGCGAGCAGGGCCACCCCAGTCGCCCTCTCCTGGGCCAGCAGCACCTCCCCCTTCTCCCTCTCTTGCGTCAGCTCCTCACGCAGCGCCACCATCTGCTGCGATATTTGCGCTTCGTGCTGGGTGGCTGTCGTGAGGAGGGCACCCAAGGATGCGTGCACCTCATCAAGTTCGACAAGCAGCGCAGCCAAGTGGGAGGTTGAAGCGGTGAGGGCGACCAAAGAGGGGTGTGCGGGAGTGCTGGCGCCAACGACGTCCACTTTGGCCGCCGAGGCGCGGGTGGCCCCAGACGAAGTCCCGTTCGCGTCGATTAGTAGCTGAGGCGTCTGCTGGCGGAGCACCTTGAGAAGTCGCCCTTGGAGGTGGAGTCCATTCTTTGAAGCTTGACTTGGCGATCGAGGCGCTTCGCGGACTCGGATCGCAGAGCGGCGAGCCGGCGAGAGAAATTGAGCCGCTTCGGCATTGGTGGGAGTAGTCGGCCGACCATTTGGAGATGGCGGGGCCATCAAGTTCATTGCGCTGGCGAGAAAAGGAAGACAAGATTGTTAGTTGATAGCGACCACAAAAGAAAATATGTATTCATAAGAAGAATAAGAACTTACGGCCAGTGCGTCACGCGTCATGTAAATGCGTCACTGTGTATTGCCATGCGAAGCGGTGCGTCGGTGAAGGGGACCGATCCTCCGAGACTCTGAAGTCCCGGACTACCGCCCGGTCGGTAAGCATCTCGCAGCCGGTTGATGCAGGCCGCCATCACCAGGAGTTCTGCCGTCTCCTCGACGGGCGAGCTCCAACTCTCGTGGGCTTCTGCCGACGAGCAAGGCATCCCGAGAGCGTCGACCGGCTGTAAATCACCGTCTGACCCGATCGCTTGCGCGCCTTCGGTTAGATTCGCTGGAAGTGAATGTAGCGGGGGCCAACCCGTCATGGAGAGCGAAATGGCGAGTTCCTCATGATCCCCGTCGGTGGAGCCGCGAATGATGTAGAAGTCTTAGAAAAAGGGAGATTCGACATCACCCCCACGAACATTTCGCAGAGGTGCGCGAAGGTGGAGAGGATGAGGACGGCGTTGGGAGTGAGATGAAGATGGTGGATTTCGTAGAAATGGAGGACAGTGAAGAGGAATTCAGAGAAGGGCGGCACCGAGCCCACGGTAATCCCGTGCAAAGACAACGATCTCCCGGGTTCGCAAGACATGTGTGAGGGTTCCATGGCGAAGGTGGAGGGAACCCTCGGCCGCAATTTTGGAGAGCGTCGCCGCCCTCTTCCTGTCGATAGAAGAAAATGGAAAGGATTGCGCCATTGGAGCAAGAGCAAGGTCTTTAGACGGGGGAGTTGAAAAGGCAAAGAGCAAAGTGTGCAGGAATCAGAAATAGCGTGAACCGCTGGTCATGGATGCGCATATATATAGGCCCCTCACACAGACGGTTCGCGAAAAGGGCGAAAGTACACGATGTTTCGGGTCCCGAGAAAAATCGGCGGAAGTAGGGAGGACCGAGACGGTTGTGTATTCAGAAGTGGTGGGTCCATTCCGGAACGCACCGACATTAAATGAGGCCTAAAAGAAAGCGTAGCGTTCGGGGCGGTCCCGGACTCAGCTTGTCGGTGTACTTTACGCCAGAGTACCCTCTCCACTGTAGACAAGTAAAACTACGTGGCGGCTCGGGCGTCTGGTGAGGCGATTGGGCCCCACTTGCCGGGCGCCTGCCCGTGGCGGCGCTGGCGGCGGTGGGCGATCGAGCCCCTTCGCCGAGCGATTGGCCCATGTGGCAACCGAGAGCGGTGATCGATCAGCCCCACTTCGCTGGCGGCCGGCCACGTGACGGCTTTGGCGTCGCGGTGAGCGTCGAGCCCCACTCGGCCGGGCGACCACTGGCGGCCTAGCAAGCAGGCGGGCGATCAGGCCCCACTCGCCGGGCGGCCAAAAGGATGAGAAGGAGGCTTCGCCTCGAAGTCTCCTTCCCCTGACACGCTGTGTTAGAGCCATTAATTGCAAAGAGTTCTACTATCGACACGATGACGGCCCATCCTTCTGACTCCTCACACCTAACCCATTGTAGGAAAGTCAAATCCGGGTGGGATTCCATGGTAAATACCATCTGGCACTGAGAATGAGGCTTGGGGAGGCGGGACTACGATGATGGGTGTAATAAATGAATCGTAGATCAGTATAATGTCACCTTCTCACCTGCCCGAGCCAGCCCAGTCTATATGGAGCTTTGGTGCATGGAAGAGGGGGGCGGAACAAACTGAGAGAGAAAGAAAGGGAAAAAGAGAGAGCAAAAAACGAGCAGAAAACCTGAGAGAAAAGCATTGTAACCGACTCAATATACATCAACAAAGATCTAGCAGGATGTAGAGTTGTTACCCACACTTGGGGCCCGAACCTGGGTACATTGGATTTGGTGTGTTCTTTGATCTTTTGACCCCCGGATCCCTCGAGGGAGAGCCATTAGGGTGTCCGACCGCAAAGACGCCCTCTACTGAACCTTATTCTCCGTCACAGGGAGAAACTGCCATGAAAATCCGACGGCATGTATGCAATGGAGTTTATTCTATAGTTGATGTTCTCAAGAGTATTGATCCATGTCCATCACTCTAATGTATTAGATCATTACTTTGAGATTCCATCAAAATGAGTATATAAAACTTCTATAGTTATACATATTCATATCAATTTAAATGGAATTTAAATTGAGTTCGGTTGTCGTTCAATCAACGAAAGAACGCTTCATCATGTGTTAATAGTATTCTTTGTTGATTAAGGACAAACAAAAAATTCTTAAGTATAATGAAGCAGTAGTTGCATCAAAGTACTCAAGATACAATTAATCATTCAAATTGATTTGGGTTGTTCTCAATCAATCTTGGAACATCTATTATGTGTTAATGGAGTGCAAACTGATGATTGAGGCAATCGGAGTTGTGAAGTAGAATCGAAAAGAATAAGTCATCTTGTGTTGATGAGCTTAAAGGAGATTCTGAAGTGAATTAAAGAGAAGAGGAGGTTCATCATGTATTGATGAACAAGACAAGACTCAATCCTAGAGAGAAGATGATTAGATATCACAAATGCTCTAAGTGAATTGCTAGAGGCAAATGTATAGCTAGATAGTCTAAGGATGTATTCCTAGTCTTTTACCAATCTTTGTATTTGGATGAGCGATCGTGTTTCTAGTTAGGTGTCATACTATTTAGAGGGGTTGAGTTATTTAGTTTGAGCTTCATCATGTGTTGATGAACTCAATTCGGTTCAATCTAGCTCACTCTCTTATTGGGATTTGGCATGAACGAAGTATTTGCATGTGTTGCAAATAAGGGTGCTCATGTTTGCTTCTTATTGAATCTTAATTGATTTGGATTTTGCATAGAGCTATAGATTTGCATATATTGCAAAAAGGATATAAATTTGGTTTAAATGGTTTTTGCATGGAGCTTTGTTTTGCATGTGTTGCAAAAAAGAGAAAGTTAATGCAACTTGATTTAATGGTTATTGTTTGCATGAAGCTAGATATTTGCATGTGTTGCAAATAGAGAGCTCATGCATCGTAGTCTTAGCTTGTGACTTAATCATGTGTTGATCATCACAAGGCTAAGAAAGGTTTATGTTTTGTGTTTGCAAAATAAGTTTTTGTAAAATGTGGTTTAATTGAATCTTATCTTGGAGCATGTGAATAGGGTTTGCAAATGTGTATGCATATTGACTGGATCATGAGTTGATCATCACGTGGCTCAAGATTTGCTTTTAAGCGGGTTAATTTGTTATTTGCAAATAATTTGGAGTGAAGGATCGAGATGGCAAAGAGAGGGGTGAATGGTAGGGCTGTGCATAATATCACCGAACCAAGAAACTGAACGGAATAATCAACCGAACCGGTCAAATCGGTTTGGCCGGTTTTCGATGCGTTTTTAGAAATCTGGGGTTTGGTTGTGCGGTTTTGTCGATAAAATCTCAAGAAAAACGAAACCGAACTCCGAACCGTGACTGTAAAATCCCCTCACTTATTCAGGCTCCCGCTCCAGCCTCCTTGTCCAGCGCCATTCCATTTTTTCTTTCCCCAAATTTGCAACCCTAGCTCCGGCCTCGGGCCTCTAGTCCTCCAGCGGCCGGTTCCTCCTGTTCCAGCCCGTGGCTTCAAGCTTCGGTGCTTCTGTTCGGGCCGGCCGCCTCCGCTTCCCGCTTGGCCCGGCCCGCCTCCCACTGTCACCTCCGCTCCCCCTCCTGGTCTGGCCGTGGCGCAGCCCTTTCATTTGCTCCTCCCGAGCCCGACCTCTCTGGCGCTCATGGCAGTCATGCTCCGCCTCGCCTCCCGCCCCGGCCGTCAGTCCTCACTGCCCGCACTATACTGAAGTAAGTCCCGTTTAGCAAATTAGCATGTAAGAATTTCATTTGGTACATGTTCAGTAACAATTTTAACTCGACAAAGTTGGGGAGAGAGAGAGGTGGCAGATCCCAGTGAATTATTTCGACGATTCGTTCTAGAAGCTAGGTGCTGATCAAGAAATGAAAATATACTGTCTGAGCTAAGCTAAGGCTTGTGGCTGGCGAAATTCAGTTGGAACTAAAGGAATATGAAGCGCTAATCCAGAGTCGAAAACCATTTCGATCAACAAGAAGGGAATTACTGCATGTTGGAGAGAAGAAATTAGTACGATTATTAACACGAGAGGCCGCTCTGTTGTGGGACAATCATTTATAATCCTCCTTGCACATGCATTTCTTTGGCGAATACTCTCATCTTATCTAGTAGGAGATTTGTCAACAAGAAATGCCCTGTTAATTTATAGAGTACAATTGCAAATTGTGAGAAACACTTGTAATCTTGTATATGCTTTGTGGCTGGTAACTTGCATGCTTGTAATTTGCACTAGTCGAACTTGTCATGCACTAGTACACCCAATGGGATTCTTCAATATCAATTCCACAATGTGCTACATTGCCCTTCTGCATATCTTATTATTTATGGTCTTTGAAAACTAATGGAAAGCATGCTTGAATTAGTTATTGCTTTGTGATCTGCCACTATTTCATAAATACCAACTGTGTTAAATAGTTGTGCTTTTACGCTCTTTGTGACATTGAGGCTCATGCATTTGGTTGTGCTTTTACGTATTTGTCGACCACCGTTAGTTTGCATGATAATCGCTAATGTAAGACCACAACATTTTTGTTTTGCTAAATTGCTAGCGACTATGCTTGATGTACCTATATATGGAAGAATTGCAACACTTGAGCTCTTTCGGCCGATGTGAGTTAATTTACATTGCTTGGCTTGAGATGTATTTTTCTCCATGCAAGATTTATGTAAAATTTATTTCCTATCTACTTCTCCCCTCGAGAATGAGACTTCGAGTCGTGGACTTCCTTTTCATTGCTATGAAAGATACAAATTCGTGTTACTGCGAGGTGGGATGGAGAAAAATCGAGCTTCTCACTAGGTTTGGCCGTTTGGGGCTTTGGGCACATGCTCTTACGGTTTTGTTTGGTGAAGTTGGCCTTGTGTGTCTCTGTGAGCAATTGCTGTAGATGTTCTTTCTAGATTTATCAACACTTCATTCAAACATGGTCCATTGTTTTGACTTTACTCGTGTCTCTGTGAGCAATTGACTTAACTACATCTTTAAAAATTAGCGTCAAGTTTGGTAAATATGGTATTTACTGACACCGCACGATATACATTAGGATTTATCAAACCGAACCGTATTTACAACAAATACCGTATTTACCGAACTAGCAATACCGTATTTACCGAATATACCGTACAAACCGAACCGAATAAACCGATAAAACCGAACGAACAGCCCTAGTGAATGGTCGCAAAATAAAATTTTTCCACAAAATACTCCAACTAAGATCTCGAAAATATCACGCAAAAGAAATCGTGAACAACTAAATAACTATGTGTACCCCTAGCATGCATGGATGAAAACTGTAGAATATGTGGGAGATTTTTAATCACAATCCTGGTTGTCAAGTGTCTAAACAAAAAGCAATCAATTCAACCCTTACTTTTAGAAAGGAGATTAAGCCAAATCACAAAAGTCACTTTTAGAAAAGCAAAAATAGATTTTTCAGAAATTGTCCTCACATGAAGCAGGTGGTTGGTAGACTTTTGGTGATCTATAAATTTTGGAAATTTTTTTCCTATGTGAAAATGAGTCATGAAGTACTCTACCAAAAATCACCTCGAGCAGAAAGTTTGGGGCTCAGTTTTCACCTCATGGCGCCCAAACGGCACAACCAGTAGACTCCCCAATTTTTTCATAAATGTATATGGGAGTAAAGCACATTCTCCAACAAGAATAACTCAAAAATGATTTTTCTATATGTTTCTAAAAATCAAACACTAACTGTTGTGCGAAGAACATGTTCTGGACAGAGTTGCAACTTGATAGAAAACTTGATCTCTAGTCTATTATAGGGTGCAAGAGAGATGTAAAACCATATAAGAATACTCAAGACATCCTAGATAAGCAGCATTTAGAAGGAGGGGAGGCAAATCCAAATTGTGAGAAAATAAATTGTGAGAAAATAAATTATGGGAATTTAAATGCTGAATTTAAGACATAAATTAAATACGTAATGTAAATTCAAGTATGAATAAAAAAGATTTGCATTTCTTAAAGGGAAGGTTTACAAAGCTTCACACAAAGTGGACAAAACTCAAAGGAGCACAAAAATCTCTATAACCTTTAAGAGGAGGAAGCTACCCCTCCCCGTTTATTTATATTACTCTTGGGCCACCTACCACCCTTGGATGAGTCCCTCAACCCTAGAGCACTCATTAAAGGGCTAGGATTAACCTACTCACACAGCCATGCAAGGGCTAACCCAAAACCCACACACATTATGGATTTTCTTGCATGGTTTTCAAAGCATACTACATAGACCCGCTAACCTATCAATTAGACCGCGATCCAATAGCTCTCATCGATCCACGCGGCATCTAGCTAGCATCATCGCCTTTTCTTATCTTCTTGTCTTGCCCAAACTCCGTCTCCGATCATCTTCCGGCGATCTTCAATCGTCTGGACCTTCGATGCACCTCGCCTAGTCCCGATCATCTTTCGCCTCACCATGACCTAGCACCGTCGTCCTGCAACCATCAAAGATACAGAAAACCCATCACATAGCAATATCTAAAAAGATATACAATAATTAGCACAAAATCATTAATTAAATTATTAACGCTCAGAAAATCTGGTGCTATCGCCCCTAGGCCAGTAGTACCGAAAAAGACAGACAAACCTCAAATTGTTTCAAATTGTAAATCTAATTCAAATCAAACTCAATTCCAAAGTAAACCGTGCTCAAATTTAGTCAAATGCTCATCACACACAGGTATAGACCTCCACATGGTCTTTCATGGACTTTGGCTCTTTGTGGCATATGTTGTTTCTTTCGTATGCCTGGCTGGAGCAGTTGGCTTGTTGGTGCAAGACGCTTTGACGGACAAGGGCCCGTCTGTGTGGACCGGTGTTGCGGGTGTTCTGCAATGTGTCCTTGTGTTGATAAGGTATTTTTGCATGTCCAGTCATTCTGGTGACTATTCTGATATCTGACTTTGATCATTCTCGCAGTGGGTTAATTTACTGGACTTGCCACAGTGAAGATTGATGATGAAAAGCATCGGAATGATCAGGCTTCGAGGTGACCTGGCGCTGTCCTCGACTGTATTCCTTTCATTCTGTGGCGTTTGGCATATCTGTGCATTCCACATTCGCTTAATGAATATGCTGAACTTCTGCCTGTTTTGGGGGGAAAAAAGACGACCATATATCGAAATGAAAATCATGCTCTAATTTAAAGGGTATAGGAAGTAGGCAGATAGAATGTTTCCACTGCGCATAAGTGAGCTATTGATGGTGCCCTTACAGTTGCAGAAGCACCTCAAACCGCCAGCCAACGTCTTTCACGCCTTCAGATTCTCTGGAGCCTGGATATCTCAGGTTTCAGCGTGCATTGACCTATCAAATATCTGCGAGTAGCACAAAAGTTCCACTGATGGAGTACGACCTATAATTATTGATCCCTTTCTCTACAGAGTAGCAATATTGCTGTCCATATTAGGTAGCGTCCATGTAAGTACTACCCTTCAATGGAAACTAATACTGCTACAACCCTACCCCAGTTCAAAGTAGCGTCTTATTTATATTGAGCCACGCAGGCACAGCTCAGACCTGATCACAGTGCGTGGTTGCGTAGGGGAATTTCTGGTTCTGCACGTCGAAGATTATGTGCATATCTCTGCTGCAGGTAGTTGCCGATGAGGCGATGACAACCCTGCCATCCGTCTTTTCTATGGCCAGGCACATGTACCCTGCCGACGGCTCATAGTAGTAGTTATCCCGCAGCAGCACCATCGCCGCGCCGCCCTCGAAGTGGTACACCAGCGGTGGCGCGCGCACGGCGTCCATGGACACGCAGTACGGCAGCTGGAAGCAGAGGTCGGTGCGATTGACTTTCGGTGCCAACAGCTTAACGTCCTTCACCAAAGCCTTCTTCAGGGCCTCCATCGCCCTCACCGGGATGCAGCCGATCGTAAATGTGCCGCCGTTGTCGTCGGGTCCAATGGCGAAGCTCGATGTCGGGACATCGAGCCGCTTGGTCCCGACCGAGATGCCGACTAAGGGCAGGAGGTAGAAGTCGTTGTTGCTTGGGTTCCTCACAATGGAAGTGGTTTGGATCGGCCCCGTGGTCTTGTACTTGGACAGGGCAGCTGGTCTCGCGGTCGGCTAACAGGTGAGGCGGTAGGAGAACCTCGGGATCTGCAGCTGCGATATCAAAGACAGGGTGTTTGGGCGAATTTTTAAAATAATATTTAAAAAAGAAAAATCAGAGAAAATATATATTAAAATTAAAATTACAAAACTACTCGCTGTCAGCCGTTTGAAATGGCGGAGAGTCTCTGTGACCGTTGAAATGGTGATAGACTCTGTCGCTATTTTAAATAGTGGTATACTTTTTGTCACCATTTGAAATAACGACAGAGATCATTGCCAAACCTCTTGCCATTTTAAATGGTGATGAGGAGTGCACATATTTTTTAAATAAAATGCAAAAATTAGCCTCCCTACCTACGATTTTCTGAAAATAGCCTCATGTTGCGGTATGTTGGTGTTGCAATCACTAATGCCTCGATAGAAATGCGGCATGATTTTTAATTCTTTTTTAATTTTTAATACCTTTTAAAAAGAGTAGGGACCGAAATTTGCAGGTTAAATGATAGCAGGGAAAAATATGCGATGAAACATTTTTTTAATAACGCGAGTGTAAAATTTACATTTGAATTTTGTTTATAACGACCAATGAATGGCATGTAAAATGGTTTAGTGAGAAATGAGAAAGCTAGTGATGCCTACTTGCAAAATTAGCAAAAGCGATAAACATACAAAACACTTACCAATGAGTTGCGGCGGAATGTATGCGTATATTGGTCAATACAAATGATGGCTCTGTGAATAATGGAAGTTTTAATGTATTTGGCTCGTTTTCATTTTAAATAGAAAATAGAAAATAACAAAGGCGGAGATAAATTAGGAAGAAGATGACATAGCATGTTATACAAAACGGCTAGAGGAAACATACATACAAATATTAGGGTAGTATGTAGCATGACATAGAAATATTAGGATACATAGCCCGATATCATGGACATAACATGACATAGAAAATGATAAAAGAGACTGACGTGACGATATGGGCGAACCATGAGCGAAAACTCTTGCTAAGGTACATGCATGCCTTTTGGAAATGAAAAAGTCATACTTATTGTCGTAGACCCTATATGGAAGGATCCATATGTGCCTTCCCCTTTGATTGCGCGAGATGCAGAGCCTTAGCCTTCTTTCAATTAGGCCCGTACACATCGACCCAATAATAGTCTTCTGAGGCGATCTTCTACTCCTCACACTTGCGTCATCCGCTCATTGACTATCTTCTTCATCTTTTTGCGATGTGCTTAAAGCTCCTCTTGTGCCTTCCAGAAGTATGCATCGTTGTCCTAGTAGCGCGGTCACTTTGATTTGTCTTTCGTGGTCTGAGACTCAAGCTTTCAACGTTTGTATCGCTCAAGGGCAACTATGAAGTGCAGGATTGGGTCATACTCTAAGTACTCCCTATCGTACTTGTCTGGGCCATCGATCTATTAGAAGAAGTAGCAACTGTCTTCTCCCTGCTGTCATGCATGGAAGAAGTTACAAGTCTGAAAAACGCATCACGAAATATACATGCATGCCATTAACTTATAAGCATTTCATGTTGGCACGTGTAGTGTGCCCGACCAACTGTGTTGGGATGTCTAGACTAGATTATCCTTGCCGAAGCACCGCAATCGCAGTTTGGGCAAAAGAGACTCCGGTGGCAAAGGTGCATCCTTGCAAGAAACATCTGGGTAATTTTTCCCCTTCTCGGCAAGCCACTTCCGCCTACGAAGAACTGCTTTGTAGTCGGCCATCGTGAACCCGTCGGTGAAGGGGGCTGTGGTGCTGGTAGGGATGTGGTGTTTGGTGTGGGGTTGGTTTGGTGAGTGTGGAGTGTATATACTAGACATGGCGCCATATTTATAGCAAGTTTTCGGTAGCAGCTTGTTGTCCAAGCTTCTTAAGGAAGCTACTACCCGCGAGTTGTCTAATCGGTCTGACAAAGCTACTTCCTGTGAGTTATCAGATCGGTCTAAGAAAGCAATAGCTAGTGTATTATCACTTCGCTATGAGAAAGTGGGGGCATCTTGTTGTCTCGTCGGCTTTTTTAGGCCGATTTGACAAACTTGCCTGCCAATGCTTTCAAGTGATTGAAGAAATAGGTAGTGTCTTTGTCACTTCACGATGTAATGAGTGTTGTAGAATCAATCGACAAAGTCAGCCTTTGGTAGTGTATTGTCAAATTGGCCTAAAACAAACTCCATGGGTTTGCAAATTGACTTGATCATGTAGTGATCATCACATGGCTAAGATGATTGATCTCATAGGTTCTTGGTTTATTTATAAAATAAAAAACCCAAGGTATGCACTTGTATTCATTTTATTATCTTAATGCATACTTAGAATTCCAGTCAAATGATGAACTTATTCATTGCTTATACATTAAAAATGTGCATCATGTTTCTAATTTTATACATTACATGAATGCACACATCTAGGGGGAGTTCATAACTTAACTTAATATTTCAATAGTATTGACCCATGTGTTTTACAAATAAGTTGAAGTTTGAATCATGAGTACGATTCTTTAGAGCATGTGAATAGAGTTTGCAAATGTGTTTTGCAAATTGACTTGATCATATGTTGATCATGTGTCGGTGCGATCAAGCCCTACTCGTCGAGGCGACCAGCCACGTGGCGGCCTAAGCGGCGCAATGACGTCGAGCTCCACTCGCCGGGCGGCCAAGCCCACTGGCGGCTTTGGCGGCGGTGGGCGATCGGGCCCCACTCGTAGGCGACAAAAAATGATGAAGGAGGCTTACTCGAAGTCTCTTTCCTCGACACGCTGTGTCGAGCCATTGATTATGAAGAGTTCTCTCGTCGACACGACGATGGCCCGCCCCTCTCGCGCCTCACATAACCCGTCGCAGAAAGTCACATCTCGGGCGGTGGCGAAGCCATCTGGCACCGGAGAATCGGGCTTGGGGGACGGGACTACAGTGATGGGTGTAATAAATGAATCGAGATCGGTTTGATGTCACCTTCACTGCCGAGCCCTTGATCTATATAAGGGAGCTCATTGCATGGAAGAGGCGGAACAAACCGAGAGAGAAATAAAGGAAAAAGAGAGCAAAAAACCTGAGAGAAAAGCATTGTAACTGGCTCAATATACATCAACAAAGATCTAGTAGGACATAGGGCTGTTACCCACACTGGGGGCCCGAACCTGGGTACATTGGTGTGTTGTTTGATCTGCTGACCCCCGGATCCCTCGAGGGAGAGCCATTAGGGTGTCCGACCGCGAAGACGCCCTCTACCGAACCTTATTCTCCGTCCTGGGAGAAATCCTGCTGGCGAAATACGCCAACAGGGGCGCGCTAAGTAGGGGGCTAGCGGTTGGCTCACCTAGCCATCTCTCCGACGGATCCCGGTCTTCTGTCTGGAAGGACTGCACATCTGGTGATGGCAGGTTCGCACTCACATCAAAAAGAGGCGGCGGAGGCTAGCAACGCCTAGGACACGTCCTGGCACTCCCGTCGGACAAGGGATCATCTCACGCCGCCCCTGCAGGGAGGCGGTGGTGCCCCCCAGGCGGCGATGGAACATCCGGTTCGGCGACGGTTGACCATGGAGGCGGCCACTCCGGCCCAGAACCTGCATGCAGTCCGTCTCCTCCTGCACCACCCTCCGGTGGAACTCGGAGGAGACACCCTGGCCACGCCGTGGCTTCGGGACATTGCTGGCCTCGTAGACGCGGTCAGGTACCGTCGGTACTCCTCGATCAAAGGTGCGTGTTGACCGCACCCAAGCTTCTAGCTGCCTGAGCGGGAAGCACTCTGACTAGGAGGGCCAGAGCAAAGGAAAGGGCGTACAAGACACGGGTCTCGGTTCTACGAGGAGGCGCGAGGACCTGAGAGTTCATCTGGAGAAGCATCGCCGGCGGCGCGACGATGATTTGTGTAATCACTGCGGCCGTCGTGCCCGTGGGCAAGGCGCTGACAGCGGATGGCTCCTGGGGATGAAAGCTCCTCCCATGACTCTCACCTTCGGAGCAAGGAGGAGGTCCACTCCTCCGATTCTTTGGGGAGTCGAGATCTGCACTCCCCGGCACGGTCTCCGGGCCGGGGTTCAGGTGGACGACATGACTCCCCCTACGGCGTTGGGTGCCAGGCGTTTTCCTGACGGCTACGCCGTGTGGCGTGGCCCGAAAGGTTTCGCCCGGCATCCATCAAAAAGTACGACGACACCACCAACCCGGAAGAATTCTTGCAGATCTACATCACGGTGGTGCGAGCTGCTGGCGGGTCCGAAAAGGCCATGGCCAATTATTTCCCAACGGCCTTGACGGGGTCCGCCTGTTCCTGGCTGTTGAACCTCTCGCGAGGATCGGTATACTCGTGAAAGGAGTTGTGCGGCCTCTTCGTCGCCAATTTTCAAGGCTCATACACACAACCGGGCGTGGAGGACGATCTCCATGCCCTCAAGCAGGAGAGAGGGGAATCGTTGCGCGCCTTCATCCGACGATTCAGTCATTGTCATATACGATCCCCAGATTCCGAAAGCGATCGGTGCGTCATCGCCTTCGAGAGGCGTTTGGGACCACAAGATGCGGAGAAGATGGCCACCGCAACATCACCACTACCTCCAAGCTTTTCTCTCTAGCGCACAAGTGCCGCGGCGGCTGGCTCGGGGCCGATGTCCGGTCATGGTGTCGTGGTGGAGACGGCCGGGACTTGAGGGTCCCGCCTGCAAAAGGCAAAAAGAGGCGTGAGGCGATTGAGAATAGGCGGGTCCTGACCGCTGAGCGCGAGCGTAGGTATACCAAGCCGCGAGGGCGCGACCGCCGTGACCAGTGAGGTGATCGCCGTGGTTGGAGAAATGACTACCACAAGGAGGAGGGCAGGCCCTTCTGCCCGATCCACAGGTCCAACACCCACGACCTTGCCAGTTGCCAGGTTGTGAGTAAGATGGCGGAGCAGCGGCTTAAGGAGCACCGCCCTCGCAATGATGACCAGAACGAAGACCCTGCCCCACTGGCCTTCTAGCTGGCAGATCAAACCGTGGCGTACATTCATGGTGGCTCGGCCACCTACCCCTCCAACATGACGTACAAACAGCTGAGGAGGGAGGTCTGCGCCACGATGCCGAGCTTAGGGGCGGGTCGGATGTTGAAGTGGTCGGAGGTGCCAATCACTTTCAGTCAGGCCGACCACTCTAAGAGCACCGTCGGCCTAGGTCACCTTCCGATCGTAGTTTCGCCCACGATCTGGAATGTGAAGCTTGGGCGAGTGCTAGAGGATGGAGGGAGCTCCATCAACCTCCTGTCCTCCAAGGCATTTCGAGCGCTCCAGATATCGCGACAGGAGTTGCGTCTGGCCTTGCCCTTCTATGAAATCGCCCCGAGGGCTGGCTCGGTGTCCCTGGGCTAGGTGCGCCTCCCCGTCACCTTCGGGGAGGAAAGCAACTACCGTACGGAGATGGTGGATTTTGAAGTCGCCGATTTTGACCTCCCATATAACGCCCTGCTTGGCCAACCGACGTTGGCCAAGTTCATGGCGGCGACCCACTATCAATCCTTATTGATGTTTGATTTGAAAGTAAAAGATTTCTATGTGAAATCTATTTTTATTTGGAAATATGTTAGTACTATAGGTGTAAAGTCAGTACTACAACTAGGCCGATAGTATCACTATTTGGTAGCCAGTACTACTAGAGATCGATAGTACTATGTGTAAAGCCATTTGTTATTTTCTAGAAGAGTACGTTTTCTCATTTTTTGAAGGCCGGTACTACCAGCGATGGAGGCTGGTACTACCGCTCGAGCGGTAGTACCACTCCTAGTTGGGTGGTAGCACCGAAGGTATTGTTTAATGGCTAATTTTAAACCATTATTTGACCATTGAGGTCGAGGCCGGTACTACCAGCCCTAGTTGAGCGGTAGTATCGGGTTTGTTGATTTTTGCTCGTTTTGCCCCCAATGGCTAGGTTTCTTTGAGGAGGCTATAAAAGGAGTCTTGTGGGCTGGCATTTGGTGCTTTTACTTCATTTGGTGCTGTTGAATCAAGAATTCTATAGGCATTATGCTTGAAGCTCACCTCGAAATCATCATCAATAAATTAAGACACAGAAAGCAAATTATACTACAGCTTACTCACTAAGGAAACATTCTTAAGAAAGAAATTATCATTAATGCGCATAGTTCCTTTAGCGATGACCCAACTAGAAGAAGCATCTTCAAAAGTGATTAGCTCATCACGAGGGACACGGACTAGAGAAGAGAACCAATAGGAATCTCTGGTTATGTGGTGAGAACAGTCAAAGTCTACAAGACACACAACTCTCTTCTCATCCCTATAAACCTGAATTAGTGAAAGCGAGAAGTTGATGACTCAATACTAGGATAGATAAGTGCAGATCTAGGAATCCAATACTGAGTCAAATGACAAGCAGAAGTACCAACCACAAAAATAGAAGACTAAACTCTAACATCTTTCTGAAGCTCAACTCCCACAAAACCAGAAGCAGTACCTACAAAGGGTCTAGGAACTGGAGCTAGATTTGGTTCGCCAATGTGCAAAGGTCGGACCATCCTAGTAACGCTGCCCAAATCTCTTACTAGTAGAAACAAATTCGTGTCGCTGATACCCACTTGATGGGAAAAACGAGGAATATTAAGAGGACAATAGAACATTTAACCACGAACAGCTCCAGAACCAAAACTAGATCGAATAGCCTGAAACCAAGTCCTAAACGTTGTTCAAAAATAAGAGACTCTCTAGCCTGTCTAGAAGCTATGGATGCCTTAGAAGCAGTTCGAGTCTGGGGATAACCCTAAATACCCTTGAGAGCACGAACACGCTCATGCCATACTATCTTGGCACACCTAATGCAGAACTCAACTAAATATTCATCCTTTTGACAAAAGGTACAAGAGTACTTTGCATCATAATTCCCTTGAACAACACTTGTCGAGTGAAATACTATTGTGCTAGATCTAGATGCAACTACAATCTTACCACTCTTGGAGCCACAAATAATAGTGGGAGGATGAGTCTTAACATGCTCTAGGAGATCAAATCTTACATCTTGATTGAATTACTAATTTTAGATTGGTCCTAGATGAGATTAAGTTTCTTCTTGCCTCCAACAAACTTCTCAAGAGTACTAATGAGTTACCTCGATAGAGAGGCACAAGAGACACAGGGGAAGATGATGATGAAGAACCAGAACCTAAAGAGCAAACAACACATGCATATCTCTCCCTATGCACGGTCGTCTTAACCTTGAGAGCCTCACAAGAAACGCACTTGGTATTTCTAATCCTAGAACCCTAGTCCTCTAGCTTAATGTTATGTTTCTCGTTAATTCTATTTATGTTCTCCTCAACCTCAACACATCTAGCACAAGCATCTTGTGATTTAGCTAGTGGGTTCTTGGTCAAATTTTCACACTTTACATTTAAAGCATCATTATCAAGTTTTAGTTACCTACAGCTGACACAAGAGTTGATTGGGTCTTTAGAAGCAAATTGTTCAAGTTTATTATTTCTAGTAGAAGGCTTTCTATGGTGACAGTTTAAATCATCAATCTCAAAGAGCAACCTAGGGCAATTTTTACATGATACACAAGTAAGAGCATGAGAAAGACTAGCATCTTTCACTCTAAGAACCTCAAGATCAGACAACATACTATCATGCAAGGTCCTTAGGTTCTTCAACTCCACAAGTAAGTCATCACACAAAAAGCAATCATCAGTGTACGGGACGTACTAGATCTAAGTGAAGCAAGCTCTCGCGACAAGTCATCTACCTTCTTCTCAAGCTCTAAACATCTACCCCTAGCTCTAGCATGAAATCTTTGTAGCTTACAAAATGCATCATTAAGCTCATAGGAAGGTGCCTCATCTGACTCAGCTGTAGAGCTCATTGTCATTAATGCCATTCTCGTCAGCTATAAGGCACATGCTGGTGAAGTCATCGCCGCCCTTAGTCTTCTCTTGCGGATCATCCTCCCCATCATCATTGTTCCATGTTTCGATGTCAAAGAGGGAGATATCATCGAGTGCGGTGAGGATACGGTGGAAGAGTTTCTTGTTCTTCGAGAACTTACGATACTTCTTCTCACACGCGGGATCATGAGCTCGAGTCTTTTTGTTGCGGTTCTTATCGGTGTGGTCATTTTTGTTCGCACCATCGTAGTCGTTCTTGCCATTTTTCGGCTTGGGGCGGTTTGCTCGAATGTGGTTGGGGCCACCATACTCAAAGCAGGTGATAGATCCACCTCTCTCTCTCTCACCCTCTTGTATACATGGAAGAATTTTCTAGCTAGGAGGGCAAGCTCATTTTTTGGAAACCTCTCCAAATGCTCATTGCTCATCTCATAGAGAGCCGAGAAGGAAACACCAAAGAAAATCTCAGAAGTAGTGGGATTGGTAACCAAGGCCATCGACTGTGACTTCATCTTGTGAGAAATAACGTCAATCTCATGAGTCTTGAGTTAGGAATAAAACCAGTCAAGAGTCAGAGTTAACAAGTCAATGGTGTCCTTGATAGAGGTCACCTTCATCTCTCAAACCCAAAGATCAAGTGCCATGAAAAAATACCAAGCGTTCTTCAAGTTAGAGTATGTAGTATCTACAACTTGGAGATCACTTAGAATCTTCGTGAACCGCCTAAAGCACTCATCCAAGGACTCTCTAATGTGATGCTCAGACTTGTTGTAGTCACGCTTGAATTGATCTTGTCTCACCTTCTTGATCTAGATGGTTCCCTCATGGTAAGCATCGAGGGTTACCTAGATCTGGTGAGCAGATGAAGATGAGAAATCATGTCATACTCACTGCGGCTAAGACCCTATATGAAAATTGTTAGGACCTGGATTTACAAATCCGAAACCCTCTGTATATATTGCACTAGTCCAGAATCACGCTAATGCACACAATAGTAACATAAATAAAATACTATTCCATATAACGAATTAACTAGGAAAGTAGCAAATTATTATTAAATAAAGCAACAGATCTCTTGTCAAAGTTTACACTATTATGCCTTAAGGGCTTAAGAAACAAATAAACTATTGTAGCGGAAATAAAATAACTTGGGCCATTCAACATATCATAGGCAATTGTCTGAGGAACACCTTCTTAGTTTACGTAGTCTTCATAGTACTGTCATAAAACTCATTTCCGGGTCCTTCCTTAGTAACTAATCAACAAAGGTGTATAGCCGTGAGTACAAAAAGTACTTAGTAGGTCATAGGGAAATCTTGCCCTACTATTGGCCAAACTACCTGAGCACTAGGTCCAATGTGAGTAGGATCACGTAGCCATGATTTATAATTGGAAAACGGGCACCATGGAAGTACATGCCACTCAACCAAAGAAAGATAATGGAGAGTTGACTGAAATGAGTATGATGCAATATATTCATGCAAGGCTTGACAAAGGATAGCCATATGTTTATTTTGCATAAAGCGATAACTTGAATTTAAATACAATAAATAGATTGCAAATATATTTATGACAAGATAATAAATAATTGGTAAATCAATGGTAGACAATATGAACAGATTGGTGAGACTTCACCAAACACCATCTAAACCATTATCAAACCACTAAATTTATTAGTGTTAGCTTTAGACAACAAAAACAACAGTGAACCCTCTGGTTACTTCCCAACAATTTCATATTCTAGCATTTCATGAAACACTCTATAACTCATGTGAAATTCTCGGGCTATCCATGATCGTGGATATAGCTATTCGAATAGTTTTACACTCTATAGAGGTTGTACTACTTTACTCACAAGATATGATCGTCTTTTGTTGCCATGCAAGTAATACACTTCCTTTGGTGTGTTGGTAAAGAGATCATGACAAAGACTTTACAATGCTATGTCTAAAGTCGCTACTACCCACTAAGGTTTCATTCCTCAGGGCCCCCTCTTGAGCCATGTGAATCTACTTGTCTATCCGGGAACCCACACCACCAACTAGCAGTACTCAAATTTAGACATTGTAAATTAATTAGCTAGATTTGTTCCATACCAAACATGTGGTTGTACGATTAGCCCAATTTAATGTCACACAAGATCAAGTTCTTAAATTATTTCAAGCAAGACATCCATATTCTAAATATGCTAACGGCACCCCATTTACTGCATGATTACTTATCTGAGGGAAAACTATTTTATTTAACCAAGACCAATGGCACACCCTTCTATGGTAAAACAAATTTTTACAACAGTGGCTATTGGTCATAATTCAATATCTTATTAAGTCAAGATTAACATTATTAAACATGTGACCTGAATCCCATCGTGTAACTAAGCATATATAAGCATAGCTACAATAACCCAATGTTGGTAATACAATATGTCTAACTAATAATATCCCAAGCTAGGATTAATAATGGATAAATGGGATTCTAATAATCGAGGTGGTATAATGTCAATTAGGTATATATCTATTCCCAGCAAATAATCATTGCACATAAATAGCATGCAATTGTATAAAACAAATTACTTTTTCAAATATAGATTTAACATGATCAAAGTTTATGACTTGCCTGTTGACCTACTACTGAGTCTTGATCGTCAAATACTCCGTTGGCTCCCTCAAGATTAGCGTCTATCAGAAAAGTAAGTAATGAATACAAATAAATAATAAACAAAGACTCAAACAAACTCAAAATTGAAAATAAATGACTCTAAAATGTAGAGCTTGATTTTAAAAAATGTAAAAACTTGAATCGCCTCAATCGAAGTTCGTATGAGAATGAATGGGCCTTCGAAATATTAAATTTAGAAAAAATAGAAAAGAGGATTCTATAAAATTATTTTTCTAAAGGAAAATCGATTTATTGCATCATGCTGATGTCAGGGCTGAATTTTTGAAATAAAATAAATCTGAAAAATCAGTTTAGAGGCTGATAGATGGGCCCTTGGTCCGCAGATTAGGTCCACGGAAAAGTTAGAGTCTACAGTGGACTAGGTTCATAGCACAGTGCTACGGTTGATGTCATTGCTGACGCGAGTGGACGGGAGGTGCTGATGTCATCACTGACAGGATGACATGCATTGGATAACTTAGTGCTAGGGCAGAGGTGGCTGCACACGTGGACATGACGCGGCGAACACATTAGCTGCCACGCAAGCACGGCTCGCAACTAATCTCTAGCGAACCAACAGTGGTGAAGTCTCATCGGAAGTGAAGAAGAAGGTGTGGCCGATGACAAAACTCGATCGGATCAGGCGCAAAACCTTGTGGATCTGGATGAGAGTGGTGTGGGCAACACGAAGATGCGACCAGGGATGGTGGAGACTAACCGACGACAAAGATCTGGCGCGGAGAAGACCTCGTCTGTGGAGGCGTGCTTCAGCGAGCTCGTGCGAAGCGACAGGAAGGTCTTGGGTGATGTTGAGGAGGGCTTTGGGTGCAGCGTAGAACAGGGAACCTCGGAGGGGGTGCAGATCCTTAAATAGAGATCTTGGGAGGCATGCACAGGGCGGACTTCGAGAGGCGACATGGCGTACGACGCGAGGAAACCAAAGGTGATTAGGGTTTGGGCTGGCAACTGCGACGTGCCATGCAAGCACGGCTTGCAAGTAATCTCTAGCGAACCAACGGTGGTGAAGTCTCACCAGAAGTGAAGAAGAAGGTGTGGTCGATGACAAAACTCGACCAGATCAGGCGCAAAACCCTGTGGATCTGGATGAGAGTGGCGTGGGCAACACGAAGATGCGACCAGGGATGGTGGAGACTAACCGACGACGAAGATCTAGCGCGGAGAAGACCTCGTCTATGGCGGCGTGCTTCGGCAAGCTCGTGCGAAGCGACGAGAAGGTCTTGGGTGATGTTGAGGAGGGCTTTGGGTGCAGCGTAGAACATGGAACTTCGGAGGGGGTGCAGATCCTTAAATAGAGGTCTTGGGAGGCATGCACAGGGTGGACTTCGAGAGGCGACACGGCGTATGGCGAGAGGAAACCAGAGGTGATTAGGGTTCGGGAGGGCAGCCACGACGTGCCACGCAAGCACGGCTTGCAAGTAATCTCTAGCGAACCAACGGTGGTGAAGTCTCACCGGAAGTGAAGAAGAAGGTGTGGCCGATGGCAAAACTCGACCGGATCAGGCGCAAAACCCTGTGGATCTGGATGAGAGTGGCGTGGGCAACAGGAAGATGCAACCGGTGATGGTGGAGACTAACCGACGACGAAGATATGATGCGGAGAAGACCTCGTTTGTAGCGGCGTGCTTCGGCAAGCTCGTGCGAAGCAACGGGAAGGTCCTGGGTGACGTTGAGGAGGGCTTTGGGTGCAGCGTAGAATAGGGAACCTCGGAGGGGGTGCAGATCCTTAAATAGAGGTCATGGGAAGCATGCACAGGGTGGACTTCGAGAGGCGACGGCGTACGGTGCAAGGAAACCAGAGGTGATTAGGGTTCGAGCGGGCAGCCGCGACGTGACACGGCTGCATCCGAGCCATGCATGTGTCGTCCATCCAATGGACTACGCGGTGCAGGCGACACGACCAAACCTTCACCGTCTGATCAAGATCCAATGGGGGCAGGGCTAGGGTTTCGACCAAGTGACGGCATGCGCGTCGTGAGCTGGGCTTGCTGGGTTGCTGGGCAGGGTGAGGTGGGGAATAGGAATGGGTTGGGGTAGATAAGGCCAAAGGGTATTTTCTAAAATAAAATTTGTTTTTCACATTAGAAAAATACCAAAAAATTGAATAAATCTAAATAAATTTAGAAAAATTCCTTAAAGCATGAGGATCTCAACTTAAATCTTTTTACATAAAGAAAAATTCAAATTAATCTTTAGTTAATTTGAGGAAAATACAAATGGTTCACTTTAATACTTAAATGTTCCAAAACTTAAATTTTGGGATGTTACAAAAATATTCCTTGCCTTAGCATTTGCCTCAACATTAGCCATATTTGTTGCATTAACATTTCTATTTGTAGAAATCTCATACTGGAGCTTCATTTTCTACCAGATTGAGAAACTCTAGGCAGTGATGTATGACTCCATTCTAGATTTTCAAAAAGGATAATTCACCCCAGAGAATATTGAAGGCTTTACATCTTGGTTTGGCCCCTAAGATAGGGTTCCACAAAGAGGCTATACAAAAGGATGCTAAGAGAATGCAATTGTTGTATCGATGCACCCACAAAAAACTCTAGCTGTCACTGATTAGGCCTTGCTTTGCTCATTGGTGCTAGCACAACGACGCATAGTGTTCCTTTCCCGAATGTGTGGACTTTCGTAGAGGTGTTTCTACTGCTGCAGCACTGATCAGGACAATCGTTTAGGCACGTTTGACCATGCATCACTCAAGCTGTTAACGATATGAACATGTATAAATGTATATAATCAACTGAACCACAAGAACGTGAAATCATTCAATCCAAACTTAAAACACACCAGCTTTATATAATAAGTCTTTATTTGAACTACTGTATGCCTTCTTTTTGCCCTTATTAAATGATCAGATCAAAATTACTTCTTGAGAAATTGAAAATGTTGGTTATGAAATGATGATAGTTGTGGGTAATTTCGAATAAAAACTCAAAATGAAACTATGATTTTGATGTGAGCAATTATTGGCAATAGCCGGTTGTGCAAGGGAAGTACTTGTACGTAGTATAGGGTGAAGTTTTGCCCGTGTCGGATTAAGGACCGAACATCGTGTTGTATGATCTAAGATAAATCCGTACAAACCACAAGTGTTGGGATGGGGCAACCTTAAACCGATTAAGTTATCTAGTTTAACTTTGCATTTATGGAAGGCGGGAGCTAGCACAGGCATTCCTTTCTAGGTCTGCTTGTAGGGGTTTCTACTTACCAATGCAACGGTGTACACCATGCTATGAAGAGTTCAATCATTTCTATGCTTTGAGTTCTTCTATTGTAGTATGGGTTTAACATCCCGGGATGGTGCAAAGTTAACATAGGTAATGTAAAGGTCTTCGTCATGAACATTCGGGCTACACGCCAAAGGTGCGTGAAACATGTGGCAAAAAAAAAAGGTTATGACTTGTAGGTAAAGACTGTATACCTCTACGGAGTTTAAATCTAATCAATTAGCCGTACTCACGGTTATGGGAAACTTGGTGAACTGATACATGTTAGATGTTTTGTTATTTTCAAAAGGACTTGGTTTCATTTGTTTTATCACGTATTGGCAAGGAATAGTTACTTCATGATTGGATTATTGGATGAATGGTTTTGCCACGTGTTGGCAAGGGATGGTTATGGCATAATTGGATTATGGATTTGACTATTGGATTATTGGATTATTCAATATTCGTGAAGGGCTGTGAGTATTGCTTATGCTTTACTTATTTCTTATTAATTAAACTTGCTCTTAAAATTCTGTTTGAAAAATTGCAAGTTGATTTACAAATTAAATTCTGCTTTATGCAAAAATTAACCTAGAAGCCTCCTTTGATTTAACTTGCATTATTTCATTTGCAAATACCACCTTAAGTCTTGCGGAGTACGAAAATACTAAACTTTGCTTATTATGTTGTTTTAGGTAATTGCAAAGCTCCGAAGATTTCTTTTCATCGCAGGTTGCGAGAATATCAATAAAGCAATTTTTCTAGGGATTTATGCCTTATCAGTTGCCTACGAATTGAATGGGCACACTACGATACTTTACTTCTTTTGTGCTATATACATATAAGCTTTGAATTGTAAAGACAATGTATAAATAGCTTCGCTTTAATATCATTGTGTATGGTTGTGATTCCAACTGTTGTAAATGTGCATACTAGCCACTAATCATGGGACTAGTACGGTATGCACATGAGATTTTCATTTTTGCATGTATGCGAAAATAGGGTCGTTACAACAAAAAGTTGTGCTAAAACCAGAACAAACTCATAACCTATACCCTGAGCTTACTCGTGGAGATTTGATGATTAAGATCTTAGATGATCTCTCATATGTCATAGAAAACAAGAATCCTAAAGGCACACCTTTCAAACAAGTAAGAAAATATCTAATGGTTTCTTGAGAGGAATCTTAAAGATTTTGTTCAAAACTTGCATAGATAATTGGGACATGATCTGCAAAAGATTCATCCATCAATTATTCATTCTTGGCAGCACAAGATCAAGAGAAAATGAAACAAAAGAGAGATCAATGACCTAAAAAGAAGAGAGAACAAAAACTTCAGCAAAGTTAAGTTCTAGTGGATCTTACTGGGTTGCAACATATTTTTTATAAACTCCTCAACCTCTTATGCGTCCTAGATCTAGTAGAGATAGAGCAAGTAGAAGGAGGTAAAGCACAATTCAAGTTGTAAGGAAGAACCAAGCAAAAATGCAAGAACAGAAATAGATTTCAATGCATAGATGAACTTAGATTTTGTATTACTTAGAGATGATGTTTACAAAGCCACACTTCCAAGTGGACAAAACTCAGCAGAGTATAAAGAAACCAAAGAACCCTTATCTAAGTCTTGGTTCTAACCTTGGTTCCAACTAGGGTATGAAGACATCCCTCTACCCCTCCATTTATAGTACATTGAGAATAGTCTTCACCCTTAGATAACCTTATTAGCCCTCAAGAAACCTCATCAAGGGTTGGGATTCACTTCCTCTCTCATACATGGGCTAACCCGCAACCCAACACCATAGCGGGTTTTGGCCATACTAACTTAACCGCTACTTTATCCATGAACCCTTGATCCAACGATTCTTTTTTGCTTGAATAGGGCTCCAGTTAGCATCACATCTATCCACTTGAAGTATTGTCGATACTTCATCACCTTCTATGTGACCCCTAATAACTTTCCACCAAGCCTCTCACACGTCCGGACTCCCCCAAATCGTCCTCGCTTGCAAATAGGCCCAAATCACTAGGCACGCTACATGTCCTTATCCGCTTCAACGTGATGGCTTCGGCTTCCTTGATCGTTTTGGATCTCAACTCCTCTGTAAGCCTAATCCTGGTCCATCTTACCATTGCCCACCATGTCCATCACCAATGCTTCACGCTTTGGCTTCTTGTCTTACCGACTCACAACCACTTTCGGCCTCAGTCATCTTCCAGCATTATTTGACCGTTCTAGACCTCAACTCTCCTAGTCTAGTCCGGTCCACTTCGTCTCGCCATGACCTAGCACCGAAGTCTTGCAAGCAACACAAATAAGTAAACCATCATATAGCATTGTTCAAAAATAACACGCAACAGTAATCAGACAAAGATCAGTGATCAATCAAATATTAAAGATCCCACCTGGGATCAATTAGACTTTGACCACCTTAATCCACAACCACTCTTCAAATCATAACCTCTTTAGGTTGTGCCCCCTCAAAGCCAAAGACCACTCTTGGCTATGACCACTTTAGTCTATAACCACTCTTTGTTGTGATATCCCAAAGCCAAATATCACTCTTGGCAGTGACCACTAAAAGTCACTCTTGGCTATGACCACTGAAATCCACTCTTAGCTATGACCACTCTTAGAAAAGTTATGACCACTCCCTTAGAGTTCACGACTACTTCTTTAGTGGTCAAAATCACTATAGACCACTTTTGTAGAAGTCATGACCACTCTTACAAAGATCATGACCACTCTTTTAATGCTCAGGACTTAGGACCACTTCCCAAGAAGTCCATAGAGGTCAAGACCGCTCCTACAATGATCTAGACCACTTCATCAGAGGTTATGACCACTTCCTAGTGATTCTTAGAGGTTAAGATCACTCCATACCACTCTTACAAAGGTCAGGACCACTCTTACAAAGGTTATGACCACTGCTTCAGTAGTCAGGATCACTTCTCAAGAGGTCCTAAGAGGTCAAGAAGTACTCCTACAGTGGTCTAGATCATTCCATCAGAAATTACATTCACTTCTCCAATAGTCCTTAGAGGTCAAGACCACTCATATAGTGGTCTAGACCACTCCATCAAAGATCACGATCACTTCCCTAGTGGTCCTTAGAGATCAAGATCACTTCCACAATAGTTTAGACCACTCCCCGAGAGGTCATGATCACTTTCATAGAGGTCAAAACCACTCTCCAAGAGAACATGACTGCTCAAGACAACTCCTATAGAGGTTAGGACCACTCAAGATCACTGCCATGGGGTCAAGACCACATCTATAGAGGTCACGACTACTCCAATGGAAGTCAGGACCACTCCTATAGAGGTTACGACCACTTCTATATAGATCACGATCACTCAAGACTACTCACTAAGAGGTCACGACCACTCTAGAAATGACCACCGTACTGGTCCTGAAGGTCACTACCACTCTAGTGGTCATAAATGCCACAACCGCTGTCGGCGTATTTCACCAGACAGACACCTGTCAATGGACGGGGTTCCTCCCAAGACGGAGGTTAAGGTTCGGTAGAGGGCGTCTTCACGGTCAGAAACCCTAATGACTCTCGCACGAGGGATCCTGGGGATCAACAGATCAAAGAACACAACGATGTACCCAGGTTCGGGCCCCTAGTGTGGGTAATGGCCCTACGTCCTGCTAGATCTTTGTTGATGTCTATTGAGCGAGTTACAATGCTCTTTTTAGTTCGTTCTTCTCTTTTTTCGACCCCCTTTCCCCATGCACCAAAGCTCCCTTATATAGACTGGGCTGGCTCGGGCAGGTGAGAAGGTGACATCATACTGATCTACGACTCATTAATTACACCCATCACTGTAGCCTTATCCTTCAAGCTTCATTTAATGTCGCTGTATGGCTTCGCCTGGTCCGCCCGGGATATGACTTTTCCTGCGACGGGTTAGGTGTGAGGCGTCAGAGGGATGGGCCGTTGTCGTGTCGACAGTAGAACTCTTCGCGATCAATGACCCTGACATAGCGAGTCAGAGGAAGGAGATTTCGAGGCGAAGCCTCCTTCTCATTCTTTTGGTTGCCGCGTGGCCTGGCGAGAGGGGCTTGAGCACCACCGCCGCCAGACGCCACGCGGCCGACGCCCGGCGAAAGGTGGCTCGATCGCTGCTCGCCGAGCCACCACGAGGCCGACGCCGGCGGGCGGGGCTCGATCGCCGCCATGCCGCTCGTGGGCCACGCCGGTGAGTAGGGCTCGATCACCGCCGCCGCGCCAGCCGCCACGTGGCCGATGCCCGGCGAGAGGGGTCTGATCGCCCGCCTGCCCGCTAGGCCGCCACGTGGTCTTACTTATCTGCGGCGGAGAAGGTACCCTGGCGTAAAGTACGCCGACAACCGCTCTAGGAAATGACCATCCTAGAGATCACAAAGACCATGACCATTTTAGAGGCCACGACTACTCTACGAAACGACCACCCTAAATGTCACAAAGCCCATGACCACTCTAGGAAGGAGTACTCTAGGGAACAACCTCTTTAGGGAACGACAACCCTAGAGGTCACAACCACTCTTGGAAGGTCAAAACCACTATGGGTAAGGCCATGACCACTCAAACCAAATTGCTTAAGATCGAAGTAAACTCATATCAAACTCAAACCTGAGCAGCAGGCTTAAACATAGTAAATTACTCGTCACAAATATGAATAGACTACCACATGGCCTCTCACATTTAGGCTCTGTTTGGTATGGCTAGAGCTTTTTTGAGAAGTAGCTTTCGGTTAGGCTACATGGCTGAAGGGTTGTATGGCTTAGGTGGAAGAGATTTGGTGCTTGGCAACTTGACTTTTTATTTGTAAGGGGTGCAGGTCAGGAATGAAAGTGAAAGGGGTGGAGTTTGGGATTTTATACTTAGTAAGAGGGGGTAATTTTCTTTAACTTTAGTATCAAAATCAGAACCCCAACCCACTGAAGCCGTGGGAAGCTACCCCAAACCAGTTTTTTTGGCTTCCAGTTGCGGAGAAGCTATATGTTTGGGACAACTTCTGGCTTCTAGATGGGAGAAGCTGATGCTGAAGTCGTCCCAAATAGGGTCTTAAGAGTTGACAGTATGAAGCGTCACAAGGTATCGGTGTGCTGTTAATTACAGTGACTCATGCATAGTCTTTTAGGATTTGAAAAGATGTGCTAGATGAATTTGAATAGGATTAGGATTGCTAATCTTAATAGGCAACATATCCGGTGCAACCCCCCTCCGTGAAACCACCGTGCAAATGAACTAAAAAAAGTTTTGAAAAATTCTCAAAAAATTACCATATGTAGGGGAGGTGAACCTCTACAACCCTGAAAAATTTGAAGTTGAAACTCAATCGCATTTGAAAGATATGAAAAAAACAAACAGCAAAAATGAATAGTGATGAACAGTAAAAAATCACTATTCATGCTGAATTTGTCTTTTTTGTAACTGCTAGTGTAGGACGAATTTGATCATGAAATTTTATATGTAGGTGGGGTAAGTTGAGATGTATATCCATGATTTTTTTCAGAATTTTTTGAAACTTTTTTTAGTTCAGTTGCACGGTGGTTTCACGGAGAGGGGTGATTGCACAGGATATTTTTCCATCTTAATAGGATTATGACTTCTAGCTCCTTGCTTTGAAGGAGGAATAAGGAGGTTATACAAACCCATGGGTGGTCGTGAAGAATCCAAATAACCAAGAAGCTACAATTCAACTCATCCAAAGTAAGAGTTATACGAGAGGATTATATGTAAAATTATCTTTAATATTATATTCTTCTATAGGTCAAGGATCCGAAAATTCTAAAAGGTTCGAGAAGTTATGAAAGAGCAACAATTCCTTGTACTCTTTTGAGATTGTGCTTAAAGAATTTACGATCGGCTTCGTCAAATCTTTTTTGTTCTCATCGTGGTTGCTTTAACGTCGTCATTTTGGTTTTTTCTATGAGATTCATCTTCTTCGTTCTTGAGACTGTGCATATTCGTGTCATATCTCATAAAACTCTGATTCAATTTGGGGGGTTGTTGCGCATAAGAAGGGATATCAAGTGTAACAAGTAGTATTAGAGCCAAGGTCGGATTAATCGGATTTGTAAGAAGGTCGGTAAAGCGTCAAGTGGCACAAAATCAAGATCAACGTCGACGATGTGGAATCAAATAGAGAAATTTGACAACGGAGGAAATTCTAGCGTATGACCATGCGTGGTGAAGGATGTCATTGTCCAGTAAGAATTAATCGCTGCTCTTGAAGGGATAATCTAGAAAAAAGTCTGAAGATGACTGAAAGGTAATGGAGTGGAAGGCTATCGGTACAATCTGTCTATATATCTCCGATGAGATAAAGTATTCGGTGATCAAGGAGAATTCACTAAAGAAATTATGGAAGAACTTAGAGGAATTATATATGTCAAAGTTACCGATAAACTGGTGGGTGCTGAAGCAATAACTGTACAGGTTGAGTATAGAGGAAGGTACACAGTTCGTTAACTATCCCAATATCTTTAACAAACTTATCACACAACTGACTAGTATGAATGAAAAAATTAGAAAGAATGATGAAATCATTATACTGATATCATCTCTATCACCATCTTAAAAACAACTCTGGTCGGAAAAATCACTGTCAACTTAGCGTTTGGAAGAGCATGGAAGCCTATACTAGCGTTTGGCAGAGAGCATCGAAGCCTATGCTAGCTGAGTTCGCCTATTTGATTTTTTTTCCGGTTGTATAGCTGACAGCTGGCCTCGAACTCTAAACAATAGAAAAAGAATCAGAGATACTCACGTACGTACGGACATGCAGATGAAACCGACGTACAGACCATGTCAAGAACCAAAATTCATGATCCCGTTGAATCGATCGGCATCTAAGTTAACCTCCTGCTGCGTTCTGAAATCTCGATCTTTACGGGGCGGATCAAAGTAGATTTGCCTAGGCCAAAGAGAGAATCTCATGGGAATACTGCATCCATGAGCTCAGATGAGGAGATGGTGTGACTTGTGACTCGTGAGCACACCTAGCTATGCCATCTTCTAAAGGGCGATCGAGAGGCGAGCGAGCTAGCGAATGATAAGGACTAGTGGGCACTCGGGGTATGGTCGTAGCATGATATGGTCCAGCACAATCGATCGTCACCTGATCACATTAACATCAATTCCAAAGGATTAGCTAGTTACTCACTCCAATTAATCAACTAGCTAGTAACTCTTCCAGGTAAAAAAAAAACTACTGCATTCGCATGCATGGTTAGGAGAATGCCATCAGGGGTGTAAATGGGTCGGGTATTACCTGATCCGTACCTGTACCCAAACGCAAAATTACTCTAATGAAAAACTATTTTACACTACCCACCGGGTACAAGTACGGGTACGGGTAGTACCCAGGTAGGTTAGGTTCGGATTAGGGTCGACTACGGGATCAGCAATACCCGGTAGGTACGGATCGGGTACGGGTACCCGGATAATTCTCACAATCCGGGTACTCGGATATAATTACAAAAAGGTAAATTTTTATTTTATTTATGTGGCTTCGCTAATGCATTAAGGAAATTTCTTGGTTCATAATTACTAATTTCTTGTTTACCCATTTCAGATTTGAAGAACAAAATAGCAACCTTAATTGAAGATCTGAATGCTATGGGGACGAATGACGATATTGAGACTTGAGATCTTGATATATGCTTAAAGAAATTTGTTTTGTATAATTTGACTCTATGTTTGGGCTCTATGTGTTGAACTATGTATGTGAATTTCACTTCATGTATTGAACTTTGTGTGTTTATTGAACTCTATGTGTTTGATTATGCACTATTTGAACTCTTTGTTGGACTATGTATGTTTGTTAGCATGTTTTGATCCTAGGTATTTCGTGCACTACCTGATGAAGTAACCGTTGTCTGTATTATACCCGTCCGCACACTACCCGGAACGCGATTTCTACCCGTTTGTAGAAAATGCTACACGTTATCCGTACCCTATCCGATTTTTACTACACGTACTCGTACCCGTACCCGAAGAAAAAATAATAGAGTAGAATATGAATGATCTACTACCCACCGTATCCGATCCGCTTACACCCCTAAATGCCATGAAGAAATGGAGTCCTGTGCGACATCCTGAATTTGCTGCAATGAACCAGCTGGGTGCCCCGGCCTGCATCATGTCTCTCGTTGACGAGCCTCCACGAGCTGATGCTATAACTAGCCCTCTCAAAGCCTCAATCTTTATGGGGGAGAGCAACTCAACACAGATCCGCCATGACAAAAGCGAGAATCTCACGGGGTTAGCAGCATAAACGTCCGGCCTGTACATGCAGTTGAGAGCACTTCTGAATAATTGAAAAGATTCTCGCGCACTTGGGGTGGGGCGGGGGCATGTAGCCTGCCTGCAAGAGCCGACGATTAGTACCTTTGAAAAATTCGTCTACCTCCTTTTCAACAGTATTTAACTGATGTCCCTTTCTTTCTAACTCATCTTTCATTTGTCAAGCATCTGCTGTGCATCTTGAAACATGATTTTCAATTTCAAGATCCAGGGAATTCAATCGAGCAATCATTTGGGGAACATAAATTGAAATATAAACAGGGAGAAAAAATAAATGTTACTCTTTTGCAACTATTTTCCAGTAGACAGAAGGTAGATATTGTGATTAAGCTGTAGGACACCAAAACCGATACAAGGAATCAATGAAAGCCCAAAATGGGTGCAAGCCAGAACACAATAAATGGAATGTTACTACATAGAAAAACACAAGAATCCTGTTAATAAAGATTTTTGTTGAAGACTATGATAGTCCGTAAGTCTGATCACAAGACTTCACATAATAATCCATGAAATGAATGCAAAATGCAATTTCCAATAAAAATAGAGCTAATGAATGCGTTATAATTGTTATAGCCTCAAAGCCAAATGGTCAATATAATTCGTCTACAAACTCGATATGTAAGTACACTCCCATGCCTAATGCCAATTCAAAATTTATACGGAGCACCATCCTTCCTAATCTAGGTAATTATCCCCCATAGGCCTAATTATTCATAGGCAACAGGGCAGTCATGCTTTTGTGGAACAAATCACATGAGTTATGTTGGAAGTTGGAACCAACAAGGGCAATATTAATCATACAAAATGACCAAGTATGTCGGTGATATCCTAAACCCTAAACAAAACATATCAAGTTGTGGCATGTTGGTCATATGAATTAGGTTGGTCCCAATCTTTAATAAAGATTAATGAAACACAAGATAACTAAATTTCTAGCAATCACATATATAAGATGACCAAGGGGAAAAGCTTTATCAAGTTAAAGTAACTCCAAGATATTCATCAATGTTTATGCATGTTATATGCTTTCATAAATCATGATAAGGAGAACTGAAGTGCTAAGGCACCACGTACATCATGAGGCAGAAACGATATATGTGTACAGCTTCCCTTAGTAAAGTACTTTCAGCTCAACCACATGTTTGACTAAAAAAAGATCTCCAAATATTTTGTTATCTTAATGTGCCAATCAGAACAATGATTAAAGCGAGTGTTGATTTAAATCTCCACCAGCCCATGCAGACCATATAGGAATGGCACAGCATCATAGGTTATCGCTGGTAGCAGGTTACATATGAGCATCATTCATTCGGTTCTGTTGCAGTAGCAGCCATTAAGCAATAAAACAACCTACATACCAGTAGAACAGCATATTTCTACCAGAAAATGCAGATCACTAAACTTGTCTAACTGTAGAAACCAATTATAAAATGGAGAAAGGAAGTAAGCCATTTGCAAGTGCTGACAAGTATTTTTAGCATGATGCCCTGCAAATAAATAATAGACCAATTCTATAAAACACTATAATGGCCACTGAATTCATGATAATAGACTGTTGGACTAATATTATCAACTTATGGTACAGAACTTCCATGTTGCCAGAAGTTTGAATAAGTTAGCTATGTTTCAGAAAGTGCTTCCACTTTGATGCCTGGGTTTTTAACAAATAGACCATGAATAGAAACCAAAGTTAAAAAGAAAAATGGACTTTAAGATCTTAGTTTATTTTTTGACTGTGGCATGTAACATAAGGTTGACTGACCTCATCAGTTTTGGTCTGTACGATGGAAATATTAATTATTTTTTCCTCCAGGATTTTTACATTTCCTTGCAACTGCTTTTCTAGATCGATTGAGTCATCAAGCTTTGAGACAGATATCCTTTGTCTCATCAGCAAGAGCGTGGAGTGCATGCTTCAGGACAGTTTTGTAACTGGTACCTAAAATCTCAGCTGAGGCAGATCCTTTTGCGTTTAGCACGTACTCGAAATTAATACCAAGTTTCAATCTGCAAAATGGCACAACAGTGTTTGACAGTAAGGCAAAATTTTCATAATAGAATTTGAGCTAATAGAAGGAACATTTAAAGCAAAAAATGCAAAAAGGATATTTTAGATCTTGTTCTGTGCCCCCAGCCTGCATCATGTCTCTCGTTGACGACTCTCCACGAGCTGATGCTATAACTAGCCCTCTCAAAGCCTCAATCTTTATGGGGGAGAGCAACGCAACGCAGATCCACCATGCCTAAAGCGAGAATCTCATGGGGGTTAGCAGCCTAATGTCCTGTACATGTTGTTGCGCGCACTTCTGAAAGATTAATATGATTCTCGCGTGCACTTGGGGTCGGGCGGGGCTTGTAGCCTGCCTGCAGCAGCTGGCGATTGAACGAGCGAGCGAGCGAACGACATGGATATGGCAATGATGATTGCCGGCGGTATTGGCGTTTTCCCGCAAGAGGATTGCATGTGTATCAGATCCCACTGGCTCTCCCCGGCCATCATTATCCCAGCCCATCCCATTCCCTCGCCATTAAACAAAACAGACTAATTAGACGCAACAGGACGACCAGCTTATATATGTAAGTACAACCTCTACCAAACCATGCATGTTTATATGAAACAAAAAAGATGTCTACGAGTACGTGAGAGTAAGCCACGGCTGCTTTTCGTGTATGTAATCGCTTCTCTGGTCAGGGAGGCCATCAGGCCCGGCCGGTACCATGGCAGGCTGTCTGCCTAGCCTGCAGTAACAAATGCCAAGCGTTCCATTTCCTCGTAGGTTCTTCAAGACTCAAGAGATTACAGATTGACTTGCCCATCGTGTGCTCATATGGTAGGGCCACGGACTCGATATATTCATGGCTCCCCTAGATTATAGCTTAGCTTAGAGCATCTCTCCAACAGTATCCATTGTAAGATCATGGTACATGATATATTTGTGATGAACAATTGGCGAGATTTTGATACGATGAATAAGTGGTAAAAAGAATTAATAAAGCTAATGTGGATCAAGTTGGGATGAACTTGTTTCTGGATGATATTTTTGCTTGATGCAATGCGCTCGTGTGAGTGGTTGCATGGATTGACTTTGAGTCAAGTCGTGGACTTGTGCTCGGATTCGTTTGGTGTTTATTCGTGTGCAGGTGTTGCTCGAGGGCGAACGTGGTCGATGACGGGACCGGAACTAGGTTCATGGAGGAGCTGAGGTTCGGGACTAGGTTCAGGGAGGAATCGAGGTCCTGGTGGTCGAGGATGTCACTCGGGACGTTCGGGCTAGAGAACGGTGCACACGGAGGCTGGTTAGTCACGTGAGTGCGGCTGGTGGGCCGTACGCGTGCATATGTGAATTTTGGGTTGTATGCATATATTAGGCCATGTGTTATTGGGCCAGGTGGATATGCATACATGTATTAGAGATAAGAAGTTAGGGTTTTGAGTTGTATAAAAGGACTGGAAAATCTAATCAATGGATTGGCGGCTGGGAGGTTCGCCGTTTTATGCGTCTATTGTTTTTTTGGTCAGGCGGCGCGTGCATGCAGAGAAAGGTGACGTCCTGGCCGGTGACTAGTAGTCGGCGCTGAAATCTTGCGAGAGTTTTTGCTTGCATGTATGCGTAGGTGTTGATTGCTCCTGGTGACTAGAAGACGGCGGCTTGATTGCTCCTGGTGACTAGAAGTTTTAGTGCTGGCGGTGTTTCTTGCGCCAGAGAAAAGCCCTTGCGATCGGAGGTCGGGTCACCGCTTTTTGTTTATGCGGCGGACGTCTTGTTTTATTGGCTGGCGGTGTGCTCCTTGCAAGTGCATGGCGTGATGGTATGCATGTTATAGACGATTGAAAATTTCTGGCGACTAGAAAATTCGGAGGCTTCCATGCATGCAGGTTTTGGTGTTGATTGTGGCGACTAGAAGCTGAGGGCCTGATCGTGCATGCATGCAAGAAGGCGTTCGCGTAGCTGAGGTGTTCTAATCCAGAGCAAGGTGAATTTTGTTTTTCGTTCTTGATCTTTGTTTGCATGCTTATTTCCTTTTTAGATTGATTCATATTTTCGTCATTCTTGATACAGTAAAATTGCGAAGATAATATCTTTAGATCCGTAGATCCGATCAAACTGATTCCTGTTTTGTTAATTTCGAAATTGAATCTAGTTTCTACAGTTAAAGTTTCACATCAATCCAACGGTGGGATCTTCGGTAATTACTGTTTTAGTGAACATAGGTTAATCTGTTTTCATCCAAACCGAAGCAGTTTTTTTTATGTTATTTAGGGGGTTTAAAAGAATCACTAAAAAATTGTTTTAGCTTCCGCTCAATCATTCACCCCCCTCTGATTGACGCCATCCGATCCTACAAGTGGTATCAGAGTGAGGTTAAGGTATGGCGTCAGATAAGTATGTTAATCGTCCTCCTATGCTTAATGATTCAAATTTTTCTTATTGGAAAAGTCGCATGCAATCCTATATTGAAGCTCAAGGTAATGATGTTTGGCGCAAAGTTTCTACTGCATATGATGTCCCTGATATAGTTATTAATGATAATAAAGTAGACGTTGATTTGAATGCTAAAGCTAAAAACTTGATTTTACAAGGAATTTCGAAAAAGAATTTGATCGAGTTTCTCATTTACGCTCTGCATATTCAGTTTGGAAGACATTATGTGACTATCATGAAGGTTCTACTAAGATTAAGAAAGTGCATAAAAATATTTACCAAAAGGACTTTTCTCGATTTTGTAATGAGACCAGTGAATCAATTGATGATCTTTTCTCTCGATTTGAGAAAATCTTGTGCAATTTATGTGGTGTTGGAGTTAGTAATCCAGTTGAGGATAATGCTAGTAAAATTTTGAGATCTCTTAGTCCCGAATGGCGCATGGTTGTTACGACAATTAATCAAACTGTTGATTTGGATACTTTGACCATGGATGATCTTTATTCTAGGTGAAAACTTATGAGATGGATTCTTTGTCACCTAGAGATGATAAATCCTCTACACATGCACTTATTGCTAACCCCAAAGACTTCGCCGTGGATTACCATCTTTTGTTTCCTTGTCTCGCATTGGCTTTTTTTCAGATGAACAGTTTGAGATGCTTCCTGAAGAAGATCTTGTGCTCATCTCCTCACGTGCTTTTAAAGCACTCAACAATGTGAGGATGAGGAGGCGTGGAGGCACAACTTCGGGGTCTTTCAATTGCTTTGAGTGTGGTCTTCCCGGGCATATTAAAGCAAATTGTCCCAAGTTGAAGAAGAAGGAAGAAAGGAACCAGCACAACGCAACTCAAGACGCACTACCCCTAGGCGCTCCAATTTTCGAAAAGTTGCTAAGAAAGTCTTAGCCGCCATAGAGGAGTGTGATCTTAGCGATGTAGACTTTGAGAGTGATAATAAGCCACATGACAAGAAGAAGGACAAGAAGGAGATTCGATGATGACTTCACCGGCATGTGTTTCATGACTAGAAGGGATAGCGACAACGACTCGATCTTGATGAGGTGAGACCTTCCTATGATGAGCTTGAGTATGCCATGGTTAAATTAGCTTCGAACTTAAAAAATCTAAGAAGGTTCTTAAAGAAAAGATCTAGAAATTGATAGTTCTAATTCTGAAATTGCAAGACTTAGATCTTTAATTCCGATGATGATTCTTGCAAATCATGTGATGTGTTACAATCGGGTTATTGCTTTAAGGAATGTCCATGCTTCTACTCTTCATAAGCTTGATGATCAAATTGTAAAGAATGATAAATTTGAAACTTGTTTTACTTTTGGTACCGCTATGCATGCTCATGTTGTTGATGAATTGTTTCTTATCAAGAACTATTTGAAAAAGATAAAAGTTGCCTTATATGCTAGTTCTTTGGTAAATGCTTTATGTTCTAGAAAATTCAAACAACTTAAGAATGCTAAGTGTCTTTGCCGGTGTTAAGCTTGATTCAAATTTGCCTTGTTCTAAATGTTCCTCGCTTGAGTTAAAATTGAAAAATGCTTATGGTAGAGTTGATCAATTGCAATGTGATATGCTTCAACATGAAGTTTCTTCTTGCTCCAATTGTCATAAACAAAAAGGCATTGTTGATAATATTTGTGATAATTGTGTTTCTTTAACAAAAGAGGTTGCTTATCTTCAAAGCTCATTGCAACGTTTTCTAATGGTAAAAAGAACCTCAACATGATTTTGGACACATCCAGAGTAAGCACATATAATAAAGGACTAGGCTTTGATGCACATGCTTTTTCTAAATCTCATCCACCAACATTGTTGAATGTAACTGAAAGTGGTAAATTTGAGGTTAAACCTGAACCTAAAAAGACCATTTTTAAATCTGTTGGTTTTATATCTAATTTGTCCACAACTAGTGCAATTACTTCATCTTCTAAAACAACACCACCGTGAAAGCAGTTGCTGTTTCATGTGGTAAAGATGGTCATTTAGTTCAGTTCTGCTTTAGACTTGCAAGAAAACAGAAAAATGACAGGGTAAGATATTTTGCAAAGTCTAGGTGGCAAAAGCCACTTTTTGGATCAGGCAGACCGATCAGACAGCAGGTAAGTGGGCGTTCAGACCGGGTGCACCCAAATTCGAAAGGTAAAGGTGGTACGGATTTAATTCGTGCTTTTATGCCTACTGGTTCTGCTAGTCGTATGTCTCAGTGCTGGATTCCTAAATTTCTTTTATCTAACCCCAGTACAGAGACCTCGACATTCTCTTTTGTGTAGGTTGTGCGAGAGAGGAAGGAGAACATACAGTTCATAGATTCTGGATGTTCACATCATATGACTGGTGATTCAAAATGGTTCTCCTCCCTCACACAAAGTTCAGGTGATGAGGTCATCACTTTTGGCGATAATTCAAATGGACGGATTCTTGGAAAAGGAATTGTGCGAGTCAATGAAAACTTCATTCTCAAGGATGTAGCTTTGGTAAGTAAGCTCAAGTATGATTTGCTCTCAGTTTCTCAGTTGCTTGATGAAGATCTTGAGGTGAGAATTAAGAAAAACTCTTGTCGTATATTAGATGTTTCTGAAAATCTAGTATGCAACATCACTCGCATTGGTCGTTTGTTTAAAGGTGATTTTTCATATCCAACATCTAGAAAACAAGTATCTGTTGCTCTCTCAACTGTTGAATCTGAATATGTTACTACTACTATATATTGTGCACAAGTGCTTTGGATGATATCAACCTTAAAGGATTTTGGATTAATTTTAGATAGTGTTCTACTTTTCTGTGATAACACTAGTGCTATTGATATTGCTAAAAATCCAGTGCAACATTCTCGAACAAAGCATATTGATATTCGCTATCATTTCCTTCGAGATCATGTGGAAAAGGGAGAAGTTGTGTTGCATTTTGTTGATTCTGATTTGCAAATTGCTGAAATTTTCACAAAACCACTTGATGCTTCTCGATTTGCTTTCTTGAAAGGAGAGTTGGGAGTTGTGCATCCCATGAGCCTGTTTTGAGGGGGAGTTTCCATACCAAGTCTTTTACTTGATGAGCTTGCTTTATCATATTTCTTTATATGTTATGTAATTGAGCTTATATATGATAATTTAAATTGCTTTACTTGAACTAAAAGTGACGTTGCGGAATTCCTTGGTTTGATTGTCTATAGCTAATACCTTGTGATATCTTGCTTCTATAGGCTTGATAATGAATCTTCTTGACAAATTTGGGCTATGAAGCATGTATGTTTTCAGCTTTACTCTTTCATAGACCATTTAATCACTTTGCATGTTTACAATAAAAGAAAAGGGAATAAGTAAAAAAAAGAGGTGCTCAAATCTGCAAGAAGAAGCATGTTAAAATTATCAAAATGTGCAAAAGCTTCAAGATGTATGCTTCAAGCATGCCATTCCCTAAAAGATAAGATGTATGCTTCAAGCATGCCATTCATAGAAAATAAAAGAAGTATGCTTCAAGCATGCCACATGCAGTTTATTGTTATAAAGATTAAATTGGTTTACTAGATTGGAGTTGAAATTACTTGCTTGCCCTGAGTTGTTAGTTGCTTCATTTTTTGGCCTTGTTTTTCTGCTGAGATGTTGCATAGTACTTGGCTATAGTTGATTGAATTGAGGTTGAGATGCATGTCACTCCCTAACTTGTTAACTTATATTAAGTTCATGTATTATGCTTATTATGTGATCTATAAGGTTATGTGATCGAGTGAGCTCATTTTTTTCTTGTCTTGGCACTCATTTGTTTTCTTTGATGAAATCATTGTCAAAGGGGAGAAATAGTAAAGCATACATTTAGGGGAGATTGTTTCTTTCTTTTCAAAGGGAGATGTTGTTGCTTTTCACTTTGTGTTTTGAGCCTAATTGTGCTTTTTACACTTTACTTTTATCATATATGTTTTATGCTTTTTAGAGGTGTTGCCAATGTGTTCATCAAGGGGGAGATTGTAAGATCATGGTACATGATATATTTGTGATGAACAATTGGCGAGATTTTGATACGATGAATAAGTGGTAAAAAGAATTAATAAAGCTAATGTGGATCAAGTTGGCATGAACTTGTTTCTGGATGATGTTTTTGCTTGATGCAATGCGCTCGTGTGAGTGGTTGCATGGATTGACTTTGAGTCAAGTCGTGGACTTGTGCTCGGATTCGTTTGGTGTTTATTAGTGTGCGTGTGTTGCTCGAGGGCTAACGTGGTCGATGACGGACGGAACTAGGTTCATGGAGGAGCCGAGGTTCGGGACTAGGTTCGTGGAGGAATCGAGGTCCGGTGGTCGAGGATGTCACTCGGGACGTTTGGGCTAGAGAACGGTGCACACGGAGGTGGTTAGTCACGTGAGTGCGGCAGGTGGGCCGTACGCGTGCATATGTGAATTTTGGGTTGTATGCATATATTGGGCCATGTGTTATTGGGCCAGGTGGATATGCATACATGTATTAGAGATAAGAAGTTAGGGTTTTGAGTTGTATAAAAGATGGAAAATCTAATCAATGGATTGGCTGGGAGGTTCGCCGTTTTATGCATCTATTGTTTTTTTTGGTCAGCGGCGTGCATGCAGAGAAAGGTGACGTCTGGCCGGTGACTAGTAGTCGGCGCTGAAATCTTGCGAGAGTTTTTGCTTGCATGTATGCGTAGGTGTTGATTGCTCTGGTGACTAGAAGACGGCGGCTTGATTGCTCTGGTGACTAGAAGTTTTAGTCTTTCGGCGGTGTTTCTTGCGCCAGAGAAAAGCCCTTGCGATCGAGGTCGGGTCAGCCGCTTTTTGTTTATGCGGCCGACGCCTTGTTTTATTGGTGGCGGCTGTGCTCCTTGCAAGTGCATGGCGTGATGGTATGCATGTTATAGACGATTGAAAATTTCGACGACTAGAAAATTCGGAGGCTTCCATGCATGCAGTGTTTTGGTGTTGATTGTGGCGACTAGAAGTCGAGGGCTGATCGCATGCATGCAAGAAGGCGTCACAGAGCTGAGGTGTTCTAATCCAGCGCAAGGTGAATTTTGTTTTTCGTTCTTGATCTTTGTTTGCATGCTTATTTCCTTTTTAGATTGATTCATATTTTCGTCATTCTTGATACAGTAAAATTGCGAAGATAATATCTTTAGATCCGTAGATCCGATCAAACTGATTCCTGTTTTGTTAATTTCAAAATTGAATCTAGTTTCTACAGTTAAAGTTTCACATTAATCGAACGGTGGGATCTTCGGTAATTACTGTTTTAGTGAACATAGGTTAATCTGTTTTCATCCAAACCGAAGCAGTTTTTTTTATGTTATTTAGGGGGTTTAAAAGAATCACTAAAAAATTGTTTTAGCTTCCGCTCAATCATTCACCCCCCCTCTGATTGACGCCATCCGATCCTACATCCAATATTTTAACTCCCAATACTTTCAGATTGGGACCTTCCCAAAAATCTTTAGGCCTTAAAAAAAGGCCATCCTCCAACAGCTCCCTTATTTTTCCCAAAACATTGGGAGTGCGGACAGAGCGTGGAAAAATGAGGCGTCGGGGTGCTGTTTTTGGGCGTGCCAAAATTTGAGGAGTCAGGAAGAGGAACTGTTGGAGTACATTTTTTTGCAATCAAGCCCAAAATCAGATTTTGGGAAGGGATTTTAGGCAAGAACGCCACGTGCCGGAGTGCTAACCCCGGTTGTGTGGTTTTGGGCAAAGGAGGTGTAGCGGTTAGGGTTTAAGGAATTCCGAATTCCTATATTGTCTCCTAATCTTAAAGCCGCCATCTCCTTCCTTTATATAGACGCCCTATAATGGTTTCTACATTAAAAGCCTATTAGGAACTCAAAACCCATCGAATTCAGGTCACCATCAAAATTAAGTCTCAATCCTTTAAGCGTAAGACCCTTTAGATTCACATATACTTAGACATGACTCGAGTACTCTTACTCAACCATTAATCAGTAGCAGTCCTTAGCAAGACATGCCGACTCCCGAGTATATGTAAAGATCACATCAATCAAACCTTAACAATGCTTAGTCATATGCATTTCCTTTTGCCTTATGATATCGATCAAACTTAAGGTGAGTATGTGCTATCTTTCTTTAGTTAGCTCGACTACTCTTTCTCGATTACAAGACTTAGAATTCCCAACTACGATTAACTCTTTAACCGCGAGTACCATAGCCATACATTTCTGAAATCCAACCACACGAGAGGTCTAGAGATATCTCTCCCGTTCTATGGAGAAGCAAATTCCATCTTGAACGACCATGCCTCGCAGCATGCTTCATGACAAACCCGAAAGCCGCCTTTATAACTACCCAGTTATGAAGTAGAGTTTGGTAATCTCTAAGTAAGTCATTACATATTTCGAGTACATGCGTCAACCTCAAGTGTAAGGATATAACATACACATTGTATATAGGACCAACTAATGATAGTAAGATTACAACGCTCTCACAATGTCTCAAGATGGGTCGATTCAACTCTATGTTCTCTAACATGTGTCCATATTATTAGTTTGATATCTCCATATCTATAACACGTGAAATATGGTTATCAACAATTATATATGCTAGTCTATTCATATATGTCATCATATATTTATCGACTAGGAATCACTTTTAGAATAATCATCACAAGGTCTTATATAGAGTTTCACAAACAAATCATATACTTGCTAATAAATAATAATGATACTATTCAAGAAACAAGGTAATAAATCATAAACATAAAGAAATATAATATTCATCATGATTGCCCCTAGAACATATCTCCAACATATACATCTTGCAATGCATTGGATTGGATATGCAACACATATATGTTACATGTACTTTGGGAGTATGTACATGCATGCATTGATGCTGTACATAATGTTTCGTGTCTGATTGATCGAGCACTGCAAAACCGTGGCTCAAATTAGCACTTGTTTCAAAGCTGAATTATGGCACTGCAAATAACGGTTGGTGAGGAAGCAAGGAGGATCATGTGAGGGTTGGACCTTCCAAAGCTTCTGCTTTTATCACCAAACATGCAGATCAAACAGTCGATCATGAGTGGAGTTTTCCATACGTTTTGCCCCCTTCTCTGCTCTGCACGAGTTTGTACGTACTTGCGTATGCATATATAGCACAAGATGTTAGCAACTTAGCATGCACTGCCTCGCATGTGAGTTGTTTTGCTTTAGAGGAGGACAAGGGGGCTAGATAAACACATGGGATTATCATGGAAAACCTAAGCAACTAAAAAGTCACAATCCAATTCATCCAAAATAAAAGGTGCATAAGAGGATTAAATGCTAGGTTATTTTTTAGTACTAGATTTTTGTATGGGGTAATAATCCGGGGTCTTAAAATGTTTGAGAGGTTGTGAGAGAGTAACAATCTCATGTACTTATTTGAGGTTGTGCTTAAAAAATTTACAGTTGGCTTTGTCAAATCTCTCTCTCTCTCTCTCTCGTGGTTGCTTCAACGTCATTATTTTCGTTCTATCTATAAAATTAATCTTTTTCGTTCTTGAGACCATGCACGCTCGTACTATATCTCACAGAACTTTGATCTGATTCGGAGGGCTGCTACAAATAAGGAGTATCAGAGTGTAACAAGTGATATCAGAACCAAAGCCAAATTAATCAGATTTGTGAGAATGTCGATAAAGCATTAGGTAGCAAAGAATTAAGATCAATGTCGATGATGTAGAATCAAGTAAAGAAATTTGATAGTAGAGAAAATTTCAGCTTGTTTCAATGTGTGGGAAAGCATGTCCTTGTTCAGCATGAATTAATTACTATTCTTGAAGGGGATAAATAGAAAATGATGTTTGTTGAAGATTGAAAGGTGAAGGAGGGGAAGGTTGTCAGTACAATTCGCCTTTGTCTCTCTAATGAGGTAAAGTATTTAGTGAACAAAGAGAATTCAATGAAGAAATCATGAAATAACTTAGAAGAATTGTATACGGCAAAGTCACTGACTAACCGGTGAGTGTTGAAGTGATAATTATACAAGTTGCACATGGAGGAAGGTACATGGTCCGTTGATCATCTCAATATCTTTAACAAGCTTATCGCACAATTGATTAGTGTGGATGAGAAAATTAAGGATGACGATAAAGTTGTTATATTGACATCATCTCTACAACCATCATGGGAGTAATTAGTGATGAATATTCTCATCAAGAAAAAGCACACTCAGCTTCAATGAAGTAGTTGCATATCTATTGAAAGCGGAGTCCTTGGAAAAGCCATCAGAATCTTTATTCCCGGGTGATCAAGCATTGGCTACAGTAGATGTTGCAGGCAAAAGCAATAGTTGCAAGAAAAAGAAGAGCAAGAGCAAAGGTACACGTGTATGCTATCTATGTGTTGAGGAAGGTTGTATGATAAAAAACTGTCCAAGTTTGAAGCAAATGAAAGGTGCATGCTCAATGGCAGTAGCAAAAGATGATTCATACATACTTATCGTCAGTCAATCAAGTACTTCTAATGAATGGATATTAGATTCAGTTTGTTGCTTTCACATGTCTTAGGTGAGGGAGATATTTGACAATAATATCTACGTTCGGTGCATGGAACTGTTCACTTGGCTGATGACAAGGAGTATGCAATTACTGAGGTGGGAACATTTACATTGAATATACATGATATAGCATATCGCACATTAATAGGAGTTTAGTATGTTCCCGACTTCATGAAAAATCTAATATCTATAAGGTCACTTAAACTTGAAGGTTGTGAGGTATTACTTCAAGATGGAGTCATGCAAGTTACTTGCAAATAGCAAGTGATCATAAAAGTATCTGGAGCAATGAAGGATACCAATTCATGGGTAAACTAAAAGGAAGGACAATCAATGAGGGGTTTGATAAAAATCCTGGTCAGAAGAAGGAAACTATGTCGTCAACAGTAGATAATCAAATCTCAACTATAGTTATGTGCGAAACTGCAAAGCGATTGTAAAATCTAGTAGATGCAAGTGAGCTATTGGAATAAGGAAGACTTAGAGGGACCAACCATAGGGTACCATCAAGTAGGTGAAGTTTGGAGGTGGTACAAACCTATGGTATAGAGGGCTATAGAAATGAAGGTGTGGTTAACCAAACTATACAAAGAAAGGACTCTTAGGTGGAGGCTTCGAACGACCAAGCCCGAACACCAACACACACGTTGTAGTGATGTGTATGAGCCCCTGTGGTGGAGCTACTTCCAAAGGTGGGAGGAATTTTTTTAAAAAAATACAAAGCCGACTTGGAACGAGTTCTTGGAAAAGCACAATGACTTCAACGGATAAGAGTCAATATAGAGATTTTTAATTATGGTGGCTCATGTATAGTCTTTTAGGATTTAAAAAGGTGTGCTAGATGAATCCTAATAGAATTATGATTCTTACTTGCTTTGGAGGGGGACTAAGGAGGCTATATAAACCCACGAGGTGGTCATGGAGAACAAAGTAACCAAAAAACTACAAGCCAACTCATTCGAAGAAAGAGGTGCATAAGAGGATTAGAGGCTAGGTCATTCTTTAATATTAGATTATTGTCTAGGGCAAGAATTCGAAGGTCCTAAAATATTTGAAAGGTTATTAGAGAGCAACAATTCCTTATACTCCTTTGAGGTTGTGCTTAAAGAATTTGTTGTCGGCTTCGCTAAATATTTTCTCTCTCATCATGGTTGCTTCAACGTCATTATTTTGGTTCTCTCTATGAGATTCATTTTCTTCGTTCTTGAGATTGTGCATGCTCTTAGCATATCGCACAAAACTCTGATCTGATTCCAGGGCTGCATGCTGCGCATAAGAAGGGGTATAAGAGTATAACATGTGCCAATCCAAGGCTTGGAGTCATTTGTCCAGTCATACTAAAGACATCACAATCACAGAGCCCTCCCAAAATTTTCTAACTCAGTGATTGCTGGCTCTCCAAGCTTTTTCAATCTGCACGCTTTTTTCCAGTTGACCAGGTAGTGGCCTACATTTGGCTCCTACTTCCCTTTCTAGAGGGATGATCTCCTTATTTGTCCATCTTTCTCTTTGCCCAAGCTGCCAGGTTAAAGATGGTAAGGTGGTAGGTGGGAAGGGTTGTTAGGACAGAGTTCACAAGAGTGAGCCTTCCAGTTGGGGAGAGGAGCTTTCCTTTCCATCCCAATAGTCTCCTGAATTTGTCAATGAGAGGTTGAATATGCAGCTTTCTTAGGCAAATGGAGTTGCAGGCCAAGGTAGTGGCAAGGCAAGTCCTTACAAGCATCAGGGAAGGACTGGAGTAAGATGTCAATATCCATGTTTTCACATCTAATTGGTGAATCATATTTTCATCAAAATTGGTCACTAGCCACGTTGCATCACTAAACGAGGCAAGGATATGTTGGATGACCTATAGCTCACTATGAATGGGGTTGATGAAGATTGCCGCTCGTCCACATAAAGTGAGGTTCTCAACTTTGCCGCCCTAGAGTGGATTTGTGAGAGGATTTTCTGTTGGGTTGCAAGCTTGAGGATTTTTTGTAGCGGGTCAATCGCTAGGATGAAATGGGGTTTCCTTAGTGTCTGGTGGAAACATGACCCAGTTGGCCATTCAGAAGGGTTCTCAAGGTGGTTTTACGAAGCAAGATGGATATCCAATCTCTCCATCGGTTACCGAAGCCCATTTTTTGAAGAACCTCTAGTAACCCCACCAGAGGCGGAGCTCTTTGGTGGGGTTAGGTGGGTGGAGCCCACCCCATTTCACCCACCAGATGCCCAAAGAAAAGAACTCATAACAAACATCACTCCCTCACAATCATATTTGTAATAACTAACTCGCTAACAACATAATAAAAAGTAAAAGCACACTAACCAGTTGAACTACCTATAACACTTAGATTGCAAATGGTGTCGCACTGCTCTTATTGTGCCTGACCATGGGTCACCAAGTACTCGGCCGCTTGAGCAAATTGCTTCGACTTACTATCTATTAATGAGGTGGCATTCAACTCTTCCTGAGTGAATTCCAACTCTGCATCTCTTTCTATGTGAAGAAGGTCTTCAATTTTGGCCTGCATCAACCTTGTCTTCTTGAGGATATATATATATGATTGGTTATTTGTAGCGACGTCATAGCAGGTTGTTTTTCATGCCATGATGGCCTTGCCTCGCCTCGACCACGTTTTCCACGAGACATCTGAGCCCCTCTTTGAATGTTTTCGCTCCGCCATCGACCCAAATTGAGCGAGTCGAACGCCTTCATTATATCCAACTTGAGGAAGAAGCATGGTGTTTTTTTTATTTATGTAGGGCTCACACCGTTCTGAGTGTAGAGGAAGTTAACCACTTCTCTATGAAGGCACTCTGGCAAGGCAAGACTAAGCTATCTAAGTGGGGTGCTAGTCGTCTGCTAGAAGTTTGGAGAAGATTTTGTCGAGACTGTGGATGAGGCTAAGGGCAGTCCCAATGCATATAGTTTCTAGGAAAAAGTGTCGAATTGGTCCTCCAACTATACCCGCTGGACCACTTTGGTCCCTAAACAGTAATACCGGACTTGCGACGTCCTTCAACTCCCAAAACCGTGCCTGATTAGTCGCTTTGACAAGTCAAATGGCGGTTTTTGCAACAACCTGTCAGATTTTTAAACAATTTTACAAGCTTGATAATGATCTGAAAAATTTATGGTACCATTATTAGTAGTTTAGGATCATACATAAAAATTGTAAAAATAATTTAACATCATTTGTTATCTTTAAAAATCAAAAACAGAATAGACATAATTGGGACAGTAAACTTGCTAGATTTTCTAAATTTTCTCGAGTGTGATCATTATCTAAAATTTTTATTACTGATTAAGAATTTCCTCAGTACCATCCTATAAAAGTTTCAAAAAATTTCAACTTTATTTGTTTTCTCAATAAAATCTTTCAATGCAGTAAGCACTAAACTTAATTTGTTGTATTATATTTCAAAAATCAAACAGAGAAAGAACATAAAGTTGAAATTTTTGAAAATTTTATAGAATGGTACTGAGAAAATTATTAATCTGTCATAAAAAGTTTAGATAATAATCACACTCGAGAAAATTTAGAAAAATCTAACAATTTACTGTCCCAATTATGTCCATTCTATTTTTGATTTTTAAAGATAACAAATGATGTTAAATTATTTTTAAATTTTTTATATGATCCTAAACTGCTAATAATGGTACCATAAATTTTTTCGATCATTATCAAGCTTGTAAATTTTTTAAAAATCTGACAGAAAGTGTTGCAGGCTAAAACCGCCATTTGATCGGGTCAAAGGACTAATCAGGCACGGTTTTGGGAGTTGAAGGACGCCGAAGTCCGGTATTGCTGTTTAGGACCAAAGTGGTCCAGCGGTATAGTTGGAGGACCAATTCGGCACTTTTTCCTAGTTTCTATAACTTCCATGTCATCTAGACACTACATGTAGAAACTATACTCCCAATGGATAGTTTCTTCAAAATAAACTCTCATCCAATCTCCTTTTTTCTCTTATTTTCTCACCCAATCCCCTTTTTCCCTTTCTTGGTACATGTGTAGAAATGGTTTCCTGCATGAGAAATGGTTTCCTTCTCTTTCATCATTAACTCTACCTCCACATCACCATTTTACTTACATGGCAACCTAATTAATACTATGAAAACTATCCTAGTCATCCCATTGGGATTGCCCTAATTGGTCATGTCCTGTTGCAATGCCCGAGTGTGATAGGTTCCTAGCTTCCTATCGCACTGCCCTAGCTTGGCAAAACCTGTCACAGGTGCACAAGCGTGGCGGGTGACACGTGTCACTTTTCAGCGCTTCCGCTATGGTGAAGGGGTATTTTTGTAATTGCGTTCATATGGAGGCTAGATTTGTTAAAAAAAATGCAAGGGAGCTAGCTAGAGAAGTGTTCATTTCGGAAAGACCACCGCTTTCATCTATTTCGAGGCATTGAATATAGTTTCTTTTCCTTTTTCTAGTGCCTCCATGGAGTTGGAAGAACTTCATGTTTGCATCCCCAAATCGTATCCAAGTTAATCGAGATATCTGTTTCATTGGTGATCGCTCAACTCTAGCTAGCTCATCACATTTTGATTTTTTTTCCTTAGCTCTTTTTCTTCATGAGATAGCGACCTTTCATCTTGTGCTAGATGGAGCCTCAAAATAAAGAGAAGCTCCTACTCCACAGTACAGAACATCCTATCTATCCTGGTATGCGTTGCCTTGATTCAAGCGTATCCGCCAACATGCATGGGCTCCATGGGTGGCTGCTGGCCGAGGAGGGATGGAGAAAAGGTGAGGAAGCAGGAGGGCTGCAACGGGAGAGTGGGGGAGGGGAGGGTGGACGCCGGCAGCCGGAGTGACGGCCGGCGTTGGCGAAGAGGACAGGCAGCAGGGTTAGATCGCCAGCCGGATCGCCACTCGCGAGAGCTCTCATCTTGTCAGCTATATATATGCCTCTCACCATAACGGCATAACCTCATCTGTGTTTCTCCCCCAATTTACATGTAGAAACTGACGCTATGTTATTATTCTGCAATAAAGAAGATCCGCATGCGTAATTAACGTTCCAGTCTACACGACTAAAGCATGAATTACTGACGTTACATCCACACGTCCATATATAGTTCCAGTCTACACCTACACGACTAAAGCATGAATTATTAACGATCCATGTACACGTTATTTATAGCTGTTAAATCGTGATCAGATCTACTCGTCATTTGGATCACAATCCAACGACGAACAGAAGAACAAATTTAGCGCCTAGTTACTGCAAAATAGAGAGAGGAATTTGCATCGGGATATACTGACAAGGATATGCTAGTGCAAAGAATGTACCCAACCTTTGGTGGTAATCCTTCACGCACAATGCTATATATACTTATACATGCATGCATTCTCACCATAGACAGCTAGCAGGTGTTGACTTGCTGAGAGAAGGTCAGATGATGGACGCAAATGCTGGTTAAAGGGATTGAAGCCTGGTCCGAGGCCACCAGCCATATGCACTGATTTGCACACGTACATCAAAAGGAAATGCGTAATGCATGACGCGATGCCTGAGACCTTGAACCAGACAACAAACCCCTTAACCGACCATTAACCGGTGTCAAATTCACTAGCCTCACACACACACGCAGCGGAGAAAGGAACCGGGAATAGCATGCAAGAAGCTCAGGCAAGGAGAGAATTTTGTGACTGCAATGGAAAGCAACGAGAGAAGCCATGGCAACCTGGGGTTTATGAGGAGGGAAGCGCTGGGGGGTCGTCGTCACTCGACAGTGTCCTGGAGGGTCACGAAGTTCCCATTTATTGAGGCTTATCACGGGGCGCGGAGCCGCTCTACTGGCCACTAGAACGCACTCATTGTTTCGTGCGTTGTATTGCAGTATTGCTATTTGCTGCGCTGCTCGTTGGGTTTCTTCCCTCCCCATCACGTACGTACGTTTTTCCGGGCCAATGTGCGATCATGTGAATCCTTGTTCGACGGCTGCAGTGAAAAATAAAAAGGGTAAAAGTGCTTGTTCGTGTTGATGACAAATTTGCCGTACTAAAATTTAGCATTACCAAAAGTTTGGTCACTAAATTGGCTACAATGTTTTGACCAAAGATTGGCAAAAAAATGAACTAAAAAAACCAAAAGAAAAAGGAATCTTATCAAAATTTAGTAGTAAACCAAATATTTGCCAAATTTGATCAACGCTACCAAAATTTAGTAAGTTAAGCATCGGTAACCATTGAAAGCAAACCAAACAAGCCTTAAGCCCTTCAGTTGAGAAAAGCTATCATTTTAGACAGGAACAAGGGTGAGGAGAAATGCTCTAAGGGTAATGATGGGAGAGGTAGGGATGAAAACGGATCAATAATGGCTCTACCCATATTTATTTTTATTTTTTATTTTTGGATGCGGATACGAATATAGATATCCCGGATATGAATACAAATAATGTCAAATGCAGATATGGAGTGAATATAAATCAAAATAAATATGATCACAAATATTTATCGGAATATGATATTCGATGGAAGCTACCAAATCCGTATTCATATCCGACAAAAAAAAAATTCATATTTGTTTCTGATCCAATACTATCTGACAAATATGTAATCACTTTTCTTTTCTTAGGGTGGCTGGCAGTGGGTTTGTAATATAGTTTTTCCTTGTGAGGTTTTCATTCTAGAATATTGAATAAAAGTACAAATAAAGGACTGAAATGGAAAAAATAAAGTGACCGAAATATAAGTGTTCCAAACCACCACTATTGGGAAACAAATTTATGTATGGCTTGAGTTTATATAGAAGACTCTCCTTAGTGCTGCCATATATTGTGCACACCCTAAAAGTTTGATGAGAAAACTAACCAACAGTCCAATATGCAACAAACTTTACCAAATATGCAATGTGCTCCAACTTGAAGCACAAAAGTAGGGGTGAGCCAAATTCTCATTTTTTTCGAGTTTTTTTTGCAAAATTGATACAATTTGATTTGGTATTAAAGTGTGGCGTATTCACTTTGTAGAGCCCGAGTCTCTGAGCCGGGTTTGGTTCGATGGGAGGCGTCTTGGCTAGCTAACCCTAGAGGTGAAAAACCCTAGAGACTCCGCTGGCGAATTCGGCGTTATCGGTGTTTATGTAAGCAGCAAGTAAATTTGTAAGTATAGGGGATCACGCCCCTCTCCTCGAATGGTTAGACCAAAGAAGCCTCGGATGTATCTTGGTTGGCGAACGTCCCTACTTCGGTTTGCGGTGGTGGATCTCGTTGCTTTCGAGTATGGGGAATTACCGAGGGCTAAGGCAGGCCCTTAGCGCTCGTCCGACGAAGCTCGGGAGTCTCGAGCGATCGTCCGGATCGGGAGAACAAGCGAATAGGATATGAAGATCGGGGAGTTCGCGTTCTGGGACCTGCCTCCTTTATATAGTCGGAGGGGCGGGTTACATGAGGATTTGAAAAAGAGGTAGGGGTATACTCGTCAAGGCGTCCTGGTCTTGGTCATGATGATTGCGAGCTCTTCGTCCAGGCGTCTTGGTCTTGTCATGATGATTGGCGAGCTCTGCACATCCATCTCTGAGGTTAGTAGACACAGAGACGGCACCCTTTTCGGAAGCCGCACTGCCCTCTGGCGCTGTCGAGATCTTGGCGTCTTGAAAAGATGGGTGCTTTATGAAGCCGCCCTCTGGTTGCCTTGGAAGGAACCAACGCCCTAATATGGCCGTTATGTCCTGGCAGTGACCCTTCGGTGTGAGCTGCTAACGTGGCGAGACCATGATTGAGGCTTCGGGACCTGGTCGAGGTCTGGTTGGAGCCATGAAGGCATTTGATCTGAGGGCGGTCGGAGTGGAACTGCGGGCGTTGCCTCGGGTCGGTCGAGTGGCGGGCGCCCATCAGGTTCGGGAGTAATAAAGCGGGTGATCCTTTGAGATCTAGGAGGCCTCTCAGTAGCCCATTTGGTATCACATTCAATGTCGTGACACCCCCCTCGATGAGGGCGAGGGCCATGGCGTTTCATCTTCGGGTTTTCGTCTTTGTTGTCGACGGACTCGAGTCTAGATAACTCGAATCGATCTTGAAATAGATGTATACTTTGCCGTGGGGTATCCTGAATGCAGGTATTAATCATTAGCCCCGAGCGATCTGAAAGCATAGCGTTCTGGAGGGACCTTCCGTTTTAAATGCGTATGGTCTTCTCGGCAGTGGTTGCATAATGAAGCGCGAGCCTTCACGGAGATGGCTATCTGCTCGGCGAATCCGACCAACCCGGTCGGTTGGTTCTGGCCAGGTCTTGTGGCCTTCCGGTGAGTTAACCTCTGAGCCCTGAGCGGTCGGAGCTGGTCGGGGGTTGATGTCGCGCGGATCCGGTGGCGAGTCTGTGAGCTCGGTCAATCCGAGCCTCGAGTGGCTGAAGTGCTGCCTGGATGCCAAGGTCCGTGGCTCGATCGATCGCACTGGCCGTCTTGTGGCGCTTCCGTGAGTGTAACCCGGCGGTCGGAGGCTGGTCGGGGTTACTCGAGCTAAGCGAATCGCCAGGCTCGGTCGGAGGCCTGATCTTGAGATCATGTCGGTTGGCATGGGTGCCTTCTGCAGTCGCTTGCTTCTCCGAAGCTAAGCAGACCATGGTGCGAGGAGGTCGATGCCTTCGCGAGGTTACGGTTCCCGTGCTTTCGTTTAATGTCGTAGCTAGATCTGCGTGTGGCGGCGAGGAGGTCGATGCCTTGCGAGAGTTACGTTCCTAAGTGCTCATTTTACGTCGTAGCTAGGCGCGTAGTGGGTGGCGAGGTCGAGATGCCTTCGTGAGGTTACGGTTCCCAAGTGCTTTCGTTTCGTCGTAGCTAACGCGGTAGCGGTAGGGAGGTCTAGATGCCTTGCGAGGTTTTGGTTCCCAAGTGCTCGTTTTCGTCGTAGCTAGGCGTGTTGGTGCTATTTTAACGTCGTAGCTGGGCGAGTTAGTCGTCTTGGTTTAACGTTGGAGCTAGGCGAGTTTGTCGTGCTAGTTTAACGCCGAGCTAGGCGAGTTAGTCGGCCGGTTTAACGCCGAGCTAGGCGAGGGCACCCATCTCGAGTCCTCGCTCGGCGAGGCACTGCAGAGGAGAGGCCAGCGGTCCCACGGCACGCCTGGCCGCAGTGGGACCGAGGGGTGAGCAGATGCTTTGCCATACGCACTAACACCGTGTCTTGAGCCGCTAACGGTTATCCGAGGGCCCCGAGATCAAGCGATCTCCGAGCGACGATCCTCGCGGGTGTCCGACTACTGGGCGCACCCATAAAAACCTTTTACTCGATCCTGCTGACCTCGAGCCGTCTCAGAACTCGGGCGCACTGGCCGCTCCTTTCTGGGCTCCATGAGAGTTTGAAGTATGGTCTCGACGCGAAGCTAAGGCGATTGGCCGTCTCACGACTCCAACAAAAGACTCACCGAGGGTTCGCTTTGAACTTGCCCTCGCCGCTTTGCTCGCCAGAGTCGGCTAGAGATCCACTTGGTGGATCTTTGTCTTTGGTGCCCACAACCTAGGTCTTATTCGTGAGGCATTCAGTCCTTTCGCCACCTCGAGGCCACTACGTCTGGCTTTCAGACTGCCGGTCGGTTTGAACCGCCCGAGGCGAGATTTAGGGTCGCGCTGGTTCTGAGCGATACTCGATGTCCCCGCAAGCATTTATCAGGCGCGGAGTTTAAATGCTAAACTAAATGATCGGGCGACACGCCTTACCGGGCGCTTGTCGTGGCGCTTATGACGGATGCGCGATGCTTTGATCGGCGAGCGATCGGTCGATGTGTCCGGCTAGCACGCCGCTTCAGAGGTTCCCGCAGACTTGGTGCAATGAGCGCCGCGCGCCTCGCCTTGCTACCCTCGCTATATTTCCACTCTCAAAATGTCATGGATTGCACTTGCGCGGAGAGGAGTGTTCCCGACCGCTATGGGTCGCCTCCGCATGGGTACTTCTTCCGTAGGGCACCACTGCGAACCATAGCCTGGGCTTAGCGCAGCGCCGTCGAGAGGGTTACACTGGGAGGACCAATAGCCGATCGGTCACCTGACCCGTGAAAGTGTGTGAGTTTGTAGCCCCTGGGCGGTGTGTGGGGACCAAGTTTGTGGTTGCTTCACACCGACCGGACTCGAAGTGGAAGAAATGAATGCGGAAAAACTCTTAAGGAAAAGATTGCCTTAACTTTTATTTTGGGTGCAGGAGGTGTTATGGCGGTCGGGTTCTTTACTCAACCTCCCGTCGGGGCGCTTTTAGCTATCGGGCCCCGATCCACTGCCGCCGCAGCCTATCCAGCTGCGTCGCTTCGCACCGACCGCCAACGCAGCACTTAAGCCGAACGGAAATCGGCGGTCGCGATCAAGGCTTCGCCCAGACAAGGCCCTTGCGCCCAACCGCCACGCTGCTTTTAATGCGGGTTAGGGTGGATGTGGCACGCCCCGTCTGGGACGCAGAAGCACGTCTGCGACGCGCGCCTCGACGATTCCACTTCGATCGCTCCGCCCTGGCCCTATAAATATGGTGCGGAGGAAAACTACTATAGCTAGCTCGCCTCCGCCTTCCTGCTTCGCGTTCCTTTGTTGAGAGAAGAGGAGAAAAATTAAAAGGCAGGGGCGTTGATGGCGAGTGGCGACGATGATCGTAGGGCCGGCAAGCGGGAGGCAGCGGCTGACCCTCTGGGGTCGGGCCTCAAGAGATCCCGTGTTGCCGATCCGCCGCTGATGCAAGGCGAGAAGGGAGGGCTCGATTGTTCGCCGATCTTCCGGATCCTAATCCTCGCTTGGAGTGAGTCTTTATTTGTCTTGCGATGGCTTCGTTTTCTCTTGTTGCGAATGTTGAACTGCTTGTCGTTTTGACCACGCATCGCTCGGTTCTGGCGTAACCGCCGCCGTATGCGCCGCCACCTCATGGGAGGGTGGATGCCACCGCTTATGATGAGGGCGCGGCAACGAAGATGATGCGCCGACGCGGCCGACGCTCTTAGCGCCGCAGTCAGAATTCGGCCACCGCCGGGCGGAAGTGCTTGTCGAAGCGCACCCGACCGCCGAGGAGGAACCCGGCGAGCGAGAGGTAGCGGAACGGCGCCGCCGCCGAGGAGGAGTTCGCCACGGCGAAGACGCTGGCCGCTAGCGGCCGTTGAGGGCTGGAGGACCTCAACGATGTATGCGGAGCCTAGCGCTGGAAGGGCTCTCCCTCGCTCCGCCCATTTCGAGAGCATGGGCAAGAGCTCGAGTCTTTAGGGTGAGGTCGTGAGCCTCGAGCTTACTCCATGGGTACGCCCGCTTAACCAGCGGCCGACGCTTCTTCCGACCGCTCGCGTGAGTGCTCGTCATGAGGGTCGGCTGCTCACAGCTGCGGGAATACGTTGGCCGTTGCCTACCGCGACGCTGGCCTTCGACCCGATTGCAACCGGTCGGATTGAGGGGACGCGACCAAGCGCAGCTGTGGTGCGGTTATGGCGAGAAGGTGGTGCGGGTGACGCTTCGAGAGCAATGACACGATGACGACTCGCCGAGGGCTTACGCCGATCGTAGCTTCAGAGACGCCTGTGCCCCCTTTCTTCTTCTTTCTTTTTGTAATATACGACACCGCATATTGCGCTTTTGGGGATTTTGCCTTATATTGCGCTTTTCCTTCTTGGCGAAGCGCTTCATTGATGACCGTAGCCTTTAGGAATCCGCAAGTTGTACGCGAGGGCCGAGCTCCGATATTTGAAGGAAACGCGAAAATCGCGATGAAGCCACCGGCCCAGAGGCATGCTCCAAACCGATAAAGGATCGCCAGTATGGTCATCTTTTCACCGTGAGGCGCATTCGAGACCGTAGCCGGGCATAGGTCAGAAGCGCCTTGTGAAAACGAAAGTTACCATTAAGGTGGGTCGCGATGTTCGGTTGGTGCGATGTTCGGTTGGTGCGCGATCTCAGATGGCCATGCGGATAGGCAATCCTCCGATGCACGACTTACCACCGTGGTGTGATCGGTATGTTGCGCCGCCCGGAGGGTTTGCCAAAATCGCAGAATAAGGGTGAAGTTTTAGGATAAAATCGCCTTAACTTTTCGATATTCCATGCATTGGGTAAAATGTTGCCGCCGGCGTTTTTGAGTCGGAAGGTACCGGTCTCGAGGACTTCCACGACGGTGAAGGGCTCCTTCCATGGAGGGGACAATTTATGCTCGCCGATGCCGGATCGACTGGCGCAAGACCAGGTCGCCGACGCTGAAGGACCATCCGCGGACTGCCGATCATGGTAACGCCAGTTGCTCGCCGACATTGGCCGATCGCAAGATTCGCCACGCCGCTACCGTCGCCGGTCGATGGCGCCTTGTTGCGCTGCCGAGCCCCGCCTCGCCGAAGCTTGTAGTCGGTGCGCCAGAATCCGACGCGAGGAAACAACTTCGCGCCAACACCGTAAAATGGTGTGAACCCGCCGATCGGTCGCTGGGTCCGCAGTTCAGTGACGCAGGCGCTCGGCCGCCCATCGCCCCACGACTTTTTCACGATCGAAGATCCGGGTTTTAGCCCTTGAGGATCATGCCGCTGGCGTGCTCGACTTAGCCGTTAGTCCGCGGATGGGCCACACCGACCAATCGACGCGGATGTTGAAGTCGCCACGATCTCGAGGAACTTTTCTCCGGAATCGCGGCCCCATTATCGTAATGATGGAGTTCGACTCAAACCGAGCAGACGATGTCGCGGAAGAAGTTGGCCGCCGACCGGCGATGGTGGCGACGCTTAGCTTCTATCTACTTGGTGAACTTGTCCATCGCGACGGTAGGTGCGCTGCTCCCCGGGCGCCTCTTAAAGGGACCGACTGATCAAGTCCCCGAACGCTAATGGCCACGAATAGGGATCGCTCGCAGGCTTGCGGGGAGATGTGTCTGCGAGCGAAGAATTGGCACCTTCGCAGCGTAACAATCGCTGCTGCGGGCTATCGCAGCTTGGCCAAGAAAAACCTTGGCGAAGGCTTTGCCCACAGAGATCGTGGAGCGGCGAGGTTCTGCAAATTCCGCAGGATGTCCAAAGCAGCAATGCTTCCTTGGTTTGCCAGATGCACTTCTCGAGGACCCCGAGGGGCTTTCTTGTAGAGGTCTCCCGACCAGACAAAGGATTTCGCTCACGAGCGAGGCACGGGCCTGGTGGGATCGGGGGGAGCGATCCGCTTGCTAGCCTGGCCGACGAAGGGCTTCCTCCAGCCGAGTTGCGATCAAAGACGCCGCTGCTTGATTCAAGGTCCAACTTTGGACGCCGGCAATGGAGGGCGATGACGAGGGCCTGGCAATGCTGAGGAGAATCCCACTAACGAGGGCTTGTAGAGGTCGAAGATTTAAGATCCTCGACGATCGTCCCTACCGAAGCCGATTGGCATGTAATCGCTTCCCATTGTAGCGGCGGAGCTATGGTGAAGTTCAAACCCTTGAACCTCTCCTCCAATTTATGCATTCTCAAGAAGATGTCACATACGGCCGTCACGAGGCTTGATGCCTTCATGACTTGATCGACGACAAGCTTGGAGTCGCCAGGTACGAGAGGCCACGAGGTCGGCAATGATCCGGAGACCGTGATGAGCGCTCATACTGGGCGACATTGTTTGTGGCGCTGGCGCACAATCGCGATCGAGCTTATTTCAAGCGAGAGATGAGGACGATTCCAACGCTTACCCGTTTGGTGTAGGACCCGTCGGCACATCGCCCAAGACGGGTTCGGGCGGTGACGCTGGCTTGGCCACTTCGACGAAGTCGGCCAAGGCTCGCGATTGATGGTCAGCCCGAGGGACGACGATATGTCGCGGGCCGTGAGCTCGAGAGCCCATTTGCCTATTCTTCCGGAGGCGCCCTGCGAATGATCTCGCCGAGCGCATGGAAGTTACCACGGAGATCGGATGCCTGGCCAAAGTTGGACTAGCTCTCTTGGCGATGAGCACCGTAGAGCAAGTCGCGACCGAGGATACCGGCCTTTGACTCGGAGAGTACTTCCCGATGAAGTACATCGCCGGACTTTGAGTACGCAGTTTCTTTGGTTCGCTTCCACACGAGCGCTAACAACTTGAGTTGTGGCGCGGTAGAGGAGGAGCGATTTTCCGGCGTAGCGACTCAACACCGGCGTGGTTAAGAACGCCTTCAATCGATTGAGGGCTTCCGCCTCGGGCCCGCACGGGCGGTTTGGATTTCAATTTGTAGAGCGGCATTCCGCCACCGAGGTGGGAGACGAACGCTCAAGGCCGCAAGGCATCCCACTTTTGGACCCCTTCAGTTGCCGATCGGAGCTATCTTCATGATCGCGGCGATCTTCCCGATTAGCTGATGTCGCTCCGGAGACGATGAAGCCGAAAGCGCTTTGGGGACCCCGAAACACATTTCTGGTTGAGCCTCGGCGCGAAACCTTCGAGGTTCGCAAAAGTCTCCTCTAAGTCCGGCAAGGTCGCTAACCTTCTTAGTCTTGACGATAATGTCGCCAACGACGCCTTCGAAGTTACGCCCGATTTGGTCGCCAAACACGCTTGTATACATCGCCGTATGTAGCACCCGTTAGATCGAACGCATCGTACGCAATGTAACGAGCCGAACGGAGTGATGAATGAGGTCGCGAAGTTGATCGGACTCTTTCATCGTTATCCGTGGTAGCCCGAGTAGGCATTCAGGAAAGACAGGACTCGCACCGCAGGGAATCGGCTAACTTGGTCAATGCGGGCAATGAAAAAGGGTCCTTAGGACATGCCTTGTTGAGGCTCGTAATCAACGACATTCTCCATTACCCCGACTTTTTACAAGATAGAGTTAGCACCACTGGGTGGGGACCTCTTTATAAACCCCAGAGCTAAAAGCTTGGCGATTTGCTGCCGATGATCTTGGCGCTTTTCGCCGAAGCGGCGAAGCGCTGACGATCCGCCTTGAGCCGGCCGAATATTCAAGGAGTGCTCGGCGATTTCCTGATGCCCGGCATGTCGAGGGTTTCCATGCAAAGGCATCCCGACAGCGGAGGAAGTCGACGACGCTTTCCTATTTGGGAGAGCGCGGTTCGACGCCGACGATCTTGGTCGGATCTTCGGATCGATCCGACCTCCTTCAGATTCCCTGGACTTGAAGGATCCGGACCTCGACTTGCCGGAGTCGGCGGACTCGGGTCTCTTCCGAGATTCTCGAGTCACGGACGCGATGATCGCCGACGCTAACTCGCAATCGCGGCCGCAGCTAGCGAGATGAAAGGATGTGGCCACGGGATGACTCGCCGCCCCGATCTTCATTTTGAGGTAAGTGAGTTGGGGATCGCCATGAACTTGGCATAACACGCCTTATAGGAGCCAGAAACCCCACGACCCAAGGTGAGGGTCTCTGTGAAAGTTGGCCGGTTTCCAAAGGTTACGGTAGATCGACCGCCTGAGCGGATGGGCTTAGACCGTGGACTATGCCGGGAAAGGCGCTTTGCTTCGGCCGAGACTTGAGCGAGGGATCCCATCGATCGGGTCTCAACATACAGATGTTGAGATCGCCGCCGCCATCTATGAGCACCTTGAAAGGCGCCGTCTCCCCACAATGGGGGCCACGACCAGGGTATCTCTTGCGCGGACGGATCGTGGTGATCATCCCCGGAAGGTGATCGGTGACCACCAATCGAAGATATTGGGCACGCCGAGCCTGGTGAACTTCGCGGGCAAGTTCACGACATTTGTCGCATAGCTCGCCGGTTCGCCAAAGATCATGAGGCGCCTGGCCGTTCGGAACTCTTCGATCCGCCTTGGGCTCGCAATCCGATGCCGAAGTCCGCTTTTTCCCTTTGCCCGCGGCGGAGGTTCTCGAGATGAAACACTTCGGGTTTCGCACCTCGATTTGTGTTTGACCGGTACCCATGATGCATAACGGCCGTCCATCGCTTTTCGGGGTCGGGTCCCGACCGCCGCTGTATGGTTCGCCGCGACCACGTGGCCCTCGGGCCCCGCTTCCCTTCCGCCTTTTGTCGAAGCGGCCGAGGTGGCACTGCCGGGCCCGCTTGGCCTTCCCTTGTCGAAGATAGCCCCAACGGCCTTCTCCCGGAGGCGTGGTTGGTTGTAATGTCGAGGAGCTCCTTGTGGTCCTGGCTGGCAGCCCAATTGGCACCAGAGCTTCAACGAGGTGTCAGATGAACCCCGACAACATCGGCTAAGGCCGATGTCGGGAGCTCATTGCATTGTTGGGAGAATCACGATATAATCCCCGAGAGATCCCTTCCGCCGCCAGCTTTTGAGATCCCAGGAGTTCCTGTATGCTAGTGCCCGAAGTTACCGACAAGAGCTCTTTAGGTCGGCCCACCGATGGTGTTCGCGGCAGAATCGAGCCATGCTCGGAAGAATCCGCGAGGTAGATGGGGAGGTATTGATGACGAAGAGATCGCTCGACGCCCCGCCCGCATGCAGCCGAAGTCTTTCTAACCGCACACTAGGGTTCGTGGGCCCCCAGTACTTGGTTATGTTGGTGGGGGCCCTAACTCGGCGGAAGTTCGTGACGCGGATTTCTACCAAACGCCCGGTCCCGCGACCGCCGGGTTTGCCGCGGCGGCGACGAACATTGTCCGCGTCTGAGATTGGATTGCCATTGGCCCTTCTTCCGCCCCAATGGTGCCGCTAACGCGCGTTTACCCGGATTCGCGACCGGTGCGGAGGCCCGCCGCCGGGGCAGATGCTTGCCGCCGCCCCGGAGAGTCCGTGGCAAAGAGGCTGGCCGGGTGATCGAAGAGGCCCGAGCGAGGGAGACGAAGGTCGCATGCCGGATCGCGAAGACGCTCTACCAAACCGGAGGTTCCGTAGGTGGCCTTGGCCCCGGTCCTTCGGCCCGAATGCCACGGCAAAGATTGCCGCCGCGACATTCGCCGGGCGCGAGGGAAGTACTAAGGTCGGCGATCCTCGCCACCAGTAGCTTGAACAGTCGGCCTCGAGCTTGACAAGCTCAAACTTTGAGCCTCCACCTGTCATGCTGGAGCTCAGGCGGCGGGCCGAGGGCCCCAGCTGGTTTCACTGGGATCTCGCCTCCCGCGCCGGGCGGCGGTTCCCTGCCGACGGAGGTGGTGGTTGGGCGCCCAACCCCACCATATTGCACTCGGAGGGTACAATGCGTTGAGGTGTGTCCGTGGTCGAGCCGAGTCGGCCGGAGGAGTTTCCAAAAAGTCGAGACTGAGGTCAGGAATGGCGCATCGGAACCACGAGGTGCGAGCCCCGGGGTGATAAGCGCCATGCGCGCAGTCGCACCGCGCCGCAGAGGTAGCGGGCGGTGGACGGATTCCCACCCGGGCCCACGCAGGTCCCTGCCGAGGTCACCGAGAGTGTGGGCGACGAGTCCAGCCGAGGCGGCACTCGTGCTCGAAAGTGGCGGATGAGTACAACTCTCTCCCGGATGGTGATGAAGTCGAGAGCCAAAGCGATCCACCTCTGACGCAGACGCTGCCGCCGTGAAGAAGGCCATCGAGGACGAAAATGGGGATCCGAGATCACGAAGATGATCGCGAAGTCCCTACCGCGCGCCAACCGCTGGTGTTTCGTAACCGCAAGTAAATTTGTAAGTATAGGGGATCACGCGCTCCCTCGAATGGTTAGACCAAAGAAGCCTTGATGTATATCGTTCGCGTAACGCCCCACATCCGGGCTTTATGGTGGATCTCGTTTGAGTATGGGGAATTACACGCGAGGCTAAGGATGGCCCTTAGCGCCGTCTAACGGGGTTTTGGAGCCTCAATGATCGTCCAATCGAGAGCAAGCGAGATATGCTATGAAGATCGGGGAGTTCGCCAGCGGGGACCCCCCTTTTATATAGTCGAGGGGAACATGAGGATTTGAAAAGAGGTTGGGGTATGCTACGTCCGGGCCCCGGTTTTCGGATGATGATCGGCAGCCGCCCGCATACCGGTTTTATGATGACCGGCAGCCTCGCACATCCCATACGGGTTGGTAGACACAACGGACGGCTTTTTGGAAGGCACGCCTGCTTCCGAAAGCGCCCCGATGCCGACGCTTTGAAAAGATGGGTGTTTGGCCGCCTGTTGTTTTGGGAAGGAACCAATCGCCTTTAATATGGGCAGGCCGGCTGGGGTGACCCGCCTTTGTGGACGGGTAACGGGCAGACCGGGGGCCGGGCTTTGGGGGACCCCGTCGGGTCCCGTTGGAGCCCGCAGAGGCATTTGATGCGGGACGGGCGAGTAGGATCGGAGGCGCCTTGCCCGGTGGGCAAGGGAGCGCCCCATCCGAGGTTCGCCGAGTAATAAAGGCGTGATCCTTGAGATCTAGGGAGGCTTCCGGCGCCCATTTGGTATCACATTCAATGTCCGACACCCCCCAGTGAGGGACGAGGGCCATGGCGCTTCATCTTCCGGGTTTTCGTGGGTTGTTACCGACTCGAGCCAGATAACTCGTGAGAAATACGATCTTGAAATAGATGTATACTTTGCCGTGGGCCCTGACGGTATTCCAGCGCCTATGAACTAGGGATGACATGAGATTTTATGTTCAGCCCCTTTGCCTTGGGTAATAGCCTTACTTCTCGCTAGATTGTTTAAAGAGCGCTGAAACTAGTACAAGATGTAGCTTGGGAGTTACAAGTTCTTCCTTAGGCTCTACTGCAGAACCTTACTTGTTACCGACCCCTTTTCCCATGCACTAGAAGGCCCTTATATAGGCCAAAGAAGGGAGTAGGCAAGGGGTCATCATGCCATCTTCATACATTTATTACCCTTCCCCTGGCCGCCCTGCTCTCCAAATTTTTAAATGCCAACGCATGGCTTCCCGCCCCCGATTGACCCTTTTTGACGGGTAGGTGAGAGGCGCCGGGAATGGGCTTGTTGCGTAAATCTCGCAGCTGATAGATCTAACACAAAAAGTTCGCCGCCGCACAAGACGATAGGGGCAGGAGGCTTTGAGGCGGTTACCAAGACCACCTTGTTTTGCGGCGGGCAAAAGGGGGTTCACCCACCGCCACCTGCCACGGGATCGGGCGCCGGGGAGTAGGGGGTTTCCCACCGCCGCCGGGTTATTGGGTTTAAGACCGGGGAGGCGGACGCCCTTCCCCCCAAAGCCGCCACATGGATCGGGCACCGGCGGCAGGGCGATTTTTATTTTTTATTTTTGGATGCGGATACTAATATAGATATCCCGGATATGAATACAAATAATGTCAAATGCAGATATGGAGTGAATATAAATCAAAATAAATATGATCACAAATATTTATCGGAATATGATGTAACATCCCAAAATTTTAATAAAATAAAAATCAATAATTTAAATTTGAATATTAATCTTTCTGAGTTTTCTTGGCATTATTGATTTATTTGGATTTTCTTGGATTTTGTGTTGCAAGAAAAAGTAAGCAAATGAGAAATAAAGAATGAAAAAGAGGAAAAGGCAAAAATGTAAAAAGTAAAAATTTAGAAAAATTGCCATGAGAACCCTGAGCATATAAGTAAATCATTTTAGCCAGCAATTGAAATTTTAATTATAAATAAATGAAGAGATAAATTAGAAAGACAACTTTTAAATCAAAACGATGCATTGTCAGAATTTATAAAATAATTTGGAGTCACAAATGGAGCTGAAAAATTTATCATGAAAACCTCAATGGAATATCTACCTTTGGGAAAAATATCATAAATTAATAATGTTATTAGTACTTTTCCAAATTTAAAAACAGAAACTCTGAAAATAGGGAAATTGCAATGTCAGAATTTTTATAAAATAGTGGAGCAACATTTTGACCTAAAAATTTTACATAAGAATTCTGAGATCAAATCCTTCTGAAAAAAAAAATTTAAAAATAATATACTTCAATTGCTCTCAAGGAAAAATTCAAAAACATTTCGAAAACTAGTTAACTTTAAAGAATTACTGTGCGAAAACCAAAGAAGCGAATTTAGCGAAACTAAAGAAAATGGAAACTACATACCCTAATCTCCCTACATGAAAATTTCTAGAAAATTTCAAAAGAGATAAAATTACTTTTGAACTAACTCAACTTGTGACCAAAATAATCAAACACATGTACAAATAAGACTCACCATTATCTAGTCGTCCTGGCCAGACTCACGACTGTAGCTGCATCACCCATTTCTTCACCTCACGCCAGTGGGCCGCTTCGTGAAGACTTTGTTCTCTGCTCGCAATGGGGAATCAGCCATGCCTCCGGTGGACCCGGCCTCACTCGCAAGCCGTCTTCTCCTTCTTCATTCTGTTCTTGCATCGAGCGGAACATTTCCGAGCCAACAGACTTGACCGAGCTCGCTCAATGCATCGTTCTTGAATTGTCGCGTCACCGCGTCTGCACTCGCTTCAGCCACGACGCACCTCGCTGAAGCTTCATGCCCATACCTCCGCGATTGCCGCCACGGCCTTGTCGGTTCGGTGAAACTCACAAGAGACCAAGCTCAACCAAGGTCAATCACTTGCTTAGTCCTCACCAATGTGTTGCACCTCGCTGATCACCAGAGGCGCCTTCTTTCCCTCATCCTTCCCTTCCTTGCTCAGCCAAAACGCCTGAAGCTCATCCCATTTCCGCCATGAATAGGAGCTTCCAAGCTCGAAGCCACTCGTGATTCTTGAGATTTAGCCAACCATTTCCAAATCCTTTGGGCCGGAGCATCTCTAGGCACCCGATCAAGACCCTCAAAATATTGAGCACCTTCATGCGAATCTGGTCAGAGTGCGCGCTCTTCTTCCCCATGTCCGGCCACGGTGGCGGCTCACCGAGTTTCTCGGCCAAGGTAAACCCAAAAATGGAATCCACTAGACTCTCGATGCTCAAACACTTACTCATTCGGCTCTAATTCATTGATTCTTGCTCCTCACCGACCGCCATGAATGCCGCCGCTTGAGCTCGAGGGCGCCATTCGCTTCCTCTCCGGCAAATTTGTTCCGCCTCGGATCGACGCCAAGCTCTTCCTCCCATGTCCGCCACGGAGTATCACCGAGCGCCCACCGCCATGCCCTAGAAGCTCTTCTCTCCTCATCGCCGATCGGGACCCCCATGTCAAGGCGCAAGGAGAGACTCATGAAATGTAAAGGCGCTTCTCCTTTTGAAAACGATTTACAATTTCCAATTTCAATTCCATGCCAATGAAATTGCTTTTGAATATCTCTGCAATTTAAATCAAAATTCAGTAGGACAAATTTCTATATTCATTTAAAATCCATAAGAATCCAAATATGCAAAAATATTTAATTTTTGAAGTACAGGATTATTATTGGTATTAAACTTTGATTATGGTGCTAATATGGTTTTTAATGAGAATTAGTGTATAATAAGTAATGAAATGATGAAATCAATATTCATGAGATCTTAGGATCAGAATGTATTCAAATATACAAAAATACTTAATTTTTGAGTCACAAAACAATTAGTAAAATTTAATTTAGGAATAAACATTATTAGGAATGTTGTTGTGTTCAAAGAAATGTAATTCCAAAAATCATTAAATAAATTTATATGTGTCCTGGAATCATAATAAACTCAAATATATAAAATCATCTAATGTTGAACTCAATTTAAATTATTTGCTTCATGATCATTGATTAACCTTGTTATGGCCATTAACAAAATAATAGCATAATGGCTCACAAAATGATAATGTTATTTGTATTAGGTTCCTAAAACAGTAAGGATCCATGTATGTACAAATATTGAAAGTGAAACTTATCTTGCATTCTTTAATGCAAGAAAGTGCAAACAACAACAGCAAATAAATATATAATCCGTCGCAATTAAAGCTAAAATAATGCTAAACCAATTTTAAAACATTTCTAGGATGTTACTCTGCTAATACCGGAAAAATGAATCAAAAATCATGTAATGTGTAGTTGGAAATTAAGTTTGAAACTTGGCCGATTTAAGGTTGCAAATATGATCATTTAGACTAATTCAACAGCAGATAAAATAACTCGTCTAAATACTAAAATCAGTAAAACTAGTTTAGAAACACTGTATAAAGTTCATTCTACCATATTCTATAAAAAGAATCTTATTCTATTAAGGTTTGCATATTATTCTTATTAGATCAAAATCCTTAAGTGTTAATCATTCACTTCATATTCTTGCCGATTTCGTAAACGTAAACTTTATAACATCACATAAGCCTTTTCAACGATGAGTATAAAGTCTCGTCTAAATCGTAAAACTTATTAAATGAGCTCAGTAGTGCTCCCCAAAGTATAGTCTACCCTAATACAAAAAGATAATCTCATTTCATCGTGATTTACATATTAATTTTGATAGCTTAATAACCCTAAGTAATCACATTACTTTAGCCGTAATATGAATGAACGATCTATAGTTGCAAATGAGAAAACCTGTAATTAAGTTATTTTTATCACCAGAACCTTCTCAAATATCGTGTAAATTAGTCCAGTAGCCTAAATCAGTAAATCTAGCTTGCATAAAACTAATTCTAAGCAAAATCAATTAGAGATAAAGAACTAATCATTCATAGTCCAACGTGATTGTTTAAGCCTATTCATTAGCTCGCAAAACAGCTCATCTAAATCTGAATTTAGTAAAGAACATCTTAGAAATGATCTTCAAGATATAATCTACAGCAATCTAAGAAAATATTCTTGTTTTATCTTGCTTTGATTCTGAATCCTCGTAGAGCAAAACCCATAGGTAACAAAGTTACTCGAAATCGTATTGTGAATAGTAAAATCAATGAACTTGGTAACTAATGATTAATTCAATTAATCTTAACCAATTGTAGCATCTTGAATTCATAAAATAAGGTTAATAAATTCATAAAGGGCAATCCCTGTTTTTGTAAAGAGTTTATTTGTTCTGCTATCTATTTCTTTTGCCCTTATTGAAGTCTTTTATTTGCTTTATTTCCGTTATTCGACGAGTAGAACCCGACGTCTCTAGCTTCGTCGTCGTCGTCGTCAACCGCCATCCTTGTCTTCATCGTAAGCAATGATTAAGCAAGGCAAGCATCCTTTGACCATATTGATCCCAGTATTTTATATTCCTTTTGTGCATCAAATTGTTTTATGCATGCGTTTACTTTATGTAAATTGCTATTTTGTGGATTGGTAGTTATACCTGTTGTCTCGTGAATCTCCTTTGATGATTATGAACATGTCAACCGTGATAACCATAGATTGAAGATAGACATTGCTAATGTCATTTTGGGTATATGCGAACATATTTAACCTGTTTAGCCATGCTTTAGAGTCAGCAATGTACATGATCAAATCAATATTTGTTTTCCTGAAAACATTGAAAATAGCACTGGTGGTTGCGGGTACTTTGATTAAAAACTCAAAAGAAAACTATGTGTTGATGCGGGCGATTATTGGCAATAGCCGGATGTGCGAATGGAATTGCACGTAGTGTAGGGTGAAGTGTCGCCCGTGTCGTATTAAGAACCGAGCAATGGGACGCTATTGATCCAAGATTTCCGTGCAACCACAAGGGTGAGGATGGGTTAGCCATAGCTTGTTATGTATTTAGACTTGGCTTTGATCATTGGTAGGCGGGAGCTAGCGGCAACCACAAGGGTGAGGATGGGTTAGCCATAGCTTGTTATGTATTTAGACTTGGCTTTGATCATTGGTAGGCGGGAGCTAGCGGAAGCACTCCAGTTCGGTTTGCTTGTGAGGGCTTTGGCGCGAGGAAATCTGGTCGTCGCGATCCTCGGCCACCCGTAGATTGAACAGTCGACTGGAGCTTGACAAGCTCGGCCTCTTGAGCCTCCAAATCGCGTTGCAGCTGGAGCTCCGTCTGGCGGGCTGGAGGGCCCCAGTGCTCACGTTGGATCTCGCCTCCGCGCCTCGGCCGTTGGCGGCGGTTCCGGCAGACGGAGGTGGTGGCGGGCGTCCAGGCCCACCATATTGCACTCGCGAGGGTACAATCGTTGGAGGTGTGCTCGTGTCGGGCCGAGTCGGCTGGAGGAGCTTTCCGGTAGTCAGAGACTGAGGTCGGCAAATGGCGGATCAGTAACCACGAGTCTTGAGCTGCGGGGTGATGTCGTCATCTTGGCCTTGAGCTCGCACGGGCATGCTAGAGGTAGCGTGGCGGTGGACGGACTCCCACCCTGGGGCCCACGCAGGGTCCCCAAGCCGGAGGTCACCCAGAGTGTGGGCGACGGAGTCGAGCTTCGAGGCGGGCACTCGTGCACAGAAAGTGCGGATAATCTGAACTCTCTGTGGGATGGTGATGAAGTCGAGAGAGCCAAAGCGGATCCAGCCCCTTGGCCTTGACGCAGACGCGTCGTCGTCGGTGAAGAAGGCCATCGAGGGCGAAAATGGGGATCGAGAGATCACGAAGATGATCTGTGAGTCCCCTACAAGCGCGCCTATTTGGTGTTTCGATGTAACGGCAAGTAAATTTGTAAGTATAAGGGATCACGCGCCCTCTCCTCGAATGGTTAGACCAAAGAAGCCTCGGATGTATCTTGGTTGCAGCGACGTCCCTACATCCGGTTTGCGGTGGTGGATCTCGTTGCTTTCGAGTATGGGGAATTACACGCGAGAATAGGGCGTGCCCTTAGCGCTCGTCCGACGGGAAGCTTCGGGAGCCTCGAATGATCGTCCGAATCGGAGAGCAAAGCGAGATATGCTATGAATCGGGGAGTTCGCGTTTCTTGAGGACCACCTCCTTTTATATAGTCGAGGCGGAGTTACATGAGGATTTGAAAAAGAGGTTGGGGTATGCTACGTCCGGCGTCTGGTCTTCGGTCATGATGGTCGGCAGGCTCTTCGTCCCGAACATCTTGGTCTTCGGTCATGATGGTAGCGAGCTCCTGCACATCCCATACTGAGGTTAGTAGACACTAGCAGACGGCGCCCTTTTGGAAGGCACGCACTGCCTCTGGCGCTGTCGAGATCTTGGCGTCTTGAAAAGATGGGTGCTTTAGCCGAAGCCGCCCTCTGGTTGCCTTGGGAAGGAACCAAGCGCCCTAATATGGCCGTTATGTCATGTCGCTGGTGGTGACCCGCTTCGGTGTGGATCTGGTAAGCGGGCTTGAGACAGCAATGGGAGGCTTCTTGGGGACCACAGTCGGGGTCTGGTTGGAGCCAGCAGAGGCATTTGATCGGAGACGGGTCTGAGTAGGAGCCTGAGGAGGCGTTAGCCTCGGGTCGGTCGAAATTTGGGAGGCGCCCATCCGAGGTTCGTAGGAGTAATAAAGGCGGGTGATCCTTTGAGATCTAGGGAGGCCTCTCGGTCCGGCCCATTTGGTATCACATTCAATGTCAGCGACACCCCCCCCCTTAGTGAGGGACGAGGGCCATGGCAGTTTCATCTTACGGGTTTTCGTCTTTGTTGTCGACTGGACTCGAGCCTAGATAACTTTCGAGAAATACGATCTTGAAATAGATGTATACTTTGCGTAGGGTACCCTGCATGCACGGTATTCGTCAGGCGTCTATGAACTAGGGATGACACAGAGATTTTACCCAGGTTCAGGCCCCCTTTGCCTTGGGTAATAGCCTTACTTCCTGCTAGATTGTTTAAAGAGCGTTTGAAACTAGTACAGTACAGAGCTTGGGAGTTACAAGTTCTTCCTTAGGCTCTACTGCAGAACTCTTACTTGTTCGACCGATTCCCCCCTTTTCCCATGCACTAGAAGGCCCTTATATAGGCCAAAGAAGCGGGAGTAGGTACAAGGGGTCATCATCTTGATCTTCATACATTTATTACCCTCTTCTGTCTTTGTCCGTTCCTCGGCCTCATTAAATGCCAACGCTTGAAGCCGCCCGGCCCTTGCATTATGTGACCCTTTTTGACGGGTAGGTGAGAGGCGTCGGAGGAATGGGCTTATTGCGAAATCTCGCAGATTGATAGATCTAACCACAAAGAGCTGTCTTTGCCGCACAATCTGATAGGCGAGGAGGCTTTGAGGCGGCTACCTCGCACTACCTTTTGCCTTGCGGGCGGGGCGGCAGGCGGTTCACCCACCGCTCACCGAATGCCACGGGATCGGGCGCCGGCGAGTAGGCGCGGTTTCGCCCACCTTTCGCCGGGTGCCATGTGGTGGCTTTTGCCGGCGGCGTCTGCCGCCCGTCGCCCGCCAAAGCCGCCACATGGTGAGCACCCGGCGGCGGGCGTGCTTCGCCACCGCTCGCCGGGCGCCACGGTGGCCTTTTCCGGCGAGGCGTGCACGCCGCCCGTCTGCCAGACGCCGCGTGGATCTGGCGCCGGGCGGCGTGCTTTCGCCCACCGCCGCCGGGCGCCACGCGGTTTGCAGACGGCGGCAGGCATCTGCCGCTGGCTCGCCGAGCCGCCACGTGATCGGGCGCCAGGCGGCAGGCGTGCTTCGCCCACCGCGTCGGGCGCCACATGGGTCGGCACGGCCGGCGGGCGTGCTTCGCTCGCCCGTCTTCAGCACCGCCACGTGGAAGGGCTTTGTGCGCGCCGAGAGGGTACCCAGCAAATCTGTACGGAGAAAGTATTTTTAGAATCAAGCTAACAAGCCAAACCGAGCCAAAGCACAATCCAATTTCATTCAAAATTAACTTATTTTAATATTTAACCAATGAATGAGAATAATAACACATGAACAAGCTTTTTGTCCATCCCTACACAAAACATTCCATTGCTCCCTTCACCTTCAATGGATTAGGGGTATGACAGATCTCACCCATAAGAAGGGATCAGTAATACACCCCATGACACCAAATCAAGGACAAGTGAGACAAAAGCTTCTCTCTAACCAACACTAAATTCACCTAATTGATCCAAGATTTCCGTGCAACCACGAGGGCTGGTATGGGACAACCTTAGCCTATTAAGTTGTTTAGACATGGCTTTGCTCATTGGTAGGCGGGAGCTTGCAGAGGCACTCCATTCTGGATTGCTTGTTAGGGGCTTCCACGGTTCGTGTGGGTAAATGCATAACGAGGTGCAACGGTGTATGCCCTGCCGTGTTCAGAAACGTTGTGTTGGGTGTGATGAAAGTGGATCCACGACTTGGGTGTGTGTTTCTGTCTCTACGGCGGGGGTTAACGTCCCGGGCTGGATCGAAGTCATGTCTAAATAATATAACGGCTATGTATGCTCACCCCGTCGGTAGTGTGTCATATGGCCTAGTAAAAATGTGAATCATTCCTTGTGGGTAAAGTTGTACACCTCTGCAGAGTATAAAATCTAATCGATTAGCCGCGCCCGCGGTCATGGGCACTTGGTGAAGTCATTCCAATGTTAGATTTTGGTATTTTCTGAAAACTTGGGTTTCGGTTTGAAACTGGTTTTGGCAACCTGGTTTTATGTCCAAAGGAATCGACATATATGGCTATTCAGTCGGATAGACTAGTTGTGGAATTGTATTTACTTTCATGTAAATTTACATTGTTCCTTAGCGATTTTACAAATTCGAATTGCAATCTAATATTAGCTTATGATTTACTTTCTTGAGCAACTGCAAAAATAACTTAGAGCCTATCATTGATTAAGCCTGCATGATTATTTAATTGCATTTGTAAACCACTATCAAGTCTTGCTGAGTACCAATGTACTCAAACTTGCTATCTACACTGTCTCAGAGGATGAAGATTCAGTCTTGCCAGATGACGTGTACTTTCAGGCATGTCGAGGGGATTTTGATGACGATTTCTTCTAGGAGTTATCCCAGTCTGATGCCTGCGGGTTTGGGCAATCCACCTGGGTTTTGGTTCTTCCAGCTGTCGTTTTGTTGCTACTCTATTATTATTCTAAGTGCTGTAATATACTCTGTATAATTAATCTTGTGCAGGTTATAAATATCATGTTTGGTTATGATATCGATGTTGTAAACATGTGTGTGCTAGCTACTGATCCAAGGATTAGTACTGTATACACATGGAGGTTCCTGTTCCTCAAAACGGGGTCTCACAACTTTGGTATCAGAGCTATAGAGACAGTAGGAAACCCTAGGAGTTAAAGTCGTTAGTTAAAAATCTAAAATTTAAATTATGTTGAGTCAAAGTTCGTTCCTCTACTAATAATGGAATTTAGCATATTTGCTAATTTTCTTATTTGTAGTCTCTTAACTTTCATAATTGTGTATATTAATCTCACCTCCTCTATTTTATTTTTGTAGATGGCATGATTCATACCTTGTCATGAGTCGACGGGTGCGGAACTTTCAGGGATGATGGGGCGCTACGTGATCTGTTGGAGGTTTTCCATTTTGAGGGCCATCCTTGCTACGTTGTATTTCAAGCCTATCTCAGCTCGGAAATAAAGGAATTTGCTACTAGGGTGTTTGTGCCCCCTAGGCCTGCGCTTAATGAAGGAGAAAGAAGTTTTGTTGGCTTTGGGTCTATAGATTCGTTGATGAATGAAGCGGTGTATCTAGCGATGATTCATCTTAGACATGCCCTTGTAGATTTAGATCCTGCTTATTATTACCTACCTGGAAGGCCTCTAGCAGGAGATAGTGCATATAGGGACCCTAATAATATTAGGAAAAATAATTTGCGAGTCATGGTAGGTTTTGTAAACAGACTAGATCAACATTATGTACAATTAGCACAAGAACTTAGAGAAACACGTAGGTGTATGGCATTTTTGGAGACCTCCTTAGCGTCAGGCGTGGCGAGAGGCACTATGCCATGTTCGGTGCTAAGTGAAGGTGCGACACAAATATCATCCGCCCAACGCTCCCCACCAGCCTCATATGTACCCACTATAGGTAGATCTAGAGGTGCTAGAATATCTAATATAGGTAGTTTGCCACGTTTAGTAAATGATAAGGGAATAAATCCCGGCAGTACATGTGTGTACCATCCCGAGCCTCCTTGTGTATATCGGCGAAGGGAATATGTGTCTAAAGTTCTAGATGAGAATAAGTAGGGTGATAAAAGAGTTGTAAAAGCTTTTGTATTAATGTACCTTGTGAAATAATATAAGTCTGTCTTTTGTTGTAAATTGGTGCAATTGGAGTTAAATTATTAATGCATATGTCCTTAGGTTAAAATGTAATATGATGGGATGGCTGTTATAAGCAAAAGATGAGTGTAATTTCTGTTGTGTCCCTTTTGTTTTAAAAATATTATTGGATATTGATCCAATTTGTTTTACATTTTACAGATGGCAAACCACATAATATGGTCAGATATTGCAAAGGAGTTTGCGGTAGACTTTGGTCATAAAAAGAGCAAACATATTTTTAACATAAGGCAGACTCCATTCGGATTCAAAGTTCGGGTGCATGCAACTATGCTCACAAGGGACCGAGTAGTACATCATCATGTGAAACATTGTAATGATACTAGATTCCAAGCCATGCAAGAAATAGGGCGCAAGCTGTTGCGAAGAATGTGCAAGACCCACAATATTAATGTGGACACCTACATATGCATCTATGAGAATTTTAGATGGCTTAGAGACCCTAAAATTGAGCCCAAGCCACGTCGAACCGGAAATAAACAAGAGTATTTACAACAGTTTCAACCCGCTAGTGCGCAAGACCAATCCCTCTTACCTTCCAGTTCAGAAAGCAGTTGTGATGTGACAGTGCCGCCACCCTATCCCAAAAATCATGGTGTTGTGATATTGTCCAGCGATTCCGAGGGCTAGATGGAGGTGATGTGACTTGGGATCGAGAGTAGGAGCTTAGAAATGGGGTAAAAGTCAGCCAGTAGAGTCACAAGTGTAGTGACATACTTTTGTAGTGTAAGGCACTGATTGTAAGATAAATATGTGTGTACTTTCAGTACTGAAAGATAAGTGAGTATGTGTATATTTTCAAGTATTGTAAAATGAGTAGTTGTAAAATAAGTGTGTACTTTGTTATGGTCGGCTTTTGATTGTACAGTTTTCTGTAAATAAATATATGGATTTTCTCTCGCAAGTTTTAACTATTAGAGTGGAGATTTACGATGAGATTATCCTTGCGTTAAATTAAAATTAAAACAAAGTAACGATAAATTTAGGGACGCATTTAAAGAATAGAAGTAATTAGTGCTCTCTTTTGTTATCAACTTCTAAATAGATTTGTGTGCAGGATGCGGCCCACAAGATCGCTTAGTCACATTTTGGAGGGTGAGGCTGACCAAAACGTTCGCACCCAGCGGGCAGGTGTTCCTACACCAGTACAGCCTAACCCACAGCATCCATCGACAAGGGCCTCGACATCTCGAGCTCCTCGTCACAATCCATCCACTACTCGCCAAGAGCAAGATATTCCTAATGAGCAATTGCCAGAACCGCCAACTATGGCGCAAGTTTTGGCGATGATTGAACAGGAAAGGCAGACTAATACTTTGTTGCTACAACAAATTGCCCAAAGTCTAGCCACACAAAATACCAACTGAGGAGGCAGTGGAGGGTCAACACAAGTATCAAAATTAAATGAATTCTTAAGAACCCAGCCGCCAGTATTCTCGTCATCATCGGAGCCACTAGAAGCGGATGGCTGGCTTCGGGCAGTAGAGAGTAAATTAACCATTGCCCAGTGTGATGAAAGAGAAAAGGTCTTATATGCTTCGTATCAATTACATGGGGCTGCTGCTATTTGGTGGGAAAGCTATCAGGCAACCCTGCTAGAAGGTCAAGTAGTATTATGGCCAGAATTCAAGGCAACTTTCCACCGCACGCCTATACCAGCCAGCATAATTGAAGTGAAGAGACGGGAATTTTTGGATTTGAGGCAAGGTAATATGACAGTAATGGAGTACTTACATCGTTTTAATTACCTATCTCGTTATGCTACTTATGAAGTGGCGGATGAAGCTCGAAAGGTGGAGCGATTTAGGGAACACCTTAATGAGGAAATCAAGTGGGCCCTTATCACTCAAGATATTAATGACTTTCAAACTTTAGTTGATAAAGCAGTTCGAGTGGAGTATGGAAGTAAAGATGTTCTGGAAAGAAGGAAGCGCAAGTGGCTTGCGCGTAAATCTGCTAGTGTGGGTCCATCTAGACCACAAGGTGGATAGTCGACATCTGCTCATCGGCCCCCGCTACAGATTCAGAGGACCCAGCGTCCAACGCCGCAAGTTCAAGCGCAATCAAGGACAAGTTGCTCGCACTCCCCAACAGCAGTCGCAGCGGTCCACTCGCTCTTCGCAGCAAATAAGGGCGACAACTAGCACTCAAAAGCAAGTGCCGAATGTTACCTGTTTTCATTGCAATGATCATAGACATTATGCTAGTTCAAGCCCCAAGAAGAAAGCCGGGCAGCCGCGCTCCCAATCTCAAGGCCGACCCCGTGGAGCTGGAGGTCAACAGGCTCCAGGGTCAGTTTCGGCCCCAACTGCAAGCGGTAGCCATGGCCAACTGCATCATGTGACCGTGGAGGAAGCGCAGGAGGCACCTGATGTGGTGCTAGGTACGTTCTTGGTGAATTCGGTTCCTACATTGGTCTTATTTGATTCTGGAGCTTCCCATTCCTTTATGTCTAAAAGGTTTTCTAAGGAAAATGAATTAGAAGCCAATCTTTTGTCCATTCCTATGGTTATTAAATCCCCAGGAGCCACCACTAGAACTACAAGTTTTTGTCCTAACATCAGTGTAGAAATAAATGGGGTAGTGTTCTACACCGATTTTATCTTAATAGAAACTTCTGGGCTGGACATAATTCTAGGAATGGATTGGTTAGCTAAACATAGGAGTTGTATTAATTGTGCAAATAAATCCATAACTCTCATAAGTCAGGATGGGATTTGTGTAGAATATTCCTCGAATGCTGAAATTCCTGAATCTCAATCAATCATATGTTCTATATATGCTTTAAGAGTTAGTCAAGTACCCATAGTCAATGAGTATCCTGATGTATTTCCTAATGAATTGCCAGGAATGCCACCGGATCGTGATATGGAATTTGTTATTGATCTGGTGCCTGGAACTGCACTAATATCCAAGCGTCCATATCGAATGCCGCCTAATGAATTGATGGAATTAAAGAAGTAGCTTAAAGATCAGTTAGACAAAGGTTTTATTCGCCCTTGTACTTCACCCTGGGGCAGTCCAGTCTTATTTGTTGAGAAGAAGGATGGTGGTCTACGTATATGCGTAGACTATCATGCATTAAGTGATGTCACTATCAAGAATAAATATGCACTTCCCCGTATAGATGATTTATTCGATCAACTGAATGGTGCTCAAGTATTTTCCAAAATTGATCTCAAACTTGGTTATTATCAATTGAAGATCAGACCATCTGATATTCCAAAGACTGCATTCACTAGTCGTTACGGGTTGTATGAATACACTGTAATGTCATTCGGACTCACAAATGCTCTAGCATGTTTTATGAGTCTGATGAATAAGATCTTTATGGAATATCTGGATAAATTTGTGGTGGTCTTCATTGATGGCATTCTGATTTATTCCAAGAGTGAAGAAGAACATATTCAACATTTGCGAATGGTTCTTAGTAAATTATGAAAACAAGCTTTATGCCAAATTTGAGAAGTACGAATTTTGGCTAAAAGAAGTGGTATTTCTTGGTCATGTCCTATCCAGAGGAGGGGTTGTAGTTGATCCCAGCAAAGTACAAACTGTATTAGCTTGGGAGAGACCGCAATCAGTTCCAAAAATTCAAAGTTTTCTAGGACTGGCTGGATATTATCGCCGGTTTATTGAAAAAAATTTCAAGATTGCAAGACCATTAACTCAACTTTTGAAGAAGGATAAGAAATTTGCTTGGACTCTAGAATGTGAGGAGAGTTTTCAAGAATTGAAAAAGAGGTTAACATCAGCCCCGGTGCTAGTGTTACCTAATATCCATAAAAGCTTTGAAGTATATTGTGATGCTTCACATCTTGGTCTAGGGTGTGTATTAATGCAGAGGGAAAGGTTGTTGCATATGCTTCCCGACAACTTCACCCTCATGAGCGAATTATCCTACACATGATCTGGAGTTAGCCGCTGTTGTTCATGCTTTGAAAATATGGTGGCATTATCTTATTGGAAACCGGACTGAAATCTATACAGATCATAAGAGTCTTAAATATTTCTTTACTCAGCCAGATTTGAATTTAAGGCAGAGGAGATGGCTAGAGCTGATTAAAGATTATGACCTTGGTATTCATTATCATCCAGGAAAAGCCAATGTTGTAGCAGATGCTCTCAGTCGAAAACTTTATTGCACCTAGATTTCTAATCAAGCTGATCTAATGAATGAGTTTCAAAAGCTTAATCAATCTAATGGAAGATGGTTATCTAGCTGCTCTCAATGCGCAACCTACCCTTAAGAGCCAAATCAAAGCCGCGCAACTTAAAGATGAAGCCATTATTAACATTCAAAATCAGCTGAAAGAAGGCAAGGAATCTGAATTCACTATAAACTCAGATGGAATAATATTCCAAGGAACTCGTATTTATGTACTAAATGATCTAGAAATCAAGAAATTAATTCTGTCTGAAGCACATGAGTCACCATTATCCATTCATCCTGGAAGCACAAAATGTACCAAGATCTTAAAAAGGAGTATTGGTGGCCTGGTATGAAAAAGGATATCGTTGAATACGTCGTTAAATGCGATGTGAGCCAACGAGTTAAAGCTGAACATCAACATCTAGCCGGACTTCTTCAACCATTGCAAATTCCAGAATGGAAATGGGACGATATTAGTATGGATTTTATTACTAGTTTACCCAGAACTCAAAAAGGAAATGACTCTATTTGGGTAATTGTTGATCGATTGACAAAAGTAGCTCATTTTATCCCTATCAAAACTACTCATTCTGGGGATAAATTAGCTGAACTCTATATCAACAATATTGTGCATTTGCACGGAGTCCCAAAAAAAATTGTGTCTGACCGTGGTTCATAGTTCACATCTCGTTTTTGGGAAAAATTGCATATATAGTATGTTGGAGACCAAGTTGAATTTCAGTACAGCCTATCATCCTCAAACAGATGGGCAAACTGAAAGGACAAAACAAATTTTAGATGATATATTGAGAGCCTATGTGTTGTCTTACAGCACAAACTAGGAAAAGTGTTTGGCATTTGCGGAGTTCTCATATAATAATAGTTTTCAATCAAGCTGCAAATGTCACCATTTGAAGTTCTTTATGGAAGAAAATGTAGAACACCTTTGTTTTGGTCAGAGACGGGAGAAAGGCAATTCTTTGGTCCAGATCTCATTCAGGAAGCCCAAGAGCATGTAGATTTAATAAGAAATCGACTAAAAGAAGCTCAATCTCGTCAAAAGAGTTATGCCGACAATCGACGACGTGACTTGAGTTTCGAAATCAATGATCATGTTTATCTTAAAGTTTCACCATTTCGTGGTATTCGCCGTTTCCAAATCCGAGGTAAATTGACGCCACGATATATTGGGCCATATTGTATCATTGAGAAGATGGGGGAAAGCATATAAACTGGAATTACCATCTCAGCTATACAGTGTTCATAACGTCTTCCATGTATCACAATTAAGGAAATGTTTTCATCTTCCTTTTGAACTTACCCAGCTAGAAGAAATTGATCTACAACCTGATTTGACTAATCGGGAACATCCAATTAGAATCTTAGAAGAAGCCGAGCGCCACACTCGCAATAAATCCCACAAGATGATCAAAGTTCAATGGAGCAATCATTCTGAAGAAGAAGCAACTTGGGAACGAGAAGATCGACTCAAAGAAGAATTTCCTAAATTTTTCAGGAGTAGTTTCCTTTAGACCCACCAAATCTCGGGGTCGAGATTTTTGTAAGGGGGTAGATCTGTAACAGCTCAAAAATTTGAGAACAGTAAAATATAATATTTAAACTTAGATGTGATTATTTTTAGAATTTTCTTGATGTCCTTGGTTTTATTTGGAGTTTCTTGGATTTTATTTGTGTTTTGTGTTGCAAGAAAAATCAATTAATGAGGAAATAAAGAATGAAAAGGCCAAGAAGCAAGAAGTAAAAAATTGGAAAAATTTCATATGAGATCTTGAGCATTGAAAATAAGCTATTTCATCCACTAAATGAAATTTTGCACATAAGGAAATGAAGAAGTAAAATAAAACAACAACTTTTATGTCCAAATGATGCATTGTCAGAATTTGTGTAAAATATTGGGATAGAAAATGGAGCTGTGAAAATTACCATGGGAACCTCAATGCTATATCTACATCTAGTAAGAATATCATAAATTAATAATTTGGTTTAAGACTTATTCAAATTTAAAAACCAAAAATCTGAAAAAGTGGAAATTGCCATGTTAGAATTTTCATTTAATAATGGAGTGAGTTTTTGAGCTAAAAATTTTACATCGAATCCTTAGATCAAATCCATTTGAAAAAAAAAATTCAAAAATAATAGACTTAATTTTCTCACAAATAAAAATTAAAGTTAGAAACTAGTAATTAAAACAGTCACTATTGTAAGAATATTTATAATTTCTCAGTAACTTGGTTTAACCTCAAAATTTTTCCAGGAGATAAACTCTGTCTAGTGATCTCGGTCAAAAAGTTTCATGATTTTCTACTTCCATTTGATAGCCCAATAAAATCAGAGAGAGAGAGCTTATCCAGCCGGAGCCGTCCTTTTTCCTTATGACCTTCCTCTGACATGTGGGCCGACGTTTTCCACTATTCTGTTCTATTGGCGCGCAACAGTTAGAGCCTTCAGCCGCTGACAGTGGTCCCGGGTCCCACTTGCCAGGCTCGTCTCCCTCACCTCTCTGTTCGGCCGACCAGGAGGCGAAGACTCCCGAATCGCCAAAGTCAGCCGAGCTCAATTCAGTGAACCGCCTCGCCGTCTGGTCCCTTCGCGCGTCAGCCTCATCTCATCTCAGCACGGTCAATCCTAGGGCCTCTCGCACCATACCTCTTCAATTAAACGTCCCCGCCAGCTCGCCGTCCTTTTGCGTCGAGTCGAGCGATCATCGCCGCGCGTCCAAGCTCTACAGACCACCTCGACCGATTATAAAGATCGCCCCAGCATCGCAAGTGTGTCCCTTTTCCCTCTCCTTAGCCATTCACTGAGACAGCCATGATTTCTTCTTCATTTCTTGTTGCTGCTCACCGAGAAACCAGAAAAGGGGGAGAAGCCAGCAACCGAATCGAGCCGAAGGTAAACAATGGAATCGGGTCCACCGCAAGCTTTGTCGTGTAGCCTAGTGCACTAACCAAGCTCCGATTTCATCTCTTTCTGCTCGCAGTTCACCCAGTCCGCCATCTTCATCTCCAACTCCGGCGAACCGTGTGCAGCCATCCTCACTCACTTTTCGTCTCCGCTCTCAGGTGAAATGAAGTCTCCTTGCTTCACTATTGCTCACCGATCGAGTGCTTGTCAGAGCCATTGGATCACCAGCGACAAGATTTCACCGAAAGCCGTGGTGGCCGCCGCATGCGCTCGACGGCGACCATGTTCCCAGCCACCCCAGTCCGAATCGGTACCACCAATCAACGCGCCGTGGCCCACTGGTGGTCACGGAGCTACCCATTCCACCGCTCCGGTGATGGTTCGTCGGTGGCGAGCTCGGAACCGAAGCTTCCCTATTTCGCCGATATTGGCGGTCCCGCGTGTCAATCGCGTGTGTCGCATATGCCGTGACGTATGGTCCCTTGCTTGAGAGGGAGAGGTCCAGAAATGGAAAGCGTTTTCTCCAGTTGAAAAGCGTACTTTCCGTTTTTGGTAAAAACTTGAATTTCAGTGTATTTTCAAACCCGAGCTTATTCAAACTTAAATAACCTTTGAACTAACAGTCCAAATGGAGTGGAATAAATTTCTAAATTCATCTAAAATCCAGTAGATTCAGAATATGCAAAAATATTTTGAAAAGAGTCATTGTGAAAATTTTAGTAAATAAAATACATAAGAATAGCTTAATGCAATAAGAAAATTTATTATTCAACTTTAGGTAAAATAAAGAAAACTTAATTTTTATGAAAACCCTATCCTGTGAGAAGCCCAAATATGCACAATGCTTATATTCAAGTTAATCATTTCATTTGTTTAATAAGACTTCAAGCAAATGCAATGCACATATAATCTAAAGTGCTTGTGTGATTAGCAAAAATTGGAACATTTCATGTTAAGGAGTAATAAAATGTAGAATTAACCAAGTCCAATAAAGGCATAAGGATTAGCAGAAGATGTGAAGTTGAGTATGCATGTCTTTGCATATATAATCATGTGCTTGCTATTATATATCTGAATGTTCATATATGTGCTCTAACATGAGAATTTGCTGTTAATAACTAGAATGTTATGAAAATATTGCTTTAAATCTGAATCCAACAAAAAGGGTAAGAATCTGTTTAGACCTGAATTGATTACATTATTATCATCTTAACCAATATTTGCATCTTGAATTCGAAAATATAAATAAAAGAATTCATAATTTTTGCATCTTGAAATCGTAAAATAAAGATAATGAATTCATAAAAGCAACTCTGTTCTTTGTGTTGAATTTTATTTATTCCTGCTATCAATTTTCTTTTTGCCCTTTTTATTTGCTGATTTCTATTTTTGCCTTGTCTTACGACGTATAGACACTGACATACCAGACGAGGAGGACGACCTTGCAACTAATCCTAGAGTTTGAGTCAGACAGTGCAGAGTAAGGCAAGCACCTCCTTGATCATGTTGAACCCAGTACTTAACCTATAATATGTTGTTTTTGCAACTGTATTATGCATGCGAGTAATTCTCCGTAAAAACTGCTATGTTGGGTAGAACAAGTAGTTATCCCCGTGTAATATGGATTTCCTTTAATCTGTATGACAATGTGAACCTTGTAACCTTAAGTATGGTTTAGACATAAATTAATGTCACTGTGGGTATAAACGATAGATATCATATCTGCTTAGCCATGCTCAACGTTAAAGTGGTTCATTTTCAACTTGTTTATTTAAACAACTGCCATTTGGAAAAGGGTGCTGGTAGTTTACTAAAAATCCAAAATAAAACTATGGTTTTGACGTGGGCGATTATTGGCAATAGCCGGAGGTGCAAAAAGGAACTGCACGTAGTGTAGGGTGGAGTGTCGCCCATGTCACATTAAGGACCGAGCAATGGGACGCTATTGATCCAAGATTTTCGTGCAACCACGAGGGCTAGTATGGGACAATCTTAGCCTATTAAGTTGTTTAGACATGGCTTTGCTCATTGGTAGGTGGGAGCTTGAAGAGGCACTCCGTTCTGGATTGCTTGTTAGGGGCTTCCACACAATTCGTGTGGGTAAATGCATAACCGGTGCAACGGTGTACGCCCTGCCGTGTTCAGAAACGTTGTGTTGGATGTGATGAAAGTGGATCCATGACTTGGGTGTGTGTTTCTGTCTCTACGGCGGGGGTTAACGTCCCAGGCTGGATCGAAGTCATGTCTAAATAATGTAACGGCTATGTATGATTACCCTACCGGCACACCTAAGGAAGTGTATCGTATAGCCTAGCAAAAAGGTGAATCATTCCTTGTGGGTAAAGTTGTACACCTCTGCAGAGTATAAAATCTAATCGATTAGCCGCACCCGCGGTCATGGGCACTTGGTGAAGTCATTCCAATGTTAGATTTTGGTATTTTCTGAAAACTTGGGTTTCAGTTTGAAACTGATTTTGGTAACCTGGTTTTATGTCCAAAGGAATCGACATATATGGCTATTCAGTCGGGTAGACTGGTTGTGGAATTGTATTTACTTTCATGTAAATTTACATTGTTCCTTAGCGATTTTACAAATTTGAATTGCAATCTAATATTAGGTTATGATTTACTTTCTTGAGCAACTGCAAAAATAACTTAGAGCCTGTCATTGATTAAGCCTGCATGATTATTTAATTGCATTTGTAAACCACTATCAAGTCTTGCTGAGTACCAATGTACTCAAACTTGCTATCTACACCGTCTCAGAGGATGAAGATTCAGTCTTGCCAGATGACGTGTACTTTCATGCATGTCGAGGGGATTTTGATGACAATTTCTTCTAGGAGTTATCCCAATCTGATGCCTGCAGGTTTGGGCAATCCACCTGGGTTTTGGTTCTTCCAGCTGTCGTTTTGTTGCTACTCTGTTATTATTCTAAGTGTTGTAATATACTATGTATAATTAATGTTGTCAAGTTTATAAATATCATGTTTGGTTATGATATCGATGTTGTAAACATGTGTGTGCTAGCTACTGATCTAGGGACTAGTACTGTATACACATGGAGGTTCCTGTTCCTCGGAACGGGGTCTCACACCTCCTTTTCCGCCTCTAGGGCCTCCCGCCACGAGGGCCCTGAGGTGAGCTTAGTCCTCTTCGCTTCTACATCCTCGGCCTCTTTCTCCAGCGCATAGACGGCCTTAGTTGCTACCTCAGCATGAGCACGGGCTTTGGAGACATATTCTCATCGAGGGAGGCAATAGCCTCATCGTCACCAGAGATGAATAGGGAGTAGTTGTGGGTGATGTAGAGCATGAGGTTATTTGAGGTGGCGGCAGAGGGGGAAGAGGATGCATCAAGGTTGTTAGAGACACGGGGCGAGGAAGGTGAGCCAGTATAGGATGGAGAGGAGGGGCGGCCAGGAGTGCGGGGTGCCGGGACCTTGAGGGCGGAGCGGGTGAGCTTGCAGGGGTAGCCGAGGAGAGAGAAGAAGGAGGAGGTCATCCTCGAAGGCATCTTGGTGGGGAAAGTTGAGGCGGTGGAGGAGGTGGCGGAAGGTGGCTTGGATGTCGCGATCGGCGGGGAGAGGCAGGCGAAGATTGATGTTGGAGGCAGGTAGGCGTTAACGGCGAGGAGGGAGGCAGCCTGGGAAGATTGGTCGGAGAGGTTAACGATGGGGGTGGCAAAGGAGGGGGCTGTGCCGATGGAGGAAGGGCGGCTGCTGCAGAGGCTGGCGGCGTCAGAGTTGCGGCGGGAGAAGGCGAGGTCGAGGTTGCGCGGGTGGAGGACGTGTGGGTCCAGCAACAAGGTGCGCTCGACCGCAGAGGAGGGCGCTAGGGAGGACTTGGGGAGGCGACGGCCGCTGCTCCCCACTACACCACCGACGCGCCACATTTTGAGCGTCGGAGTTGGGGTTTGGGGATTTGGAAAGTGGTGCTTTTGGTTTTGGTTTTGGGAGGTGTGGTGCGGGTTTTGAAATGGTAGCGGTGGAAGGGAAAGCATCGAAGGACTCGTTTGGCGAGATGGGCGCTTCGAGTTTCGATGGTGCGGATTGCTTGTGGAAAAGATGCTTGGACTGGGCCTTTACGTGGTCTCTGCACCAGGCTGGGTCGGCTGGCCCTATTGTATGAAGCCTTAGACCATATACTCTTCATGGATAAATGCCATTTTGTATGCTTGGCTTATAAAACTAATTCATCGATATGACCAACACAGATGCCACAAAAAATACAATAACAAATATGAAACCTAACCCACAATCAACATAATGCCTCACAATTTCTCAGGAATAGGACACTAAAAAATAATAACCCTAAGCTGGAACCTCATTAAGGGCAAATCTAGAGATGCCAATTTTACCCGATTACCCATGTACGTGCGGGTAGAAACCCTAATAGAGGTGGATATGTTCCTCTTTTATTACCCACGAGCATATTTATGGGGTCAAACTTTACCTGACGGGCAAACGGGTACTGGTATAGGGAGCTCCACCCGTACCCATTCCGCCCAATTACCCACCACCTTCTACTAACATATATATGGTCTAAATCAGCGCCCAGTCGGCCTCCTGATCCCTAATTTATGGTATATCATGTTAGTAATTATTGAACTTGAGCATCTATGTGTTATTTTATTTGCATGTGTTATTTTAATTCTTATTCTCATGTACGTTTGGAATTGTTAATAATTGATCATTATTCTTCAATCAACAAAATGTAGATAATTCCTATAATTTTATCAAAGGATTGTATTAGTACTATAGCTCATTAGCTCCTAATGCCATTTGGTTGAAAGGATTGTTAATGGTGATGGGTAAACGGGTATATCTGCGGGTATTGGGTACCCGCGGACGACAGGTATGTGTGAGATTTTTCGCCCACAACCCTTCGTTGGTATATCCGTAAGAGAGATTTTAGCTAGCAGATACGGGTATGGGTGAGCATTACTCATGCCCGCTACACCCGATTATCATCCCTATGCAAATCAACCCCTCCCTACCCCCACCCCCACCACTACCATAAAAAAAGGCCAAATCTCTATATTGCATATTTTCACATCACCCTTTTAGCAACGGAGCACGAGAAGTCGCTCCTGATACTCAGCTGTAACTGCATTTCATCAGTTGCCTTCAGTTGTATAGGCAGTTCAAGGCAAACCTTTCGAAACAACCCAAGAACTACTTGTGTTTCTCTTTATTCAAACAATGAACAATACATAATCAGATCCTTCCCTCTCAATGTTAATATCAATACTTATTTATTTATTAATTAATTACATACTAGTATAAAGGAAGGAATAAATTACATCCTGCTCAGAACTGTATAAATTTCACATTCTGAGAGGGCAAATAGCATGGCCTATGTACTCTAGGAGAGCAAGAATACTAGTGAACAACTTACAATCCTTCCCATGCATGCATGGTTTGTCTAATTCGGACGGCACATATATACATACAACCAATCGATCGATCGATGCGTGGTACCAAAATAATAGTTGGCTGTTACAAATTTTAAAACACAATGAAAGAATCAGCCATGTCGTACTTCATCTTCTCCAAGTTGGGTGAGATGGCGAACTTGATCATCGGTGGCGGCCCGCAGGCGAGCGCGAGTGTCTCGTCGCCGCCCTCAGGCACGTGCTCCCGCAGGATGTCCTCCGTCACGAACCCGACACTGTACTTCCACCCTTCCTCCGGCCGTTTCACCTGGTCGACGACGTACCACACCTTCAGTCTGTCCGGGTACTCGGCCGCCCACCGGTCGAGCTCGTCACGCAGGAGGATGTCGTCCTCCGTCCGGTTCGCATACACGAGGTGCAGCTCCGTCTCGTCCTCTGGTTGGTCGCGCAGCACCGCCTGGATCACCTGGTACATCGGTGTTATCCCGCTCCCGCCGGCGATCATCGCCAGTCGCTGCGCGTGCCGGTGCTTACCGTTGATCATGAAGTTGCCGCGGCCGGTGTACTCAACGTGCCCGAGAGGTCCCTTGACGTCGATGTAGGAGCCTATCGGGAGCGATTCCAGGTATTGGGTCATGAGCCCACCGTTGGGGAACTTGGGGTGCTCGTTCTTGAAGTACACCTTGACGAGGAGCTCGAACTGGCCGATCTCGTCGACCATGCTCGTCGGCGTGTACGCCCGCATGCATAACTTCCCGTCGATGTTGGCGCACACGAAGATATGCTTGCCGATAGGGAGGCCGAGCACCTGGTCGGAGGACGGCAACGCTAAGCGGAACAGGCGAACGTCGCGGGAGAGCTCCTTCTTATCGACAAGGCGGCAGGGGACTTTCTCGCGCGGGCTGGAGAGCGCGATGGGGGCGAGAGCCTTGGTGGCCTCGCGGATGGGAGCGAGGTTAGAGAGGTTAGACGCGCCATGGACAGAGTTGTCGGAGTTGTATCCGGTGCCGGTGGTAATGAGCTTGCCGATGCGGTAGGTGTCGAGGAGGGCCTTGGCCTTGTCGGAGTGGATAGCGTCGAACTCCTCGGTGCAGTCGGTGCCGGCGTTGATGAGGATGCTGTCGGCGCCACCCGGGTGGTCCTTGAGGAACGCGGTGGAGTCGTAGACGTGGCCGTGGATGACGATCCACGCCGAGTCCTGCGACGCGTGCTTGCGCACCTCAGACATTGTGAACTGCTTGCCGTCGGTGGTGTTCATGAAGGGTGTGGATGTGCTCCTCTTGAGCCCCGGCGCGGCGGCCTCCGCTGTCTCCAAATGCCTCTGCCTCGCCATCCACCCGCCTGACTGATTGCCTGGCTGCGTCGGGTGCTCAAACACTAGCCCGATCTCCCCCTTGTGCGGCCGGCACACGTTCACCTTCACCTTAAACCAGCAGTTGTTCATCATCCCCTGCCAAAACCAACCAAAACCATCAGAATTCAAAACCCCTTACGTAAGTTCGCAAATGATGAGTACACAACGCCATGGTTGTATACGGGGATCAGACATACTAGCTAGGTGCGTACCATGAGGTTCCAGATGAGATTCTCGGGCTGGGTGTTGAGCGACTGGTCCCAGGCGCGGACGGCGACCTCCTTGGCGCCGAGGAGGTCAAGAACCTCAACCTCGACAGACCAGAAGCACCAGCACCAGTACCTACCGTACTTGTTGGGCTTCTCCGGATGGTCGAGCGTGCACACCAACCATGTCTCGCCGCCGTCCAGAGTTACCTCCACTCTCGTCACCTTCTTGCCACCGCCTACCAAAAACACAAGAAAAACACTCGTCAGCCTCATGGCTCGGCTTACTGCCCACCAGTACTATTTACCATGTAAAAAGAAGTCATTGTTAGCCATGGGCAGAACCAGCTGCGGTGCCAGGTATACACCGGCACCACCAAATTTTTGAAAATTTTAGATATACCCTTGCTAATAGATATTACAATGCAATTGGACTTCGATATATTTAATAATACTTAAAGAAACTTAGATAATAATTATATTGCATGGCTCAAGGTTGCTAACTTTTTTCTCAACTTAGCTACCAACCATATAGCACCGTACAATTTATAGATAAAATAATCTGTCTTTTACCACTTGTACAAAGCTTTCCGGCTTGTAAATTAAAAAAAAACCGAGTCTTTGAATCTCCATTCATTTGTGTTATTGTGACCATCACTCTTAGTGCGTTGAATCAAGACCAATATTAGGTATTTTATATGAAAATCCATACTATACGACCAATGATACTTGCGTACTAGCATCAGTATAGTAAAAAATGGTTTGCGGTTTTCTTTGTTAGAATAATAGGATACTGTTAAACAATTATATATTTATAACAATTTATTTTCCAATGTTACGATTTGTTATCACTTCCGAAAATATGTGTTAAAACATTTTGGCTTCATGTAAACTTTTGCATAATATATAAATAGTCATACCAAGATTAAAAAATAATAAAGTATTATCAGTGATTACTATTCTTAACTGTTTTCAATAACTGATAGTTGTTATTTGGATAATACTATATTTCTAAGTGCCAATAATACACTTTTAATTTAAATTTTCTAGTTTCGGGTTCATGCATGCAGGGGACATAGAATGTGCATGTACGTTGTTCGGATTCGACACGTTTCTGTCGACACCAGAATATTCAGTGTCACGTTGCTGGATTCCAATTGCCTCCGGCCCAGCGCCAACTTGTTAATCTTGTTAATCATTGGCTCCCAACGTCGCCGGAGGATGACGACGTCAGACGGCATGATTCGGATGAATCATGGTTTGTTTAGTCGATGTTGCTTTAATGTTTGCCCAATGAGATTGAAGATTGTAGGGCTGTTTGGTTCATACGGTAAAATTGCTAGAGTTTATCATAATTTTTTTGTCAAATCCGTCTAAAGTTAGGTCAACAAAATCTAGGTCACACATTGGCTAGCAAAAAAAGAGTCTAGCCATACTTTTTGAGTCACACCAGCCTCTGACTATTCCAAAGGCAGCGATTTGGTAGCACACTAGCACTCCACCAAGCAGCTTTTGGGTGCCACGAAGTGCTAACTTTCCAGTTGCGTATGCTTAAAGTGCATCAAATGGCACATAATAAACTGCACATGGTATCACGCACCCGGTTTCCGAGCTGCTACCATGGCGCTAATATGGTCAATGCTAGCAGTCAAAAAAATATATGGTCAATACTAGAGAAATATAATTCTAAACGGCTGCTACTATCAGGTACATCTTGCTAGAGCTTCAGGGGAGATTAATGATTAGGAGCTTCAGGGGCTATCTATGTATCATTTGATTGGTTTTTCTTTAAAAACAGTCATTTTTGGGCCGTAGGATTTGAATCCAACGGTTCACCTCCCTCCCCTATCTATATGTAAGGGCTCCCGGATTGGATGAAGACCATGCCTCTCGACTCGAGTCTCCATTGATGCCGCCTATTGCCACTCCTGATTGCGCGCGCACACACACCCTCCTTCTCATCGTCGCCACTCCCGATGCTAGCATAGGCCACACGCATGTCGCCTCCTGCATGGCCGTCGACACCAGGGGCACTGCCTGTCTCCTCTACCACCACAGAGCCTCTACCATTGTCCTTAACCTTCTTCCTTGTCTCCGGTGGCTCGTTGCCATTTGCCAACAGATCCGCAACCCTGACCAACTTAGGCTGCCCCAACTTAACTCACCGCAAAATATGTTTTTTAGACTAACGTAACAGTATACATTGGTCAGGCTAAATACACGCAAAATGGAAGTCTGAAGTTGCCGCCACCGCCATTGCCAAAGATTAAAAAGAACATCAGCAAGTTTCCCTTTTCATACTACCGCTAGCTCCAAGTAATTTAAGTCACAGCCGAAGGTAAGGCAAGTCAAAAGCTCTAGGAGCTAGGACTCACCGGAGTAGGCGTATCCCTTCATGGTGTAGGCGCGCTGCGTCGTGATGGCGTTGATGGGCAGGATCTCGTCGTGCCCCGGCGTCGTGATCACCGAGTTTATGTTCAGCTCGTTGATGATGTACTCCGGCTTGTACCACCACGCTGAGCATTTGCACAACCCAAAGATTTGCTAGTTTCAGTCATTCCATTTCTCGAGAATTAAAGACGTAAGAAGTCGGTGTAAGATTGTTCTCCGTTAATTTACCTTCTGCGTTGGCGAGCTCGGCGTCAACGTGGGACGGCAGGACGCGGTTGTCCCGGTAATGGTAGTAGTTGTCGGACTCGGCGGTGGTGACGATTATGCGCTTGACCCACTTGACCATGCGGCCGCCGATGCAACCTGGGATGATGACGCGCACGGGGAAGCCGTGGTCGGGCAGGAGCGGCTCGCCATTCTGCATGTACGCGAGCATGATGTCCCGTGACGGGTCCAATGCCCACTCGCGCGTGATGCTGGTGCCGTACTTAGAGCCCCCGCCGCCGGGGAGGTCCTCGGCGCCCTCGAAGCACACGTTGAGCGCGCCGCCCTTGCGGGGCATGATGCCGCACCGGCGCAGCACGTCGCGGAGGCGCGCGCCGCGCCACACCGACGTGGACACGCCGGCGGGGCCCCAGTTGAATCCCACCGTCTTCTGCACCATGTTCTGCTCCTTGCGCCGGTTGCCGGCGCAGACGAGCGTGACGGGGACCTCTACGGCTGGGAAGTCGTTGACCAGCTTGTCCATGGTGAGCCGGGTGGGCCGCTTGACGAGGCCCGTCACCTCGACGGTCCACGTCAACCAGTCCCCCCGCGGCACGGGGCCGTGGTTGCGCACGTAGTGCAGCGGCGCCGGGGTGATGAACCCGTGGTGCATGAGCCGCGCCAGCGCCGGCTCGCAGTTGAACGGGTGCTTCCCCGTGAGCCGGATGAGCGACGGGTTGCGCTCGACCCACGCGTCCGCGGTGCCCTCGTCGCGCGGGTCGCGCACCGCCGGCTCCACTTCTAGCTGCAGGTGCGAGCCGTACAGCTCGCGCCAATCCTCCTGCTCATCGTCCTCGTCGTCCGACGCGTCCCCGTCGGCACGTGCCTTCCGCGGTGGCGACATAAGGGGAGGGAAGCCGCACCCGCGCACGGGCGAGTCGGCGCGGCGCGGGATGCCGTTTGCGGGAGGGTACCCCTTGGCGCCGTTCGCGGTGATGCGCACAGGCGCGGAGCCCGGCTCGAGGCGGCCGAACTGCCGTGGCTCAACAGAGGCGCCCATGCCGCGGGACAGGTGCTCGGTTCTAGCTAGCGCTTTGCTTGCCGGTGATGAGGAGCCAGTATAGAATGAAGTAGTGGCCTGGTCCTGGAAGAGGCGCGGAATTTGTGCCAAGAGAAGCAGCGTCAGTAGGGTATATATACACGCGCGCAAACGAGATCCCGCATGACGTGGCTCTTCACAAGCCAGCATGGCTCCCCAGTTTTCCTCCACGCAACAGCGCAGAACTGTAGTTTTGGCGCTACGCTTGGAATTTTGATTTGCGCTCTCCTACGTAGGGGTGGCAATGGGGACCCGTTCCCCGATCCCCGACGGGGAATACTTCTATTAGGGGACGGGTATGGGAAGAAATCGTCCTCATGAGGATAAAAAGGGAAATTATTCGTTGGGGATGGTGGGGGGACGGGACGGGAAATTTTTTCTCATGGGATCCGGTTGGGGATCCAAATTTAGTTTAGTTCAATTTAGTTATTAGATTGCAAACATATTCTCTAACCCATCATATTCATATTTTCATAAATGGGACAACATAATCTTCAATGAATACATGCATTCTTTTTTTTCTTGTCTGTTGATATAATTTTAGAGTTAAAATGGCTATAAGAGCTCTTCTCTTGTGTGAAATTTTCATGGGGATGGGTCCCCGACGGGGCCCCGATACCCGAATGGGGATGGGGACGGGGGGATTTTCTTCCCCGAGACGGGGAACAGGGATAGGGACGGGGAAAATTTTGGATCGCGGGGACGAGGACGGAGAGGCACTCCCCGGCGGGGAATGGCCCCGTTGCCATCCCTACTCCAACGCCACAAATTTTGCTGATTTTTGTTCTCTGAAACCCGCAACTCTTGCTGATTTAATACAACACTTGCGCGGTTTTTATTTTCTCTCCCGAAAAATATTGCATTTCAGGCAATTCAACAACGGTGTACAGTGTATGTCTCTGTTCACAGTTGTATTCCAGTTGATCAAACGTCATATTACTCCTTACATATATTCCAGCTGTTTAAACTTCAAACCCAAACAATATTGTCCACAGATCATACTACTTGGTTAGATCTTATATGTCGGCTGTAGTGTTAGTACTGACTTTAGTTAATGCGGTAACCGACTCCATTTTGGGATATGCTCCCTAGTTATTATACATCATCTGCGCCAGTCGCATACTACTACTGTCTGGAAAAAAATTCCGTGGAGGAGGTATATAAAATTAACTATGTGCATCCCCACTTCGATAGATGTCACGTGTTCATCTTACCAATCTCAACCATTCATTTAATTTCTCATTCCTCCCATTAATAACACCCTTGATTTTCACTCCTCTAATTAATAACACTGTTGGTGAGGATGCACATGATTAAATTTGCATACCTCCTCCACGAATTTATTTCCGTGAGCACCGAGCGTTAAGGCCCTGTTTGGAAGCAATGTATTTTCATAGTTTCTAGGCAATACCATGGTTTCTAAAAATACCATGGTATTTTATACCATAAAGTGTTTGATTATCATGCCAAAAACTCTATATTAAAAACTCCACTCCAACCCAAAGTTTTCATGATTTTAGCTAGCTTCTTGCCTATTTTCACTTAAATACCATAGTTTGTGATGTTGTATCCAAACAGGTTGGTAGTTCTAAGAAATACCATGGTTTCAAAGAGGTATGATAAAATCATAGTATTCATGATAAAATAATTACAAACTATAATTTTAAAAAACTATGCTTCCAAACAGAGTCTAAACTTAAAGTGTTCAAACATAGATGGATAGAGAGCTTGACGACTCCTGTTATCTCGGTCCTCCCGGATACCATGTTTACTAGGTAAGATTAGCGCTACTGCTGCTGTAATTTTCACGTCGTGTTGTATATGTTTGAGAAAAAGAAAATACTGTGACAAAAAATATAAAGACCAGAAGCACCAGCACCAGTACCTGCCGTACTTGTTGGGCTTCTCCGGATGTTCGAGCGCGCACACCAACCATGTCTCGCCGCCGTCCAGAGTCACCTCCACTCTCGTCACCTTCTTGCCACCGCCTACCAAAAACACAACAAAAACACTCGTCAGCCTCATGGCCCGGCTTACTGCCCACCCATACTATTTACCATGTAAAAAGAAGTTACTGTTAGCCGTGGGCAGAATCAGCTGCGGTGCCGGGTATGCACCGGCACCACCAAATTTTTGAAAATTTTAGATATACCCTTGCTAATAGATATTACAACACAATTGGACTTTGATGTATTTAATAATACTTAAAGAACTTAGATAATAATTATATTGCATGGCACAAGGTTGCTAACTTTTTTCTTAACTTAGCTGCCAACCATATAGCACCGTACAATTTATAGATAAAATGCTTTGTCTTTTACCACTTATACAAAGTTTTCCGGCTTGTAAATTAAAAAAAAAGCTGAGTCTTTGAATCACCATTCATTTGTGTTATTGTGACCATCACTCTTAGTGCGTTGAATCAAGACCAATATTAGGTATTTTATATGAAAATCCATACTATATGACCATCGATACTTGCGTACTAAGCATCAGTATAGTAAAAAATGGTTTGCGGTTTTCTGTGTTAGAATAATAGGATACTATTAAACAATTATATATTTATAACAATTTATTTTCCAATGTTACGATTTGCTATCACTTCCGAAAATATGTGTTAAAACATTTTGGCTTCATGTAAACTTTTGCATAATATATAAACAGTCATACCAAGATTAAAAATAATAAAGTATTATCAGTGATTACTATTCTTAACTGTTTTCAATAACTGATAGTTGTTATTTGGATAATACTATATTTCTAAGTGCCAATAATACACTTTTAATTTAAATTTTCTAGTTTCGGGTTCATGCATGCAGGGACATAGAATGTGCATGTACGTTGTTCGGATTCGACACGTTTCTGTCGACACCAGAATATTCAGTGTCACGTTGCTGGATTCCAATTGCCTCCGGCCCAGCGCCAACTTGTTAATCTTGTTAATCATTGGCTCCCAACGTCGCCGGAGGATGACGACGTCAGACGGCATGATTCGGATGAATCATGGTTTGTTTAGTCGATGTTGCTTTAATGTTTGCCCAATGAGATTGAAGATTGTAGGGCTGTTTGGTTCATACGGTAAAATTGCTAGAGTTTATCATAATTTTTTTGTCAAATCCGTCTAAAGTTAGGTCAACAAAATCTAGGTCACACATTGGCTAGCAAAAAAAAGAGTCTAGCCATACTTTTTGAGTCACTAGTGAAACATGCCCGTAACTCTTTAAAGGTAGAATTTGGTATCACACCAGCCTCTGACTATTCCAAAGGCAGCGATTTGGTAGCACACTAGCACTCCACCAAGCAGCTTTTGGGTGCCACGAAGTGCTAACTTTCCAGTTGCGTATGCTTAAAGTGCATCAAATGGCACATAATAAACTGCACATGGTATCACGCACCCGGTTTCCGAGCTGCTACCATGGCGCTAATATGGTCAATGCTAGCAGTCAAAAAATATATGGTCAATACTAGAGAAATATAATTCTAAACGGCTGCTACTATCAGGTACATCTTGCTAGAGCTTCAGGGAGATTAATGATTAGGAGCTTCAGGGCTATCTATGTATCATTTGATTGGTTTTCTTTAAAACAGTCATTTTTGGGCCGTAGGATTTGAATCCAACGGTTCACCTCCCTCCCTATCTATATGTAAGGGCTCCCGGATTGGATGAAGACCATGCCTCTCGACTCGAGTCTCCATTGATGCCGCCTATTGCCACTCCTGATTGCGCGCGCACACACCCTCCTTCTCATCGTCGCCACTCCCGATGCTAGCATAGGCCACACGCATGTCGCCTCCTGCATGGCCGTCGACACCAGGGCACTGCCTGTCTCCTCTACCACCACAGAGCCTCTACCATTGTCCTTAACCTTCTTCCTTGTCTCCGGTGGCTCGTTGCCATTTGCCAACAGATCCGCAACCCTGACCAACTTAGGCTGCCCCAACTTAACTCACCGCAAAATATGTTTTTTAGACTAACGTAACAGTATACATTGGTCAGGCTAAATACACGCAAAATGGAAGTCTGAAGTTGCCGCCACCGCCATTGCCAAAGATTAAAAGAACATCAGCAAGTTTCCTTTTCATACTACCGCTAGCTCCAAGTAATTTAAGTCACAGCCGAAGGTAAGGCAAGTCAAAAGCTCTAGGAGCTAGGACTCACCGGAGTAGGCGTATCCCTTCATGGTGTAGGCGCGCTGCGTCGTGATGGCGTTGATGGGCAGGATCTCGTCGTGCCCCGGCGTCGTGATCACCGAGTTTATGTTCAGCTCGTTGATGATGTACTCCGGCTTGTACCACCACGCTGAGCATTTGCACAACCCAAAGATTTGCTAGTTTCAGTCATTCCATTTCTCGAGAATTAAAGACGTAAGAAGTCGGTGTAAGATTGTTCTCCGTTAATTTACCTTCTGCGTTGGCGAGCTCGGCGTCAACGTGGGACGGCAGGACGCGGTTGTCCCGGTAATGGTAGTAGTTGTCGGACTCGGCGGTGGTGACGATTATGCGCTTGACCCACTTGACCATGCGGCCGCCGATGCAACCTGGGATGATGACGCGCACGGGGAAGCCGTGGTCGGGCAGGAGCGGCTCGCCATTCTGCATGTACGCGAGCATGATGTCCCGTGACGGGTCCAATGCCCACTCGCGCGTGATGCTGGTGCCGTACTTAGAGCCCCCGCCGCCGGGGAGGTCCTCGGCGCCCTCGAAGCACACGTTGAGCGCGCCGCCCTTGCGGGGCATGATGCCGCACCGGCGCAGCACGTCGCGGAGGCGCGCGCCGCGCCACACCGACGTGGACACGCCGGCGGGGCCCCAGTTGAATCCCACCGTCTTCTGCACCATGTTCTGCTCCTTGCGCCGGTTGCCGGCGCAGACGAGCGTGACGGGGACCTCTACGGCTGGGAAGTCGTTGACCAGCTTGTCCATGGTGAGCCGGGTGGGCCGCTTGACGAGGCCCGTCACCTCGACGGTCCACGTCAACCAGTCCCCCCGCGGCACGGGGCCGTGGTTGCGCACGTAGTGCAGCGGCGCCGGGGTGATGAACCCGTGGTGCATGAGCCGCGCCAGCTCGGCTCGCAGTTGAACGGGTGCTTCCCCGTGAGCCGGATGAGCGACGGGTTGCGCTCGACCCACGCGTCCGCGGTGCCCTCGTCGCGCGGGTCGCGCACCGCCGGCTCCACTTCTAGCTGCAGGTGCGAGCCGTACAGCTCGCGCCAATCCTCCTGCTCATCGTCCTCGTCGTCCGACGCGTCCCCGTCGGCACGTGCCTTCCGCAGTGGCGACATAAGGGAGGGAAGCCGCACCCGCGCACGGGCGAGTCGGCGCGGCGCGGGATGCCGTTTGCGGAGGGTACCCTTGGCGCCGTTCGCGGTGATGCGCACAGGCGCGGAGCCCGGCTCGAGGCGGCCGAACTGCCGTGGCTCAACAGAGGCGCCCATGCCGCGGGACAGGTGCTCGGTTCTAGCTAGCGCTTTGCTTGCCGGTGATGAGGAGCCAGTATAGAATGAAGTAGTGGCCTGGTCCTGGAAGAGGCGCGGAATTTGTGCCAAGAGAAGCAGCGTCAGTAGGGTATATATACACGCGCGCAAACGAGATCCCGCATGACGTGGCTCTTCACAAGCCAGCATGGCTCCCCAGTTTTCCTCCACGCAACAGCGCAGAACTGTAGTTTGGCGCTACGCTTGGAATTTTGATTTGCGCTCTCCAACGTAGGGGTGGCAATGGGGACCCGTTCGATCCCCGATCGAATTCTTCTGATGAAGGGCGGGTATGGGAAGAAATCGTCGCCAGCGGGGATGAAGCGAAAAATTATTCGTTGGGGATGGTGGGAGACGGGACGAAATTTTTTTCATGAGGGACCGTTGAGGATCAAATTTAGTTTAGTTCAATTTAGTTATTAGATTGCAAACATATTCTCTAACCCATCATATTCATATTTTCATAAATGGGACAACATAATCTTCAATGAATACATGCATTCTTTTTTTTCTTGTCTGTTGATATAATTTTAGAGTTAAAATGGCTATAAGAGCTCTTCTCTTGTGTGAAATTTTCATGGGGATGGGTCCCCGACGGGGCCCCGATACCCGAATGGGGATGGGGACGGGGGATTTTCTTCCCCGAGACGGGGAACAGGGATAGGGACGGGAAAATTTTGGATCGCGGGGACGGGACGGGGAGGCACTCCCCGGCCGGGAATGGCCCCGTTGCCATCCCTACTCCAACGCCACAAATTTTGCTGATTTTTGTTCTCTGAAACCCGCAACTCTTGCTGATTTAATACAACACTTGCGCGGTTTTTATTTACTCTCCCGAAAAATATTGCATTTCAGGCAATTCAACAACGGTGTACAGTGTATGTCTCTGTTCACAGTTGTATTCCAGTTGATCAAACGTCATGTTACTCCTTACATATATTCCAGCTGTTTAAACTTCAAACCCAAACAATATTGTCCACAGATCATACTACTTGGTTAGATCTTATATGTCGGCTGTAGTGTTAGTACTGACTTTAGTTAATGCGGTAACCGACTCCATTTTGGGATATGCTCCCTAGTATTATACATCATCTGCGCCAGTCGCATACTACTACTGTCTGGAAAAAAATTCCGTGGAAGAGGTATGTAAATTTAACTATGTACATCCCTACTCCGATAGATACCACGTGTTCATCTTGCCAATCTCAACTATTCATTTAATTTCTCATTCCTCCCATTAATAACACCCTTGATTTTCACTCCTCTAATTAATAACACTGTTGGTGAGGATGTACATGATTAAATTTGCATACCTTCTCCACAGAATTTATTTCCGTGAGCACCGACGTTAAAGCCCTGTTTGGAAGCAATGTATTTTCATAGTTTCTATGCAATACCATGGTTTCTAAAAATATCATAGTATTTTATACCATAAAGTGTTTGGTTACCATGCCAAAAACTCTGTATTAAAAACTATGGTTTGGTAGATACCATGGTATTTTTGGAGTATTTGAAACTCCACTTCAACCCAAAGTTTTCATGGTTTTAGCTAGCTTCTTGCCTATTTTCACTCAAATACCATAGTTTGTGATGTTGCATCCAAACAGTTGGTAGTTCTAAGGAATACCATAGTTTCAAAGAGATTTGGTAAAATTATAGTATTCATAACAAAACAATTATAAACTATAATTTTAAAAAACTATGCTTTTAAATAGGGTCTAAACTTAAGAGTTCAAACATAGATGAATAGAGAGCTTTACGACTCCTGTTATCTCGGTCCTCTCGGAGACCATGTTTACTAGGTAGATAAGCGCGCTACGCTGCGCCGGTTGAATTTCGATAGCATGCGCTCGGGAAAAAAATAATTTTTTATTTTCGCAAAACCACCCACCGGTCAAAAATAGTCTAGAGAAAAAAGGGCAAAAAATTATTAGAGATGACAACCTTGTTTTGTCGAGCCTAATACTCTACGTGTTCACTGAGTAATAATGCATGTTCGCAAAACCACCAACCGGTGAAAAATAGCCTAGAGGAAAAAGGGCGAAAAATCTTCGATGAATTTGTGCTTTTTTGGTGACGAAAATATTTTTTCCGGGTTTTTTGGGTGACGAAAACTTTTTTTCGGGTTTTTTTGTTGTGTTTGTTAAAAAAAATGGGTCGTTAGAACGCGCTGGTGAATCTATGGGTCGTTATAAATCTTCGGACGAATCTATATATTTTTTAAAAAAAACCCGCGGTTATGACCCGTTGGCAAATCCATAAGTTGCTATAAACCTTCGATGAATCTGCGTTTTTTTTTGTGACGAAAACATTTTTTCCGGGTTTTTTGGGTGACGAAAACATTTTTTCCGGTTTTTTTTGTTGCGACATTTTTTTTCGGGTTTTTTTGTTGCGTTTGTTAAAAAAAATGGGTCGTCTCCACGGTAAAAAATAGTCTAGAGGAAAAAGGGCAAAAATTATTAGAGATGATGACCTTCTTTTGTCGAGCCTAATACTCTCGTGTTCATCGAGTAATAATACATGTTCGCAAAACCACCAACCGGTGAAAAATAGTCTAGAGGAAAAAGGCGAAAAATCTTGATGAATCGTGCTTTTTTGTGACGAAAACATTTTTCGGTTTTTGGGTGACAAAACTTTTTTTAGGGTTTTTGTTGCGTTTGTTAAAAAAAATGGGTCGTTAGAAAAATCTTCGATGAATCATGCTTTTGGTGTGAAAATATTTTTTCGGTTTTTTGTGTAAAACTTTTTTCCGGTTTTTTGTTGCGTTTGTTAAAAAATGGGTCGTTAGGAATTGAGCGAATCTATAGGTCGCTATAAATTTTCGGACGAATCTACATTTTTCTAAAAAACCGCATGATTCTGACTCATTAGCAAATTCATAAGTTGTTATAAACCTTGATGAATCTGCGTTTTTTTGTGAAAAATATTTTTCGGGTTTTGGGTGTGAAAACATTTTTTCCGGTTTTTTTTTGTTGTGACATTTTTTTCGGGTTTTTTTTTTGCGTTTGTTAAAAAAAATGGGTCGTTATGGGTCGCTATAAATCTTCGGACGAATCTACATTTTAAAAAAAAACCCGCGGTTATGACTCGTTGGCAAATCCATAAGTTGCTATAAACCTTCCATGAATCTGCGCTTTTTCGGTGCCGAAAACATTTTTTCCGGATTTTTTTGTTGCGTTTGTTAAAAAAATGGGTCGTTAGGACCCGCCGGCGAATCCACGTGTCGCTATAAATCTTCGGACGAATCAACATTTTTTTGAAAAAAACCCGCGGTTATGACCCGTTGGCAAATCCATAAGTTGCTATAAACCTTCGATGAATCTGCGTTTTTTTAGTGACGAAAATATTTTTTCCGTTTTTTTTTTTGCATCGAAAACATTTTTTCCGGGTTTTTTTGGTGACGAAAACATTTTTCCCGGGAAAAACGGAGAAAGGACCTGAACGTAAGAAGCAGGGACTTGTTTGTTATTTTTTTAGACCTGTTCGCTATCCTGAAAAATTAGAAAAGGGCTTGTTCACGATTTGAACTTAACGGGAGACTTTTCTGTAAAATACCGTGTCAGGGACCCAAATGCGAAGAAAAAAAAATATTTTTGTCTCACAAAAAATCGCGAAAGACCTATCCGTAATTTTGAAGAAGTGGAGGGATTTTTTCACAAAATCGCCAAATGACAGGTGGCTTGACTGGTTGGGCTGGAAATCTTTTGTCTGTAATAGAGTTGATATTGCTGAGCCTTGGATGGTTGGATGGCTCCAACATTCGGGTTTCACGAACAGTTTGTATGCTACGACTCGTGAGTCGTGAGACATCATCATCGGTCCTGTGGCGACCTAGTAGTCTAGTGCAATCTCTCGTTTCACGAATATTTTGTAATCTCTATTAATATAAATTTATTGTCGGTGGCAACGATTCATTCTTCCTAGCCTCTCATGCCATATCTCCAATAATGATAAGTCATTATAGCTAATTATTTTTTTTCCTGATTTACAGTCAGCCATATCTCTCTAAATATGGCTGATTATTATAACAAAATCCCTGATTATTGCTGATAATTAATAGCCGGCCAATCATTCCTTTTGTACTCTATATATACTGTACAGTTTTCATAGAATCCATAAAGAGAATTCATTCAAAATCTCCCATGTCGTACCACCGCGGCGAATGAACTCGACGAACTGATTAATAAGTGACGGACTCAGTACATGACCGTGAGGCACAGGAGGCCGAGCGTCGCGGTCATAACTGCGGCCAGAAGGACAGCCAGAGCGCGACGCCCACTGGGTGTCGTGACTCCAGCGCCGGCCAGTTGGACGTGAATAAAGTGTATGACACTTCGGCGCGGTTGTCCGGCGACACCGGTGGGACGTCGTCGGCGGTGAGAGAGTCATTGGTATACCCCTTGGAGATAAACGAGTTGATCCAACTGAACATCGTGAAAAAGAGGAACGACGTGGCGGACGCCTTGGCGCTAGTGTTTTCTAGTTCACCTTCATGGGCTCCGGCGTCATGGTCGGTGAAGCTAGTGATGGTTAGGTACGCCAGAGGCATGAAGACGAGTAGATCGGCAAATGCGAGAGGGTCATTTGGGAAGAGTAGCGAACCGTTGGCGCAGCGGACCACCGCCGAAGCGGAGAAGAGCGCGGTGCTGAGGGCGGTGGCAATCCAGAAGACGTGGAGGTGCAAAGGCTAGGTGGCAGTGGTGGCTCCTTTCTCCGAGGCAACTAACCATGTGGCCATGGCGTGCGAGACGAAGTGGGCGGCGAGGAAGGCGGACTCCACAGCGTGCCATAGCATGCTTTCGGGGAAGAAAAACGGCCTTGAGGAGGACGGCGGCGCCCCAAGCGCGATCACAGCGTGCGCCAGTGGTCCGAAATGGCGGTGGCTTCGGCAACAGTGCCTCATGCTCGGGGGAAGCCCCCGTGTCGTCCCTGCGAATGTGGTGGATGATGAGGACAAGCGAGGCAACGAGAAAAACGAAGTCAATGGCACCGAGGAGCGCGCGTTGTGGGCATAGCGAGAGGAAAAGAAACGCGAGTTAGTAATATAAATTGTAAAAAGGGATAAAAATAATTGATTGATTTTTGAGATTGGTAATATATATTGCTACGTACAATATATTTGGTTTTAATTTATACCGGAGAAGAAATCATAAAAACTTTTGTAATCGGGAGATATAGATGTTTGATTTTGTAGCACAATTTTTTTTATTGCTTGATCTTTATGTTTCGTTACTAATTTTATTTTTTACAACAATACACGGGCATTGATCTAGTTGTATATCATGGTTCAATGAGACACCATCGGTCCTGTGTGGTGGGCGGTCAGTCAGTCAGTCACGAGTCTCACGACAGAAACGGGTGTCGGAATCACATTTTATTCCGTCAGTAAGCTCCACACTGATCTATTGGAAGCTTCATCTCAAGAAAGGGAAACGAGCTTTCGTTTCTTCCATGGTCGTCTGCACTGTTCCCTTCACAAACGACGACGTCGACGAGGGATACCGGTCTTCAAATGTAAAGCCATTCTGATGCAAAAACTTTCGGTCCAGCCGTGCTATTGCGCTCCTCTCGTGTGAAGTTTCATTCTCAGGGCACACTTGACTTGACAGAGACTTGACTGTAAGCGGAAATTCTGGAATATTTTCTTAGTAGGTTACATGCGTTGTGCTATTCTGCATTGGAGAGAACAACTCGTTAGATGTTTGGACTAACAATCTTCAAGGTAGAAGAGATTGCCGAGCAACTACAAAGAGTCGGTGTTGCTGTTACTGCACCGAAGTGTTCACCTGTGACTTCAGTAGTAAGCTCGAAATTGCAGCATAATTTCGTGCATGTGGTTTCCGTTCAGTTTTTGCAATTGGACTTTCCGACGGTCCTCGCACTCCTGCATCCTGCTATGTACTCCTGTTTTCTACAAGTTGAGTCTTCTTCTTCTTCTTCTGCATGTGGTCTCCGTTCAGTTTTTGCAATTGGACTTTCCGACGGTCCTCGCACTCCTGCATCCTACTATGTACTCCTGTTTTCTACAAGTTGAGTCCTTGTCATCGTGTCTTCTTCTCCTTCTTCTTCTTTACTTAAAAGAAATCGTGCAAGAATATATGCCGCTTTTGAGTGCTCTAGTATCTCGTAATTTTTACATGTTCCGTTTTCACTCTTAGTACTCATGCAACGCACGCCACATGAACCAATACTAAAACTAGGTTGAGCCACGTGTGATGCCGCGCCGCGAGGGGAAAATCTGGTATGAGTTTTTTGCAAATCGAATTTGCGGAACCACGGATCTCTTTTTTCAAAATAACCAGCGGAAGAATCTATTTACGATCCCAATTTTTTTAAAATCTTCTAGGTCAAAAGAATCGGCGTTTTTTTTGCAAAATAACCGGTAGAAGGACCCGCTCGTGATTCAAAATTTTTTAAAATCTTCCGGGCGAAAGAACCGGTCGCCGAACTATGGGCTGCTATAAACCTTCGACGAATCCGTATTTTTTTTAGAAAACCACATAGAGGAACCTATCGACGTTTGTTACCGACAATAATGAAAAGGGGGATAGAAGCTGGATCCAAATTTGATGGTAGCACAAGACACTGGATGTATACAGGTTCAGGCTCTCTCAGTAGAGATAATACCCTAGTCCTGTGCTCTGGAATTATTTGTGGCTAGCTAATTGCTGATGAGATCCTGTCTTCATGTTCCCCCGCCTCCTCTTTATATAGCAGAGGAGGACGGTTACAAGAAAGAGTCCTAGTCGGACACAAAGTAAGGATCACGTATTCCGCACCTGTCTGTTTTAGTAATGGTTTTAGATTACAATCATATCCTATCTAATCCGGCTCGGTTTCCATCTCCAAAGCTTCCTTATTCGGCACGCCTTGGCATACTCTGGATAGATTCTATTCTTCTGCAGTCGGCCCAACCCATACGCACCTGGTTGGGCCTTATTGGCCTGTCATGCAGATACCTGGGTATATATATCCCACAGTAGCCCCCGAGTGCTTCACGGTCGGATTGCCGCCTTCCTGGTCGTAGCCCAACTGAGTCATGCTTCACGCCGAGTGCTTCCGATTTTAATGCAACTTCGGCGGTTTTCCTTTCGGAAAGTGCCCTATTGTAGGCAAAGAGATCGTGAAGGACTCAGCAGAGCTCCACGCGTTGAACTTTTCGAGTGGTACCCAGCCCAATTATTAGAACACTGGCAGTCGGCTCATCTTGGGGCATACTATATCCCAAATGGTATGTAGAAGTCAAAACGCTTTTTCCGCTCAAGGCGAAATTCAGCGCCGTTTCATCTATCGCCGAAGTTGCTGATGCCATCGTTGAAGCGTTGGCCCCACACGTCGCATCCAAATTTAGTAACCCTGAAATCATGTATATGCAAAACTTAGGCAATGTAAAAACAATTCACTCGGATGTGGTGTCCGACTGGTATATATATAAGTTTAGAGTTTTTTACTCTTTTTCCTTATTGATTTTGAATTCATCCGAGTGGTTGGACTCTTTTTATTTAAGCACTCTACCCGACTAGTCTAGCCCCCGAGTGTCGGGAGTCGGCTCATGGCTCTTTTTCCCAGGCACGCGTTTTGGGTGACTAAAGTTCGCCGTTCATGGGGTCAGAGCTTCACAACTCAGAATTAACGCACTCAGATTTATTTGCAATTGTTAAGTAAAAGAAGAAAAACACAACTCAGAAAAACATGTGCGCATGCGCACACTATTAGGTGTAGCCCCCGACTTACTATTTAGTTATGGATCAACTAAGTAGCAAGTCAAGAAAGTCAACAATTTTATTCATAATGACATAATTGAGTAAAAATGACTTAGCTGCTCTATGCTCCATGTGTTGCTGACGATCGTGCCGTCCTTGCTCGTGGCGCGCGCATAGGCTTGCAGCCGAGCCATAGCTAGCGCTCGGGGCGCTGGCGCAGGCTTGTCGCCAAGCCGTAGATGGTGCTCGAGGCGCAGCGTGGCTCGTGGTCGTGGAAGGTGGCACTCGAAGCGCGCGTAGGCTCGTGGCCGTGCGGGTGGCGCTCAAGGCGCAGCGAGGCTCGTGGTCGTCGCCAAGGTGGCGCTTCGAAGCGCGAGAGTAGGCTCGTGGCGTCGCCGGTGTCGCCAAAGCGCAGCGTGGCTCGTGGCCGTCTTGAAGGTGGCGCTTCGAAGCGGAGTAGGCTCGTGGCCGTGCGAAAGGTGGCGCTTCGAAGCCGGGCGAGGCTCGTGGGCTATGCCGGCGGTGGCGCCGAGACGCAGGCGTGGCTTGTGGCCGTGTCGAAGGTGACGCTCGGGGCGGTGGCGTAGGCTCGTGGCCGTGCGAAAGGTGGCGCTCGGGGCGCAGACGTGGCGGTCCGCTAATGTGAACATCTCCTTTACCGTAGTCAGCGGCCTCTGGGACATCTTCTTGATCAAGTTGGCGTTAGTGACTCCTTTATGAAATGCCGCTATGACGACCGCATCCGAGATGCCCCGGATCGAATCCTTACCGTATCCGAATCGGGAAGTCAGCCCCCGGCTTACTACTCATGAGTAGATGGCCGTGGCGCTTCCCGACCCGAATGGAAGTCCGGATGAAGTATCAATGAAGTCTCTCTTAGATTGGATCTGGTCCAAGTCCGAGAGAGCAAGCTTGTTGAGGTTGTCGGCGATGAAGTTGAGGCTCCCGAAGCGGAAAGCATGGTCGGGAGCGAAGGTGATGATGATTCCATTGATGGAGGCCATCGAGCTTGCCGAGATTGATCTTGATGCTCCCCCTACCTGGCGCGCCAACTGTCGACGTTTATTACCGACAATAATGAAAAGGGGCTAGACACTAGATCCAAACTTGATGGTAGCACAAGACACCGGATGTATACAGGTTCGGACTCTCTCGGTGGAGATAATACCCTAGTCCTGTGCTCTAAAATTATTTGTGGCTAGCTAATTGCTGATGAGATCCTGTCTTCATGTTCCCCCGCCTCCTCTTTATATCGCAGAGGAGGACGGTTACAAGAAAGAGTGCTAGTCGGACACAAATTAAGGATCACGTATTCCGCACCTGTCTGTTTTGGTAATGGTTTTAGATTACAATCATATCCTATCTAATCCGGCTCGGTTTCCATCTCCAAGGCTTCCTTATTCGGCACGCCTTGGCATACTCTGGATAGATTCTATTCTTCTGCAGTCGGTCCAACTCATCCGCACCTGGCTAGGCCTTATTGGCCTGTCATGCAGACACCTGTGTATATATATCCCACAGAACCTAAACTTAATTTTGAATTTTTTCGAATCTATTTTACAAAAAAAAACTGACGAGAGAACCTAAATATGATTTCCAATTTGGCTATAAACCTTCGATAAATCCGCGTTTTTTTTAAACCGCGTGGAGGAACCGAACGTAATTTCGAAATTTTTCAGGTCTATTTTACAAAAAAACCGACGAAAGGACCTAAACATGATTTCTAATTTGGCTATAAACGTTCGACGAATCTGTGTTTTTTTAGAAAATCATGCGGAGGGATCTAAACGTAATTTTGATATTTTTCGGATCTATTTTACTAAAAAAACAGCCAAAAGATCTAAACGTGATTTTCAATTTTTTAGAGGACCTATCTGTGAGCGCCGACACGTAGCACGGCTGAGGAGGCAGGATTGTTGGCGCTATTATATAGTTCATATTCATATTTCGTTGGTTCATGGCTTTATGCCACGGACGCAAAATTTGGTGTCTTTCCTACTGCCACAAGGTGACAAGCAGCACCAGGACAAAAAAGGGACCCGGTTAGGAGGAGGCCGAGCTACATGTCATCACTTGGAAAGTAATGTTCCTTTTCCTGCTGTGTTTATTCTCTCTCATTTCCGATGCGAAAGTACATGTAACAACGCATGGTACTAAAATCTTTTTAATTTATTTGACATGTTGTTAGATTTTATTGCTATACTTACCGGTTATATATGATGATTGATGATCATGTAATAGCGACAATAAAAAATAATACAACATTTACGTTCAAAATACATTCCAATTTACTGCCATGTTACATGCAGAATAGGGGGTGGAGAGAGAAACATGAATCGATTGCAAACTTTGAACGACAATATCCCCTAAACTATTTATCTTATTTACAAACCGTTTGAAGCGATTTACTGAAAAAAAATATTCTTAGCAAAAAGATATCTGTGATGAATATATTTTAACATTATAAAAAATAATTATTACATTGAAAGTTTAAATTTACCATACCTAAGCTAGACAATTACTACATCGTCCTAGTACAAAAAAGGTAGGTGGAGAGAGATATAGGGGTTAACAGAGGTGAGAGGATGTGGATTTTCTTTGACTAGCCTTTTGACCAAGGTGGGATGTAAGTTTTAACCCATAGAAAGTGGTGGGGCTTAGAATATCCTATTCTATTCTACGCTCAGGTGCAAAATAGTATATATATATATATATATATATATATATATATATATATATATTCTACTCTCAAGTAGTTACTCCTAGGGTTAAAAAATTTACTGAAATTCGGCGAAATTTTGTATTTGTAAGGCATAGATTTGAACTACCGGTCGAATTTAAAATTTTTTAAAAAAAATCTGAATTGCTACAGTACTGCTACAGTAATTTCAAGAATTTCGACGAAATTTTGGGTTTTGAATCCGGTTTTTTATGTTTTAGGGTCAGATTTGACCGGAATTAGTCCAATAACCCTTAAGAAAGTCATCTTACACGAAATTTTGTTGAAAAACTAATTTTTGAGACATTTTAGAATTTAGGCAGAAACACTGTCAGATTTTTATAAAATTATATAAGCTTTATAATGATCTGAAACATTTATGGTACCATCCTTAGTAGTCTAAGATCATACATAAAATTTTCAAAATAATTGAACTTCATTTGTTATCTTTAAAAAATCAAAAACAGAATGGACAAAATTGAGACAATAAACTTGTTAGATTTTTCTAAATTTTCTCAAGTGTGTTCGTGATCTAAAATTTTTATGAAAGATTAATAATTTCCTCATTAATATTATATAAAAATTTAAAAAAATCTCAAATTTTTTTTATTTAGTCAATAAAATCTATAAAACCATTGAACTTCATTTGTTGTACTATATTGCAAAAACCAAAAGAGAGAACATAAATGCTATTGCGCCTTGTAAGAATTTTATAAATTCACTGGAGTGTGATCATGATTTAAAATTTTTATGAAATCTTAAAAACTTCCTTATCAATCTTCTGTAAAATTTATATAAATTTTAAACCTTCTTTTATTGCTAAAGCAGATCTATATATTGATTATCAGGCTTTTATCAACACGTAGCACTGTCAGAATTCTTGGAACTTCTTCAAGCATTATAATCATATGAAAATTTTTTCAAATAATTAGTGATACATCAGGACATTCCAAAAAAATTTCCAAAATTTTCCAACTTGATTTGAACTATTTTTCATTCCGTTCAAATTTGCCGGTAAGGCTTTTATCAGGATAGTAGCACTGTCCGAATTTTTAAAAATTCTTGAATCTTGATCACCATCCAAAACTTTTATTGAAACATTAGTGATTTATAATAATCACGCACAAAAAAATTCAAAATTTTCTAACGTTGTTTGTACCATTTTTCATCCGGTTCAAACTTGCCGGACAACGTTTCATCTGCATAGTACCAATATTTGAATTTTTAAAAGTTCCACAGACCTGATAATCACCTGAAAATTTTATGAGAACATCTATAATGTGTTACGAACCGTAAAAAAATTTCAAAATTTTTTGACATCGTTTGAACCATTTTATTATCAGTGCAATTTTGGTGAAATTTCGGTAATTTCGACGAATTTCGAAAAAATTCGGTGACAAACAACCCGGATTTGAATTTTTCTTTTTGAATTTTGAACGGATTTCATCTGAAATGCCGAAATTTCAGATTTCGACCATGGACGAAATTTTAAGCAAAATGAAATTTTGAACCCTGGTTACTCCCAATGACATATCTCGTAACGTAGGAAGTATCTCGCACAACGGATTGTATATTTTTGTATTATATGATTATATGAGACTATACAGATGGTATGTATATTTTGTTAGATATACTTCTTTTTTGTGCGTATAATAAGGTATTTTTAAAATATACTAAAATCTATGTACCCCTTACAATTTTTTCATCTGTTTCACATTAGATTATTTTATAACTAGTATATGAGTGTACCTAGAGTGATAAAGGAGTATTTTAAGTTTGTTTAGGTGGTATATCAGATGTGGAAGTAACTGCACCGAGAAGTAGAATACGTCGGTGGTTGGATTCATGTAGCAACAAGAATCAGGGGCTTATCTAAAAAAATGACTTATTGAATTGGGGTCACTATACTACTCCTACATATATGGAGTACTAGGATAGTCTGCGCGGCGTATACGCCGCGTGCGTTGTTTTTTTCGCGAGAAAATTTTTGTTTTTTTCCCATCGGCGTTTTTTTAAAAAATCATCGAGGAAACGCGCGAAACGGTTAAAAAAACAAAAATGCATCTGCGTTTGCGCTAAATCGAAAAGTCCTTTTCGTGTAAAACAGTCGGAATGATCCAAACGTCAATATGTTTTTTTTCGGTATCTATTTAGGGTCCTCTCACGAAAGATCCAAACGTTAATACGTTTTTTTTAACACGCCGCGTGTGTCGTTTTTTCATAGAAAAATTTTCTTTTTTTTCGGCGGTGTTTTATTTTTAAAATCATCGAAATAATGAGCAAAATGGTTGAAAGAACACAATTTTTTTCGTGGCATAATACGCCGCGCGTGTCATTTTTCAGAAAAAAAATTCTTTTTTTTTCGACGACGTTTTATTTTTAAATTCGCCGAAATAATGAGCTAAACGGCTGAAAGAACACAAAATTTTTCGCGGCGTAACACGCCGTACGTGCCGTTTTTTCGTAGAATTTTTTTTCGATGGCGTTTTATTTTTTAAACCGTCGAAATAATGAGCGAAATGGGGAAAAAATAGAGAGGTAGAGTTGTAGAAATATCTCTCTCGATGAATTATTTGGAAAATATTGGAGACCGAGCTGGAAAACCGCGGTGGGGAAAAAATCTAGAGGCGGTGGGGAAAAGTCTAGAGGGAAAATGGTGAAAAATTATTAGAGATGACAACCTTCTTTTGCCGAGTCTAACACTCTACGCGTTCATCGAGTAATAATACATGGTTTAAAAAATATTAGAGATCAAGATGGGAAATTGAGGCGGGAAAAAAGTCTAGAGATAGAGCTGCACACATATTTCTAGTGACGAAAACATTTTTTCCTGGGAAAAAACGGAGAAAGGACCTAGACGTAAGAAGTAAGGACCTGAATGTTACGTTTTTGGACCTGTCCACCATCCTGAAAAATTAGAAAAGGGCTTGTTCGCGATTTGAATTTAACGGAAGCTTCTTTCCGTAAAATGGCGCACGAGAGACCCAAACGCGATTTTTGGGGAAAATATCTTCCTCTCACAAAAAATCACGAAGAATCTATTCGTAATTTATAAAAGGACCAAAACGCAAATATTTTTTTTTCGTGCGGCTCGGCTCTCGGCTCAAAGTCACGAGAGGCCGGCGTTTCTCCCGTAATTAGGAGACTCATCTCGACGAATTATTTGAAAAATATTGGAGACCAAGCTGGAAAACCGCGGTGGGGAAAAAATCTAAAGGCGGTGGGGAAAAAGTCTAGAGGGAAAAGGGTGAAAAATTATTAGAGATGACAACCTTCTTTTGCCGAGTCTAACACTCTACGCGTTCACCGAGTAATAATACATGGTTTAAAAAATATTAGAAATCAAGATGGGAAATCGAGGTGGGGAAAAAGTCTAGAGATAGAGCTGCACATATATTTCTAGTGACGAAAACATTTTTTCCCGGGAAAAAACGGAGAAAGGACCTAGACGTAAGAAGTAAGGACTTGAATGTTACGTTTTTGGACCTGTCTGCTATCGTGAAAAATTAGAAAAGGACTTGTTCGCGATTTGAATTTAACGGGAGCTTCTTTCCATAAAATGGCGCACGAGGGACCCAAACGCGATTTTCGGGGAAAATATCTTCCTCTCACAAAAAATCACAAAGGACTTATTCATAATTTATAAAAGGACCAAAACGTAAATATTTTTTTTTGAGCCGAGCCGGCCGGAGTCACGAGAGGCCGGCGTTTCTCCCGGAATTAGGAGACGGATGATTATGCTGGTGAGGTCATCTATACATATATACAGTGGATTACCATAGGTTTAAGCCAAAGGTCGTTGTGGTTATACGACCCCAGTGTTTAACTGATCTGGTCCCACCCCTGACTAGATCAATAACATGTATATATGTTGTTCTCATCAGAAGTGGATTTATGAAGATATCATTAGATATAGTAGTACTTACCAATTAGGATGATATGGGTTGTATGTGCCAGCAGTAACATACAGGCAGACCAGTGTAAGTGCTTAACTATGCAGTACAAACCAAGCTAAAGATGGAGGAAGCTCTATCTATATTCTTATATAGGAAACTGATCTTTATTTTATAAGTACAGAGTATGGGCGACATGAAATTCCAAACAAAGGAAGCTATTTTGTTTGCCATTCCGTGTTATGACCGTTGGAATGAGCGTTTTGGTTTTTGTCCATGCGAACAAATTGTTTTAGGTGCGAAAACGTCTACTAATCATATGCTTCTACAATCTTGCAAAATTTGAAAACCAAAATCAATCGTATTTGAAAGATATGAAAAAGACAAATTCATCTTAAATAGTGATTTTTCACTGTTCAACACTATTTATCTCGTTGTTTGTCTTGTTCATATCTTTCAAATGTGATTGAGTTTGATTTTTAGATTTTACAGGATTGTAGAAACTCATCTCCCTTATGTATGGTAATTTTTTGAGAATTTTTGAAAACTTGGAAACGTGGGTTTCACAGAGTTTTCAAGGTAAGGAGGTTTTTACCAGATATATTGCGCATATATATATACATATATACACGCACAAATATATATTGGTTCTATACTCCTTAGAGAACGTACTCCTAGCTCTAGTATACCGTTTAAATGATGTTGTTATACCTCTTTATCCTTTTGAGTATATTCTAGTATTGATTATAAGATACTCCAAAGTGAGTTCTACGAAAAAATTCATTAAGATCCACCCTTTATTGTATAATTCATTTATATATATTTTTTACATATGAAAAATGGTATGTAGCAAAAAAAATAAAGGGCTCTATTGAATTTTTTTCCAACTATTTCGCATTAGAGTGTCTTAGAATTATTATTGAAGTATACCGAAAGTGATATAGGAGTATAAAATGTTCATTTAAGTGTTACATTAGAGGTGGGAGTATGTCTCCCGTGAGTACATAAAAGGTTCCCTCTCTCTCTCTCTCTCTCTCTCTCTCTATATATATATATATATATATATATATATATATATGAAAAATACTTTCTACTCCTAGGAGTAATTACTCCCACATTTGAAATACCACCTAAACAAATTTGAAATATTCCTTTATCATTTTGTCTACACTCATACACTAATTATAAGATACTCCAATATGAGTTAAATGAAAAAATTGTAAGGAGTTCATAGTTTTAATGTATTTTGCATATACCTTTATATACACACATAAAAGGGAGTATGTCCGAAAAAATATACATACCATCTCTAAAAAGAAGTGCATACTACTTGGATAGTCTTATATACTCGTATACTACATGTACATATCCTCCGCTGCGTGAGATACTCTCACGTTATGAGATACAGTATAGGGAGTAACTACTCCTGGGAGTAGAACAGAGGCTTATATATATATATAATATATATATATAATATAACATATATATAGGAAAATGATTGTGTACTACCGGGAGTACATACTCCTGATTCAATCCACTAAAACAAATGCGCATGCTAATCATCCATGTAAGTATGTAAGCTAAAAGGTTGTTACGATAATACTCCCACCACAAATGCGCCAGAACAATGTGCAACCATCGATGTTAGCGGGATAGTTATCCAAGCATGCGGCACTAACTAATTAGAGGCATGACAAAGTGTGTGTGTATATATATATAGAGAGAGAGAGAGAGAGGAAAATAGTTCCATACTCCTTGGAGTATGTACTCCCACCTTCAGTATATTGCCTAAATGATATTATTATACCTCTTTATCCTTTGAGTATACTCTAATACTGATTATAAGATACTTTAAAATGAGTTCCAAGAAAAATTTAATCAAAGTCCACCCTTTATAGCATAATTTATTTATATATTTCTTTCACATATGTAAAAGGGTATATAGCAAAAAAAAAGTCTCTGATGATTTTTTTTCAACCATATCACATTGGAGTATCTTAGAATTATTATTAGAGTATACCGAAAGTGATAAAGAAGTATAATACTTTCGTTTAAGTGGTATATTGGAGGTGGGAGTACGTACTCCTGAGAATATGAAAAAGGCTTCCTATATATATAATGGTTCCATACTCCTGGGAGTACATACTTCCACCTCTAGTATACCATTTAAACGATGTTGTTATACCTCTTTATCATTTTAAGTATACTGTAATACTGATTATAAGATACTCTAACGTGAGTTCCATGAAAAATTTCTTTGATACTCTAACGTGAGTTCTATGAAAAATTTCATCAAAGTCCACCATTTATAGTATAATTTGTTTATATATTCTTTTCACATATGTAAAAAGGTATATAGCAAAAAAAAATACAAGGCTCTCACTGATTTTTTAGCATATCGTATTGGAGTGCCTTAGAATTATTATTGGAGTATATTGAAAGTGTTAAACAAGTATAATACGTTTATTTAAGTGGTATATTAGAGATGAAAGTATGTACTGCTAAGAGTACGGAAAAAGGTTCATATATATATATGTGTGTGTGTGTATGTATGTATGTATGTGTGTATGTGTATATATACGTATGTATTTATGTGTGTGTGTATATATATTATATGTATGTCTCTCTCTCTCTATATATATATAGGAAAAATATCTTTTACTCCCGGGAGTAGTTACTCCCACATCTGAAATACCACCTAAACGAAATTGAAATACTCCTTTATCACTTTGAGTACACTCATACACTAATTATAAAATACTTTAATATGAGCCGCATGAAAAAATTGCAAGGGAGTCTATGATTTTTAGCTTATTTTGCATATACCTTCATATACACACATAAAAAGAAGTATGCCCAAAAAATACGCATACCACCTCTGAAAAAATGTACATACCACCAAGATGATCTTATATACTAGTATACTACGCATACATACCCTCTGTCACACAAGATACCCCATACGTTGTGAGATACGGCGTAGAGAGTAATTACTTCCGGGAGTAGAAAAGAGGCTTCTTATATATATATATAGGAAAATGGTTCTATACTCTTGGGAGTACGTACTCAATATACTGTTTAAATGATATTATTGTACCTCTTTATCCGTTTGAGTATACTCTAACACTGATTATAAGATACTCCAAAGTGAGTTCCACAAAAAATTTCATCAAAGTCCACCCTTTATAGCATAATTTGTTTATATATTCTTTTCACATATGTAAAAGTGTATATAGCAAAAAAAAATATAGGGCTCCGATGATTTTTTTCAACCATGTCACATTAGAGTATCTTAGAATCATTATTGGAGTATATCGAAAATAATAAAGAAGTATAATACTTTCATTTAAGTGGTATATTGAAGGTGGGAGTATGTACTCCCGAGAGTACGGAAAAGTGTGTGTGTGTGTGTATATATATATATATAGGAAAAATATCTTTTACTCCCGGGTGTAGTTACTCCCACCTCTGAAATACTACCTAAACGAACTTGAAATACTCCTTTATCACTTTAGACACACTCATACACTAATTATAAGATACTCCAATGTGAGCCACATGAAAAAATTGCAAGGAAGTTCATGATTTTTAGCGTATTTCGCAAATACCTTCATATATGCACATAAAAAGGAGTATGTCCAAAAAATATACATACCACCTCTGAAAAATGTACATATCGCCTAGATGATCTTATATACTGTGATACTACGCGACATACCCTCCGTCGCATGAGATACCCCATACGTTATGAGATACGGCATAGGGAGTAATTACTCCGGAGTAGAAAAGAGGCTTCCTATATATATATATAGGAAAATGGTTCTATACTCCTAGGAGTACATACTCCTACCTTCAATATACCGTTTAAATGATATTATTATACCTCTTTATCCTTTTGAGTATACTCTAACACTGATTATAAGATACTCCAAAGTGAGTTCCACAAAAAATTTCATCAAAGTCCACCTTTTATAACATAATTTGTTTATATATTCTTTTTACATATGTAAAAGTGTATATAGCAAAAAAAATATAGAGCTCCGATGATTTTTTTCAACCATGTCACATTGGAGTATCTTAGAATCATTATTGGAGTATATCGAAAATGATAAAGAAGTATAATACTTTTATTTAAGTGGTATATTGAAGGTGGGAGTATGTACTCCAGAAATCTGAGATATATATATATATATATATATGGCAGAAATATTTGGTGAAAACCACCAATTATGAAAATGGAAACCACCTGTAGAAGTTTTGAAAAATTCTCAAAAATTATCACATGTAGGGAGGTGAACCTCTACAATCTACAAATTTGAAATTGAAACTCAATCGCATTTGAAAGATATGAAAAGACAAAGTCAACATGAATAGTAATTTTACTGTTTTGGCACTATTCTTTTGCTGTTTGTCTTTTTCATATCTTTCAAATGCGATTGAGTTTCATCTTCAAATTTTGCAAGACTGTAGAGGTTCACCTCCCCTACATATGGTAATTTTTTGAGAATTTTTCAAAACTTCTACAGGTAGTTTTCACGGAGTTTTCATGGAATTGGTGGTTTTCACCAAATATTTCGCCTATATATATATATATATATATATATAGGAAGTGTATAAATGACCTTAGGGCAAGTTCTAGCTATCAGAACTCGGAACAGCTCAAAGAAAAAGACAACGTTTGTTAAAGAAAAAACCAGGTGGACTAAGGGCAAGTACAGTGGTTCAGATAACTGCTGTCTATAGTAGCCTGCCATGTCATCTATAGACAACACTGAAGACACCTCCTACAATGGGTTGTCTATAGGCTATCTATAAAATCCTCCACATTTGCATAACAGTTATAAACATGGTGATCAATTGAAAAAGATAACTTTGTAGTCTATTGTGTTGCACTATACTAGTAAAATATTAGCATATAAAAAATTGATTCTTGAACACACGTTAGGCAAAGAGAATTGCAAGCATCTGCTTTTTTTACAAGCATGTTCGGCTATATATATTATTTTTGTACAATTACATTTTTATAAATTGCGAGTTCAACTGAGATATTCAAGCTATTATAACATTAATGGAGGAATTGAATTTGCAACGGATGAGTATATATGGAAATTGTGTACCAAAAGAAGAGATATATTGCATAATAAGGATACTGAAAACTTACATAATTATTACACTTATTTCCGAAATTGTGTCCGAACAGAATAAAAATATTGCATAATAAGACTACTCAAATGTTGTAGAATTATTTCTCCTAGTCCCGAAGTTTTCCCATATGTGCTCGACTAAATCCCTCTTGAGTTGTGTATGTGTCGGCCGAGCACGAATGGAGGAATTCCTTCGTAGTACGTCGGCGAAGCAAATATTAGGCCCATTGTTGACTTCCGGTGGTAAAACACATGATGTCCCTGGAGTCTCGTTCAAATCTAAAGGAACGGTTACCATTTCTTGTTCATCTTCAACAATCATATTATGAAGAATAATGCAAGCTTCCATGATTTTCCCGACAGCAACGCGTTTCCACAATCGTGCTGGACGCCTAACAATGTTAAAACGAGATTGCAATACCCCAAATGCCCTCTCAACATCTTTCCTTGCCCCTTCTTGATGCCGTGCAAATAATTTATCCTTCTCTGTCTAAGGGAGGGGTATAGTCTTGACAAAGACGACCCATTCTGGGTAAATTCCGTCAGCAAGGTAGTAACCCCGGTCATATTGCCTCCCATTGACAGTGAACTGCACCCGTGGAGCTTCCCCTTTCAACTCTGCAATGAACAACGGTGACTGATTAAGCACGTTGATGTCATTGTTTGACCCGGCAACACCGAAATAAGCATGCCATATCCGAAGGTCATGAGAAGCAACCGCCGAGGATCATAGTAGGGACACCATGATCACCACGTGAATTGGCCTCTCCATGCAACAGACATTTCTCCCATCGCCAAGCATGCAAATAATGCTCCCTAGCATGCCGGGGAAGCCACGAGACTTCGCCAATCTGAAGCAAACGCTCCACTTCGTCACATGTGGGGTGTCGCAAATACTCTC